>BPTQ01000006.1:272469463-273084643 GCA_019973895.1 Chrysanthemum seticuspe | reverse complement strand
CTAATACTGCAGACAAGTGAAGTCAAGTCCGGAGCATGAGATTTCTTTTCTTTTCACATGCAAAGTCACGCGAAATAGAATATTTCTTCTCTTTAGAAGAATACTGCATACTTGTGTTGTCAAGTACGGAGCAAGAGGTTTCTTTTCTTTTCACATGCACAGTCACGCGAAATAGAAGACTTCTTCTCTTTAGAAGAATAATACTGGTAAGAGAAGTTGTACGAAGTATGAAAAAGGTACGCGAAGTTAGTAGTTCACTTGGCCCGATGACAACTAACAAAAGACTAAGGTGAAAGAGTTGATATTACTGCTACCGCTGTAGGACACGATTAAAACGCCCCCTCTTCACACTTATCTGATGTAAACCTACTACAAGTGAACAAAATAGTTCTGACCGTAGAAGCATACGTTAAGAACTCCCCCTCTTCTTCACACTATTAAGACGTACCAACTAACTGAATACTCTTATATACCAGTATGCCGAGGATTGAGTACATTCTTGGCTCGAAGAAGAATAGCCTAGTAGAAATGTACCTCAAAGAAGATTCTCGGCAACCAACTGTAGAAGTGAGTCTAACTACTCAAATAGCTGTTTCACGAAGGCCAATTACGAAGTGCATATGTAGTTGTACTACTAAGGCTTGTTAGAGAGACAAGAACAAACTACACTAACCATCAAACCACAATGGTAGAACACACAAGCAACGCCGGACTAACGACTAAAGGAACTACTTGTAGGAAGACAAGAACAAACTAACCCTCCCTAAGATCATTTCCCCTAAACGTTCTACATTCAATTAACCCTACGAAAAACCACCATACGAAAAACCACACTCAACTTCTACAATTGATAGATAAGGGGTTGACGTGTTAGAACTTCTTCCAGCTCAGATGTCAGACAAGATGTAAAAGACGATGTACAATCTTCTGATTTTGTAAAGATGATCCGATAAGAAGAAGCTCGGTTCTTACATGAGTTAGGAGCCGTATGACCATATATTCTCATAAGTCAATCAACCATGCAGAATTATCACACTTCTTCTCCCCCTCAAGAATTGCATACGAAGATGCCAGTCTTGATAAAACAAGTGAACATCATCCAAATGTAGTCTATTCACACTTCTCCCCCGCAAAATTAGCACAGGATGTCGCCATCGTCATTATAGTTGAGAAAGTGGAATCAGAAAACAATCAACAGTAGCCCGGTTCACTTGATGATTGAAGCGCATGGAAAAAGTATGAAGCATGTTGAAGAGAATGGTCATAATAAGAAGATTTCTCTTCTTCAGAAGATAAAGCGCACTGACACGTACACTTTTCTTTTCTTTGGAGAACGAGGCATGAACTGTTGTGTTCATACGTCATAAGAAGATTTCTCTTCTTTATAAGATAAAGCGCACTGAAACGTACACTTTTCTTTTCTTTAGAGTACGAGGCCTGAACTGAAGTGAACAGACGTCATAATCTCTCTCTTTTCAACTCTCTTAGCAAAACATGTAATCATCACCATTATCATTCAGTAGGCTCTTTGTAGTGACAACTGATGGAGAAAACCCAATATGATGAATTTGACCCTGAAGTAAAATAACCCGAACTCGTGACTTAAAGTTGCACATGTGTAACAAAGAGCGGTGCCGAGAAATCATGCTCCATTGAATCTCTAAGTACTCTATACTCTTCAACCAACCAACCATCAAGTAATAGACGTACATCACCTCTTGAAAATCCACAATTGAATGTGACACTGAGCACTACAATGTAACTCCTTAAAGTGATAGTTATTTTGTGGTGGTATGAGCCCAATTCCCCCAAGTGGTAAAAGAAAAGGTAAAAGACACCCAACAATAACTAGATTTCCATGTCTTCATTTTATGATAGTAAGCTCGAACAAGGATCATGAAGAATCTTCATCCAACCATCCCCGATACCTTCAGATACTAAGTACACTCACCCGTGATATTTCACTTCAACCTCAAATAAATAATACTGAATTAACTCCGTTGTCACATCTTCTGAACTGCTCAAATCTAGCCTTCTTTGACATTTAAATGAACTTTGATAATGGTTTCATCCCGACCATGGTAAAAAGCACATAACCCCGTAAAACCATGTAATAACCAAACTGCCATGAAGACAACCCAAACACACACCCAATTCATGAAGTACACCCTTTTATCCCTTCTTTGAAGCAGAAACCGTAGCACCAGCATCAAGTAAGATCCAAAATTGCACTTTCTCTTCTCCAAGATGGTTCCATCATTACGGGATTTTACAACTCTATGGTTTAAACCGAGAAATAGTATCTTTCGCGGGATATTACAAAACCAAGAATAAACCATAAGATAGATCCGGAAATGCACTTTACTATTACCAGGATGTTTCCATTGTCACGGGATTTTACAAGTCTATGATTTAAACCGAGAAATAATTTCTTTCGCGGGATTTTACAAAATCAAGACAAAACCGTAAACAATGTCAGCTTGAATGTGTTAAGACAACTTTGGTTTCGGTGAATATTTGTTTTAGGGGAACATGCATTGGTTCTTCAACGATTCTTATCCACCATGAACAATTCTATACCCAAATGTAGACAGCTTCACAAACCATACTAAGTCAAGTAGTATATACTACTTCTCCCTGGAGGTTGACCGTAACACATCAAAGTACACGTTTCTCCCCCATGATGGTTTCGAACTTTCGGAAGCATCATAACGTGTACGACCATTTGCACGAGAAGTTCTTGTCATAAGTAAACATTTTGAAAAATCATAACTGACGCTGAAGATTCTTGAAAAATTTTGCTTAGACTGTGAAGTATCATTGACATTCTGTGGCGTCAAATATCTCATGAGAATTGCTGAAATTGAACCTCCTTTGATTCACCGGCTAATAGTAATGACCACATATGAAGAATAACCTTACAAAAATTCCGTAGTCATTTTTCACTTTTTCGTTCAAGCCGTGAATTTTGTATCCATCCGTGAAAATATACCATACCAAAATACCATTTGTATATCAAATAATTTCTTATCCTCAAATATTGTTTGTCCAAATATTAATTCGGATGACCACTTTTGAGACTAGATGAATAAGAGATTATATCAGCCCATTCCAAACATGTATAAGCCCAAATCCAATTGAGAAGCCATGAACCCACGAGAGTAATTAGCCTCTGATCCAAATCATAATGCCCAAATATATTTGAGAAGCCCACGAAATCACTATCTAAATCAATCTTTAGAATAGCCGGATATAAAATAGTCTCCCACACAACTTGACCTAAACCTAAAACATATCTCATAAACAATACGCCGACCACACCTAAAACTCTCTCACCAATTCATCTCAAATCATATCTCCTCTCAGCTTATCTCAAGAGTTTCTCATCTTCTAATCATTCGATATAATTAGCCCAAACAGAAAAACCACCTATATCTTTCATATCCAATTCTTCACGCTACACGGCTTCAAAGAAAATCGGCTTCAAGATCATTTAAATTGGTCTCGGGTAAGGTTCTGATTGTGTATTGATGTTATGAATGAAACAAATGAAGGAAATAACATTGTTGTTATTACTCCTTTGTTTTTCTTTCGGATAATTAAAGAGGTTTCGACTTCAAAAGTGGATCTGTGAGGATAATTGTTTCACTTAAAACACTCTTTAAAAGATTGCAACAAAGAGTGAGACAAATCTGAGATCAATCTTGAATTTTTCGTTTTGAGTCTTAGATTGATGAGAGTTGGGGAGTGATGTGAGGGTCCTATTGTTGAGTCTAGGTCTAGGATTAGTAGGTTTTGGTTCGGATCTGTTTGATACAGCTTCCTTTTTTTTTCTTTCAAGAGTAGTTTGGACCAATGATGTTAGTTATCAACTGAGGTCGTTTGAGTTGATGGTATTTGGTTTAGAGTTTGAGGTCGACTTGTCTTTTTGTATATGGTAATTGTTGTTGTGGACTTGTGGTCTTGGTCTCTTCTTCTACTACTCTTCTTTTCTGTCCAAGTCGCTAGCCTAAGTCGCCACGACTAAGTCGCCACGACTAAGTCGCCACGACTAAGTCGCCACGACAGCAAGTGACTCAATAGTCAACTCGCTAACAAAAAAAACAGTTATTACAAGTCGCTAGCAGTTTTTTTACTTTTTCCGGCGAGTTATACCGACCATTTTTCCGACCATCTTAAAAAAAAAACCCAGAAACATCATAAAAGATGCTTCATTTTTTACCCATTTTGACCAAGAAACAACATACCAAAATACTTGTAACCCATTTGACCACTATTTGCCCTTAAAAATCTGACCATATGACCACTTACATTCACGGTTTGGTAACAAGATGTCAAAAAATTTGTAAATCAGTTGGACCAATAAAAATAACCAAGACTGATATGTAACATGTTGAGACCATTTGACATCTATGACCGGATACAACAAACATGTAAAACAAAACTGTTTACCAAAATAACAAACGGAAAATATTTCCGACCAACCAAAAATACACAAAGCAGTTAACACAAGATTCAAACACCACAAAAATCAATACAACACAATAACCTTGGCTCTGGTACCAATTGCAGGATCGTTATTTTTATTGTGTTAGATGATTCGGGTGGTCTTGGGAGATCAAAATACATGTTTTCCATTTTAGAGAGAGAAAGTAGAGAGAGAGAGGGTGTTCTTGCTAGAGGTTTACACAAATGTTGAATATTAGATTGAAAGCACCACCCCTTCCATGGATGGAAGGGGTATTTATACTTACAAATACACGACCTCCTATCGGCCTGTGGATCAGGGATACAGTGGGTAAAGACCCGTCCTTCCTCCACGGTGAAACACTACGCTAAACTAAACTAATAACTAACTAATAAACTGATAAATAACGTAAATAACGACAAGTCTACGAGCTAACTTAAGCTAGATAACATTTGGGGTGACCGACTCTTCACTAAGGAATTTTCTAATTCCTAACAATTAACCACAGAACAAATTTTTTGGAAGAAAGATATGGATAAGCAAAAAGCTAAAGAACTTGTTGAAACAAACACTCCCGTTAGGAAAGTGCCTGCAGCTACTGTGTATCCTCCGAATACACCAATGCATTTAGTTCCTAGAACTATTTCCACTAATAGTAAGACCTTAATCAGCCTGTATGTTGTGTATCAACTATTCGTTGAGTTTGAGAACATATGTAAGAAGAGAATCACACCTACAGGGATAACTAAAGGGGAAAGGGGTTTTGAGTAAACTAAAGAATGTTATTTAACTGAGGTCATGCCTTTCTTTAAACAATTAAAAGGTCAATTTGAGAGTCTTCAAAAAGGGATTAACTCATATATCAAAGAAATGGAAAAGGAATTTGATGCAATGATAGTTGAGGTAAATGATTATGAACGGGAACTCAAATATAATGAAATTGAAAGGAAGAATCTGCATATCTTAAATGAGAACTTAGTATTAAGTTGTGTGGCTCAAGATGTGTTTTATACTGTTACTAAGCATTCTATTACTGCTTCTCAATTTCATGAATTAACTGTTGCCTTGAAAGTTTCCCATGATCGTGTCATTGAGCTTGAAAACAAAAACTCATAACTAAATGAGAAAATTAATCAGGATGATCACAATAATTTGGTAAAACATTTTTCTAAGCTAGAAGTTGAACATTTTGATTTGCAAATAAAATATCAACATCTCAAAGAAAATGTCAAAACCTCAAACATCAAGACATCCTCAAATGTTCCAGAGTTTGATGCACTTTTTGAAATAAACAAACGTGACGAACTGATTCAAGCAAATTGTAACACGATCGGAAAGTTGAAAGCCCAAATTTCACAATTAAAGGGTGAAAAGAACAATGTGACTGGCTCCCAAATGCCTCCTCCTTTAGATTCTCAGTGTTCTCAAACTTTTCATCTTCAAAACCTGGTTAATGTTTTACAAAAGAAAAATGAGAGTTTTCTAGAAGAAAATGAAAAGGTTAAACGACACTTTAAAGAGTTATATGATTCAATGAAAGTCACTCGTGACAAGAACAACGAAAAAATAACGTCTTTACAAAAGAAAATTGAGAATCTGAAGAGTCAAGAAAAAGAGAAAATGCCACTTGTCTTTAATGAGAATGTTGCATCAAAGTCATCTGCAGACTCCAAATATACTGTGACTGTCAAATACATTCTTCCTCATCTTAGAAATAACGAACTTGTGTTTCACAACTATTTCGCTCACCTTAAGGATAGTCTAGAATGTCTCCGTGAGATTGTAGAAGAGGATTTCATAAATAAGCCACTTGATAGAGAAATTAGGTTTGCTTGCATTCAGGCCAAACGATCTCAGGAGCTGTTAGAATGTTTAATAGCAACATGTCCTAAATCCTTAGGTGCGAAAGATAAAGCTGTGATGCCTTGTTCTATGCCTAGTGCCAAGTATGCAACCCATTCTATGCCCAGTATTAAAAAAGTGAACTCTAAAGTGCCTTCAAGTAGTTCAGATCCCAGCACTTCTAGTTCAGGAATGCAAAAAGTAGCCCAACCAACTAATGTTCCCATAATTCCCTCTACAGGAGTAATCAGTGACATAAAAGCAAGCGGGTCAAAGCCTCCAGGCAATAAAAAGCAAGATAGGACCTCGCAAGCTAAGAATGTACATTGGAAGAGAGTAGAAGACCACCCTAGGAACACTAAGTTTGAGTTGAATAAAACGAATCGTGTTGATTCTAGTATTAGCTATAAGCATACTGTAATTAATTTGAATTCTGCTACAATCTGCAAACCATGTAATGATGATTGCTTGATTTCTGTTACTAATCATGAATGTGGTCTGAATGGTTTAATTAATGCTGATAAATGCCCAGTCAATATTGTTAATGTCAAAAATCAAGCTAAGAAGGCTAAAAGGCAAAGGCGAAAGAAAGCTAGAAAACATTGGAAACCCACAGGAAGAAAATTTAGTAACATAGGTTATCAATGGATACCTACTGGCCATGAGTTTAATCTTAATGAGTTGTGCCCTAAATTTGCTAAGTCAATGCCCATTAGAAAATGGATGCCTACTGGTAGAACTATTCCTTTAAGAAGTGAACATACTTTGAATAGGTTAAATACGGACACTAGTACTACATCTATTCCTGATGATTCCATTGTTCCTACTTCCGATGTGGGTGTTCCAATCACTGTTACTAACCAAATGGAACCCATTCTTGCATGGGGATACCAATTATCCACTTATCCATTCTTGTCTGTGTTCAACTGCAGATCGTTCAAATCGTTATGTAGTACCTGGACTCAGGCTGTTCCAAGCATATGACTAGAGATCGCTCGCGGCTCATGAACTTCGTGAGTAAATTCATCGGGACTGTTAGATTCGGGAACGACCATTTTGGTGCAATTATGGGTTATGGAGACTATGTTGTTGGTGATAGTGTAATCTCCAGGGTATATTATGTTGAAGGTCTTGGTCATAACTTGTTTTTTGTTGGTCAATTCTGTGATTCCGATCTAGAAGTGGCATTCAGAAAACATACTTGTTTCGTTAGAGATCTTGATGGTATGGAATTGTTAAGAGGAACTCGTGGTTCAAATCTATACACCATCTCTATAGAAGACATGATGAAGTCTTCTCCAATCTGCTTGTTGTCAAAGGCTTCTAAAACAAAATCATGGTTATGGCATCGTCGTCTCAATCACTTGAACTTCGGCACCATTAATAATCTTTCCAGAAAGGATCTTGTAAGAGGCTTACCCAGATTAAAGTATGAAAAAGATCATCTATGTTCAGCATGTCAATTGGAAAAAAGCAAGAAATATGCCCACAAACCCAAACCCACAAACTCAGTAATGGAAGTTCTGCATACCCTTCATATGGATTTGTGCGGACCAATGAGAGCGCAAATGATAAATGGGAAGAAATATATTTTAGTCGTTGTTGATGACTACTCTCGATTTACTTGGGTAAAGTTTTTGAGGACAAAGGATGAAACTCCAGATGTCATCATCAAACTTATCAAGCAGCTTCAGGTTCGACTTAACAATACTGTTAGAATTGTTCGAACAGACAATGGCACAGAGTTCGTTAACAAAGACTTAAGTCAAATTTATGAAAGTGTTGGAATCAGTCATCAAAGAAGTGTTCCACGAACTCCTCAACAGAACGGTGTAGTTGAAAGATGAAATCGAACTCTTGTGGAAGCCGTAAGAACAATGCTAAATTATTTAAAGGTTCCAATGTTTCTCTGGGCTGAAGCCATTGCCACTGCTTGCTACACCCAAAATCTTTCACTCATACACACATCTCATGGAAAAACTCCATACGAACTTGTCCATAAATGAAAACCTGATCTCTCCTACCTTCGTTTGTTTGGTGCTTTGTGTTATCCAACAAATGACGGTCAAGATTTAGGTAAATTAAGAGCTAAGGCGGACATTGGAGTTTTTGTAGGTTATGCATCAAACAAGAAGGGTTACCGAATCTACAACAAAAGAACTCAAGATATCATGGAAACTATTCACGTCACATTCGATGAGCTGTCCGGGAAAATGGCTCCAGGACAATCCAGTTCTGGACCCGCATCTCAACCTTCATCAAGTAGTCCCATCAGTTCTACTCTTGTACTTAATCCTTCACGAACAACTCCTTATGTACCTCCTTCAGAAGATGACTTGAAGAAATTGTTTGATCCAATGTTTGATGAACACTATGAGCCAATTGCTAATGATCTGTCAAATCCATCAATAGAGGCTGCTCCTATCCCTGTCAATGAAGTTATCCTTTCAGTTTCTATGTCAATAAGTCAAGAAGCGCCTGCTGCTGATCACTCTGTCTCATCAACAAATCCTCAATCATCGAGTGTACATCATGGAATTGTTTCTGGCACCTATGATGGAGATAATCCCTTTGCTACTCCTGAAGATGCCCCCTCTGAGAACTTATTTGCTCCTGAACCATCATCAGAGCCATCTTCATCAGGAGAAAACGACTCTGCTACTTCAGTTCCTCAACAACAACCACATGAACACCTTAGAAAATGGTCACATGACCATCCATTGGACAACATCATTGGAAACCCCTCTCGTCCTGTATCCACTCGTAAACAACTTGCAACTAATGCCTTATGGTGCTTCTTCAACTCCGTACTGTCTAAGATCAAACCAAAAGACGTTAAAACTGCCATGAATGAAGACAGCCGGTTCAATGCCATGCAAGAAGAAATTTATGAGTTTGATCGACTAGATGTATGGGAATTAGTACCTGCTCCTGACTGTGCTATGATCATTGCTCTAAAGTGGAATTCAAAGTAAAACTTGATGAGCATGGTGATGTATTAAAGAACAAGGCTCGATTGGTTGCAAAAGGATACCGTTAAGAGGAGGTTATTGACTTTGAGGAATCATTTGCTCCAGTTGCACGCATCGAGGCAATCAGAATCTTCTTGGCTAATGCTGAAATTAAGAACATGGTAGTCTATCAAATGGATGTAAAGACGGCTTTTCTTAACGGAGATCTTAAAGAAGTCGTATACGTTAGCCAACCTGAAGGTTTTGTGAATTCAGAGCATCCTACTCATGTCTATCGCTTGAAGAAGGATCTTTACGGTTTGAAGAAAGCTCCAAGGGCATGGTATGATACGCTATCAAAGTTTCTTCTATAAACTGGAATCAGCAAAGGAGCAGTTGATCCGACATTGTTCACCAGAAAGTCAGGTAAACATTAATTCACGTTCAAATTTATGTTGATGATATTATTTTTGCCTCGACTGACCCCAATGAATGTGACCGTTTTTCTAAGGAGATGGGCTCCAAATTTCAAATGTCAATGATGGGACAAATGTCATTTTTCTTGGGATTACAAATTTCACAAAGTCCTTGAGGCATTTTTATAAATCAATCTAAATATGCTAATGAGATTTTAAAGAAATTTGAATTTGATTCTTGTGACCCTGTTGACACTCCCATTATAGAACGTACTAAACTGGATGAGGACCACTCAGGGATCATGGTAGATCAAATGAAATATCGCAGTATGATTGGATCCCTGATATACCTCACAGCCAGTAGACCTGATATTCTATTCGTTGTATGCAGGTATGCTAGATACCAGGCTAAGCCTACCAAAAAGCACCTTGAAGCGGTTAAACGGGTCTTTCGGTATCTCCAAGGAACCATCAATATGGGACTTTGGTACCCGAAGGACACCGGTATGTTACTAACAGCCTATGCAGATGCTGACCATGCAGGATGTCAAGATACACGTCGAAGTACGTCTGGAAGTGCTCAGTTTTTGGGTGATAAGCTTGTGAGCTGGTCTTCTAAGAAACAAATGAGTACTTCTATATCCTCTACAGAGGCTGAATACATAGCCATGTCATCTTCTTGTGCTCAAATCCTATGGATGAGATCCTAATTATCTGACTATGGCTTTGAATTCAACAAAATCCCTCTGTATTATGATAACAAAAGTGCCATTGCTCTTTCATGCAACAACGTTCAACATTCAAGAGCAAAGCACATCGACATTCGACATTATTTCATCAGGGAGCAAGTGGATAACGGTGTGGTGGAACTCTATTTTGTGAGGACTGAATACCAGTTAGCAGACATCTTCACCAAAGCTCTTCCTAGAGAACGTTTTGAGTTTATCCTCCCACGGCTTGGTCTAAAGAGTCTACAACCGGAAACACTTAAACGTCTTCAAGAGGAAGATGAGGAGTAAAAGGTTTTTCTTCATCCATCTCTTGTATATATTTATTAAAAAAAAAGCGAAATACAAAATTACAAAACCAACAAAAAGCAAATAGAAAAATAGAAAACTTTTAAAAAATCCATAAAAATTTGAAAATCTCAAAAAATTTCAAAAAATATTGTCATTTTTGTCATGTTTTTCTTGATTCGATGATATCTAGGGTCTTTGTGTTGTCATTCAAAGAGTGACACGGGTCTTTATATGTTGTTCGAATGTACGGAAAAAAAAATCGAGAGAAAGAAAAACAAAGGCTTATAGTCATTTCAGTCTATAACCCGTTTTTAAAGAAAGAACAGAGCCATGCTTTATCTTATTTTTCAAATCTCATGCTCTGATTCTGTTAACAAATGTTTGTCACTAAAACGACAAATGTTTCCTTCACAAGTATTTTTCCTTCTACAAATTCTTCTGAAAAATATTTGTTACTTTAATTGAAAACTAACAAAAATAACTCTGTCTCAATTTTTGAATATCATCTGGACTTGACATTTGTCAAAATCTCTATCTCTCAATCAACAACTTATGTCATTGATTGAGGGGGAGAATGATTTCATTTAAATCAAAATGTTATTTTGTCATACAATTGGTTCAGACCAAGGTTTATGTCATGTTTTCAAAAGATATTTAAGGATGTTTAATCTTTGGAGTGTAAAGTCTCAGATTTGATCCTTATCGGTTAAATATTTTCATAAGCAAGTCACAATTCTCCTCAAAAGCTTTCAAAATCAATTTAAATCTACAGAGATCACAAATCTCAAATGATTTGAAAATTGTGATCGGGGGAGAACTTGTGATTTAAATTGGATTTTAACTTATAATTCGATAAATGGTTTTATAGTGATTTACAAGCTCTCATCCCCACATGTGCCAAACGATTTCAAATTTTCCATGCACATGTTGAGGGGGAGCATCTATTTCAAACCAAAAAGGATTGAACCGTGATTGATTTGTTTCAATGTGCAGGTTTTCCCTAATATGTGCAAAACACTCTCAAATCTCTATGCACATATAGAGGGGGAGAAACTTTTTGAAAACCACATCCTTTCCAAAAATACCCTTAACAAAGTATGAAAGATACTAATTTTGATCAGGAAAGTGATGTTGATATCTTTTAGAAAATGGTAATCAAAGAATTGAATCTTTCCTCTTGCCTCCGTGTGCCAAAGCGATTTCAAATACATAATGCACATGTTGAGGGGGAGCTCGTTTTCTAAAAATATCAAAAACAATTCAGGTACAAAATGCTTTGATAATATATCACAAGTATCTGTATTGATTTTCAAATGGTTTTCAATTGGTTCTAATGGCAGATGAACAATACCAAATAGACCGACCAAATTTACTTTATGTATGGTGATATAAGGATGGTTAGGTTAGGTATTCGTTCCCACGATCCCGCCAGAGCCGGAGGGATCTACCCAGGGACAATCCACTAGATAGTGTAGATGTCCTTAGGCATGATGAAAAAAGGAGAAAAGTGATAAATGGGAATAGTGCGGACTGAGACTGAGCTAGTACTAGAATAAACCCAACAAGGTTCTAGTTATAAAGTCTCAGTAAGCACTGAAGGGGTTGAAGAATGAAAAAGAATTGAATGAGAAAAGGGTGAAAATAAATAGCCCTCCAATAATTCAACCTTAGGGCAGAAACAGGGTTCAATACATATGCTACTGGTTGTTACTAAGGTAACACCGGTATTGAAGACAAGACGTCATGGACCTAGTGACGCACTGCACTAAACTTCCCAAGCTACTCAAGTTCCTCTTAAAATGACTTGTTTCATTCTCACAGGGAACCTACATTAACTATCGACTTTCTCTTAGAGATTGTTGATATTGAAGAAGGAGACCCTCTCCCTAGTCTCCGGCATAGGAAACCAAAAATGCACGATTGAGTCTAGAGCCAAGAGATCATCCACAATAAATCTCATTAGGACACTGTCAATGAAGACTCTATGTTTCACACTATGTGGAAAAAGAGATTATATCTTAAGAGTCCTACGCATTATCCTTGTGGTATTGCCAAAACATCTGAGTGATATGCAAACAAAGTCACAATGAAGATGGAAAGCCTTCTAGAGCCAACATCATACAAGCTCTTGGTAGGTGGTATGTAAGATCTATCCAATAGATCAACCATGTGACAACTGAACAGAAACAATGGGGCGATTCAAACTTATGAATCAATCCTGGTTCAGGTTATGGATTGACTGATACCTTGAAAAACCGGTCGTTGTGCTTAAAAATTCTTTCCTTTAGCACATCGACTGTATATTAATATTTCAAAATTAAAAGGTGTTTATGATTGATAACTGATTTTCTTTAAAACCTTCGTTGTATTGCAAAAACATTTTATTGAGCAGTACACGATTGTCTTTCAAATATCTTTTCATTAATCAGTGAATCTCAAATTTGCTGGTTCACTCACTCCGTGTTGTCTTCTTTGAGATGTTCCGGTTTGAGAACAGCTAGAGCAGCTGCGAAACCCTGTCAAGGAGATTCGTCAGAATTATACCTGATCACAGGCAGTACTTGTACTGATCAACAGGGAACCGTGGGCCGTGTACCTCAATTCAAAAAAAGTGATCAAAGACACTTTCGTGCGCTTTATTGCTAACTGTTTTATGTAGGTACGCCCGACGTTTGCAGCTTGTAACACCCCAACCCGACAAGGGTAGAAGTGTCACATTCTGGTGTCATATCAGAACATACAAATAAAATCCTTACAAACGAAAACCTTAAAAATGAAGTATCAAATCATATAAACAATTAACTGACAAGGAAGATTACAAAATCCCAAAATGTCTAAATAAAAATGAAATCTCAAAACAATAGTCCGACAAAATGAATCCAAATAATAAGGTAACTAGGGTTGGTCCACTCAATAATCCAACGCTCAGCCCATCGAAGCCCATCTTCAAACCTAACACCTACCGCAGGAAAAGAAATGCGGCTGAGCTTAAAAAGCCCAGTGAACAAATATAACAAAACGAAAGCTAAATAGAATCTGAAATGCAAAATGAACAAGGAAACGGATAATAAAGTCACGGCGAAATGAGAACAATGAGTCAATGAGGATCCTGCAGAACACAATTATACAGATACCCAAAACGAACAGATAACAAGGAGAAAGAAGCAAAGCAAAGCAGCGAAGACATATAAACAAGCACATACAAACCAGACATACAAGAACTGAAACATAAGCAAACATAGCAGGCGTTGCATCCACACAACATATATGTCATACAATCAATTCAGGAATCAGGAGACATACAAGCCAAACAAATGTCTATAGGAAAGCGGAAGAAATTAATTAATAAGTGAGCATGGCAATTTACACAGGTCAAAACCCTTAGTTGAAGACATAATCAGTATCATAACGGTAGTCAAAACATGGCAGTCACACGTAACAAGTAGGAATACAGTATGAACACTATAATTAAATGAATTAAATACATAGCAGGGCAATTAAACAAGTTAACAAGCTAGACTTCATAAGTTGAACCATTTACCCAATCAAACCATAGCATAAACCGAAATGCAAACATGGCAGGTCAACAACAAGCAGGTAAGGAAAATATCAGATAACCATAGTCCACGAAATTATCTGAACGAAGTATACATGATAAACAGACAAAAACTATCGATTACACACTAGCATGGTCACCAGACAATTAGAGGGTCACATAACAGTGAGATCACATATAAACAGATGACAGCAGATAATCATATC
The DNA here is from genome assembly GCA_019973895.1 of Chrysanthemum seticuspe. Classification (NCBI taxonomy): domain Eukaryota; kingdom Viridiplantae; phylum Streptophyta; class Magnoliopsida; order Asterales; family Asteraceae; genus Chrysanthemum; species Chrysanthemum seticuspe. Next base: position 273,070,185 of record BPTQ01000006.1, on the reverse strand, counting down.
GCAGCAGGGAAATCAGTAGTCATATAAAACATGAATAGCATAATCAAATCCAATAAACATATAATAACCCGGTACGTGAATGGAACGATAGTATGAAGTAACGGAATGAGAGTGTAACAGATCAAAGCAATGGAACATATATATCTTGGTAGTAGAGTGAGTCATATAAGGGTATTGGGTAAAGGACAGTCAATTCAGAATATGGTGCAGTGGGGAATCCAGAAGGTACAATATAGGTATATCAAAAGTGTAAGGATTGTCAGAATCTATCCCGAGCCAACAAAACAAACCATATCAATAGTGGCAATAGCAGCCAAGTAACCAATAGTAACCATTGTATTCGGAGGGGTGACCTCGGAATACCAAACCAATATGAGGGGAGACCTCAGTAACCAGTGGAGTAGCTAGCTCCCAAAATGTGAGGGGGTGTATTGCACACACGCACCGCATCACCAAAACAAATCATATCATATCAAATTCAAATCAAATCAAATCTAGGATGCATCCATACGCCCCTGCAAAACAATAGTGGCCATACAATATATCTGAAGCGCGCATAATCAATACAAAATAGGGACGGTGTGGAACATCACTCAACCACACTAAAGTCATGCCATTGGTGCATCAATGACACGGACATGGAACCCCCATGCCTAGTTAATGGCTCGGGTATCAACTGACAGGTCAAAGTGTACAGTATAGAGGTCAATCAATATCAAAGGTCCAATATTAGCAGTTCACAAATCAAATCAATAATCCAATATCAATGGTTCAATTATCAAAGGTCCAATAGCAAAGGATCAATATCAAAGGTTCAATAGCAAAAGGGGTCAATAGCAAAGATTCAAATATCAATAGTTCAATAGCAGAGCAAAGGTTCAATATCAAATTGGTAAGAGGTCAAAGATGTAAAGAGATCATGAGAAACCTTATGAGAAAGGTCAGAATATCTGTACCTTATTCGAAGCAAGCAAAATAGAAACGTAAATCACACGATGAATCAATCCCGCCGTCCGGAACCTATGAATTAGATAACGTTTATTAAGATCAGATTACTCATTATAGACGGCTTTCCATTTTTAGGAGGTTTCCACTTTTAGTACTCTTTCCATTTTAAGTACTTTCCGAAAATAGCAGGTTTCCGTACTTAGCAGATTTAATCATTTATGACGCATTTAATGTCGTATTAGGTTAAGTGATGCAAAATGAGTGTTATTATCGTTCAAGGATTATTTATGACAAGTGATCTGTGCTGAATACAGTCAAGCTACCTCACATAAACTAGCCACTTGTGAATGGCTAACCGTAAGAAGCTTAAAACTGCTTAAAACACAAATACAATGAAGTCCTGGAGAATACAATGAATTCCCGGGTCGTTAAGTCCCACGGAGACTCAATGGTGTGCAAACACTTGATCAGACGATAGAATGATCACTAAGGATAGTGATCGGAAAGGATTTTGATGGATAACTATACCTAAAGAAAAAGTTTATAAATAACAGCGACTTAAATGCAAATTAAGAAAATTAAAAATTTAAAATATATTAAATAAACGCTATCACTATATTTAAAATGATGAACGTTTAAAACTTAAAACGTACGTTTAAATAAAAAACTACGTAACGTACGAAATAAAACGTGAAAATAAAGAAGGAAAATACCTACGGATATGAAAAATACATTTTTACAATCCTAATTATAAAAGAAAATTATTGGAAAAATAAAATTATTTTTATAACTATTTAATTAATTATTATTAATTAAAAACTAGTTTTAACTATTTAATATTAGCCTAAAATACAAGAAAATATGAAATAAAGCTTGAAAAATAAAATTATGACTAGGAAAAATCTAAAATAACAAAAGAGAATTTTCAAAACTATTTTTATATTTTTGTGATTTTTTTTCTATTTTCTAGGAATTAAAAACTATTAAAAACTACTTAAATTACTTAAAAATACAAATTTAACTAAGAAAAATATGGAAAAATATTTTTTTGTCTTTTTATATTTATCTTAACTTAAGAAAAATGAAAAATGATTTTTTTTGAAGCTTTTCTTAATTAATTGGATTTAAAGCTAATTAAAAAGGCCTAAAAATTAATTTAAATGCAGAAAAATAGCAAACCAACTTAGAAAAATCTGAAAAATTCAAGATAAGCTTAAAATAATATAAGGAATCTAAGAAAAATGGAAAAACAGGTGCTTGTGTGTAAGATTATGCAACTGCTAAGCAATGTGCTTATAAATAAGCACTTGAATAAGCCAAATGAAGAAAATAAGCCACCAACTGATAACAAAGGCTATAATATGCTAAAAGAACTAAAGTGCAACAAATCTCAACTGCTTTAGACCTCTGGAATGCTAATTACCAAGATTTGATGAATTGAGATCATAAGCTAAAACAGATTTTTGGTTCCTACTTTGGACTAGAGAATAAGCACAGAGATAAGCTAGAATTAAAAACCAAAAACTGGAACATAATCTAGACCTGGGTGGCTATCTACAAGCCAAAGATCAGATGCTCACAAGCTCTTATGAGCTTGTGAGGAACTCTGCAAGCTACTGTCAAAAGATGGATACCAGTGCACAGGGCACTCTCAGAAATTGAGACCAAGTTCACAAGCTGTTTTGCAGCTTAAAAAAAATTTATAAAAATCTACAAAATTGCTAATAAGAAATTAGACCAGTTAAAGTTTATGAACCCACAATTTGACATGATTTGGCCCAAAGCTGAGCTCATGAAAATTCCTCCCATTTGAGCTCAAAACTGATTTTGCACTATTTTGACTTTTTAACAAAACTGAAAACTTGACTAATTTGAGGTTTGATCTAGATTTAAGAACTGAAATTGATATTAATTGATGAAATAACACTAATGCAAGCTTTATCTATGATAGTTAAACACAAAATGAGCTTTTGGTTTTGACAAAATCTTAACAGTTAACTGTTAAGACAGATTAATGTATGATTTGACTTTTGACTAAAACAATTGCAAAGTTATGACTGAAATGAGTCAAATAACTGATTTTGAAACTGAACAGACAGATATCAAGTACAAAACAATGCTCAATCTCAACCAAGCAATTGATCCAAACACCCCTATATCTACTGTTTATGACTCAAAAATGATCCAAACACTTAACTAGCCCATGATACTGATCCAAATGAGTTTAATTACTCTAAATACAACTATTCAAACAGATTTAAGCTACTAATCACTGCACAAACAGATTATGCAAATGAACTTGAAAATTACTCACAGTTGGTCCTTAGCCACAATGGCTTGAAACTGAATTACAATGGACCTCTAACCTATATTATCCAACCAAATAGACCTGAATCAACCCACATCCAGCACTGCTTCACCATTTATCCATTTTCTTTTCAATTTCTGCCCATTTTGACTTTCTTTGACCAAGAACCAATTTGGCTTAAAACTAAAATGTAAGCTTATAAAAAGCTATTAGAAGCTTGTATAAGCTTATTAGAACTGAGAAATGAGCTGTTTGAAGTTTTGGTATAAGACTTTAAAATAGAAAATTGCAACAGTGAAGTTGAAACATAAAATCTTAGCACAACTTGAATTTATACCTTGAAATAGTTTATAAAGATACAATAAGCTTAGTTTGATACAAAGGAACAAAATATTACAGATTTTCTACTTAACTAAAGCTTTTAAGATAAAAACGACATTTAATGAAAACTAAAAAACTACAAGACTCCTCAACTAGCTTCTTCATGCATCCTTTTATACTCCATGCATCTTCTCTCTCATCTCTGATTGTTTCCCCGCAATTTCCTCAGCCATTGGATGGCTTAAAATGATCCTGGCCATTAAAACAGATTTTGGCGCCAAAAAGAGATTTTACAGTTGGGGTTGAGTGAGGGGGGGGGGGTGAAGAAACATTAAATGTATTTTGTTGTTTAGGTGAGGTGGAGGGGACATGGATGGTGATATGTTGAGGTGGAGGTGAGGGGAGCTTGAGTGTGCAGGGAAGCAGTTGGAGGGGAAGAAAAAATGGTGCGCTTGTTTGTTGACCAGATATTTGACTGGAGCTTTAATATTGAAAGGGGGTCAAAAGGGTTAATGACAGGGGGTCCAAATTGGATTGTGACAAGGGTCCAATGGTTTCGGCTTATTAATGACAAGGACTCTTTTGTAATTTCTGAAAAATGCAAGGACCATTTCTGCCAATTCTGCCAAGTTGCTCTAAGGACTAAAAGTGACAATCTCAAAAAGTACAAGGACCAAACTTGCCATTTTCAAATTTCCAGGGGCCATTTTTTTGCCAAATTTCAAACTTGAAGGACTAATTTTGTAATTTCTCAAAACTTTTGATATTTTTCACCAAAGGACTAATTATGACAAGTTATGATTTAAAAAGGACCTTTGGTGATTTTTCTTTTGAAATTATGTGCTCAGGGACTGTTTCTGACAAATTTTGAAAGTTGAGGGACTGAAACTGCCAATTATGCAAACTTTGCTCATTTTTCATCTGATTTTGAACATTTTGCATCTGAAACATATAAAATGTAATTTTGGAATATTTTCAGTATTTTGATGCATTTCTGAGCATTTTTAAACGTTTTGCAGTTCAGATTTAACCAAAAATGATGAGTATTTACATACTCATCAATCCCCCACACTAAACTATTGCTAGTCCCTAGCAATCTTTTGAGAAAAACTTAATGGATTTGAAACTCTTTACCAAAAGCCATTACTTCTGGAGTAGCCAAATGTTTCAGTTCAAGTAAGAACCATGGTACACCGATAACCATGTGATTTTGAGCAAACCACCAGCTTCCAACGGATTTGATTTGTCTTTACCAGAAGCCGTTTGCTCTGGACTAGCCAACTCTTAGATAAATTATCAATATTATCTTTGGTGAGCTGATTACCAATTATGGTTTTTCCACTGCCTTTACCACAAGCCATAAACTTGCGGGCTAGCCAACTCTTTACTTTTTAGGATATGGTGAGCTGAATACCATACAATTTTGGGCAAATTGCAAGCCGTCAACGGATTTGAGATATCTTTACCAAGAGCCGTTTGCTCCTGGATTAGCCAATCCTTTTGTTTATTAGACAAGGTGGACTGATAACCAAATGAGTAAGTGCAAAACACTTACTCCAAAAAAAATTTTGGCCAAAAACGGGGGAATTGGGTGGATAATATATGATAAAATTCGTGAGAATTCCCCCCCACACTTAGAAATGAATATTGCCCTCAATATTCAAACTACCGGCGGTTATGCCGAAACAAAGAACGTAAAAGGGAAATACTACGGCCATTATTTGAATTAGATTTTTTTTTTTTTTTTTTTTTTACTTGGTATATATATATATAACATGTGGGGCATCACCCCCACACTTAGGTGTTAGAAAGGGGTAAGAAGTCAGAAATATGGGTGAAAACCCATATGGTGTGTGCTACTGTTTTTGATTTCCGAGTCGCTAGCTTGACTCGACCCCGCATTAATTTGTTCATGGGGAAGCAAAGTGGAAGAAAAAATCTCCATCGGACTTTAATTCAAGATGTTTGGATAAACATTGAAGCACGCGAAAGTTCCACACCGACGAGATATACAGAGAAAGACCCGGCTCAAAGATGATAAATGAAAATGCCGGGGTCAAAGATAGTGTCCTCACTCCCGAAGGAGTGAAGAAGAGAGGAAGTCACATCATAAGTGAGGAATGGAAGGAAGATGTTTATAACAATTAGGATCCATTCGTCATCCTCAAATGTAGACATATCGGGAGGAAGGGTGAAGGTAGTATTATCAATAAGCAAACTCTTATGATAGAGTACACCTTCCTCCGAGCCAATATCATCCTCAAGATCAAAATAGAAATGATCATATTCCGGAGGAGATATGTCATGAGAGAGTTCACCGGAGAACTCTTCATGAAGAGAATCATTGGAAAAATCCTCAAGCTCAAGAGATGTTTCGGGCTTGTCCAATGTAGAGTCACTATCCACAACGGGGATAGGAGATGAAGATGACTTAGCACAGAATGATTCGATCTTAGAAACGAGGAGATTTATATTGAACAATTTTTCACGAAGTATCTCGTCCTCAATTTCCAGATCATCAGAATCTCTCACTTCCTCTAGCTTAGAAGGTAAGTTCTCGACATAATCGATGTCTCCACAAGATAAAGAATCGTCAAACGAAGTACAATCGTTGTCAGAATCGGAGAACATATCAACATGATCATTTGGAATGTCAAGAGGAGGGTAAGAATCATCATCAAGAGGCTTATCACACATATTACCGGAGATAACCTCGGACTCACTTGGGATTAGGACAAGGCTCTCAACACTAGACGATTCCATTTCTGGAATAGTGCTAAGAGGCTCGTCCCCCATTATGAGAGAGTCTTTGGAAGCAATAATAGGTAAGATATGTGTGATAGCAATAGACTGGGGGAGTTGAGAAATGATATCGTTCAATTGAATAGCACTCTCCTCGTCGTCCTCATAATATTTCCCCATTTGAATAGTATCCTCATCATCATCGTCATCATATCGGATTCTTATATTCATCTGCTGAAGCTTACACACCATTCTTTTCATTTGTAGTTTCTTTCGAATGTGTATTTCTTCAGAACTTTGTGGAAGATTACACTCCTCGTAATCATTGAAATGCTGTGAAGGCTCGGAAGTCTGATGACTGATGGAATACTGTGGGGGTTGGAATTTGTCAAAACCGGGAGAATTGGAATTGTGAAAATTTTGATTCATCGGTTGACATTCAAAAGTAGCATGAGGACCCCCGCAATTCTCACAACAGTGATAATTGGGAAAATAACTTTCACCAAAGTTCTGATTGTAACATGGTTCCGGCTCATAGACAAGCGGGACCCGTGGTGGACAATCAAAACCGTAATGAGAATCATTCCCACAAAACTCGCATGAGTAGGATTCGTATTGGGGCTGTGGAGGTAGGTAGGAAAAATCGGGTGTTTCATTTGAAATGGGATCGGGATTACCGACAAACTTGTCTCCGAAACTCACATTGGTACATCGCCGACAATTTCCACCGTTAAATGGACCTCCACACCAGGAACATGTTGAAAACCATGACATGAAGAATTAAACAGATAAGAGGGATAAGAGATGAAGAATTAAACGGTTATAGAGGATAAGGAATGGAGAATTAAACAGATTAGAGGGCAAGGGAAATGTAGAATCAAAAGATCCGAGAGGGTAAAGATGGATATTTTTGGATTTTTTGAAAAACAGGCTATAAAAACAAAGAATGAAAATATTTTTGGTGTTGATAACACTTCAGGAAAAGTGTTAATGAACTTTTTGGATTTTTGAAAACTTTACAAAAAAAACTTTTTACAAAAGATGGTATATGTGCAAGAATGGATCTGAAAAAGGTTTAACACACGCTAAAGCCTCCCCGGCAGCGGCGCCAAAATTTGATCTGTGCTGAATACAGTCAAGCTACCTCACACAAACTAGACACTTGTGAATGGCTAACCGTAAGAAGCTTAAAACTTCTTAAAACACAAATACAATGAAGTCCTAGAGAATACAATGAATTCCCGGGTCGTTAAGTCCCACGGAGACTCAATGGTGTGCAAACACTTGATCAGACGATAGAATGATCACTAAGGATAGTGATCGGAAAGGATTTTGATGGATAACTATACCTAAAGAAAAAGTTTATAAATAACAGCGACTTAAATGCAAATTAAGAAAATTAAAAAGTTAAAATATATTAAATAAACGCTATCACTATATTTAAAATGATGAACGTTTAAAACTTAAAACGTACGTTTAAATAAAAAACTACGTAACGTACGAAATAAAACGTGAAAATAAAGAATGAAAATACCTACGGATATGAAAAATACATTTTTACAATCCTAATTATAAAAGAAAATTATTGGAAAAATAAAATTATTTTTATAACTATTTAATTAATTATTATTAATTAAAAACTAGTTTTAACTATTTAATATTAGCCTAAAATACAAGAAAATATGAAATAAAGCTTGAAAAATAAAATTATGACTAGGAAAAATCTAAAATAACAAAAGAGAATTTTCAAAACTATTTTTATATTTTTGTGATTTTTTTTCTATTTTCTAGGAATTAAAAACTATTAAAAACTACTTAAATTACTTAAAAATACAAATTTAACTAAGAAAAATATGGAAAAATATTTTTTTGTCTTTTTATATTTATCTTAACTTAAGAAAAATGAAAAATGATTTTTTTTGAAGCTTTTCTTAATTAATTGGATTTAAAGCTAATTAAAAAGGCCTAAAAATTAATTTAAATGCAGAAAAATAGCAAACCAACTTAGAAAAATCTGAAAAATTCAATATAAGCTTAAAATAATATAAGGAATCTAAGAAAAATGGAAAAACAGGTGCTTGTGTGTAAGATTATGCAACTGCTAAGCAATGTGCTTATAAATAAGCACTTGAATAAGCCAAATGAAGAAAATAAGCCACCAACTGATAACAAAGGCTATAATATGCTAAAAGAACTAAAGTGCAACAAATCTCAACTGCTTTAGACCTCTGGAATGCTAATTACCAAGATTTGATGAATTGAGATCATAAGCTAAAACAGATTTTTGGTTCCTACTTTGGACTAGAGAATAAGCACAGAGATAAGCTACAATTAAAAACCAAAAACTGGAACATAATCTAGACCTGGGTGGCTATCTACAAGCCAAAGATCAGATTCTCACAAGCTCTTATGAGCTTGTGAGGAACTCTGCAAGCTACTGTCAAAAGATGGATACCAGTGCACATGGCACTCTCAGAAATTGAGACCAAGTTCACAAGCTGTTTTGCAGCTTAAAAAAAATTTATAAAAATCTACAAAATTGCTAATAAGAAATTAGACCAGTTAAAGTTTATGAACCCACAATTTGACATGATTTGGCCCAAAGCTGAGCTCATGAAAATTCCTCCCATTTGAGCTCAAAACTGATTTTGCACTATTTTGACTTTTTAACAAAACTAAAAACTTGACTAATTTGAGGTTTGATCTAGATTTAAGAACTGAAATTGATATTAATTGAGGAAATAACACTAATGCAAGCTTTATCTATGATAGTTAAACACAAAATGAGCTTTTGGTTTTGACAAAATCTCAACAGTTAACTGTTAAGACAGATTAATGTATGATTTGACTTTTGACTAAAACAATTGCAAAGTTATGACTGAAATGAGTCAAATAACTGATTTTGAAACTGAACAGACAGATATCAAGTACAAAACAATGCTCAATCTCAACCAAGCAATTGATCCAAACACCCCTATATCTACTGTTTATGACTCAAAAATGATCCAAACACTTAACTAGCCCATGATACTGATCCAAATGAGTTTAATTACTCTAAATACAACTATTCAAACAGATTTAAGCTACTAATCACTGCACAAACAGATTATGCAAATGAACTTGAAAATTACTCACAGTTAGTCCTTAGCCACAATGGCTTGAAACTGAATTACAATGGACCTCTAACCTATATTATCCAACCAAATAGACCTGAATCAACCCACATCCAGCACTGCTTCACCATTTATCCATTTTCTTTTCAATTTCTGCCCATTTTGACTTTCTTTGACCAAGAACCAATTTGGCTTAAAACTAAAATGTAAGCTTATAAAAAGCTATTAGAAGCTTGTATAAGCTTATTAGAACTGAGAAATGAGCTGTTTGAAGTTTTGGTATAAGACTTTAAAATAGAAAATTGCAACAGTGAAGTTGAAACATAAAATCTTAGCACAACTTGAATTGATACCTTGAAATAGTTTATAAAGATACAATAAGCTTAGTTTGATACAAAGGAACAAAATATTACAGATTTTCTACTTAACTAAAGCTTTTAAGATAAAAACGACATTTAATGAAAACTAAAAAACTACAAGACTCCTCAACTAGCTTCTTCATGCATCCTTTTATACTCCATGCATCTTCTCTCTCATCTCTGATTGTTTCCCCGCAATTTCCTCAGCCATTGGATGGCTTAAAATGATCCTGGCCATTAAAACAGATTTTGGCGCCAAAAAGAGATTTTACAGTTGGGGTTGAGTGAGGGGGGGGGGGGGTGAAGAAACATTAAATGTATTTTGTTGTTTAGGTGAGGTGGAGGGGACATGGATGGTGATATGTTGAGGTGGAGGTGAGGGGAGCTTGAGTGTGCAGGGAAGCAGTTGGAGGGGAAGAAAAAATGGCGCGCTTGTTTGTTGACCAGATATTTGACTGGAGCTTTAATATTGAAAGGGGGTCAAAAGGGTTAATGACAGGGGGTCCAAATTGGATTGTGACAAGGGTCCAATGGTTTAGGCTTATTAATGACAAGGACTCTTTTGTAATTTCTGAAAAATGCAAGGACCATTTCTGCCAAGTTGCTCTAAGGACTAAAAGTGACAATCTCAAAAAGTACAAGGACCAAACTTGCCATTTTCAAATTTCCAGGGGCCATTTTTTGCCAAATTTCAAACTTGAAGGACTAATTTTGTAATTTCTCAAAACTTTTGATATTTTTCACCAAAGGACTAATTTTGACAAGTTATGATTTAAAAAGGACCTTTGGTGATTTTTCTTTTGAAATTATGTGCTCAGGGACTGTTTCTGACAAATTTTGAAAGTTGAGGGACTGAAACTGCCAATTATGCAAACTTTGCTCATTTTTCATCTGATTTTGAACATTTTGCATCTGAAACATATAAAATGTAATTTTGGAATATTTTCAGTATTTTGATGCATTTCTGAGCATTTTTAAACGTTTTGCAGTTCAGATTTAACCAAAAATGATGAGTATTTACATACTCATCAACAAGTTACACAAGTTCAGGGTCTAAAGTGTAAATATTACAAGGTTTACTCATTTTACTATTTAGTCCATTCTTTTTATCATTATTAACAAGACAACCTTCATATTTCACTATTTTACAAAATGAGTTCTTTAACTTTTATCGAACTCGAAATCCTTTTAAAACTTAAATCCATATCGATTACCCATTCCATTTTAAGTAAGTCGAAACCGTAAACATACAAGTTATATGACCCATTTTAAGTGTTTATTCTAGTCGAACATATATCATATCCCATATTAAATTCATACGACACAACGTAAATCATGCGAGACCCATTATAATAATTATTGGCGACAATAGATGGCCAAAATGTACACGCGTTATATGAACCATTTTAGCTCGGTATAATTCCAAAGATAACATGCATAAGTCGAGTACATGTGAGTCGGAAGGATGTAAAACAGATTGCTATAGTAGTCGAATACATGGCCCTTTTTCTTGATACTTTATTTGCTCACTTTATATGACTCTAACTAAAATTCAATTTATGCTTGTCTTATTTTAACATGATACAGGAAGAGATCAATATGTATGCCTCGTATAAGATGGGGTCAAAACAGATTTCATGCTAAGGACTAGATGTTCATTCCACTTGACACAAAATAAGGATGGTAACGTTATAATTTTATGTAACTTCGTTTTATCATTTTATGTGTTGGTAAAATTCGTATAGCAAGCATGCGGATGTAGAACAAAACCCACGACCATAATCATGACACAAAGAGATTTAAGGAGACGAGATGTTGGTGTTAGGAATTACCTTAGCAGCGTGAAAGAGAGGAAACGACAAGGACCGAGGCGACAACAACCAACACCTTTTTCTCGTCCTAGAAGCCCACGACCAGGTGTAAGATTTCCATGCCAAAAACAGCAGCAACACCACAACTAGCCGATCCTTTTGCTTGGGAAAACTCACGACAGCATGCCCAAAAGAACCCCCCTTCGACCTAGCACAGACCCACGCCTAACTCTCTTCCAAAACAAAACCCTCGCCCAAGAGTTAACCACGATCACAGCCACTCCATGAGATCACGAAACTCTTTCTTTGACCACCTTTTGTCGACAGAAAATGGGGGAGAAGGGGGTCAGCCGTATTCTTGTTTTTAGGGTTTCTAGGTGACATGTTCTTTGCATGCGTTTTTTTTTATTTCAGTTTAGGTAAAAGAAAACGTGATTGGTGAATGGGTGGGTTACAAATGTGAGGAATAAGGAAATTAAATGGGAAAAATCATAGGAGTTAATGGGGAGATGATTTCGGCCGAACTAGGGGGAGGCGTGTAACTAGGCCACAAAAAGAGGAAACAAAATAAATGGCCCTTTTACAAATTTTTGATTACTTTTATGGTGATTGCATTTAGTTGTAATTTCCTTTTTAAATTTTGTACATATCATTAGTCCAAGCAACTTATATAATGTGTGATTTTTATTTGGTAGGCATAAGTGTAGATAAATTTTTATCATCTTGCATAAATCATCTATAAGCTAAGTGTTAGACTTAGTTAACGAGCTTGAATTATTTTACATATTTCGTATATATTAACCTGAGGGGTAAAATGGTCGTTTAACATGTTTGAGATTTTAGGGTTTTACACAGCTGATCAAAATGGAGGTCAATCCATAGCCGCATGCTCACTCAACACATTCATTTCTAAAGAAATCATGATAAGTGCATCAACGACTCTGATATTTTCACTCCATGCTTCTGCTACGCTGCTGCAAATATCATGAATCAACTAAAGCTTCCGCTACTCTGATGAAAAGATTTCATGATCCTGAATGTGAGCATGTCGGTCCAAATGTCACAACATCACATAATGACAACACCACAAAGGAAGAGTCAAAGATTTATGGTAGCTGATGATCTCAAAGCTGGCTCAAAACTCATTATCACGTGGATCAGTTAAAGACCTCCATTGAACTAACCAAACATGCAAAACATGTAGAATCAAAGACTACAGGCTACTGAGCAAAGAACTTTAACAAGAATCCAAGAACAATCTTAATGTAATAACTGTTTGTATTCAATGTATTTTGAGGTGACCTCCCTTAGGTGGAGATTGTTAGGATTTAGTAAATCCAGTCATTAAATTGTCGGTCTTCTCAAGTATATGTAATCGTTAGAAAGCTTGTATTCGTAGTTATTTAATGTTATGTAGTATTTAGTTAAGTAACACCGTGGTGGACGGACGGGTCTTTACCCACTGTATGCCTGATCCACAGCCTGTAGGTGGCGTTTATGTAAGAAACTATAAATACCCTCTACCTCCCAAGGTAGAGGGTTGGAGCCCATAATAATACTTTTACTTTCTCTCACTAAGTTCCCAAACTTCTAACTCTTTCTCTCTCTAAAATCATATAGTATACGCCTACTTTTGATCATGGTTTGATGTGTTTGTGAAATCCAATATGTTACAAATATGATAGAAACCAGCCCTTAAGGCTCTTTATAAATGAAACTATACTCAATTACTTTTAAAACGACAGGTGACATGAGTTTCTGTTAGGATCATATATTTTATGTTGTTTGATGATTCGGGTGGTCTAGGATTATGATGATACAAGAGTGCCATGTTTAGAGAGATGAAGAGAGTAGAGAGGGTGATTCAAGAGAGATAAACAAAAAGAGAAAGGTTAGATTGAATGAGAAGCACCACCCCTTCTAAGGATGGAAGGGGTATTTATAGTTACAAGCTAAACGCCCTCCTGTCGAGCTGTGGATCAGGCATACAGTGGGTAAAGACCCGTCCGTCCTCCACGATGTTGCACTAAGCTAGTCTATGCTAATAACTAACTAACTAACTACTAAGTAATGTAAATAATGATATGTCTATGAGCTAACATATGCTAGACTATAATTGGGATGACCGACACTTCCTTATGGAATTTCCAATTCCTAACAATCTCCCCCTATGGGATGTTGTTGGATCGATATACTTTAATAAAACTAACTTTAACTAGCTTGTTAAGGTTTAATAACCTCGGATAAATCCTAAGTTATTAACAAAGAAACACTGAGCAATCTTTATCAAGTACGCGGAATTTACTTAACAAAGCTAAGAAGAATAACTTTTATTATAAACTTTAAATCTGCTTATTATGCAGATACTCTAAACAACTCTAAGATTATCGAACTTCTCTCTAAAACAATAAATAACTTGTGAATTCGTAAACTCTAAAACTCATAAACTCATATCTATAATGCCAATCTAGGAGTCCTTTTATAGGCTCAAGGATATCCTAGTCGGTTTACAAATTGCATTCTTGTTCGACAAGTAATCTAATATAGAACATTCTAGAGTTACAATACTTTCTATAAACAAATATAACAGTTTCTTGATCTTGCAGTACTTTGACTTCGTTATGCAGTACTTTGACTTTATCTTTAGCAGTACTTTGACTCTTTGACTTTTTCCAGTACTTTGCAGCTTCCAGTACTTTTATCAATCTTCAATACTTTCATATCTTCAACACTTTCATATCCCAACAATCCTCCCCTAACTTGAATTCTACTTGCTTGACTTCAAGTTCCCTTGTGAATTTATCTTTAACAGCTTCATCTTTAAGGACAGATTGTTTCTTAGTCTTTGGATTGTATCTCTGTAGTGTCTGTGCTTGTCAAAGTATCTCTAGAATTATTCTTTCACAGCAGCATCCAGCAAGCTCCATCTTTACAGCAACACAGCAACATATGACAATTTTGTACATTAATTCAGTTTAAGTTGCATACTATTCTCATCACTTCCAGGTGTGTTAACTCCTGTGAGAGGTGAATCATTGAAAATTTAATGGATTTAGATCTCTTTACCAAAGCCATTATCTCTGGAGTAGCCAAATGTTTTGGTGTGTAAGACCATGGTACATTGATAACCATATGATTTTTAGCAAATCATCAGCTATCAACAGATTCGAGTTGTCTTTACCAAAAGTTGTACCCTTCTAGACTAGTTAGTTCTTTTATCTAATGGTGAACTAATTACCAATAATGGTTTTTCCACTGCCTTTACCACAAGCCATTTTCTTGTGGGCTAGCCAACTCTTCACATAACTGATATGGCGAGTTGATTACCATACAACTTATTAGCAAGTTGTCAACTAAAAACGGATTTGAAATATCTTTAGCAGAGTCGTTTGCTCATGGATTAGTCAATCCTTTTGTAACCATGGTGGATTGATAACCTATTGATGTTATCATCTCAAAAACCATTTATTCAACCTTTGTTTCAAAATATTTGTTACTTAACAAAATTTTTCTTCAAAAATCACTTAACTGGTTAAAAGCTGTAAGCAGTACTTTGATTAAAGTACTGTTTGATCAGCAGTACTTTGAATAAAGTACTGATTTATCAAAAATAATTTATTCAATTAAATCTCATACCAGTTTATTCATCATCTTCAGCAATGGTAGTCCAGTTGATAAACAGGTTGATGACCATGAAAGCAGTTTCATTATCCTCTTCTACTTCCATTCCATGCTCTAGCATTCTTCTCATGAGCTCGACTGTGAGAGGGTATCTTCTGTCTGCAAACATGTGTATCATTGTACCATTTTCCAGCTCTAAAACATGAACTCCAGATTCTTCAAAGAATCTCCAGCAAACAATTTCCCAATTTTCTTGATTCTTCCAAATATCATCAGTGCTCTCTTCTTCAGTTTCCCATGCAGTTGTGAGATCTCCAAGTAAAACTAAACCAATCCCTTCTAATGGATTATGTTCAAAGTAAGCTTTAATCACATGATATAAATAGAATAGATCCACTCTATCTATAATGTGCAATAAGTCCCATAGCCTATTGAAAAATTTGAAGCTTTCATCTTCTTTATGAAAAATCATATAATCTCCATCTTTAGATTTCACAACTTCAAAAGCACTAATCTGTGATCTGTTCATCTTCATGTCAACATCTTCTTTTGAATATTCAAAATCTACTACTCTAAGATAATTCCTTAGTTCATCCTTAGTCTCAGATCTTAATTCAACTTTTTCTTTCTTTGAAAACTGTTTATCTTCAACTTCAGTTTTCCTTTTTCTTTTCAAACTTTTGTTTCTCTCTGCTTCAGTCCAAGTAGCTTCATCTTTATAGTCTTTGATACTTGCAACATCTTTCTTATAAGCTTCTGTCTCAGCATCATATAATCTCTTCATATCAATATGCTTCAACTTCTACAATCCTTTATATCCTCTGCTTTTCAAATACGCCATCATTGCATTCCTTTCTTTAGCTAAATTAGGTCTTCTTGGCATAGATCTAACAGGAGTAGGTGATTGTAATGGATCAGCAGCTTCAGTATCTAATTTATCTTGTAACTTCTTAGCTGCTTCTCTACTCTGAGCTTCTTCAGCTTCCTGAGCTTCTCTATCTTTAGCATTTAATTCCTCTTGAAACTTTCTAGCTGCAGCTTCATTCCTAGCAACTTCAATTGCTCTAAGTTCTGCCAAAGTTAGCTTTTTCTTCTTAGTTTCAACCAGAACACCCTTTCCTTTATCTTTAGGATCAATTGTAGGTTGAGAAGCTCTTGGTTGTTCTTCTTGAACTTCAGAAATAGTAACACCACCCCTTGGTTGTGATAAATCTTGCAAAAGTACAGCAATGAGCTCATCATCACTTGCAGAATGGATGGGTTTGAGTATAGCTTCCTCCTCTTGGAAAACAGTTGAGGGACCAACAACTTCTTCATGTACAGTTGTTGAAGGACCAACTTCCTCTTCAAAGTCTAATGTTCTTGGAGTTATTAACTCTTGTCTGAAGAATCTTTGTTGTTGAAGAGCAGTACTTTGTTGTTCAGTACTTTGATCTTCAGTACCTTGAACTTTCTCTTCAGTATCTTGAATGTTCTGTTCTTTAGTCTTTTCATACTTTTCATGTTCTTCAGTACCTTCAGGTTCTTTCTCCTTAACATCTTCTTTCAAATTTTGTTCTTCTAAATTCCTCCCCAATTGGACAGAAGATTGTTGATGAACCTTTTGGTGTTTACTTTTCTTAGACTGCCTTTGCGCTTTCTTCTTTGATTTAACCCAGATACGAAACTCTTGAACCAAAGGCCAGACAAAAGTTGTTAGCCTTCTAAATTTTAGCTTCAAGTTCTTTATCTTCTTGGCTTGAGCCTTAGTAGTCTTTTGCAACTTAACCAACTCCCTTGTTAAAACATAATTGTCCAATGTCATTTCTTCAGGGGGTATAGTATGTGAATCATCTCCTTTAATTGATGAATGTTCCTCTGATTGAGAAGCAGGAACAGATTGTTGTGGAGATGGAGAAGGTGCAACCGCAACATCTGCTTGAACTTCAGTACTTGGGGAAGCAGTACCCTGTGGATATGCAGTACCTTCTTGAGAAGCAGTACTTGCAGATGCAGTACTTGCAGGTGCAGTACCTTCACTTGCTGCATCATCTTCAACCTCAGCTCTAACAGCTTGAACAACTTTCATCATAGAAGTAGTTAATGGCGTATCTGGACCTCAGAATAGAACAGTTCTTCTCGCCATAAAAGTAAAAATCTTTGCTTGTTGTACAATAACAGGAAGTAAATCGGTAGGCTTCGGTACATCAGCAAGTTGTTTGTTCAAGAAAACTTGTATAAACCTGGGATACATTAACCAAATTCTTCTGTATAAACTAAGTATACACAAACATCCTCCCCTCAAGCAATACATAGGACTATACTAATACAAAGTAGTCCTCCCCTTAAATGTAGCTCAGTAGTTAATCATGCCAATGCTCACCACCAAGTGAGTGAATCTTAAAACATCCAAGCCTTTGGTGAGTAAATCAGCTACATTATCATCTGTGTGAACCTTAACCACATTAATGAGCCTGTGCTCATAGCAATCTCTGATAAAGTGATGCCTAATCTGCATGTGCTTGGTCTTGGAATGATACACAGGATTCTTCACAATACAAATGGTACTCTCATTATCAATATTGATAGGAGTATTTTTGAAATTGAACCCATAGTCCAAGAGTTGATTCTGCATCCACAAAACTTGTCTACAACAGCTTGCAGCAGCTGCATATTCAGCTTCAGTAGAGGATGTTGTTGCAATTGTTTGTTTCTTACATTGCCAGGAGACTAATCTTCTTCCAAGATATTGGCATCCTCCAGTGGTTGATCTTCTATCATAGTTATCACCTGCATAATCACTATCTAAAAAGCTTCTAAGTGAAAAGGTGACTCTTTTGGATACCATAACCCTAACTTAGGTTGTTGTTTCAAATAACAGAATATTCTCTTCACTGCATTCATGTGAGAGATCTTTGGTGAGACTTGATATCTTGCACATAAACAAACTGCAAACATGATATCAGGCCTTGATGCAGTAAGATACATTAGAGAGCCAATCATTGATCTGTATAACTTGACTTCAACAGGCTGTCCATCTTCATCTTTGCCCAATGAATTGATAGATTTAATAGGTGTAGCAACAGTCTTCATATCATCAAAATTGAACTTCTTAAGTATGTTTGTAACATACTTGTCTTGACTTATGAAAATGCCTTCCTTTGACTGTTTAACTTGAAGTCCCAAAAAGAATGTTAACTCTCCCATTGAACTCATTTAAAATTCCTTCTGCATCAGCTGCTCAAACTCCTTAACCATGGACTGTTTGGTAGCCCCAAAGATGATATCATCAACATAGACTTGAACTAACATGATATCCTTCTTGTCTCTCTTGATAAACAAAGTCTTGTCAATAGCTCCCCTCCTGTATCCATGTTGCAATAAGAATGTAGAGAGCCTCTCATACCAAGCTCTAGGTGCCTGATGAAGGCCATAAGGAGCCTTAACCACCTTGTAGACTTTGTTTGGGTGTTTAGGATCTTCAAAACCAGGAGGTTGTTTGACATATACTTCCTTTGTAATCTTGCCATATAAAAAGGCACTCTTGACATCCATCTGGTAAACTTGAAATCCCATATAAGAAGCAAAAGCAAGAAATATCCTAATAGCTTCTATTCTTGCTACAGGAGCAAACACTTCATCATAATCTACTCCTTCTTCTTGTCTGTAGCCTTTAGTCTTGATAACATTACCTCTTTCATCTCTTTTGACTCTGAAAACCCATCTGGTTCCAATAACTTTCTTCCCATCTGGAAGATCACATAAAACCCAAACTTCTTGAAGTTTAAATTGAAGAAGTTCTTCCTGCATAGCTTCAACCCAGCTTTCTTTAGTCAAAGCTTGAGCAATGTTCTTGGGTTCCTCTTGAGAGATAAAACAAGTAAATAGGCAGGTTTGATGGTCCTTATGATTCAGCTTGTTTTGTTTGTAGACAAAGCTAAGTAAAGCATTATGAGGTTTAGAAAAACTCTTAGCCTTGTGTCTTGTCATCACTCCAGAAGAAGAAGGACCAATGATTTGATCAGTAGGATGATTCTTATGAATCCTTAAGATGGGAGACTGTGGAACTCCATAAGTATCCTCCAAATTAGTAATATCAACATCTTCATTGGAATCTGAGAAAATACCTTCATCTTCAACTTCATCATCAGTATCTTCTAATCCAGGCATGGTAGGATCATCCAAATCATCTAAAATACTGTCAACAGGTGCAATAATACTTTGTTCGAAAGTACTGTCCAAAGTACTGTGAGAGTACTCTGCATTCTTATTCTTCTTCTTTGCCTCTTCATAAGCTCTTCTTTGTTCATCAGTGTAAGAATGTGCTAAAACATCTTGAAGAAGCATCTGATTAAGTTCCTCTTGAATAGATTGATCCTCAGCAGATAATGAGGATTGTGGTGCAACAATACTTTACTTTGGAGCATCAGTACTTTGCTTTAGACTAACAGGATCGTCATCAGGGACAGCATCAGATCTAATATGAACTCCATGAACAACATATTGTAAATCTTCTCCATTGTGCAGAGGTTGATTTTCTTCTCTAACAGGTACATAATTCATAGAAGGAGTTAAAACTTCAAGATCAAACATCTAATCAGGACCTTTACCTTTCTCATTGTCTTGATCTTCTAAAAATTTAACATGAAGACAATCTTGAACCTTCCTAGTAACTCTGTTGTACACTCTAAAGCCCTTACTGTTAGTGCAATAACCCAATAAATATCCTTCTTCTGACTTGCCATCAAACTTCCCCAGTTTATCAATGGTGTTTAAAATAGTGAGAGGGCATCCAAAAGGTTTCATAAAACGAATGTTGGGTTTATTGCCCATTAGCAATTCATAGGGTGTCTTCATTTGTGGTTTGGTGACAGAGACTCTGTTAAGTACATAGCACGCAGTACTTACAGCTTCTGCCCAGAATTGAATAGGTAGATGGGAATCTGCTAGCATTGTTCTTGCTGCTTCAATTAAAGTCCTATTCTTCCTCTCTGCAACACCATTTTGCTGTGGTGTTCTTGCAATACTAAACTCCCTTTGTATGCCTTTGTTTGCACAAAATTCATCCATAAGCTTGTTCTTGAATTCAGTCCCATTATCACATCTAATACCTCTAACCTTGAGTCTCAAATGGTTTTCAAGTGCTATAATCAGTGTCTGAATAGCATCAAAAGTATCATCTTTAAAACCCAAGAAAAATACCCAACTGAATCTACTGCAATCATTTGTTACAACCAAGCAATACTTTTTCTTGTTTAAACTTGCCACAGACACATGTCCAAACAAATCCATATGTAAAAGCTCCAATGGTTCTCTAATAATTCTCTCCTCAAGCTTCTTGCAGGAAGCTTTGTGTTGTTTACCCTTCTTGCATGCCAAGCATGATTGATCATTCTTGTAAGTCTTTGAAGGTAAACCTCTAACTAGATTGCCTTTGATCAGCTTGTTGATATTCTTGAAATTAACATGGCCCAATCTTCTATGCCATTGATGTGCCTCTTCAGATGTTGCTTTAGCCACCAAACATGTGGCTCTTCCATAAGAATGTAGACTCTTCATGTCTAAACTGTACACATCATTTGTCTTTGGTACTCTAAGCACTACCAAGTTGTCATCAACAGGCTTGAATTCAGAGGAAAGGATGAGACATTCTGTGTCAGTGAATAACACAGGATGCTTTTTATCACAGATTTGAGAGACGGATAATAAGTTGAACTTGAGCTCCTTCACATATCTAACATTCTCAAAATCTATAAGTCCTGCTTTGATAGTTCCTTTGCCAGTAATCTTTCCTCCATTGGGATCATTCCCAAATGCAACTCTTCCTCCACTAATATTTCTAAAATCAGACAGAATCTCTTTGTCTCCTGTCATACTGTTAGGAATTAGAAAATTCCATACTGAAGTGTCGGTCACCCCAAATGTTATCTAGCTTAAGTTAGCTCATAGACTTGTCATTAGTTACGTTATTTAGTAGTTTATTTAGTTAGTCAGTAGTGTAAAATAGTTTAGTGCAACACCGTGGAGGAAGGACGGGTCTTTACCCACTGTATCCCTGATCCACAGGCCGATAGGAGGTCGAGTATTTGTAACTATAAATACCCCTTCCATCCATGGAAGGGGTGGTGCTTCATAATCTAATATTTCATATTTTGTGTAAACCTCTAGCAAGAACACCCTCTCTCTCTCAACTAACTCTCTAACTATGGCAAACATGTATTTTGATCTCCCAAGACCACCCGAATCATCAACACAATAATATTTGGATCCTAACAATTGGTATCAAGAGCCATGGTTATATTGTTTTGTTGATTTGTGTGGTTCGTACCATAGTGGTTGTGTTGTTTTGATATGTGTTGTTTTGATATGTTGGTTGTCTGATTTTATATGTGGTGTTTGAGTGGTCATTTCTTTTTCACGATTACCATGCTCAAAACCAGTTTTTACTTGGTCAAGTATTGTTTTTAAACTGATATGGTGAAATGGTTCTCTCATCAAGTTTACACAGTTTTAAACATCTTCTATAACAGTTTTGATGGTCTTTAATCTGGTTTTAATGTTAAGTCTGTGAATGTTCATGACTGTTTTCTGTCATCTGGTCACTGTTAAGGTCAAAACAGAAGAAGTTTTTCTGGGTTACTCTTCATAGCGACTTGGTCAAGTTCTTCTTATCGACTTGTCAAAGACGTCCAAATACATTGTACCTTTATTTTAGCGACTTGGTGTGGCGAGTTGTATAAGAAACCTACCTAGCGACTTGTATTTACAAGTCGTAGCGAGTTGTGCCATGTTGCTGCTATAGCGACTTGGTTAAATCAGCTAGCGACTTGGTTAAATCAGCTAGCGACTTGATCAGACCTGGCTACTTGTTATTTAACAAGTAGCGACTTGTCAAAAGGTTAGCAACTTGTCTACATCTAGCGAATTGACTCTCAAGAAGTAGCGAATTGTATGTGTTGTGGCGACTTGTGACAAGTAGCGAGTTGACAGAAAAATAAGATGAAGAAGAAAGACTCAAATCTACAACAGCTAACCTCATGTTCCCACATCAATCTCCAAACATACACATCAATGATCTCAGTTGATAGCTTGTGTACATCAATGTGTAATAAGACCTTAAAGATTCTAGTTCACAAACTAACTCATCACAGATCCACTATAACAAAATCCTTAAACGAAAATGAATAGAATATTTAAGATCTCAGATCTTTTCTTCGTGTGGTATTTCAAATTCCCAAGGTCCTTTACAAGAACAATTACACGAATGAAAGATGTCCTCACAGATCTAAGACTCGGACTGTCTCATTTAATCTCAGATTGGAGTTTGATCTTAATATGGTTCAAATCGTTCATATAAAATCACCAGCCCATCATAGATGTAAATGTTTTGTTATTTTCCGAAATCAACTGAGGAAAGTACTAAACCAATGATGGGTTCATTCTCTTCTCTTGTTCGGTTAAAGATAAAAACAAACAAATGGATATCGCTTTACAAAGTTCTCAGATATGTTCGTCTCACCTTTAAATGGTGACATCAAGCCTCTGGGGCTACACACATGAGATGAACAAATGTTTTCATTGAGATTTGTTTGTGATTCAATCCGAATAACAAGTGACAGGGAAAATAACTAACAAGTTATCTCCGTGCCAATCATTCGTTCAATCAAAAACATAACTACATTAAACCTACCTTGTTATTGAACAATATTACCTGTCCAAAACACTTGAAGCCATCCCTGTGGCTTACGTTTAGAACCATACTATTCGAAGCCTTGTTCACAGCTCTAACCATCTCTGTGGTGAGCTTTTTCTTGTAGTGAGTATTGGATTATGATGGAGGCAGTTAGATGATGAGGCGTATGATAGGGTTGGGATTATGTGAAAGAGGCGTTTGATGGAGAGATTTTAGGGTTTTGAGGTGTAATATTAGAGATGGGGGCGGACAGTTTAAAGCTTAGGGTTACGAAATTTTGGTTGGATATGGGAGTGGTTAACGTTTTATAACCTATTATTTAGGGTTTACTTATGTTTACAGCCAGATGTAGTAACTCTTATGTTGGGCTTCATGTGAATCGGATTTAATGGGCCTTATCCAAAATATGTTATCCGCATTATATAAGACTTTGGATTGGGCCTAGTATTGTTTGAATCGTTATGTTGCAATACCAATTGGACCTCATGTGCTAATAATCATCTCTTAAACGACATCTATATGAGATTGGGGGTCGTGATATGGAATTTGATATATTCAAGTGATGTAAATTAGTGTGTTGGACTGAATGTTTCTATAAGATGGGCGTTGTGCGTCTTGTATGGATTCTGATTAATTAATATTTGGCGTGCGTTTTGTATAAAGATAAGATGGTTATTGGGTCAAGTTTATGAGTTATTTAGACCGAGCTTGAGTAATATGTGATTTGGATGATGGTCAGATGAGCTTCTCAAAATTGAATTCTATGAAACTTAAATAAAATGAGAATGTGTTGATAAGATTTAATGATGAGATGTGCGCTTATGAGATTTGACAATGTGATTTAACGATGAAATCTGAAGATGTGAGTTGAAGAGATTTGATTATAAGTTTTGATGATGAGATTCAATGGGTTATGAGGTTTGGCACTTTGGTATATACATCTTCACAAAGGATATTATGTTACGACTTGTATTGATGGTTCAACAAAGTGACTACGGGGTTGTTTGGACGGTATTTCTTATTTGGATTTGAAGTGAGGTTTTCCGGGCTCGTTTACTTATTTTGTCTTCTTTCTCTCTACCCTTTCGCGAAGATGACTAGTTTGGGCTGTTATAGTGTGTGATAAAGACTTGGCGATTTAGTTACGGTTGTGATTCTTTCTCGATTAACCCACAACGTAGCTATCACTTCGGTGTCTCACGCAGTTGAGGATATGTCAAGAGGTTTTGTACATTGGGTACACCGTTTCTTCTTCACAAGGATTAGTGCAAGCTTAAGTAACAAATCTGGGGAATGTTACGTCTCGTTCAAGTTTGGCATATATGGTTTACTTCACCACATGGTCACAACAACAGCCGACAGAATGCGTGAATGATGTGTTTACCAGAGTGTCTATTGGATGGTTGATGATGTTGGTGTTGTTGGATTATGGACCGTTGATGAACCGCTGCATGTTCTCCTAAAACAAATATTCACCGAAACCAATGCTGTCATAACACATTCAAGCTGACATTGTTTCCGGTTTTGTCTTGATTTTGTAAAATCCCGTGAAAGAACCTATTTCTCGGTTTGAATCATAGACTTGTAAAATCCTGTGACAATGGAAACATCCTGGTAATAGTAAAGTGCATTTCCGGATCTATCTTACGGTTTATTCTTAGTCTTGTAAAATCCCGCGAAAGTAACTATTTCCCGGTTTAGACCATAGAATTGTAAAATCCCGTGATGATGGAACCATCCTGGAAGGAGGAAAGTGTATTTCTGGATCTTATTTGATGCTGGTGTTACGGTTTCTGCTTCGAAGAAGGGATAAAAGGGTGTATTTTATGAATTGGATGTGTGTTTGGATTATTGTCATGGCAGTTTGGTTATTACATGGTTTACGGGGTTACGTGCTTTTAACAATGGTCGGGATGAAACCATTATCAGAGTTCACTGAAAACGTTAAAGGAGGCTAGATGTGATCTTTTAATCAGAAGATGTGACAACGGAGATAATTCACTATTATTTATTTGAGGTTGAAGTGAAATATCACGGGCGAGTGTACTTAGTATCTGAAGGTATCGGGGATGGTTGGATGAAGATTCTTCAAGATCCTTGTTCGAGCTTATTATCAAAAACGAAGACTTGGAAATCTAGTTATTGTTGGGTGACTTTTACCTCTTCTTTTACCAATTGGGGGAATTGGGCTCTTATCACCTCAAAATAACTATCACTTAAAGGAGTTACATTGTAGTACTCAGTGTCACATTCAATTGTGGATTTCAAGAGGTAATGTACGTCTATTACTTGATGGTTGGTTGGTTGAAGAGTATAGAGTACTTAAGAGATTCAATGGAGCATGAATTCTCGGCACCGCTCTTCGTTACATATGTGCAAGTTTAAGTCACGAGTTCGGGGTAGTTTACTTCAGGGTCAAATTCATCATATTGGGTTTTCTCCATCAGCTGTCACGACAAAGAGCCTACAGAATGATAATGGGGATGATTACATGTTTTGCTAAGAGAGTTGAAAAGAGAGAGATAATGACGTCTGTTCACATCAGTTCAGGCCTCGTACTCCAAAGAAAAGAAATGTGTACGTTTCAGTGCGCATTATCTTCCGAAGAAGAGAAATCTTCTTATGACGTTTGAACACTTCAGTTCATGCCTCGTTCTTAAAGAAAAGAAAAGTGTACGTGTCAGTGCGCTT
This sequence comes from Chrysanthemum seticuspe, assembly GCA_019973895.1. NCBI lineage: Eukaryota > Viridiplantae > Streptophyta > Magnoliopsida > Asterales > Asteraceae > Chrysanthemum > Chrysanthemum seticuspe. Next base: position 273,044,599 of record BPTQ01000006.1, on the reverse strand, counting down.
TATCTTCTGAAGAAGAGAAATCTTCTCTATTATGACCATTCTCATCAACATGCTTCATACTTTTTCCATGCGCTTCAGTCATCAAGTGAACCGGGCTACCACTGATTGTTTTCTCATTCCACTTGCTCGATTATAATGAAGATGGCGACATCACGTGCTTATTTTGCGGGAGAGAAGTGTGAATAGAACATTCGGATGATTTTCACTTATTTAGTCAAGAATGGCATCTCCGTATGCAATTCTTGAGGGGGAGAAGAAGTGTGAATTTTTTGCATTGTTGATTGTTATTTAGGAATATAAATGGTCATACGGCTCTAAAATCATGTAAGAACCGAGCTTCTTCTTATCGGGTCATCTTCACATGGAGTTTTTCTCTTCTAAGAGCCGTTGGTTGACATCTTCACTCGGATTGATGAGTTTATCGACAAAGTGCTTCCGGTTAATGCTTCACGTATACATCAACATGATGATTCCGAACAATCTCTCTGTTGTTGTTTAATGTGATTGGTAGTTTGGTGTTACCATCTTGTGTGTTCGTTGCGGCCTTATTGCTGATTTCCTTAATGAACATCTTTCTGTTCTTGTTTGATTGGGAGGGATTTTAGTTAAGGGGATTTGCAAGATGTAAGTTAATTGGGATGCTTTTTGGTGGGATGCTTTTTTGGTGTGAGTTGAAGATGTTAACTATCTATTCCCCAACTGGACAATCTAGAAGAAGGTCGAGTCTACAGTCGGTTCTACATTTTCTGTTGTATGATTAGAAGACTAAAAGACGAGTTGCATGTGATTATCAAAAGACTTCTTCTTATTCTGGGCATTTATCAAACATATTGTCAGTTTAGGGGAGAGCACTAATTGGGGGAGTTTGAAATGCCAAATTTAAGCCCTAATTAGACTTGCTCACGTTATTCTTCAGAAAGTTGATTCCCACAAGAGTTCAAGTGTTCTTCTCAACAAATTTCTAGTATACGGGCTTACAACGAGTTGTTGATTCTGAAATGTCAAAACCAGCAAGGAGAAAGGAGACTCACATATAAACACAAAGCGAGTAAACTTGATGAACTTAATTCCTCTAAGTGATTGAAGATATCCCGGGAAGACAAATGTTATTACCACAGAGAAACTCAAGGTTTGACTCATGACGAGTAAACTTGATGAACTTAACTCTTCTAAGTGATTGAAGATATCCCGGTAAAACAAAAGTCATGACCGCAGAGAAACTCAAGGTTTTACTCATGAAGGCTTTTGTGTTATTATTCCAACGACGTGGGGGAAGAGATGGAAGAGTTAGTTTCTGAAGATGAAAGAGGTACACAAGTGTGTGATGATTTTGATTTTATCACAATCATCAGGGGATAGAGATTGTGTACATTGGGGATGCTCAGCTGTTTTACCTGAGGGCTTAATCTGTGATTCAGAGATATAATCACTTATTCCGGTGTTGACTTCCGCAGAGATTGTCACCCGCAGAGATAATCAGTGATTCGGCCTTCTTCTTCAATGTTATCGGTTATTCTCTCTTTGGGCATTCGGGTACTTCGGGTTCTTGAGCTTCATACACTTTCTTCAGGGGAGAGAAAAGTATACATCGGGGTTATTCTTTGGCTATTGGACTTAATCTGCTACTTCGATGGTATAAGTTTCTTTCTCTTCGGGTATGTGTATTCGGGTTCGTGAGCTCTAGTCTAAGAGATTGACTGCATCAATTCAACTACTTGGGGGAAGTGGTCTCTTGACACCTTTTTGGAATGGATTGCTTCAGACTTCAGTGGAAAAGAAATTTGAGAAGAATATTCAAATGTGGGATGAGACGTTGTTGTTCTTCTACTTGATGATATAACCCCGAATGGAGATCCTCGATTATCGTTCTTAAAAGGAGCAGCGGGATTTATGATAATGGTGTGCTTCTCTGTGCACCTGGCTAAGGAAAGCTTGAAACAGAGCTTCGAATCTGCTCAGCTAAAGGATTTTCGATTTGGGGGGAAGCTGCCAAAGTCTCACTTTCAGATGGTTCAATTTCTTTCTTCGATTCAAGAGCCCTGGAAGCTTTGGTGCTGAATGTTTAAGAGTTGATGACTTCTATCTTCTACGACGTGCTGCTCGATATCCTTATCTCGGTACTCGTATCATCATCCTCTTTAACTATATCATCTATTCTATCCTTGTATATATTTATTCGAAAAACAAAATACAAAAATATAAAACCAACAAAAAGAAAATAGAAAAATATAAAACCTTCAAAAACCCATAAAAATCAGAAAATTTCAAAAATACCAAAAATATGTTTTCTCATGACATGTCTTCTGGTATCGATAACATCTACGGTCTTAGAAATGTCATTCAATAATGGCACGGGACTTTAGATGAAGTTCGAGCAGGAGGTGTAAATATTCTTTTTTCTAAACATGTCTCAAAATATGGCTTGCAGTTACTTCAGACTGTAACCCGTGCTAAAACTATGGCTTGCTATTATTTCTGATAGCAACCCATTTTTCAAAGAAGGAAAGTGCTACGCTTAAATGATTTTCAAATATTTCGTGCACTTTTCCTAAAACTATTTGAGGAAAGTATGTCGAAGGACTGCTGTTCCTACACAAATGTTTTTCCGTCTAAAATTCTTCAGGAAAATATTTGTTGTTTTTCAAAAATGGTGGTAAATGAGTTGCTTTAAAAATAATCAGATTCAGAGTTTTTATAAAAATTGAAAACTCAATCAATGACTTCAGCGCTTTTAAAACTTCTTATAAAATGAGTCATTGATTGAGGGGGAGAATGTTTTCAAATCTATATCATCTAACGAGCTTTCTTAATTATCCTACGTGCTTAATTAAAAATGATATTTGCCTGTGTCGAAGGACTAGGAATTTAGGATATGATTGTTAGGTTTAGATGATTAGAGTTTGATTAACACATAAACCCCATGCCTTTTATGATCTGATTGTTATGTTGATTTGACTATAATTAGTCGATTGCTGTTATGGGTGATGTCGACCACCATATATCTGTATGTGTGTTCACTAACGTATGCAGGTATATTGGTTATAAGAATGTTCCCGATCCGGATCCCACAACTGAATATGATTGGATGCCGAAAGGAAAGGGTAACTATATCTTGGGTTGACAAATGAAGAAACGGAGCTTAACTGGACTTCAATGGAGAGTTGGCATGAAATGCAACGTAAGAGGTCTTACTGCATCAGCAGATGGTTTTCTTCAGCAAGTGAAGAAACGGAGCTTAATTGGACCTCAGTTGGCATAAAAAATGCAACGTAAGAAGTCTCACTGCATCAGCAGATGGTTTTCTTCCAAACCCTACAGCAACAACATCAGAAGCTTCTCAACCACCTAATGTATCTTTGTGCAGGATACCATTTTTAAACAATTTTCTAAAAACTTTGATTAAAATTGTTTTGAAAATGGAAAAATATTGTTTGTGAAAATATATTGGACTAATTTTTGAAAATCACCGGACTTCATGTTATCAAAACCTAAGTCACTCAATTATTGACTTCTGTCATGGATTGAGGGGGAGAGTGATTTAAAATAAAATATTTTCAAACGATGTTTCTTCACAAAAGTTCCGTCTTGTACGATAATAAGTGGTGATCTAAAGATTTAATGTTATGTCATGGTATGATTTTTTCTTTAGAATCAAGGTCTTTCAAAATGAAATTTTTTCTGTTCTTGTTTGATTGTGAAATTGTTTTGTTTTACTTAAAAGATCTCTTAAAAACTATCATACCTGACACTAACAATCTTTAATGTCTTAAAATGGTCCTTATCTGTCATCTTTCAAAATTGAATCTTGCCACGTCTTTCCCCAAATTTTTCTAAATGATTTAAATCAGTTGGGATCACAAATCTCAAATGGTTTGATATTTCTGATCGGGGTAGAGATCGTGATTTAAATCTCAAATCTGTTTTAAATGGAATTGGTTTTAGTCCTTTAAAGGCACTCCTGCCTCCATGTACCAAACGATTTCAATATACATAATGCACATGTTGAGGAGGAGGATTTATCCAAAAACCAGATGAGTATTTAAACAAGGCCACATTTTCTCCCATGGTTTCTAAACCTAATTAAATCACTTGGGATCCAAAATCTCAAAGGGTTTGATATTTTTGATCGGGGGAGAATTTGTGATTTAATTATGAAATTTGATAAAAGGTGATCGTTTTGATTTAATTGTGCACGCTGCTCTCTCATATGTGCTAAAAGCTTTCGAATCTCGAAGCATATATTGAGGGGGAGCATTTTTAAAGAAAAGAAACTATCAAGGTGCAAATGCTTTTATGTTTTAACATAAAGTACCTTGATTGAGTTTTAAATGGTTTCTTAATGGCTTGTGTGATCGTAAATGTGCTTCAAAAGAACTCTTGCCTCTATGTGATAAAATGATTTCAAATATCCTACGCACATATTGAGGGGGAGAATTTTACCATGAAAATCAAATGGCTTTTTCGTATGAAAATTGTGATCAAAGAAAATATTTCAAAGTCCTCTTGCCTCCTTGTGCTAAACAATTTCTAAATCATACGCACATGTTGAGGGGGAGGTTTTCTAAATGATCAAAACTATTAAGGTACAAAATGCTTTGATCTCGTATCACAAGTACCTTGATTGTTTTTCCAAATGATTTTTCAACTGGTTTTAAGGAAGAATGAACTGTACCAAAAGACCGACCAAATTACTTTATGCATGGTGTTTTAAGGATGGTTAGGTTAGGTATTCGTTCCCACGATCTGCCAGAACCGGAGGGATCTACCCAGGGACAATCCACTAGATAGTGTAGAGTCCTTAGGTATATTGAAAAAAGGAGAAAAGTGAGATACGGGAAGAGTGCGGACTGAGACAGAGCTAGTACTGGAATAAACCCAACAAGGTTCTAGTTATGAAGTCTCGGTAAGCACTGAAGGGGTTGAAGAATGAAAAAGAACTGAATGTGAAAAAGGGTGAAAAGAAATAGCCCTCCATCAATTCAACCTTAGGGCAGTAACCGGGTTCAATACATATGCTACTGGTTGTTACTAAGGTAACACAGGTATTGAAGACAAGACGTCATGGACCCAGTGACGCACTGCACTAAACTTCCCAAGCCACTCAAGTTCCTCTTAAAAGGGCTTGTTTCATTCTCACGGGGAACCGACATTATCTATCGACTTTCTCTTAGAGATTGTTGATATTGAAGAAGGAGACCCTCTCCCTAGTCTCCGGCACAGGAACCAAAAATGCACTATTGAGTCTAGAGCCAAGAGATCATCCACAATATCTCGTTAGGACACTAAATTCTTGAAGACTTACTTTTTTCACACAATGTGGAAAGTAAGTATATATTAAGAGTCCTACGCATTATCCTTGTGGTATTGCCAGAACATCCGAGTGATATGTAAAAGTATTCACGATGAAGATGGAAATCCTTCTAGAGCCAACATCAAACAAGCTCTTGGTGGGTGACATGTGAAATCTTGCAAAAGATCAAGCTTGTGACAACTGGATAGAAACGATGGGGAGATTCAATTTTGAATCAACCTTGGTCCAGGAATGGAATTGACGAATACTTTTGGAAAAACTGTTCGATGTGCAAATCTTCTTTTCTCTTGCACGTCGAATGTGTATTCATGTTTCAAACTCAAAAAGTATCTCTGATTGAAAAAATACTTTTGGAAAAACCGTTCGATGTGCGAATCTCTTCTTTTCGCTAACACGTCGAATGTGTACTCATTCTCTAATACAAAAAGTATTTTGATTGAAAATTGATCTTTCTCATAAAACCTTCGTCGTATTGCAAAAACTCTTTCTTCTAAGCAATACGCGATTGCTTTTAAATCATTTTTCATCAATCAGTGAATCTCAATTCGCTGGTTCACTCACTCCGTGTTGTCTTCTTTGAGACGTTCCGGTTTGAGAACAGCTAGAACAGCTGCATAACCCTGTCAAGGAGATTCTTAGGAATCCTACCTGATCACAGGCAGTACTTGTACTGATCAACGGGGAACCGTGGGCCGTGTACCTCAATTCAGCGAAAGTGGTCAAAGACACTTTCGTGTGTTTTATTGCTAACTGTTGTTTGCAGGTACACTTGGACGGTTGCAGCTGATCAGAATTGAGGAGTCAATCCAAACCCGCATGCTCACAGCATCCACACTTAATTTGAAGAAATCATGACTGGTGCATATCTACATAACCTGGCTCTGATATTTCATACTATGCTTATGCTTCGCTGCTGCAAATATCATGAACCAGTAAGGCTTCCGCTACTCTGATGGAAAGATGTCATGATTCAAAAGTGTGAGCATGTCGGTCCGAAAGTCACAAATTCACATGCTGGCAACACAACTAAGGGTGATCCAAAGATTTACTGTGGCTGATGATCTCAAAGAAAGCTCGAAGATCATCAAAGATGTGGATCAGTTCAAAGACCTCCACTGAAAGTACAAATCAATGCGGACTTTGAAGTTGCACTACAAAAGCACAAAGATTGCGGAATTGAAGAATTGAAGTCTACGAGCTCAAGAACAATGACAAGAATAGATTGCTAGGATTCGAAATGTAAAACATGGGGTGACCTCCCTTAGGGGGAGATTGTTAGGAATTAGAAAATTCCATAGTGAAGTGTCGGTCTCCCCAAATGTTATCTAGCTTAAGTTAGCTCGTAGACTTGTCATTAGTTACGTTATTTAGTAGTTTATTTAGTTAGTCAGTAGCGTAAAATAGTTTAGTGCAACACCGTGGAGGAAGGACGGGTCTTTACCCACTGTATCCCTGATCCACAGGCCGATAGGAGGTCGAGTATTTGTAACTATAAATACCCCTTCCATCCATGGAAGGGGTGGTTCTTCATAATCTAATATTTCATATTTTGTGTAAACCTCTAGCAAGAACACCCTCTCTCTCTCAACTAACTCTCTAACTATGGCAAACATGTATTTTGATCTCCCAAGACCACCCGAATCATCAACACAATAATATTTGGATCCTAACACATACTTCCAGAGCAACCACTATCCACAATTAGATGATCTTTAAGCTCCTCTTCTGGGTTGCCCTGCACAAATATTTAGAGAGTTAGTCTCTTTTAGGAAACCAAGCCATTACTGACTTGTGTTCCCCTTGTGGAGTTACAAACTCAAATTCTTTGAGTATGTAATTTCCACTGTTTTTCAAAACATGATCCAGGATTATCTTTTGATTTTTAGCATGTGGATTTTCAAAACTTTCTTGATTTTCAACAGGACTCTCTTTTGCAAACTCATTCTCTTTTTCTTGTATTATGAAAACATCTGATTCACTTTTTGTTAAACGTACTGATAGTCCCTCAGCAGTTCGTTCTCTCTTAACCCATTCAGTTTTAATACTTGGTTCCTGTGATCTAGATCCCCTATGTGAATTGTAGTACCTTCTAGGTTGATAGTAGTGAGATCTCCTAGGATTTATATGCCAAGTGGTGTTCGCAGTACCTTGGTTTATCTGAGCAGTACTTTGAGAAGGTACTGCTTGTGAAGGTACTGATGGTTTTGGAAAAGGTCTTCTCTGGTGGGGGTACCTATGATCTGGTGAGAAGTTTCTGTGATTAACCCTAGTTGAATTATTCCAAACTGGTTTGTGCTCTCTAGGTTTCTGGTTGGCAGACCTGTTCTTTGGGAATTTGCTAAGATATTCTGAGTGATGTTCACAATCCTTAATTAAATGAGTAGGACTAAAACACACAAAACACAGTTTTTGACCCATATGTCCAAAGTGATTTCTTCTATGTCTATGCCCAAAATTATTTTGCCTTCTTGGTGAATGATGAAACCTGTTTTGACCAAAGTTATCCCAAAAAGGTTTAGTAGTACTGTTTTGAAAATGTTTTGCAGAAGGTACTGCTTGTGGAGCAGTACTTTGATTTAAAGGTACTGCTTGATTTTGAGCATTATTTTCAACAGCTTCTTTGGGTTTTTCAGACCTAGATTGAGCTACAAGCTTTTTCCTAAAATCTAGACTGTCTACTCCAAAACAAGAAACATCAGGCCTAGGGGGTTGATGAATGCCAGTTGGATGAGGAACTGCATGATACTCATTATCTTTCTTATACTCAGGAGGTGTATCACTTAATGAACCTTCATTACTAGATGAGTCTACATAATTAATGAGCTCATCATCACTAGTGGTTATGTCCTCAAAATCACCTTCATCCTGATCACTAGGTTGGTTTTCTTCTAGTTTACTAAAATCCATTCCAAAACCTAATCCAGTTTTAAGGTAGGCTCTTTGCTGTTTTTGAACATATGAAACATGTGACAAACCAGATTCTTTCCAGGCATCAAATTTAGCTAACAAATCATCTCTTTCCTTAGTTAATTTATCAATTTCAGCAATTTTACAGTTTAATTTCCATTCACTATGTTTTAACTGGTAATCCTGTTGTTCATATTTTTCAGCCCAAGCTACTTCATTACTTTCATGCGCTAAGATTTTGGCTTCCATAGATTCTAAGGTTATTTGATAACCAGCTACCTCAGACCTAGCCCTAACACAATTATCTCTTTCAATCAGATAACTGCTAAGTAATTTTTGATAAAAATCATAGCAGTTTGAGCATACCTCAGAGATAGGAGATGAATTTGGTGAAGTAGCCACCATTGCAAGAAGAACAGGATCATCTTCACTTTCTTTGCTCCAATCAAATCCTCCAAAGCCATCATCAGATTCCAAAGCAGCATGTTCAGGTTCTTCATCAAAAGCAGTTCTCCAGTCCAATGCTTCCACTGTTTCTTCAACTACATCTTCCACTGCTACCATACAGTAAGTCACTGGTTCATCATCAAACTCTTCACTCCAGTCAACTTCTAATAACTTCTCTTGAGCAACCAAAGCCTTTGTTTCAGTAATTAGAATTTCTTTGAGCTCAAGTTTTGGCTTCTCAGATGTTCTGTTTGCTTGATACTTAGCAAACCTGCACTCCCTTGCAAAGTGACCAGTCTTTTGACAATTGAAGCATTCAATTTTGGATTTGTCAAAAGTTATTCCTTGTTTTGGTTTGAAATCAATGCTTTTGCCTGTCTTCTTCATATACTTTTTGATTCTTGCAGTGATCATAGCAACTTGCCACCTGATATCAATTTCTTCAAGTGCATCTTCTTCAATCTGTGCGAGATCTTCTTCATAAGTGACAGGTAAACTAGCTTGATGTGCAAAGAATGAGCGCACAACTTCATCTGAGTGCATAGTGGTAGTTGGTGGGGCCTGCTGAGCATATGAAGGGGGTATAAACAGTAGTACTTTGAGAAACAGTACTTTGAGGAGAAGCAGTACTTTTGATTGAAGTACTGCTCTTCTTTTCAGATGATAGAATAGCAATACTGTGAGACTTGGAATTTGTTTGACCACTCATCTCATGCTCATACACCTTCAGTTGATGGTAGAGATCATCAAAGTCCATGACATCCAAACCTTGTTGTCCTCTGATCATAGTAGCAATCACATGCCATGTAGATGGCAAACTCCTTAGAAACTTCAAATTTGCATCCTCAACTGATACTTCTGCCTTGTATAACTCCAACATGTTGAGGAGATTCTGAAACCTATCATATGCAGCATCAAGACTCTCTCTTTCACCAACTGTGAAAGTTTCAAACTGTTGCTTCAGCAGATTTCTGTGCATCTTCTTAGAAGCTTCATTCCCTCCAAATCTGGTCTTGAGAGCAGCCCAGAGCTGCTTAGCATCTTTAGCATCATGAAATTTGAGAAGATGACCATCTGGAATGGCAGACAAGAGAATGTTGAGTGCCTTCTCTTGATTCCTTAAGGTTGCGGCTGGTAAGACTGGTTTAGGTGCCTTGGGTTGTCCAGGAACATCAATGGGATCTGGAACTACTTCATTGCCATTAACAATGACATTCCATAGAGCATGGTCTGTGATGGAAATATATTGCCTCATCTTCATGCACCAGAGATCATATTCTCCCTTCTTGATTATTGGAATTCTGAGTGAGGTGATTGAGGGTGGTGGAACAGCTTCAGTCGACATCTTGAATATTGTTGGAGTAGGGTTTCTTCCTAGTCAGAGTTTCCACACAAGCTCTGATACCACTTGTTGGATCGATATACTTTAATCAAACTAACTTTAACTAGCTTGTTAAGGTTTAATAACCTCGGATAAATCCTAAGTTATTAACAAAGAAACACTGAGCAATCTTTATCAAATATGCGGAATTTACTTAACAAAGCTAAGAAGAATAACTTTTATTATAAACTTTAAATCTGCTTATTATGCAGATACTCTAAACAACTCTAAGATTATCGAACTTCTCTCTAAAACACTAAATAACTTGTGAATTCGTAAACTCTAAAACTCATAAACTCATATCTCTAATGCTAGGTGTCCTTTTATAGGCTCAAGGATATCCTAGTCGGTTTACAAATTGCATTCTTGTTCGACAAGTAATCTAATATAGAACATTCTAGAGTTACAATACTTTCTATAAACGAATATAACAGTTTCTTGATCTTGCAGTACTTTGACTTCGTTATGCAGTACTTTGACTTTATCTTTAGCAGTACTTTGACTCTTTGACTTTTTCCAGTACTTTGCAGCTTACAGTACTTTTATCAATCTTCAATACTTTCATATCTTCAGCACTTTCATATCCCAACAGATGTCACCCCATGATTTACATTTTGAATCCTAGCATTCTATTTTGACTTCTGTTCTGAGCTCGTAGACTTTAATTCTTCAACTTCCGCATCTTTGTTCTTTAGCAGTGATTCTTCAAAGTCCGGTTGCTTTGTACTTTTAGTGGAGGTCTTTGAACTGGTCCACATCTTGATGATCTTCGAGCTTTATTTGAGATCATCAGCCACAGTAAATATCTGGATCACACTTTGTTGTGTTGCCTTCATGTGATGCTGTGACTTAAGGACCGACATGCTCACACTTTCTGGATCATGACATCTTTTCATCAGAGTAGCGGAAGCTTTACTGGTTCATGATATTTGCAGCTATCAGAGCCAGGTTATGTAGATAAGCACTTGTCATGATTTCTTTAATTAAGTGTGGATGCTGTGAGCATGCGGTTTTGGATTGACTCCTCAATTCTGATCAGCTGCAACCATCCAAATGTACCTGCAAACAACAGTTAGCAATAAAACACACGTAAGTGTCTTTGATCACTTTCGTTGAATTGAGGTACACGGCCCACGGTTCCTCGTTGATCATTACAAGTACTGCCTGTGATCAGGTATAATTCCAAAGAATCTCCTTGACAGGGTTTCGCAGCTGTTCTAGCCGTTCTCAAACCGGAACGTCTCAAAGAAGACAACACGGAGTGAGTGAACCAGCGAATTGAGATTCACTGATTGATGAAAAATAGATTTGAAAACAATCGCGTATTGCTTGAAGAAAGAGTTTTGCAATACGACGAAGGTTTTTTGAGAAAGATCAATTTTCAATCAGAAATAATTTTTGTATTTGAAAAGAGTACACATTCGATGTGCTAGAGAAAAGAAGAGATTCGCACATCGAACGTTTTTTCCAAAAGTATTTTTTTCAATCAGAGATACTTTTTGAATTTGAAAATGAATACACATTCGATGTGCTAGAGAAAAGAAGATTTGCACATCGAACGGTTTTTCCAAAAGTATTCGTCAATTCATTTCATGGACCAAGGTTGATTCAAAAATGTATCGCCCCATTGTTTCTATCTAGTTATCATAAGCTTGATCTTTAGAAAAGATCTCACATGTCACCCACCAAGAGCTTGTTTGATGTTGGCTCTAGAAGGATTTCCATCTTCATCGTGAATACTTTACATATCACTCAGATGTTCTGGCAATACCACAAGGATAATGCGTAGGACTCTCAGTATACACTTACTTTCCACATTGTATGAAACAACAAGTCTTCATTAATTTTGTGTCCTAATGAGATATTGTGGATGATCTCTTGGCTCTAGACTCAATAGTGTACTTTGATTTCCTATGCCGGAGACTAGGGAGAGGGTCTCCTTCTTCAATATCAACAATCTCTAAGAGAAAGTCGATAGATTATGTAGGTTCCCCATGAGAATCAAACAATTCCTTTTAAGAGGAACTTGAGTAGCTTGGGAAGTTAGGTGCAGTGCATCACTGGGTCCATGACGTCATGTCTTCAATACCGGTGTTACCTTGGTAACAGCCAGTAGCATATGAATTGAACCCGGTTTCTGCCCTAAGGTTGAATTATTGGAGGGCTATTTCTTTTCACCCTTTTCTCATTTCATTTCTTTTTCATTCTTCAACCCCTTTAGTCTTTACCAAGACTTTATTACTAGAACCTTGGTGGGTTTGTTCCAGTACTAGCTCTGTCTCAGTCGACACTCTTCCCATATTCTCATTTTTCTCCTTTTTCAATATACCTAAGGACTCTACACTATCTAGTGGATTGTCCATGGGTAGATCCCTTTGGTTCTGGCTGGATCGTGGGAACTAATACCTAACCTAACCATCCTTATAACACCATGCATAAAGTAAAATGGTCGGTCTTATGGTACAGTTCATTCCTTCTCGAAACCATTTGAAAAATCAATCAAGGTACTTGTGATATAATATCAAAAGCATTTTGTACCTTAAATGTTTTGATCATTTAGAATTGCTCCCCCTCAACATGTGCGTATGATTTTGAAATTGATTAGCACATGGAGGCAAGAGGACTTTGAAATAATTTCTTGATCACAATTTCCTTAGAAAAAGCCATTTGAATTTCTTTGGTAAATTCTCCCCCAAAATATATGCGTAGGATATTTGAAATAATTTTATCACATAGAGGAAGGAGTTCTTTTGAAGTACATCCATGATCACAAAGGCCATTAAGAAACCATCTAGAAAATCAATCAAGGTACTTTATGTTAAAGCATAAAAGCATTTGTACCTTGATAGTTTATTTTCTTTTGAAATGCTCCCCCTCAATATGTGCTTCGAGATTCGAAAGCGTTTAGCACATATGGGAGAGCAGTCTGCACTTTTGAATCAAATCGATCATCATTTGTCAGATTTCAGAATTAAATCACAAATTCTCCCCCGATCAAAAATATCAAACCCTTTGAGATTTTGGATCCCAAGTGATTTAATAAGGTTTAGAAAACATGGGAGAAAATGTGCCTGATTTAAAAAGCTCTTCTGGTTTATGGTTAAATGCTCATCCACAATCATGTGCATTATGTATTTGAAATCGTTTCGCACATGAAGGAAGGAGTGCTTTTGAAACAATCACCCTTTAAAACCGATTTGAGATTTAAATCACGATCTCTTCCCCGATAAAAAATTTCAAACCAATTGAGATTTTTGATCCCAATTGATTTAAATCATTTAGAAAAATTTGGGGAAAGACGTGGCCAGATTTAATTTTGAAAAATGACTGATATAGACCAATTATAAATGTTAAAGATTGTTAGTGTCATGTATGATAGTTTTAAGAGATCTTTGAGTTAAAATAAAAAAATTTCATAATCAAACAAAACAGAAAAAATTTCATTTTGAAAGATCTTGATTCAAAAGAAAAATCATACCATGACATAACATTAAATTTTTAGGTCACCACTTATTTTGTACAAACGGACTTGATAGATGAAATATCGATTGAAAATATTTTATTTTAAATCACTCTCCCCTCAATCGATGACCGAAGTCGTTGATTGAGTGACTTAATTTTTGATAAAATGAAGTCCAGTGATTTCCAAAATTAAGTCCAATTTATTTTCAAAACAATATTTTTCTATTTTCAAAACAACATTTTCAAAATTGTTTTAATAAAAATGGTATCATCCACTACTTTTTCCTGCACAAATATATTTTAAGTGGTTGAGCTGCTTATGTTGTTGCTGTAAGGCTTGAAGATAAACCATCTGCTGATGCATTGAGACCTCTGAAGTTGCATCTATCGTGCCAACTATCCATAGAGAGATCTAATTAAGTCTCGTTTCTTCTTTTGTCGACCCAAGAAATAGTTTCCCTTTCCTTTCGGCATCCAATCATCAACTTTTGTGGGATCCGTATCGGGAACATTCTTATAATCCATAATATCTGCATACGTTAATAGACATACAAACAGATATATGGTGGTCGACAACACCAAAACAGCAATCGACTAATAAAAGTCAATTCAACATATCAATCAGATCATAAAAGGCATGGGAATTGTGTGTTTATCAAACTCTAATCATCTAATCCAAATAATCATATCCTAGATTCCTAGTCCTTCGACATAGGCAAGCATATTTTTCAGTTAAGCACGTAGGATAATTAGATAAGCACGATAGATGATATAAATTTGAAAACTATTCTCCCCCTCAATCAATGACTCTTTCTATGAAAAGTTTTAAATAAGCTGAAGTCATTGATTGGGTTTTGCAAATTTATGAAAACATGATTCTGATTGATTTTCAAGAAACTCATTTACCACTATTTTGTTAAAACAAATATTTTTCTAAAAAATTTTAGAAGGAAAAATATTTGAGTAGGAACAGCAGTCATTCGACATACTTTCCTTATTTTGTTTTAGGATAAGTGCACGAAATATTTGAAACTTGGTTTAGCGCAGCACTTTCCTTTCTTGAAGAACGGGTTGCTATCTGAAATAATAGCAAGCCATTGTTTAAACACGGGTTACAGTCTGAAGTAACTGCAAGCCATAATTTGAGACATGTTTTGGAAAAGAATATTTACACCTCTGCTCGAACTTCATCTATGGTCCCGTGCCATTATTGAATAACATTTCTAAGACCGTAGATGTTATCGATACCAGAAGACATGTCTTGAGAAAACATATTTTTGGTATTTTTCAAATTTTCTGATTTTTATGGGTTATTTTTTTGGTTTTATATTTTTCTATTTTCTTCTTGTTGGTTTTATATTTTTGTATTTTGGTTTTTTGATAAATATTTACAAAGATAGAGTAGATGATATAGTTTAAGAATGATGATGATACGAGTACCGAGATAAGGATATCAAACAGCCCCGTTGCAGAAGATAGAAGTCATCATCTCTTAAACTTTCACTACCAAAGCTTCCAAGGCTCTTGAAAAGAAGGAATTGAGCCTTTAAGAATACGAGACTTTGGCAGCTTCCCCCCAAACCGAAAATCCTTTTGTTGAGCAGATTCGAAGCACTATTTCAAGCTTGCCTGAACCAGGTGCACAAAGAAGCACACCATTATCATCGACCTTGTTGCTCCTTTTAAGAATGATCTTTGTGATTCTTCGTTCGAGGTTATATCATCTACTAGAACAGAAACGTATCATCCCACACATAAAACAATCTTCTCATATTTCTTTTCTACTGACGTCTGAAGCGATCCGTACCAAAAGGTGTCAAGAGAAAAATTCCCCCAAGTAATTGAATTGATGCCGCAAGTCTCTTGGAATGAAGCTCAAGAACCCGAATACACATATACCCAAAGACAAAGAACCTTATAACATCGAAGTAGCAGATTAAGTCCGATTGCCAAAGAATAACCCCCATGTATACTTTTCTCTCCCCCTGAATAAAGTGTATGAAGCTCAAGAACCCGAAGTACCCAAATGCCCAAAGAAACAATAACCGATAACACTGAAGTACCATGCTGAATCACTGATTATCTCTGCGGATGTCATCGCCGGAATAAGTGATTATCACTGAATCACCGATTACGCTCTCAAGTAAAACAGCTGAGCATCCCCAATGTACACAATTCCTTTCCCCTGATGATTGTGATAACATCGAAATCATCACACACTTGTGTACCTAAACTAACTCTTCCATCTCTTCCCCCACATAGTTGGAATAAGGACACTAAATGCCATGAGTCAAACCTTGAGTTTCTCTGCGGTAATGACATTTGTCTTCCCGGTATTTCTTCAATCACTTAGAAGTATTAAGTTCATCAAGTTTACTCGCGTTTAGATACGTGTCTCCTTCCCCCTTGCTGGTTTTGATACTTTAGAATCAGTAGCACAATATTAGCCCATGTACTAGAAATCTTTTGAGAAGAACATCATTAGCTCATATGTATCTGTGAGAATCAACTTGCTGAAGAATGTGAGCAAGTCTAATTGGGGATTAAATCTGACATTACACTCTCCCCCAATTAGTTCTCTCCCCTAAACTGACAAAGATTTCAAGTGATCTTCTCAGCCCAGATTAAGAAGAAGTCTTTAGATCGTTAAATGAAACTCGTTTTTAGTCTTCTAACATGCAGTAGAAAATGTAGAATAGACTTTAGACTCGACCTTCTTCAAGATTGTCCGTTTGGGGAATAGAAAGTTAACATCTTCTTCTCACCAAATGCATTCCCGTTAACTTATATATAGCATATCCCCTTAACTCAAATCCCTCCCAATCAAACAAGAACAGAAAGATGTTCATCAAGGAAATCCGCCTCGCAACTGGAAGCATTTTGTCATTAATCAAATCAGCCCATGTGAAGATGTTAACCAATGGCTCTTAGAAGAAAAATCCATGTGAAGATGACCCGATAAGAAGAAGCTCTGTTCTTACATGAGTTTTGAGCCTTTTGACCATTTATTCTCAGATATTAAACAACATGCAGAATTATCACACTTCTTCTCCTCCTCAAGAATTTCATACGGAGATGCCATGTTGGATCGATATACTTTAATCAAACTAACTTAACTAGCTTGTTAAGGTTTAACAACCTCGGATAAATCCTAAGTTATTAACAAAGAAACACTGAGCAATCTTTATTAAGTACGCGGAATTTACTTAACAAAGCTAAGAAGAATAACTTTTATTATAAACTCTAAATCTGCTTATTATGCAGATATTCTAAACAACTCTAAGATTATCCAACTTCTCTCTAAAACACTAAATAACTTGTGAATTCGTAAACTCTAAAACTCATAAACTCGTACTTCTCTAATGCCAATCTAGGAGTCCTTTTATAGGCTCAAGGATATCCTAGTCGGTTTACAATTTGTATTCTTGTACGACAAGTAATCTAAACATAGACTATTCTAGAGTTTCAATACTTTCCATAAACGAATATAACAGTTCTTTTGTTCTTGCAGTACTTTGACTTCATAGTGCAGTACTTTGACTTTGTCTTTAGCAGCACTTTGACTCTTTGACTTCTTCCAGTACTTTGCAGCTTACAGTACTTTCATATCTTCAGTACTTTCTTCTCTTCAGCACTTTCATATTCCAACAATCCTCCCCTAACTTGAATTCTACTTGCTTGACTTCAAGTTCCTTTTGTGAATATATCTTTAACAACTTCATCTTTAAGGACAGATTGTTTCTTAGTCTTTGGATTGTATCTTTGTAGTGTCTGTGCTTGTCAAAGTATCTCTAGAATTATTCTTTCACAGCAGCATCCAGCAATTTGTACATTAATTCAGTTTAAAGTTGCATACTATTCTCATCACTTCCAGGTGTGTTAACTCCTGTGAGAGGTGAATCATTGAAAACTTAATGGATTTAGATCTTTTTACCAAAGCCATTATCTCTGGAGTAGCCAAATGTTTTAGTGTGTAAGACCATGGTACATTGATAACCATATGATTTTAAGCAAACCATCAGCTATCAACAGATTTGTTTTGTCTTTACCAAAAGCTGTACCCTTCTGGACTAGTTAGTTCTTTTATCTAATGGTGAACTAATTACCAATAATGGTTTTTCCACAGCCTTTACCACAAGCCATTTTCTTGTGGGCTAGCCAACTCTTCACATTAACTGATATGGTGAGTTGAATACCATACAACTTATTAGCAAGTTGTCAACTAAAAACGGATTTGATATATCTTTACCAGAGTTGTTTTCTCATGGATTAGTCAATCCTTTTGTAACCATGGTGGATTGATGACCTATTGATGTTGCCATCTCAAAATCCATTTATTTCACTTAACCTTTGTTTCAAAAAACAAAATTTGTTACTTAGCAAAAGATTTCATTCAAAAATCACTTAACTCGTTTAAAAAGCTGCAAGCAGTACTTTGATTAAAGTACTGTTTGATCAGCAGTACTTTGAATAAAGTACTGATTTATCAAAAATAATTTATTCAATTAAGTCTCATACCAGTTTTTCATCATCTTCAGCAATGGTAGTCAAGTTGATAAACAAGTTGATAACCATGCAAGCAGTTTCATTATCCTCTTCTACTTCCATTCCATGCTCTAGCATTCTTCTCATGAGCTCGACTGTGAGAGGGTATCTTCTTTCTGCAAACATGTGTATCATTGTTCCATTTTCCAGCTCTAAAACATGAACTCCAGATTCTTCAAAGAATCTCCAACAAACAATTTCCCAATTTTCTTGATTCTTCCAAATATCATCAGTGCTCTCCTCTTCAGTTTCCCATACAGTTATGAGATCACCATGTAAAACTAAACCAATCCCTTCTAATGGATTATGATCAAAGTAAGCTTTCACCACATGATATAAATAGAATAGATCTACTCTATCTATAATATGCAATAAGTCCCATAGCCTATTGAAAACTTTGAAGCTTTCATCTTCCTTATGAAAAATCATATAATCTCCATCTTTGGATTTCACAACTTCAAAAGCACTAATCTTTGATATGTTTATCTTCATGTCATCATCTTCTCTTGAGTAATCACAATCTACCACTCTGAGATAATTTCTTAATGCATCCTTAGTTTCAGATCTTAATTCAACTTTTTCTTTCTTTGATAACTGAACATCTGTAACTTCAGTTTTCCTTTTTCTTTTCAAACTTTTCTTTCTTTCAGCTTCAGTCCAAGTAGCTTCTTCTCTAAAATCTTTGATGCCTGCAACATCCTTCTTATAATCCTCCCTAGCAGCATCATACAATCTTTTCATCTCAAAATAATTAAACTTCTGCAATCCTTTATACCCTTGACTTTTAAGATAAGCCATCATAGCATTTCTGTCTTTAGCTTTATTAAGTCTTCTTGGCATAAATCTAACAGGAACAGGTGACTATAATGGTTCAGCAGCTTCAGCATCTAATTCGTCTTGTACCTTTTTAGCTGCTTCTCTATTCTAAGCTTCTTGAGCTTCCCGAGCTTCTCTATCTTTAGCATTTAACTCTTCTTGAAGCTTTCTAGCTGCAGCTTCATTCCTAGCAACTTCAATTGCTCTAATTTCTGCCAAAGTTAGCTTTTTCTTCTTAGTTTCAACCAGAACACCCTTTCCTTTATCCTTAGGATCAATTGTAGGTTGAGAAGTTCTTTGTTGTTCTTCTTCTTGTACTTCTCGAATAGTGACTCCTCCTCTTGGTTGTGATAAATCTCCTAAAATTGTAGCAATGAACTCATCATCACTTGCAGAATGAATAGGTTTGAGAATAGCTTCCTCCTCTTGAAAAACAGTTGAGGGACCAACAACTTCTTCATGTACAGTTTTTGAAGGACCAGCTTCCTCATCAAAGTCTAATACTCTTGGAGTTATTACCTCTTGTCTGAAAGTATCATCAGCAGTACTTTGTTGTTCAGTACCTTGATCATCAGCAGTACTTTGAACTTGAACTTGCTCATCAGTATCTTGAATAATCTTTTCTTCAGACTTTTTAGAACTTTCAGGTTCATTCTCTTTAACCATATCTTCTTTCAAGTTTTGTTCTTCTAAATTCCTCCCCAAGTTGATAGAAGATGGTTTATGAACCTTTTGGTGTTTACTTGTCGTGGATTACCTTTGTGCTTTCTTCTTTGATTTGACCCAGATACGAAATTCTTTAATCAAAGGCCAGACAAAAGTTTTTAGCCTTCTAAATTTTAACTTCAATTTCTTTATCTGCTTGGCTTGAACCTTAGTAGTCTTTTGCAACTTAACTATCTCCCTTGTCAAAGCATAATTATCCAAAGATAAACCTTCACGAGGTATAGTATGTGGATCATCACCTTGAATTTGTGAATGTTCCTCTGATTGAGAAACAGGAACAGATCGTTGTGGAGATAGAGAAGGTGATCCTGCAATTTATTTTTGAACCTCAGTACTTGGGGAAACAGTACCCTGTGGAGATGCAGTACCTTCTTGAGAAGTAGTACTTGCAGATGCAGTACCTTCAGATGCAGTACCTGCAGGTGCAGTACCTTCAGATTCAGTACTTTTACTTGCTGCATCATCTTCAACATCAGCTCTAACAGCCTGAACAACTTCCATCATAGAAGTAGTTAATGGTGTATCTGTTAGATATTAGTTTTCACATACACATCAAACCATAACAACAAGGTGGCGAATAAGTGGAATTCTAGAGAGAGAAAGTTAGAGGTTTAGGGAACTTTAGTGAGAGAAAGAAAATCCTTATTATGAGCTCCAACTCTCTACCTTGGAAGGTAGAGAGTATTTATAGTCTTACATAAATCGCCACACATCGGGCTGTGGATCAGGCATACAGTGGGTAAAGACCCGTCCGTCCTCCACGGTGTTACTTAACTAAATACTACTTAACTTAAAATAACTACGACTACGAGCTTTCTAACGATTACATATACTTGAGGTGACCGACTCTTTAATACCTGGAATTTCTAATTCCTAACAATATCCCCCTAAGGGAGGTCACCTCAATCATGTACCAAAATTACATTGAATACAAATAGATATTACATTAAAAAAATTGTTCTTGCATTCTTGATGTAGTCCTTTGTTCCTAAGCTCGTAGTCATTGATTCATCACATTGCATGTTTGGTTACTTCAAGTGGAGGTCTTTTACTGATCCACGTGATAGTAAATTTGAGCCAGCTATTAAGATCATCAGCAATCAAAGATCTCTGTGACATCCATTGTGGTGTTGGTATTATGTGATGTTGTGACATTCGGACCGACATGCTCACATTCTGGATCATGATATCTTCTCATCAGAGTAGCGGAAGCTTTTGTTGAATCATGATATTGGCAGCAGCGTAGCAGAAGCATGGAGTGAAAATATCAGAGTCAGTGATGCACTAATCATGATTTCTTTTGAGTTGAATGTGTTAAGTGAGCATGCGGCTATGGATTGACCGCTTCCTTCTGATCAGCTGCAAACGTCGGGCGTACCTGCATACAACAGTTAGCAATAAATCGCACGAAGGTGTCTTTGATCACTTTCGTTGAATTGAGGTACACGGCCCACGGTTCCCCGTTGATCAGTACATGTACTGCCTGTGATCAGGTAGGATTCCTAAGAATCTCCTTGACAGGGTTTCGCAGCTGCTCTAGCTGTTCTCAAACCGGAACGTCTCAAAGAAGACAACACGGAGTGAGTGAACCAGCGAATTTTAAGTCCACTGATTGATGAAAAGAGATTTGAACAACAATCGTGTATTGCTCAACAGAAATTGTTTTTGCAATACAACGAAGGTTTTATTGAAAATCAATTATCAATCATAAAAACACCTTTTGGTTTGAAAAATGAGTACACGGTCGATGTGCTACAGAAAAGAGTTGTTAAGCACAAAGACCGGTTTTTCAAAGGTATCCGTCAATCCATATCCTGAACCAGGATTGATTCAAGAGATTGAATCGCCCCATTGTTTCTGTTCTGTTGTCACATGGTTGATCTATATAATAGATCTCACATGCCACCTACCAGGAGCTTGTTTGATGATGGCTCCAGAAGGCTTTCCATCTTCATTGTGAGTATGATAACACATCACTCAGATGTTCTGGCAATACCACAAGGATAATGCGTAGGACTCAAGATATAATCTCTCTTTCCACATTGTGTGAAACAGAGAGTCTTCATTGAAAGTGTCCCAATGAGATTTATTGATGATCTCGTGGCTCTAGACTCAATTTGTGCATATTTGGATCCTGTGCCGGAGACTAGGGAGAGGGTCTCCTTCTTCAATATCAACAATCTCTAAGAGAAAGTCGATAGATAATGTCGGTTCCCCGTGAGAATGAAACAAGTCCTTTTAAGAGGAACTTGAGTGGTTTGGAAAGTTGAAGTGCAGTGCGTCACTGGGTCCATGACGTCTTGTCTTCAATACCGATGTTACCATCAGTAGCATATGAATTGAACCCGGTTTCTGCCCTAAGGTTGAATAAATGGAGGGCTATTTGTTTTCACCCTTTTCTCATTCAATTCTTTTTAATTCTTCAACCCCTTCAGTGCTTACCGAGACTTCATAACTAGAACCTTGTTGGGTTTATTCCAGTACTAGCTCAGTCTCAGTCTGCACTCTTCCCATTCCTCATTTTTCTCCTTTTATCATCATACCTAAGAACTCTACACTAACTAGTGGATAGTCCCTGGGTAGATCCCTCCGGTTCTGGCGGATCATGGGAACAAAAACCTAACCTTATCATCCTTATATCACTATACATAAAGTAAAGTTGGTCGGTCTATTTGGTATTGTTCATCTGCCGTTGGAACCAATTGGAAACCATTTGAAAATCAATTCAGATACTTATGATATATTATCAAAGCATTTTGTACCTGACATTGTTTTTGATAATTTTAGAACGAGAACTCCCCCTCAACATGTGCATCAAGTATTAGAAAATGTTTTGCACACGGAGGCAAGAGAAAGAATTAACTTCTTTGATTACCATTTTCTAAAAGATATCAACATCACTTCCTTGATCAAATCAAGTAGATAACGCATTTCCGGAAAGGATGAGGTTTCCACAAGTTTGCTCCCCCTCAATATGTGCCTCGAGGTTTGAAAAGAGTTTTGCACATACTAGAGGGAACCTGCACATTGAGATAAATGATCACGTTTCAAATCATAGGTTTAAGATAGATGCTCCCCCTCAACATGTGCAATTTGAAAAATTGAAATAGTTTGTCACATGTGGGAAGGACAGCGTGAACATCCTTATACAACCATTTACCGAATTATCAGTTTAAATCCAATTTAAATCACACATTCTCCCCCGATCACAATTATCAAATCATTTGAGATTTGTGATCTCTTATGGATTTAAATTTATTTTGAAGGCTTTTAAGGAGAATTGCGACTTGATTATGAAAACGTTTTAACTGATAAGGATCGGTTTTTAAGACTTTAAACTCCATTGAAAAAAACATGCAAGTACATCTTTTGAAAACAATTTAATGCCAAATAACTTTTTAGCTTAAATGAAATCATTCTCCCCCTCAATCAATGACACAGGTTGTTGATTGAGAGATAGAGATTTTGACAAAAAAGTCCTGATGATTATCAAAAATAGAGACCGAGTTATTTTTCAAAGCATTTAGTTTTCAGCAGATGAATGTTAATAGAATCAGAGCATGGAATATTGAAAGCATGATAAAACATGGCTCTGTTCTTTCTTTTAAAACCGGGTTATTGCCTGAAAATGACAATAAACCATTTCTTTCTCTTTCTCCCAAAAATAATTTTTGATTTTTTTTTTTTTTTTTTTTTAATTCGAACAACATCTAAAGTCCCGTGTCATTCTTTGAATGACAACATCAAGACCGTAGATATTATCGAATCGAGAGAAATAAGACAAAATGACAATATTTTTTGAAGATTTTTCGAATTTTTCAAATTTTTATGGATTTTGAAAGTTTTATATTTTTGTATTTTGATTTTCGAATAGATATATACAAGAGATAGATGAAGATAGACCTTTACTCCTCGTCTTCCTCCTGAAGACGTTTGAGTGTTTCTGGTTGAAGGCTTTTCAAGCCAAGACGTGGAAGAATAAACTCAAAACGTTCTCTTGGAAGAGCTTTGGTGAAGATGTCTGCTAACTGATATTCAGATCTCACAAAATAGAGTTCCACCACACCTTTTTCCACTTGTTCCCTGATGAAATGATGTCGAATGTCGATATTCTTTGCTCTTGAGTGTTGAAAATTGTTACATGAGAGAGCAATAGCACTTTTATTATCACAGTACAGAGGAATTTTGTTGAATTCAAAGCCATAGTCAGATAATTGAGATCTCATCCATAAGATTTGAGCACAACAGGATGACATGGCTATGTATTCAGCCTCTGTAGAGGAAATAGAAGTACTCATTTGCTTCTTTGAAGACCAGCTCACAAGCTTATCACCCAGAAACTGAGCACCTCCAGATGTACTTCGACGAGTATCTTGACACCCTGCATGATCAGCATCTGCATAGGCTGTTAGTGACATACCGGTGTCCTTCGGGTACCAAAGACCCATATTGATGGTTCCTTGGAGATACCGAAATACCCTTTTAACCGCTTCAAGGTTCTTTTTAGTAGGCTTAGCCTGCTATCTAGCACACATGCAAACAGCGAATAAGATGTCTGGTCTACTAGCAGTGAGGTACATCAGGGATCCAATCATACTACGATATTTCGTTTGGTCAATCATGATCCCTGAGAGGTCCTCATCTAGTTTGGTTCGATCAATCATGGGGGTGTCAACAGGGTCACTTGAATCAAACCCAAATTTCTTTAAGATCTCTGTTGCATATTTAGATTGATTTATAAAAATGCCTCCGGGACTTTGTGAAATTTGTAATCCCAAGAAAAATGACATTTGTCCCATCATTGACATTTGAAATTTTGAACTCATTTCATTAGAAAAACGATCACATTCCATTGGGTCTGTCGAGGCAAAAATAATATCATCAACATAAATTTGAACATGAGTTAAATGTTTGCCTGACTTCCTGGTGAACAATGTAGGATCAACTGCTCCTTTGCTAAATCCGGTAGATAGAAGAAACTTTGACAGAGTATCATACCATGCCCTTGGAGCTTGCTTTAAACCGTAAAGGGCCTTCTTCAAACGATAGACGTGAGTAGGATGCTTTTGATTTACAAATCCTTCAGGTTGGCTGACGTAGACGACTTCTTTAAGGTCTCCGTTCAGAAATGCCGTCTTCACATCCATCTGATATACTATCATGTACTTACTAGCAGCATTAGCCAAGAAGATTCTGATTGCCTCGATTCGAGCAATAGGAGCAAAATATTCTTCAAAGTCAATACCCTCCTCTTGACGGTATCCTTTAGCAACTAATCGAGCCTTGTTCTTCAACACATCACCATGCTCATCAAGTTTCACTTTGAAGATCCATTTAAGAGCTATAATCATAGCACAGTCTGGAGCAAGTACTAACTCCCATACATCAAGTCGATCAAACTCATGAATTTCATCTTGCATGGCATTGAACCAGCTATCTTCATTCATGGCGGTTTTAACATCTTTTGGTTCGATCTTAGATAGTACGGAGTTGAAGAAGCACCACAAGGCATCGGTTGCAAGTTGTTTTCGTGTTGATACAGGACGAGAGGGATTTCCAATGATGTTGTCTAATGGATGATAGTGAGTCCATTTTCTGAGGTGTTCATGTGGTAGTTGTTGAGGGACTGAGGTAGCTGAGTCGATGTCTCCTGAAGAAGATGGTTCTGATGATGATTCAGGAGCAAATATGTTTTCAAATGGAGCATCTTCAGGAGTAGCAAAGGGATTAACTTCATCATTGATGCCAGAAACATTTCCATGATGTACATTTGAAGAATGATGATTTGTTGAAGAGACTGAAGGATCAGCAGCAGGTGCTTCTTGACTTAAAGATATTGAGACTGAGGGATTGCCTTCATTCACAGGAATATGAGTAGCCTCTGTTGTAGGAATCGACACCTCATTAGTACTTGGATCATAAAGTTCATCAAACATAGGATCAAACAATTTCCTTAAATCATCTTCAGATGGAGGTACATATGGAGTTTCTTGAGAAGAGTTTGGAACAAGAGATGAACCAATGGGACTGTTTTGAAGTGCGGGTCCTGAACTGGAGTGTCCAGGAGCCATTTAACCGGTCAGCTCATCAAACGTAACGTGAATTGTTTCCATGATATTTCGGGTTCTTTTGTTGTAGATTCGGTATCCCTTTTTGTTTGAAGCATACCCTACAAATACTCCAATGTCTGCTTTAGCTCTAATTTTGCCTAAGTCTTGTCCCTCATTAGTTGGATAACACAATGCACCAAACACACGAAGGAAAGAGAGATTAGGTTTTCTGTTGTGGACAAGTTCATATGGAGTTTTTCCATGAACAGTGTGAATCAGAGAACGATTTTGTGTGTAGCATGCAGTGGCTATAGCTTCAGCCCAGAGAAACATTGGAACCTTTGAGTAAATCAGCATTGTTCTAGCGGCTTCCACAAGGGTTCGATTTCGTCTTTCAACTACACCATTCTGTTGAGGAGTTCGTGGAACACTTCTTTGATGGTTGATTCCAATGCTTTCATAGAAGTCACTAAGTTGTTTGTTAACAAACTATGTTCCATTGTCTGTTTGGACAATTCTAACTGTTTTGTTGAGTCGAACCTGCAGCTGTTTGATGAGTTTGATGATGATATCAGGAGTTTCATCCTTTGTCCTTAAGAATTTGACCCAGGTGAATCTAGAGTAATCATCAACCACAACCAACACATATTTTTTACCAAAGATGTTATGCACTCTCATTGGTCCACACAAGTCCATATGAAGGGTATGAAGAACTTCTGTAATTGAGTTTGTAGGTTTGGATTTGTGGGCATACTTTTTGCTTTTACCCAGTTGGCATGCTGAACAAAGATGATCCTTTTCATACTTTAGTCTAGGTAAACCTACAACTAAGTCCTTTCTGGAAAGATCGTTGATGGTGCCGAAGTTCAAGTGATTGAGACGACGATGCCATAACCATGACTTTGTTTTTGAAGCCTTTGATAACAAGCAGATTGGAGAAGCCCTCATCATGTCATCGATAGAGATGGTGTAAAGATTTGAGCCACGAGTTCCTTTTAATAGTTCCTTACCATTAAGATCTCTAACAAAGCAGGTATGTTTTCTGAAGGCTACTTCTAGATCAGAATCACAGAATTGACCAACAGAGAACAGATTATGACCCAAACCTTCCACATAGTAAACTCTAGAGATGACACTATCACCAACAACGTAATCTCCATAACCCATAATAGCACCGAAATGATCATTACCGAATCTAACAGTCCCGATGAATTTGCTCACGAAGTTCATGAGCCGCGACCGGTCTCCAGTCATATGCTTGGAACAGCCTGAGTCCAGGTACCACAGAACGATTTGAACGATCTGCAGTTGAACACAGACAAGAATGGATAACTGGATAATTGGGATCCCCATGCAAGAATGGGTTCCATTTGGTTAGTTACAATGGTTGGAACACCCACATCAAAAATAGAAGCATTCATATCAGAAAGTGAGGCAATGGAATCATTGTGAATAGATGCAGTACTAGTGTCTGTATTAGCCCTGTTTACAGTGTGATCACTTCTTAAGGGAATAATTCTACCAGTAGGCATCCATTTTCTAGTGGGCATTATCTGATTAGTCTTATGACCAACAGGTATCCAATAAAAGCCTATTTTACTGAATGTTCTTCCTGTGGGTTTCCACTGTTTTCTAACTTTCTTTCGTTTTTGCCTTTTAGCCTTCTTAGCATGAATTTTAGCATTAACAATATTAACTGGACAATTAACATCATTAGGCAGAACATTAACACCACATTCATGATTAGAAACAGAATTTAAGCAGACATCAGTACAAGGTTTGCAGATAGTATCGGAATTCGAATTAATTACAGTATGCCTATGGCTAATACTAGAATCAACACGATTTGTTTTATTCAATTCAAGCTTAAAGTTCCTAGATTGTTCTTCTACTCTCTTCCAATGCACATTCTTAGCTTGAGAGGTCCTATCATTCCTTGTATTGTCTTGAGACTTTGACCTGCTCCGTTTAATGTCACTGATTACTCCTGTAGAGGGAATGGGAACATTAGTGGGTTTTACAACTCTTTGCAACACCTGTTTAGATGTACTGGGATCTGAACTACATGTAGGCACACTAAGGTTCACTTTCTTAAAACTAGAAGTGCTGGGATTTGTACTCCTAGAAGGCACACTTGAGTTCTCTTTCATAGCATTGGGCTTAGAATGAATATCAGACTTGGCAATAGGCATCGAACATGGAATCAAAGGATTAACTCTCTCACCTAATGACTTTGGGCATATTGTGATCAAGCATTCTAAGATTTCTTGAGATCGTTTGGCATATAAGCATGCATGTCCAATTGCATTATCATGAGGTTTCTCTAACTTATCCTCTTCAACAATCTCACGCAGACATTCTAGGCAATCCTTAAGGGATGAGAAGTATGTTTGAATAGCAAGTTTGTTGTTCCTTAGATGAGGAGGGACATATGTCACAGACAAAGCATATTTATTACAAGAGTGAACCTTTGATCCACCATTCTCCCCATTGGTCATTGGCATTTTCCCTTTTACCTGACTCTTCAGATTCTCAATTTCCTTTTGCAATGAAGCTATTTGTTCGTTATTTTTGTTACGAGTGACCTTAATTGATTCAAATAACTCATTGAAATGACGTTTAACCTTTTCGTTTTCTTCTAGAAAACTTTCGTTTTCCTTTTGTAAAGCATTTACTAGGTTTTGAAGATGAAACGTTTGAGAATTCTGAGAATCTAAAGGATGAGGCATTTGGGAGCCTGTCATATTGTTCGTTTGACCCTTTAATTGAGAGATTTGGGCTTTCAACTTTCTGATCGTGTTGCACTGAGCTTGAATCTGTTCATCACGTTTGTTAATTTGAAAAACTGCATCAAACTCTGGAGCATCTGATGATGTCTTGATATTTGAAGTTTTGACATTTTCTTTAAGATGTTGATATTTTAGTTGTAAATTAAAATGCTCAACTTCTAGTTTAGAGAAATGTTTAACCAAATTGACGTGATCATCCAGTTCAATTTTCTCGTTTAGTTTAGAATTAGTTTTTTCAAGCTCAATGACACGATCATGGGAGACTTTTAGGGCAACAGATAGTTCATGAAATTTGGAAGCATTAATAGAGCAATTTGAAGCAGTGAAAAACATATCTTGAGCAACACATTCAGTAATAAGAGTCTCATTTAATGTATGCAAGTTCTTCCTCTCAATCTCATTATATTTTAGTGCACGCTCATAATTACTAACTTCAACTATCATTGCATCAAATTCCTTTTCCATTCCCTTGATATCAGTTTCTATCCCCTTTTTAAGACTCTCAAAGTGTTCTTTCAAAAGTTTAAAGAAAGGCATGACCTCAGTTAAATAACATTCTTTCATTTGCTCAAAACCCCTTTCTCCTTCCGTAATACCAGTGGGTGTGATCCTTTTCTTGCAAGTTTTCTCAAAATCAACAAATAGTTGAAATATAACATATTGGCTAATTAAGGTCTTGCTTTTAGTGGCAATTGTTCTAGGAACAAGATGCATTGGTGTATTAGGAGGATACACAGTCGCTCTAGGCATTTTCCATAGGGGAGGGTTTGTTTCAACAATATTTTCAGCTTTCTGCTTATCTAAATCCTTTTTCCAGAAAACTTGTTCGGGAGTCAACAATGTCTGAGGCTTAAACATGTTCAAGGAAATCCAGTTTTCCTTCTTGTAGTCATGGGGAGTGATAATTACTTTTTTCTCTTTGCATTTAGGATCATCTAATTTTTTGTTCATCCTTTCCCTAGTGACTTCATCTGATTTCTTATCTTCCTCAGTGCACTCAACGCAACTAGGTTTCTGTCTAGGTTTAAGGATTTCATTGCCATCATAAAGAACCTTATGAGCATTTCTAGCCCTTTTAATGACCTCTGGATTTGGTTCCTTAACAAGGGGAATGTTGTGCTTATCGCTTAAGACCCTATGCTTAGTGATCATGTGAGCAGTCTGAATGGTGTTCCCTTGTATGTACAACTTGTTTTCAAGTTTGTTTTTCAAAGTTTTCAGATTAGAAAAATCTTTCAAGAGTTTTGATTCCTTTGCATTAAATTCTTGCTTAAGCATTTTTACATTTTCTTGAAGTTCCTGTTTTTGCTTAGCAGTTTTAGAAAGCTTTTCTTGTAAGGAATTTAATTCTTGTTTCAATACTTCTTCTCTAAAATTACTTTTTCTAATGACTGTACGCACTTGGTCATCCATTTCCTGCTCACGAGTGGTCAACTCAAATTTTGCACGTTGTTCTTAAATAGCAACACGTTCTTTATAGGCATTTAGTTCAGAAATTACATAATCATCAGGGTCACATGCAGTGTATTCATCAAAAACATAGTCATTGTTGACTGCAGAAGATGCATCACTTGGTACAACTTCACTTTCACTTTGTTTCACGTATTGATCATATGGGACAATATCGATATTACCCATATTTTCAACATTTGATACACTAGTTTCAGTTGATTGTACTTTGTCATGCATCTGTTGCACATCAGCATCATCGTATAGTTTTAATACCTCTGAGATGAGTTTGTCTTTGGATGAGCCAGCTTGTGGTGAAGAAGAGACCTTGGGAGAAACCATTGGAGAAATGCTAGCCATAAAAATTGTGTGTGCCCTAGGTCCATCATCCACATCAGAGTCGTATGCATCACAATCAGCGACTTGAAAGGCATTCTGATGATTGTGACCTATCTCCTGAATAGGCTGCTCATCCACATCTGCATCATAGGTCTTGGCATTGCCTTCAGCAAGAAACAGCAATTCCTCTTCATCCAAAGCAGCACCATTGTCCTGAGCTTGTACAAGCAGCATCTTATCTCTGAAGTAATCAGCATTCTGTGGACGCTTTGGAGATGTGCAGTTTCTTGCAATGTGTCCCTCACCACCACAGTTATAACATTTGATCGGCTTAGCTTGACCTTGGTTACCATTCCTTCCTCGATTCTGGTTACCAACATAACCTCTACCAGCTCCACCTCTTCCCTGATCATACTGTCTTTCCTGAACTGGTTGCACCACGATCCTTCCATCTTTAACAGTAGCTTGATTGTGTGGGTTAGATGCTGTTCTGAGGTTGTTGTTGGTTTGTGGGAGAGAATTCATGTTTTGACTAATCAGAAGAGCTAGTTGATTAATGAAGTTACCCACGTGTGCATCAGCATCAACTTGTTTGAACATAGGATCAGGAATGAGTTTGTGATTACCATTACCCAAGGGTATGACTTGTGAAGCTTTGGTTGTGATTCCGATGTTTGAGTAGAAGGCAGTTGAGTCATTAGACGAGCTTGTCTCTCCCTGGTTGGTTTTGAACTGATTGAGAATTAATTTTTCAAACATAGCATGTCTCTCATTCTGAAGGAGGAAGGCATAGAGTTGCTCATAGTTTGTATTCTTCAATCCTTTAGTGAGCTTCACAGCGGTGACAAACTTGTGCCATTCGGGATTCATGTTGTTCACAAATTTTGATTTCAGCTGAATGTTAGGCATAGTCATTCTGATGTTCCTCATGTCATTCACCAACTTATGAAATCTCACATAGTACTCATAGACACTCTCATCTGGCTTCATCTTGAAGTGTTCAAATTCATCATAGAGTTGTGATTCTCTGTCTTCCATAGTTAATTCTGAACCACAAAGAAGCATCTTGACATTATCCCAAACTGCCTTTGCATCGGTGTTGTGATTGATCAGTTTGTAGATGTCTTTAGGAAGACCTTGAAGAACAATGTTAGAAGCCCTGATATCTGCATCGGATCTCTTTTTCTCCTTATCATCAAGCTCATCATACATTTTTGGTCTGTCCATTCCGTAAATAGGAGTTCCATCTTCATTAGTATCAAGTATATCTCTAGTCGTCTCAACTCGATACGGTCCTTCATCAATGGATTTGAGAATGTTGACACCATTTTCCTTTCCAAGGCAGTACAATCTGATTCGTTGAGCCCAAGAATCGTAGTCAGTTCTGTCAAGCATGGGTGGACGAGTATCTGACCCAGCTGCTTGAACATCCTCGGCAACAGTGGAGATGATAGTAGGAACGTTGGTAGATATGTTAACAGATAATACGGGATTTTATAACTCTATGATTAAACCGAGAAATAGATTCTTTCACGGGATTTTACTAAATCAAGAGAAAACCGTAAACAATCACCCAAGTCGCTAGAAGATAATGCACCAAGTCGCTAACACCTAATTCGTTACACCACTAAGTCGCTAGAGTCCCAAGTCGCTAGACAAATGCAAGTCGCTAAGTAGTAACTCGCTAAGCCTCAAGTCGCTAGCAAAATTTTGGCAGCAATTCGCTACTCAAGTCGCTAAAGATACAAGTCGCTAAAGAGCAACTCGCTACAGACCAAGTCGCTACCACCAAGTCGCTACCCGTAGTGGAGAGTCCACTACTTGTACTGTTAATCGCTAGATCTAAGTCGCTAGCTCCAAAACTGTAACTCGCCACGAAATTGCAAAGCAAGTCGCTACGAAGAATAAAGTCCGAATGTCAAGTCGCTAGCAAGAAAACCACAAAAACATCACTTTTCAATCCAAAAACTACCCAACCACGATGATTCAAGCTTACCAAATCAAAACCTAAACACTTGTGATGATTCTAAACATAAAAGTACTATCAAACTCCAAACTTTAACACTAGAAATCACCCAAATGATGCAAAAACCACTAAACTTTTTCAAACTCAAAAACCACCTAAAAACCACTAGAAATCCAAAGATGTGCAAGATATGATCTAACCATGGCTCTTGATACCAATTGTTAGATATTAGTTTTCACATACACATCAAACCATAACAACAAGGTGGCGAATAAGTGGAATTCTAGAGAGAGAAAGTTAGAGGTTTAGGGAACTTTAGTGAGAGAAAGAAAATTCTTATTATGAGCTCCAACTCTCTACCTTGGAAGGTAGAGAGTATTTATAGTCTTACATAAATCGCCACACATCGGGCTGTGGATCAGGCATACAGTGGGTAAAGACCCGTCCGTCCTCCACGGTGTTACTTAACTAAATACTACTTAACTTAAAATAACTACGACTACGAGCTTTCTAACGATTACATATACTTGAGGTGACCGACTCTTTAATACCTGGAATTTCTAATTCCTAACAGTATCTGGACCTCTGAATAGATCACTTCTTCTTGCCATAAAAGTAAAAATCTTTGCTTGTTGTACAATAACAGGAAGTAAATTGGTAGGCTTCGGTACATCAGCAAGTTGTTTGTTCAGAAAGACTTGTATAAACCTGGGATACATTAACCATTTGGATCCATGATTGATGTGAGAAAGCATGCCAACTAGAATCAGCCTTGAAAAATTAAAAACACGATCTGTAGCTAATCCCACCATAGCAGATGCTATATTTGACCCAAACTGCTCCCAAGAAGTACTTTTAGCACTAATACAATGTAACAACACATGTATTAAAAACTTCCATTGAGGACAAAATAGTTGTTTCCGAAAAGTTTGTTCTGTTAAAGACCCTTCATAACCAAGATGTCCAAAAGTTTCCCAAATCAACTCCTTAGTAAAACGAATAGCCCCATCATCATCATTAAACAACAAGTCTTCTCTAATGGAGGCTTCAGTAATCTTCACAGTTCGTTCAACAACTATAGCTCGAATATAAAATTCATCATTCTCCGTATTATCCCTTGCAGTAGCCCAAAATTCTTGAATACAAGGGTCAATAATATCCGGCTCCACTAAAAGAGCATAACTGATGGGCGACCCAGTTAGATAATCAATAATATCTTGAAACGCCTCATTATCTTCAGTCTTGTCTAAATTGGCTACCATATTGTGCTTTGAAACAGTAGGTCGATTCGCCATAGGTGATTATGTAAGCACAATTAGAATTGAAATCGAATAAGATTGAGAGAAATATGGAAACGATGCTAAAGTAGTAATATAAGAGGGAAAATCGGAAAGTAGGTATTTATAGGTGAGATTTGAAAAATCACTGCCCAAAATAAAACAACCGTTAGCATTAATTACCCCTCAATATAACCGTTGGAACAGTACTTTAATACGACAAACAGTACTTTCCACATATGCAGTACTTTCCCAAAGCAGTACTTTCCAAGCAGTACTTTCAGGAAAAACAGTACTTTGCCAAATTCTTCTGTATAAACTAAGTATACACAAATATCCTCCCCTCAAGCAATACACAGGACTATACTAATAACTAAATAGTCCTCCCCTTAAATGTAGCTCAGTAGTTAATCATGCCAATGCTTACCACCAAGTGATTGAATCTTGAAACATCAAAGCCTTTGGTGAGTAAGTCAGCTACATTATCATCCGTGTGAACCTTGACCACATTAATTAGCCTGTGCCCATAGCAATCTCTGATAAAGTGATGCCTAATCTAAATGTGCTTGGTCTTGGAATGATAAACAGGATTCTTCACAATACAAATGGTACTCTCATTATCAATGTTGATAGGAGTATTTTTGAAATTGAACCCATAGTCCAAGAGTTGATTCTGCATCCATAAAACTTGTCCACAACAACTTACAGCAGCTACATATTCAGCTTCAGTAGAGGATGTTGCTGCAATTGTTTGTTTCTTACATTGCCAGGACACTAACCTTCTTCCAAGATATTGGCATCCTCTAGTGGTGGATCTTCTATCATAATTATCACCTGCATAATCACTATCTGAAAAAGCTTCTAAGTGAAAAGGTGACTCTTTTGGATACCACAACCCCAACTTAGGTTGTTGTTTTAAATAACAGAAGATTCTCTTTACTGCATTCATATGAGAAATTTTTGGTGAGACTTAATATCTTGCACATAAACAAACTGCAAACATGATATCAGGCCTTGATGCAATAAGATACATAAGAGAGCCAATCATTGATCTGTATAACTTGACTTCAACAGGTTGGCCATCTTCATCTTTGCCCAATGAGTTGATAGATTTAATAGGTGTAGTAACAGTCTTCATATCATCAAAATTGAACTTCTTAAGTATGTCTGTAACATACTTGTCTTGACTGATAAAAATTCCTTCCTTTGACTGCTTAACTTGAAGTCCCAAAAAGAATGTTAACTCTCCCATTGAACTCATTTGAAATTCCTTCTGCATCAGCTGCTCAAACTCCTTAACCATGGACTGTTTGGTAGCCCCAAAGATGATATCATCAACATAGACTTGAACTAACATGATATCCTTCTTGTCTCTCTTGATAAACAAAGTCTTGTCTATAGCTCCCCTCCTGTATCCATGTTGCAATAAGAATGTAGAGAGCCTCTCATACCAAGCTCTAGGTGCCTGATGAAGGCCATAAAGAGCCTTAACCACCTTGTAGACTTTGTTTGGGTGTTTAGGATCTTCAAAACCAGGAGGTTGTTTGACATAAACTTCCTCTGTAATCTTGCCATATAAGAAGGCACTCTTGACATCCATCTGGTACACTTGAAATCCCATATAAGAAGCAAAAGAAAGAAATATCCGAATAGCTTCTATTCTTGCTACAGGAGCAAACACTTCATCATAATCTACTCCTTCTTCTTGTCTGTAGCCTTGTGCTACTAACCTTGCCTTATTCTTGATAACATTACCTCTTTCATCTCTTTTGACTCTGAAAACCCATCTGGTTCCTATAACTTGCTTCCCATCTGGAAGATCACATAAAACCCAAACCTCTTGAAGTTTAAATTGAAGAAGTTCTTCTTGCATAGCTTCAACCCAACTTTCTTTAGTCAAAGCTTGAGCAATGTTCTTGGGTTCCTCTTGAGAGATAAAACAAGTAAATAGGCAGGTTTGATGGTCCTTATGATTCAGTCTATTTTGTTTGTAGACAAAGCTAAGTAAAGCATTATGAGGTTTAGTAAAACGCTTAGTTGTGTGTCTTGTCATCACTCCAGAAGTAGAAGGACCAATGATTTGATCAGTAGGATGATTCTTATGAATCCTTAAGATTGGAGACTGTGGAACTCCATATGCATCATCCAAGTTAGTTAAATCAGCATCTTCATTGGAATCTGAGAAAATACCTTCATCTGCAAAACTCATCATCAGTTTCCTCTAATCCAGGCATGGTAGGATCATCCAAATCATCTAAAGTACTGTCAACAGGTGCAGCAGTACTTTGATCAAAAGTACTGTCCAAAGTACTGTGAGAGTACTCTGCAGTCTTGTTCTTCTTCTTTGCCTCTACATAAGCTCTCCTTTGTTCATCAGTGTAAGAATGTGCTAATACATCTTGAAGAAGCATCTGATTAAGTTCCTCTTGAATAGATTGATCCTCAGCAGATAATGAGGATTGTGGTGCAACAGTACTTTGTTTTGGAGTATCAGTACTTTGCTTGGGAACATCAGTACTTTGTTTTGGACTTACAGTTCATCAGGAACAGCATCAAGTCTAATATTGTCTCCATGAACAACATATTGTAAATCTTCTCCATTGTGCACAGGTTGATTTTCTTCTCTAACAGGTACATAATTCATTGAAGGAGTTAAAACCTCAAGATCAAACATCCAATCAGGACCTTTACCTTTCTCATTGTCTTGATCTTCTAAAAACTCAACATGAAGACAATCTTGAATCTTCTTAGTAACTTTGTTGTATACTCAAAAGCCTTTACTGTTAGTGCAATAACCCAATAAGTATCCTTCTTCAGACTTGCCATCAAACTTCCCCAGATTATCAATGGTGTTTAAAATAGTGAGAGGGCATCCAAAAGGCTTCATAAAACGAATGTTGGGTTTATTGCCCATCAGCAATTCATAGGGTGTCTTCATCTGTGGTTTGGTGACAGAGACTTTGTTAAGTACATAGCACACAGTACTTACAGCTTCTGCCCAGAATTGAATAGGTAGATGAGAATCTGCTAGCATTGTTCTTGCTGCTTCAATCAAAGTCCTATTCTTCCTCTCAGCAACACCATTTTGCTGTGGTGTTCTTGCAATGCTAAACTCCCTCTTTATACCTTTGTTTGCACAAAATTCATCCATAAGCTTGTTCTTGAATTCAGTCCCATTATCACATCTAATACCTCTAACCTTGAGTCTCAATTGGTTTTCAAGTGCTATAATCAGTGTCTGAATAGCATCAAAAGCATCATCTTTAAAACCCAAAAAGAAAACACAACTGAATCTACTGCAGTCATCTGTAACAACCAAACAGTATTTTCTCTTGTTTAAACTTGCCACAGAGACAGGTCCAAACAAATCCATATGTAACAGCTCCAATGGTTCTCTAATAGTTCTTTCCTCAAGCTTCTTGCAAGAAGCTTTGTGTTGTTTACCCTTCTTGCATGCCAAGCATGAGTGATCATTCTTGTAAGTCTTTGAAGGTAAACCTCTAAATAGATTGCCTTTGACCAGTTTGTTGATATTCTTGAAATTAACATGGCCCAATCTTCTATGCCATTGATGTGCTTCTTCAGATGTTGCTTTAGCCACCAAACATGTAGCGCTTCCATAAGAATGTAGACTTTTCATGTCTAAACTATACACATCATTTGTCCTTGGTACTCTAAGGACTACTAATTCGTCATCAACAGGCTTAAAATCAGAGGAAAGGATGAGACATTCTGTGTTAGTGAATAACACAGGATGCTTTTTATCACAAATTTGAGAGACTGATAACAAGTTGAACTTAAGCTCCTTCACATATCTAACATTCTCAAAGTCTATAAGCCCATCTTTGATAGTTCCTTTTCCAGTAATCTTTCCTCCATTGGGATCATTCCCAAATGCAACTCTTCCTCCACTAATATTTCTAAAATCAGACAGGATCTCTTTGTATCCTGTCATGCTTCCAGAGCAACCACTATCCACAGTTAGATGATCTTTAAGCTCCTCTTCTGGGTTGCCCTGCACATAAAGAAAAGAGTTAGTGATTTTTAGGAACCCAAGCCATTACTGACTTGTGTTCCCCTTGTGGAGTTACAAACTCAAATTCTTTGAGTATGTAATTCCCACTATCTTTCAAATGATGATCCAGAATTATCTTTTGATCTTTAGCATGTGGATTTTCAAAACTTTCTGATTTTTCAACATAAATCTCTTTTACAAGATTATTAGCTTTTTCTTGTGTCACAAAAACATCAGATTCACTTTTTGTTGAAAGTATTGTGTGTCCCTCAGCAGTACCTTCCCTCTTAACCCATTCTAGTTTAACACGTGGTTCCTGTGATCTAGATCCCCTATGCGGATTGTAATACCTTCTAGGTTGATAGTAAGATCTCCTAGGATTCCTATTCCAAGTAGTGTGATCAGTACCTTGTTTGGACTGAGCAATACTTTGGAAAGTACTGTGAAATACTGAAGGTTTTGAAAAAGGTCTTCTCTGATGTGGGTATCTATGATTTGGTGAGAAGTTTCTGTGATTAACCCTATTTGAATTATTCCAAACTGGTTTGTTCTCTCTAGGTTTCTGGTTAACAGTCCTATTCTTTGAAAATTTCCTAAGGTATTCTGAATGATGTTCACAATCCTTGATTAAATGATTAGGACTAAAACACACAAAACACAGTTTTTCACCCATACTCCCAATATGACTTCTTCTATGTCTATGGCCAAAACTATTGTGCCTTCTAGGTGAATGATGAAATCTGTTTTGACCAAAGTTATCCCAAAAAGGTTTAGCAGTATTGTTTTGAAAAGGTTTTGCTGAAGGTACTGCTTGTGGAGCAGTACTTTGATTTGAAGGTACTGCTTGACTTTGAACATTATTTTCAACAGCTTCTTTGGGTTTTTCAGACCTAGATTGAGCAACAAGCTTCTTCCTAAACTCTAGACTGTCTACTCCAAATCAAGAAACATCAGGTCTTATGGGTTGATGACTAATGGGATGTGGGACAGCATTATATCCCTTGTCTTTCTTATACTCAGGAGGTGGTTCACTTATTAAGCCCTCATTACTAGATGTATCTACATAGTTAATGAGTTCATCATCACTAGTGGTTATGTCCTCAAAATCACCTACATCCTGATCACTAGTTTGGTTTTCTTCTATGTTATCAAAGTTCATACCAAAACCTAATCCAGTTCTAATGTATGCTCTTCTTTGTTTTTCAACATAAGTAACATGGGACAGACCAGATTCATTCCAGGCAGCAAACTTTTCTAACAGATCATCTCTCTCCTTAGTTAATTTCTCAATTTCAGCAATTTTACAGTTTAGTTTCCATTCACTAAGTTTTAACTGGTAATCCTGTTGTTCATACTTTTCAGCCCAAGCCATTTCATTATTTTCATGTGTTATAATTTTAGCTTCCATGGACTCTAAAGTAATTTGATAACCAGCCACTTCAGATCTAGCCTTAACACAATTATCTCTTTCAATCACATAACTGTTAAGTAATTTATGATAAAAATCATAACAGTTTGAGCATACCTCAGAGATAGGAGACTGAGTTGGTGAAGTAGCCACCATTGCAAGAAGAACAGGATCATCTTCACTTTCTTCGCTCCAATCAAATCCTCCAAAGCCATCATCAGATTCCAAAGCAGCATGTTCAGATTCTTCATCAAAAGCAGTGCTCCAGTCCAATGCTTCCACTGTGTCTTCAACTGCATCTTCCACTGCTACCATACAGTAAGTCACTGGTTCATCATCAAACTCTTCACTCCAGTCAACTTCTGATAACTTCTCTTGAGCAACCAAAGCCTTTGTTTCAGTAATTGGAATTTCTTTGAGCTCAAGTTTTGGTTTCTCAGATGTCCTGTTTGCTTGATACTTAGCAAACCTGCACTCCCTTGCAAAGTGACCAGTCTTTTGACAATTGAAGCATTCAATTTGAGATTTGTTAAAAGTTATTCCTTGTTTTGGTTTGAAATCAATGCTTTTTCCTGTCTTCTTCATGTACTTTTTGATCCTTGCAGTGATCATAGCAACTTGCCACCTGATATCAATTTCTTCAAGGGCATCTTCTTCAATCTGTGCTAGATCCTCTTCATAAGTGACAGGTAAACTGGCTTGTTGTGCAAAGAAGGAGCACACAAATTCATCTGAGTGCAAAGTGGTAGGTGGTGGGGCCTGCTGAGCATATGAAAGGGGGTTGTAAATAGCAGTACTATGAAAAACAGTACTTTGAGGAGAAGCAGTACTTTTGACAGAAGTACTGCCCTTCTTTTCAGATGATAGAAAAGCTATACTGTGAGACTTAGAATTTGTTTGACCACTCATCTCATGCTCATACACCTTCAGTTGATGATAGAGATCATCAAAGTCCATGACATCCAAACCTTGTTGTCCTCTGATCATTGTAGCAATCACATGCCATGTTGATGGCAAACTCCTTAGAAACTTCAAATTAGCATCCTCAACTGACACTTCTGCCTTGTATAACTCCAACATGTTGAGGAGATTTTGAAACCTATCATATGCAGTATCAAGACTTTCTCTTTCACCTACTGTGAAAGTTTCAAACTGTTGCTTCAGCAAATTTCTGTGCATCTTCTTAGAGGCTTCATTCCCTCCAAATCTAGTCTTGAGAGCAGTCCAGAGCTGCTTAGCATCTTTAGCATCATGAAATTTGAGAAGATGACCATCTGGAATGGCAGATAAGAGAATGTTTAGTACCTTTTATTGATTCCTTAGGGTTGCTGCTGGTAAGACTGCCTTTGGTGCTATAGGTTGTCCAGGAACATTAATAGGTTCTGGAACTGCTTCATTCCCATTCACAATTACATTCCATAGAGCATGGTCTGTAATGGCAATATACTGCCTCATCTTCATGCACCAGAGATCATATTCTCCTTTCTTGATTATTGGAATTTTGAGTGAGGTGATTGATGGTGGTGGAACAGCTTCAGTCGACATCTTGAATATTGTTGAAGTAGGGTTTCTTCCTAGTCAGAGTTTCCACACAAGCTCTGATACCACTTGTTGGATCGATATACTTTAATCAAACTAACTTAACTAACTTGTTAAGGTTTAACAACCTCGGATAAATCCTAAGTTATTAACAAAGAAACACTGAGCAATCTTTATTAAGTACGCGGAATTTACTTAACAAAGCTAAGAAGGATAACTTTTATTATAAACTCTAAATCTGCTTATTATGCAGATATTCTAAACAACTCTAAGATTATCGAACTTCTCTCTAAAACACTAAATAACTTGTGAATTCGTAAACTCTAAAACTCATAAACTCGTACTTCTCTAATGCCAATCTAGGAGTCCTTTTATAGGCTCAATAATATCCTAGTCGGTTTACAATTTGTATTCTTGTACGACAAGTAATCTAAACATAGACTATTCTAGAGTTTCAATACTTTCCATAAACGAATATAACAGTTCTTTTGTTCTTGCAGTACTTTGACTTCATAGTGCAGTACTTTGACTTTGTCTTTAGCAGTACTTTGACTCTTTGACTTCTTCCAGTACTTTGCAGCTTACAGTACTTTCATATCTTCAGTACTTTCATCTCTTCAGCACTTTCATATCCCAACATGCCATTCTTGATTAAACAAGTGAATATCATCCAAATGTAGTCTATTCACACTTCTCCCCCTCAAAGGTAGCATATGATGTCGCCGTCGTCATTGTAATCGAGCAAGTGGAATAAGAGAACAATCATCGGTAGTCTGATTCACTTGATAACTGAACGCGCATGGAAAAAGTATGAAGCATGTTGACGAGAATGGTCATAAATAAGAAGATTTCTCTTCTTCAGAAGATAAAGCGCACTGACGCGTACACCTTTCTTTTCTTTAGAGTATGAGGCTTGAACTGTTGTGTTCAAACGTCATAAGAAGATTTCTCTTCTTCAGAAGATAAAGTTCACTGAGACGTACACTTTTCTTTTCTTTAGAGAACGAGGCTTGAACTGTTGTGTTCAAACGTCATTATCTCTCTCTTTTCAGCATCTCTTGGCAAAACTTGTAATCAACCCCATTATCATTCAGTAGGCTCTTTGTAGTGACAGCTGATGGAGAAAACCCAATATGATGAATTTGACCTTGAAG
Source organism: Chrysanthemum seticuspe (assembly GCA_019973895.1). Lineage (NCBI taxonomy): Eukaryota > Viridiplantae > Streptophyta > Magnoliopsida > Asterales > Asteraceae > Chrysanthemum > Chrysanthemum seticuspe. The sequence goes on along the minus strand of BPTQ01000006.1, from coordinate 273,003,018 downwards.
TAAACTAACCCGAACTCGTGACTTAAACTTGCACATATGTAACAAAGAGCGGTGCCTAGAATTCATGCCCTTTTGAATCTCTAAGTACTCTATACTCTTCAACCAACCAACCATCAAGTATTAGACGTACATCACCTCTTGAAAATCCACAATTCAATGTGACACTGAGCACTACAACGTAACTCTTTAAAGTGATAGTTATTTTGTGGTGTTAAGAGCCCAATTCCCCCAAGTGGTAAAAGAAAAGGAAAAATCACCCAAAAGTAACTAGATTTCCAAGTCTTCATTTTTGAAAATATTAAGAGCTCGAACAAGGATCTTGAAGAATCTTCATCCAACCACCCCCGATACCTTCAGATACTAAGTACACTCGCCTGTGAAATTTCACTTCAACCTCAAATAAATAATACTGAATTAATGCCGTTGTCACATCTTGAGATTAAATGCCCAGATCTAGCCTCCTTTGACGTTTTAAGTGAACTATGATGATGGTTTCATCCCGACCATGGTTAAATGAGCATAACCCCGAAAAACTTTGAAATAACCAATCTGCCATGAAGATAATCCAAACACACATCCAATTCATAAAGTACACCCGTCATCCCTTCTTTGAAGTAGAAACCGTAACACCAACATCCGATAAGATCCCGAAATACACTTTCCTTTCTCCAGGATGATTCCATCATTACGGGATTTTACAATTCTATGGTTTAAAACCGAGAAATAGTTTCTTTCGCGGGATTTTAAAAAACCAAGAATAAACCGTAAGATAGATCTGGAAATGCACTTTATTATTACCAGGATGTTTCTATTTTCATGGGATTTTACAAGTCTATGATTTAAACCGAAAAATAGTTTCTTTCGCGGGATTTTACAAAATCAAGACTAAACCGTAAACAATGTCAGATTGAATGTTTTATGACGACTTTGGTTTCGGTTAATATCTGTTTTAGGGGAACATGCAGCGGTTCATCAACGATTCATTCTCCATATTCAACAATATCATCGACAATTCTTTACCCATATGTAGACAACTTCACAAACCATACTAAGTCGAGTAGAATACACTACTTTCCCCTGGAGGTTGACTGTAAAACATCAGAGTACACGTTTCTCCCCATGATGGTTTCGAACTTTTGAAAAGAATCAACGTGTACGACCATTTGCACGAAAAGTTGTTGTCATACGCAAAAATCCTGAAATATCATGACTGACGCTGAAGATTCTTGAAAGATTTTGCTTAGACTGTGAAGTAGCATAGACATTCTGTGGCGTCGAATATTCCCTGAGAAATGTTGATTACATTTCATCCTTTAAATACCTTGGCAAACATATCATTCACGTATTATGTCGGCTATTGCAGTGACCACAAGGAGAAGTAAACCCGATATACCAATCTTGAACATGAAGTTGAATTCCCCAGATTTGTTACTTAAGCTTGTACTAATCCTTGTGAAAAGAAACGGTGTACCCAATGTACAAAACCTCTTGACATATCCTCAACTGCTTGAGACACAGAAGTGATAGCTAATTTGTGGGTTAAGCGAGAAGGAATCACAAAAGTAACTAAATAGCCAAGTCTTTATCACACTCTATCAATGCCCAAACAAGTCATCTTCGTGGAAAGGTAGAAAGAACGAAGACGAAATAAGTAAACGCGTCCGGAAATCTTCATTTCAAATCCAGATAAGAGATACTGTACAAACAACCCCGTAGTCAACCTAGTTCCAATAATAGTTCAAGTCGTGACATAATATTCTTCGTGAAGATATATACACCAGAGTATCAAACCTTATACCACAACAACTCTCAACATCATACCGAATCTCATCAACAAAAACTTATTATTACAAGTCTCATCGACAAATTTCTTCAACAAATCTCATTGTCACAATTCGTAAACTGAGTATATCCAATCCAAAGGATTAATTAAGCATCCCAAGTCATAGCCAAAATCTCTTAATAAATGTAATTGGTCCAAATTAAAATACCACTTGATACAAATTCACTTTATCACAAATTAATCAAAGACCCAGTTTATATTTAAAGTATAATCATTTGGAACCAATAACTCAAGCCCACATTCACAATGTATCTTTTCAGCCCATGCCCGGTTCATACACTCACCCCACTTATTTTAAGCTAATATCTTCAAAACGCATCAAACCGTAGTCCATATTATGATCCATACAAATCATACCAAGACTAATATCATCAACACTTGGACCAGTTTCATCCAATATCATCAAAGTGCAGCACAAAATATCACGCAAATCCAATATTCACGATTTCACATTCCAATATACAGCCCATGTAAAATTTATAGCACTTGTTTCATCAATTCCCATCTCAAAATTCATTCAGATTCATAGGCCCATGATCCACTAACCAAGTTGGTGCCTTCAAGTTACCACTCGGCCCATTCAAATCTCGTTCACTGAGGCCCATGATCACAAAGTCCAATTCAGCCAAACCCTACACATTAGGGATATATAAAGATACTTATATCACACAAGATACCCTAATATTACTCACACATAATATGCCTCATCTCCTAAAACTCCTCCTCAAACCCTAAATTATCTCCAGTAATCTGCCTCCACATTCACACGCAGCAAAAGAGATCGTCTAACACTTTAATCATCTTCACATCTAAACACATCTCATTATCGAGAAGGTATCACTACAAGAAAAGTGGCTTTTTAGGACCCCCATAAGCGTCATAAAATGGTACTTTTTAGGACCTTTCATTTAATAGGACCAAGGATGAAAGCGTTTCATGTAAGGCGGTTGTAATAGGTCCAAAGCGTCCTAACCCTTATGAAACCAATTTTATGGTCGTATTATATGTCTATGAACAACACAAATAGCGTCCTAATAAAACCATATTAGGACACTTTTACAATGTTTTAACATGTGATTACCTACTTTTAATCTTTTGAGACACATAAAAACGTCCTTAAAAGTATTGTTAGGACGCTTATGATGTAACATCATAGCTATTTTAGCAACCAAGAAAAGGGTACTAATAACTCAAATAAGATTATGATACCAATTTTATGGTCGCATTTTAGGTCTATAAACAACACAAATAACGTCCTAATAAAAACATATTAGGACACTTTTCCAATGTTCTAACATGTGGTAACCTACTTTTAATCTTTTGATACACATACAAGCGTCCTTTAATGTTAATTCTTAGGACGGTTATCATATACCATTATAGTTACTTTAACACCAAGAAAAAGGTCCTAATATCCCAAATACGATTATGAAACCAAATTTATGGTCGCATAATATGTCTATGAACAACCAAATAACGTCCTAATAACAACATATTAGGACACTTTTACAATGTTGTAAAACGTTGTTACCTAATTTTAATCTTTTGATACACATACAAGCGTACTTAAAAGATAATTGTTAGGACGCTTATCATATAACATTATAGCTATTTTAGCACCAAGAAAAGGGTTCTAATATCTCAAAGAAGATTATGAAACCAATTTTTTGGTCGTATAAAATGTCTATTAACAACCTAAATAACGTCCTAATAACAACATATTAGGACACTTTTACAATGTTAAGTTAATTGTTAGGACGGTTAATAAGTTTAATAGGACAATTTCAAAGTCCGGACAAGTCATATGATAGGACGCTATTTTCACCATGCATACTCTATTATTACGATATGAATAAAACATCAACTAAATATTAAATGAATAAAACAAAATTGTATTTCAAATTAGCAATTGTCATAACAAAATCACTAAACATAAATAAGGTAGACAGAATCTAACATAAAGTCTGTTAACATTAAACAATAAATTAACGCAACAAGAAGCTTAGTCCGTGGTCATCATGCATCATCTCTCTCAATCCTCACGGACCACCTACAAATAAACACCCATGTATAAGCATTAAGCTCCATGTTAGTAAAATTATTGGTATCACAAGATTAACAAAGACATACCGAGATAAAGGGACAAGGCCATGCTATGGTTGCACCAACACAGTCTTCAATTGTGGCAAATAACCCATAGGGTCTCACCAACACTTCATCTCTTTTTGTTGGTACTTGAACGTTTACCTCACACCATCCTCGTCCAATCTCTGTACCACCAGCTATATCATTTGGGTTCAAGCTCCTCACCCATCCTTTTGCTACAGTCTCGGTTGAGTTTAGAATGCTTTTAAGGAAAACTTCATCCCCGACCTAGATTTCAGTTTTCAACAAACATTTATCAATTTATAGTCAAGACACATGTATTAGGTTAAACATATGTAATACTGCAGGTATGGAGGCTGGGGTATACAAAGGAGGTCAAAAATTGATCAGTGTAATACTGCAGGTGTGGAGCTGATGCCCTGGTGCAGGGCAATGGTTAGCCCTGCAGGCCACTTTGAACTATCACCTAAGCCAGAGAAAAAATCATAAAAATAAGCTAACTGTGGGATTCAAAAGCTTAGATGGGGAATTTCAACATGTAAATATCTCAAGACTTGAATCTCAACACAAAATTCACAAAAATTCTCCCAAGATCTGAGTTTCTGACTAACATACCATTTTGACTTTTTGATTTTGAACTTAAACTTTGACTTTAATGAAACTTGTTTGATCCGTATGCACTAATTATGATTATTTAAGCTATGATAACACTAATTTAAGATACATGAACAAGATTTAGACCAAGTGGGTGAGATTTGATCCTCACATGTCCCAACAGTGGACTGTGAGAGTGAAGGTAATTTAATTTTGACTTTCTCTAGTTCAAACATTGGTTTTATAGTTTTACTAGTTCTAATATCACTTAGAGGTCATAGTGTGCAGATAAACAAGTGAAAAGGCAACTACCACAGTTGAAACAACACAGAACCAAACACCCCTTAATAACTGAGTTAACAAATTTAAAAGGAAAATGAGCAATCTAAATCATAATACTGATACATAAGCTTGTAGCCTAGGTTCATTAGCTATCAAAGATAAAATAAGCTATAACAACTAGAAAGGAACGATTTATAATAGAAACATACCCGTAAGCGTGGAGGTTCATTGGTTACAACAGGAGAATCTTGTGATGTAAGAGGTGGAACAATGGAACTATCCGTCGACCCATTCTTCTCTGATAACTGGGCTCGTAACTTTTCATTTTCACTAGTAAGTTCTCCATTTCTAGACTTCAATTCGTTGTTTTCTCTATGACAGGCTAAACGACTTGGTATTACACCCCAAACAGCAGAAGCACGAACACCTAGACCATACATGCCTGCATCACCATTTCGATCTTTACCCATAACTGTAGAAAAAATATCATCTGGTCCAGGATTATCAATCGAACCCTCGGGAAGATTATCACTAAGTTGTTTCATATCATCCTGCCTTTTATATAAACATGAACAACATATAGTAAAAGCATGTATTACAAAAAAAAGCATATTGTGTTTAACTTATGCTATTAATACACTTTTGCAAACACAAAAGCATATTACTTACAATCGCTTTTGCAGTGTCATCATTTTTGGTATTTCCATCTTTGGAGAAGCATGCACTAAAAAGATCCAATCGAGTTGGATCTCGTCCCAAATATGTCTGTATGAATAAAAAGAAAATGAATATTAACAGTGGATATCCACAGGATACATTAACAATCCCACTTTCTCCATACACTTACCTTTAACTCTTCCCTTTTGCGAGCATAACTTTTTTTACCGGTTCTTTGGATCATCTTCTTTTTTGCCCGATTCGCCTTGTTTTTTTCACTTAAACTCTGCAGCAGGAAAGTAAAATATCATAATGGGAAATTAAGTAATGTTATTTAAAGTGGAAGAGTATTTCACACCTTAGTGTTTTCTGTATTCCAATACTTCACAAGCTTCTTCCATTGTTTATTTTGCACTTGCTTTGGCCTAGATCTTATTTGTTGCTTAACTGACAAAGACGGATCATGGTAGTGTTCCTTAACTCTTGCCCTCCAGTTCTTCACCTTCCGCCCAAATGATTGCAATATCCATTTTTCTCCAGCTTCCGGAATATCAAATTTTGTCTAAAAAATGTAATAGCTCACATTAGAAAACAAATACTTTATTCATTAACATACAAATTTAACATTGTGTACCTTTAAGAGTTCAAGCAAAGCTTTTTTTTTTCGGCGTCAACTTTATTCCATGGTTTATAAATCGGACAATACTTTCCACTCCTTGAAAGTGTTCCCATGAAATGAGTCAGATGACTACTTTTGTCGTTAATAGGTTGTCCGTGTTCATTAACTAAAATAGGAATTCTATCCCCTTTTTCTTGGGCCCAAACTTTTGCCATACGTGTTGGTCCTCTCTTTCTTTTGCTTACAATCCGAACTACAAAAAGTGAACATGATTTACAATAGATACGTATACATTTAAAATACTAAATAATTAGAAATGGAGGCAATATCTTAGCGTTGTATTTTGTCTTGTTTTAATTTAACTTTATTATATATTCTTCTTATATGACACAATATATGATATATGATTTTTAAAACGATGCAATCAAGTAGACCATGTTAACCTGTTTCATTTCGAGCTTGTGTAACTACATGGTTTTCTTCATTTTCAGAATGCTCAGCTTGAATCTCTTCTCCGAGTAGATCATCGCCGTCATTTGTTAAATCATTCACATACTCCAAATCATCCTCATTCTCCAAATCATCCATGTCTTTATCTACATCATCTTCTGAAGTAGCTTGTTGTTCAATATCTTCATTCATAGGTATGTCTTCGATATCATCATTTTTAACATCATAAAGGTCTTCATTGTTATCTATATTAAAATTAAAAAAAAAAAAAAAAGTAAGCACCGAAAACAGTTAACTGAATATACACTTAATAGTAATTTAATATCATATATATAGTATTTGAAATTTATGTATAGTTACCATCAGATCTCAAGTCACGCTCCCCGTGGTCATAATCGTTGTCAATTGCAACTAAGTTTCTCTCAGTTGCAGTTAATCTCCCTCTGTTGACAGAATTTGGTTGATCATTTCTCTTTTGGACTTGGTCAGACTCCTGTACCCTACTACGTATTGCCCTCCCTGTATCAATCTGTTGTCCCTTTTGCGATTGAGATTCTGAAGATGTTAGCCAACTAGAGACATTTGGAGCACTCGTTCGTTTTTTTTGCTAAATTTTTATATCTAGTCATGGACTGTGGAGCAATGTATTTTCGATTCTGTTTCATGCAAGTAGAATTGTTAGAAAACAAACATAAAGAAAATATAGTTGCCAAATTTATTATTCGTACCTTTTTATTTGTTTGTGTAGCCGCTTCTTCTGGGTTATCTTCCTCAGCATTAAGATGGAAGTCTGAACCAGACATATAATCTGCATCTTTCTCACCGGTATCCGTTGGTTTCTTTTTCTTTCTTTTGTCACTCTCTACTAGGCTTGTCAAAGACTTAGCAATATTTTTCACTCCCAAAGCTTGTAATCTCTGTTGGTTTTCTTGAATCCTTGTCCTTCTGGACATTTCATAATCATTCGTATTTCTCGTGGTGATTTGGCGTTGCATCCTGTTATTTTCCATAACTGGTGCACAAAACAAATAAAATTATGAGTAGTGATTGGGAGACCTAAATCATATGCCTAAAGATATGACTAATCATATGTGGCATCATCCTGATGGCTACAGCAATGGGACCTGCTTTTTTATAAACCACCAGGATCATGCCACATGTTTTTAGTCACATCTTTAAGCACATAATTAGTCTTCCCAATCATTTTCCTAAAATTATTATGAGATTGCAAAGAACAATAGTCATTTGAGAACAACAAAACTGAAATCAAATCACTATCTGTTACATGTTACAAAATGAAATACATTATCTACAAACAAAAAATAGACGCAAATCCTTCAGTTACATGTCACAGAATGAAATACATTAGCTAGAAACTGATATCAAATCACTATCACTATCACTATCACTACCCAAATCCTTTGACCCAACTTTACACAGGTATACCAACATTCATTTAAATTAAACAGAGCAACTTAAATACAACTTGTACCACATCACAAATAAGCAGCACTTATGATCACATATGAGACTCATCACAAGAGGTCAACCAAACACATACCCGAACCAACCATTTCCCACACTAACAATGTATAACAATAACAATGTATAACAATGATAATACCAATAATAATAACAATAACAATAATAATAATAATAATAATAATAATAATAATAATAATAATAATAATAATAATAATAATAATAATAATAATAATAATAATAATAATAATAATAATAATAATAATAATAATAATAATAATAATAATAATAATAATAATAATAATAATAATAATAATAATAATAATAATAATAATAATAATAATAATAATAATAATAATAATAATAATAATAATAATAATAATAATAATAATAATAATAATAATAATAATAATAATAATAATAATAATAATAACAACAATAATAATAACAACAAGAGAGGTTTGCATTACCTGTTGAGTCAGATCTTCATTCAAAAGTGAAAACCCACAATCCTTGTTTTGCTGCCCACATACAACCCTAAACCAAAATTGAGATTTTAACCGTCTGTGAAAAACGATTTCCATTAATAAAATCAAATCAAATACTTGAATTCCGAAAAGATATGCTTGATTTTCGCAGCGCCAAAAGTTATTTATGAATCTGAATTTTTCCCCAAAAATTTTAAGCGGGTTTATGTGAACGTGGGTGTGTAAGTTTTCCCCTAATTTTTAGATTATAATTAGATTTATAATTAAATTAACTAATAGTAGTATATAGTATATGAAATGTATTATATTATTGTATATATATAATATATAAGTATTTTATTGTATGTGAAACTAAAAATGAAGTAGATTTGGCATTCGTTTTTCCGACTTCCCGGGTCAAACAACAATATCAATGTGTTGAAGTAATCAGTCTCTGTTGTATCTTACTGCCCGAAATGGAGCGGCTCCAGATAGTTCATTTGTTTTACGCGGGCGTTATTTAAAATGTTGCTATTTTCTTACAGACGGGATTTATCCTACGTGGTCTACGTTTGTTAAAGCGTATCCGCATCTAGTTGACCCGAAAGATAAAGTGAGATGTAGGATAGTAAACCACACTAGAGTCATATATGCCATTGGTGAATAAGCGTTTTAACTAACTGATGTCTTATGACTCAAAACTCAAGTGTCCTATTATGGTTTATTATAATACAACCATAATGAATAAACGTCTTATAAAGGTAATTTATTAGGATCCATATTTTAAGTGTCATATTAAGTTATATGATAATAGGACCCCAAATCATCGACCATCCTATTATATACCTTTTTAGGACATCGCCTAAGTAGCAAATATTTAAAAAGGACCCTAAACGCTCATATGTCCTATTAAACAGTTTTTTAGGACTCCATTATCATACCGTCCCACACAAAGGGTCCTAAAAAGCCACTTTTGTTGTAGTGTATGGAGATACAAGATCCTAGGATGGGTCTCAAACATGAAAGATTTATTATATCTCGACTCATAATCCTCAGAATGAGGGCGCCACATAGTTGGCTTGAGATGTGGTCACGGCATCACACACAAATGAGTAAGGTAGGTTTAATCTTTTTGTTTGTGTTTCCATTTCGTTGTCAAATCGAAAGAAAGAGTAGAATGAAGCCTTAAGGTTTTTTTCTTCGAATAGCATACAGATTGATGATGAATCATCCCTTATCGTGTTGTAGGCCCTTGGTCTTGATATACATTAGCGTAGCACACGACAAATGGGTACTCAGAGATCACATGAAATTTGATAACGAATGTAGTAGAAATTATAACACATTCGTTATTAATTTTAGAGGTTCTTATACCTATCGAATGAAAGGATCCAATGAAACAAATCAGTTTTGTTGATTCTTTGAGATTCGGATATTATCAAAAAGGTTGATGAAGATATATTTATCTCTCATGTTTATTTCCATTGATGCTTGAAGTTACTTTAGAAAAACATGAGAAACAAAAATCTGAGATCCTTGAAAAATATTTTCATTTCGATTTCATTTTGACTTATGGATCTGTAATGTATGAGTCGTATGTTGGACCCTTTATGAATCTTGATGTGACATGAATACACACAAAAAGATCTGAGATCTTTGAAACATGGTTGAGTCTTGTTTTAGATGTAGATGAGTCTTTGTCGATGTTGGTTTGAGAGATTAATGATGTTATGTTAGTAGATTGATGTTAATGTTGTTGACTGAATGAATCTGGTCTCGTTGATTGCATGATAAAGTTTAATGTAGTCTTGTTGGTTGTATGATAATGATGGTTAAACATGCTTCTTCTTCTCAATCTTTCTTACAACCCTCAATAAGCTTGTGTCAAGTCGCATAGATGCTTTTGAGTCAAGTCGCAGTCATCTGATTGTGACAAGTCGCAGTCAAGACTGTGACAAGTCGTAGTCAAGATTGTGACAAGTCGCAGTTGACTTAATCAACTCGCAGTTGACTCAAAAGTCAAACTGCATCTTTTCAAAACTGATAAATCGCATCCAGGTTATCCCAACTCGCATCCTTGTTAACCCAACTCGCATTCGTACAGGTTATCCCAACTCACATTTGTACATGTTATTCCAACTCGCATCCTTGTTAACCACAAAATGCAGGGAAGAAATATACCAACTCGTAGTCAAGAACGAACCAGATCTGACCTAGAAACTGCATAAAGAAAAACCATCTTTTGACCCGTATTTGACCACAAGGACTTGAATCATTTGACCACAAAACTGATTAACCAAAACAGTTTAACCATACAACTTACTTGACCACCAAACTGTATTTAGAAATCATTCAAAACTGGTATAAAAAACCTGTTAAAACAGTTATAAAACCATATAAGATGTTCAAAACAGTAAACACTCTTAAAACCAGAATCAACAACAGCATAAAACGTCAACACAACCATATCAAACAGCTTCTAAATCGTATCAGAATTAGTACAAAAACTTGAATCGAACCAAAAGTGTAACCCGTTTCAATACAAACAACATAACCTGGGCTCTGATACCAATTGTTAGGATCATATATTTTATGTTGTTTGATGATTCGGGTGGTCTAGGATTATGATGATACAAGAGTGCCATGTTTAGAGAGATGAAGAGAGTAGAGAGGGTGATTCAAGAGAGATAAACAAAAAGAGAAAGGTTAGATTGAATGAGAAGCACCACCCCTTCCAAGGATGGAAGGGGTATTTATAGTTACAAGCTAAACGCCCTCCTGTCGGGCTGTGGATCAGGCATACAGTGGGTAAAGACTCGTCCGTCCTCCACGGTGTTGCACTAAGCTAATCTATGCTAATAACTAACTAACTAACTACTAAGTAACGTAAATAACGATATGTCTACGAGCTAACATATGCTAGACTATAATTGGGGTGACCGACACTTCCTTGTGGAATTTCCAATTCCTAACACTTTCAACAAGCCACGGTTGATTTTATACAAAATAAAGAGAACGACCAAAAACTGAAAAACCTCACTTGTGCACTAAGGGAACCCTCTTATGCAATAAGGACCCCCTTCTGTGCACTACTACCCTCTTGCGCACTAAGAACCCCTCTTGTGCACTAAAGATCCCTCATGTACACTATCTTCTCAAAATTGACCTGTAACACCTTTTAACATTAAATCAACACTTTAAACCTATATTTAAATGCATCTAATCCACATTTAACTAAAAATATACCATATACATTGTTTCTCAAAATTCTTGACCTGTTTGGCCCAAAATGGTTTAAAATGCATACCCTTTTTGTGCACTTTTGATCCATTTTCCAAAAAATGACTTTAATAACATGACATAACACCAAAACTTCCAAAAATCATTAGGACATTATAAACATCAAATATATGCATAAACTTGTTCATAACGACCCGCAAAAACGTGCTTTACAAAGTGCAGGGTGTTTTGCCAAACAAACATTTTGACCCGTTTGCATACTCGATCAATAACACATTATTGTTACATAAGACTTCAAATCACTTTAATTTCCGTAAATATAATTTTATAACTATAACATGCATCAAACACACTTTTCACTACTCAAATACTTAAAAGACTCAATGGGGGTTTTAACCTTGATTGAGCTCAGCATCCTACTTACGCTTACAAACATAAGCGTGCCCAATCCTAAGTCTTTGCCAAGAATTTAACTTCTTCGCATAAGCAAATATAAAACATGAACGACTATATGGTAAGCTTTCGCATACGAAGTAACCCGCAATAATAAGTTATCATACATGACATAATCAAATGTATATGTACATATCATGTCCACATCTATCAACCATTCACACATAAGACTTAAATACAAAACCTTAACATTTTCAAGGATATCACTAGCGTACCACTCACAATAATCTTAAATACTTACATACAAAAAATCATAACTATCATAATCAAAATCACATACCTTGATTAGTCCCATGACAAAACCAAGAACACTCCTTTACTAGGGCTTAACTAGCTTATTTCCCATACCACTTTTAAACTTCTACTTCACATACATAAACACCTAAACAATCTATATACATAACACAAATAACCATTCACATATTATAACATATTACTACAAGGTTACTTACCTTAATTCTAAGCTAATTAACCAAAACATCATCTCTTATATATCTTCTTTGGTTCCTAGTCAAAATAATCATCACAAACACTTATTGCCACATTAAAATAATATAATTTAACAAAGGTTTACACAACCCATCATCATCTCTAGTTACCATATGATCATATCTTGATCATATGAGTCAAACATAAACCAATATAGGGACATAATCCCTAAATCCTTTATCATCTCTAATTTAATTCAAAGCTCCTTTTACCCACAATCCCCAAATTAGGGTATATAAACCCTAACTCCAAAATCATCAATCAATTCAAGAAATAAGTTTCATACCTTATGGGAATACTAATTAGGATTGAAGCTTGAATAAACCCTCTTAATTCATCATCAATGGTCACTAAAACCTTTCTAGTTCTTCACTCCCTTTTCCTTTGGAACCGAATCAACACACACATCCCTGAGACTTCTACACACTTTTAGTTAAGTGAAGAAAGTTAAAGGAGGTGGATATTTATCCAAATCATGGAAAAAGTTTAGGTTATTAGCAAAAGTGGTCCCTCAAGTCTCATTTCTCTTTATTTGGCCACTATACTTCCTACACTTTAACAGTTCATCACATAAACATATAATTTAACCTATTTTATTGTTAAATGGTAGACAATATAATACTAATACTTAACTATCGGGTTTGACTAACCAATAACGTAATGTATTCAAACTTGTAAAAGTTGTAGACAAGATATCTAATGGCATTTTTTGTAATAAAATACTAAAAACCCGGTTTTGGGGTGTAACAATAATACCCCATAATTCTTTAGCGTTCTTGTCACGAAGCTTACCACCGGCCGCATTGTAACACCCCGACCCGACAAGGGTAAAGATATCACAATACGGTTTCATATCAGAACTTTAATAACTATACAATAGCGGAAGCCTTTACAAAATATTCAAAAAAAAAACATAAATAGCTAAAACTTCAAAATAAATCTAATATTTCTATGATAAAGTCTTGCTCTCAGCTCTACTCTCAAACCCAGATCAGCTATCCCATAAGCTCATCTTGAAATGCTTAATACCTGCCGCATGAAAAGAAAAGTGCGGCTGAGCTTACAAAGCCCAGTGAACGGATATAACGAAACAAAAGCTAAAACAGAGTAAATATACAAATACGAAATCAAAATGAAATAATGACGAAGGATCTTTTAGAATTCTGCGGAAGCACAAATATACAGAAATCCAAACAACCACATAACAACTTAGACATCACATGGCACATTAATGACACAAACCCAAACACATCAAAACGACCAAACACATTACATATCAAGAATAACAGATTACGTATAAGCCAAACGAAAAGTCTCAAAACTAACAGAAACAGTTTCTAGTAAATAACATGGCATTCATACAATCAATAAATCAACATTTAATACACTTAATACAATATATATATATATATAGCAGCGGAAGTAGCAAACAGGTCAATGGCAGACAAAATAGTTAAACCAGTTCTCATATCAAATCCTAACCTTAGCAGAGTTTAAACATGGTAGGTCACATATGCCGACAGATAATTAAACCTTCAAAATACTCAATGATACACTAGCACATAAATCTCGCAGATCAACACAGTCACGTAACGATAACAAATCATAACATCAGATATACGAATCATATTTTAACGTATTAGTCTTATCCTAGCATGGCAACTAATAATCACTTAAACAAATACGTCATAAGCACACTCACAAACATATCATATCAGAAATATCTTTCTTCTTCAAAAGTAACTTCATAAAATAAATGTACATGGAGTAGCTAGCTCCCAGATTTTTGTGAAGACGCGTATTGCACACGACATCATTCACCAGATAACATATCGGATAACAGATCAGATCTAGGATGCATCCATACGCCCCTTCCTACATATTCAAAAATATGCTTCACCATCCAGAGACGTGGCAGAACATCACTCTACTGCCCTAGAGTCATATCAGAGGTGCATCACTGATACGGACATGGAACCCCCATGACTAGTTAAATATTTGGTTATTATCAACCAACTTAAGTCAAACAGATTCAGATATAGCACAGATCATAGTCACACACAAGGTCACAGAATCATATCAGATAGTTCATATCCTAAGGTTCATATTCAGATATTCAGAAGTCATAAGTTCATATCATAGTGGCATGTCATATATTCATAAACAGAAGTTCATAACCAGAGGTTCATAATCATAAGTTCATAATCCAATATAGCAGGTTCAACAAAGGTATATATCAAAGTCTTCCTAACATAAGTTCACATCAAATATTGCATAGTTCACTAGAACATAAATTCAGATAAGTAACAGATCAAACATTCAGAAAGGGTTCATAGCAATGGTATCGGAAATCCTAATAATCATAAGAGATATGACGAAGAAGGAAAAACATGAGGGACCTTTACTGAAAAGGTCAGAATATCTGAACGATAACACAAGTGTCTTGAAGTAAGACAGAATATCCGTACCTTAAAGCAAATGAGAAGAAAAGCAAACGAATGAACGAATACGAAGATGTAACGTCGCGTCTCTCCCAACGAATCTACACGGATTATGATTTATTTAATACTTATTAGTATAACAGATTAATCTCATTAATACCTTTAGAGTTGTCAGATTATTCTCATTTTTAGTGACGGACAGAATTACAACGTTTTAGGGTTTTAAATTATTAATTTGCCAAACGTATGGGTTTAATATGATAATTACCTTATTTAAGAGCTTATATGATCATTATTCATAGCATAGGGTTTACCAATCTCAAAGACGGATTTTAAGACTCTCTTTCAAAGTAGTTTACATAATCTTCAACTTACATGAAATAACGAAATTTCACACCTAGCTTTTAACCCTAATCACTCCCTATTTAGGTTCTAGGGTTTCCATACTTTTAACATCATTTATTACGCATTCAATTAACATGTTACTTCCTTTAATGATTTCCACTTTGACCTAGAACGTACGAAAACTCAAACGGAAATTAACTCAAACTCACGCATGTCCTCACGTCATTTATTTACACATGTTGACCCAGAATTACCCAAAATTACATGTTGCACCTTTAACATCTTTAATTATACGATCTAACCTTCTATTATCAGATTTTACACTTTTAGTCCAAAGGTTTTAGAATTTACAAAACATACCCTTTTTGGTTAAATACAATTCGAATGGCCCCTTTAAATATCCAAAATTACACGTTTAACCCCCACACTTATTTTATACGTTTTGTACATGTATTTTACTGTTTTACAAAAATAACCTTTAAGTTTCAATATTTACAAAACCAACCCACAACTTTTAGGTAAAACCGATTAGAGCATAATTCAAAAGCAAGCCCTAAACCTAGGTTACACCAATCATTAGCTCCTCATTATTACTTCATTAATTACCCTTAATGATAACAAGAAAACCCTAGTTCATACAAACCCTAATTGTTTCTTTTAAAAACCTTTCCTTTATTTTATGCGTTTCGAATCAAGAAAACCCAAGACAATTTACACAAGCTTCAAATTCATAATTATGCATTTTATTCAAGTCTTATAACATGTAATAGCTTCTGGAAAAATAGATTCATGATCTCTAAAAATATTATACACCCATTCGTTATTAATATACGATTTTAGGGTTTTTGATTTCAAATAATTTTGTACAACATATTAAACATACATGGCCAATTTTTATGTGTTATATACGACTTATAGGACTGAAATCAACATTAGAAACATACCCTTGATGATCTTGGATCGTTAGAACAAAAGAAACACAAAAACCCTTCTCGCCGAAACCCTAATCCACTCAAAAACTCACCACGACTAAAACAGCAGCTTTGGAACTCAAACACTATTTTTCGCACCTTCTATACCTTGAATCTTGTCCAAGAAAAATGGTCTCAAGCTCTGGAAACTGGAATTCGATTTGTGAGGGGTTTTTAGGTCGGTTTGTGTTTAATCGGTATTTAGGGATTATGGGAACCGAATATATGTATATATACTTGAGCTATTATTTTTATTGTGGGCTTTAATATGTATTGGACTTAAAATAAATGGTCTCTTACTAATATAAATTTATATTGGGCTTTTACTAATTAATTTCTTTTATAAACTATTTTAAATATTTTCGGCTAATATGTAAAATACAAAACTAATTTTTATAAAATCATAAACTATAAAAATTACCTTTACAAAGTGTTTAATATTTATTTTGATCATGTGGGATATTTCTTAAAATTCTCTGAATTTACATAGCTTATTTTGGTATTTTGTTTATTTAATTATTCTTACTTTTGATCATAAGGGTATTTTGGTCCTTTATGAACTTTAGAAATTTCAGGTATTACAATTCTTCCCCTCTAAAAGAAAATTTCGTCCTCGAAATTGGACAAGACGGAACAGAACAGAAAACGAATCGGATTTCAGAATTTCTAGGAATATAACGAACGTTAATCTTATCTCGGAACAAACGAATTCTTATCGGAATATTTAAACTCAAACTTATTCAGAAATTAAATCAATAGTCAAATACTTATAATAGATAATTATATACTTATCAGAATAATGGTGGAGAACAGATGAGACACAGAAAATCATACGACAGATTCTAACTTATTCAGATATCTAAATGATGAGGACATCATATGTATAGACAGAAATAAATCCTATCGGCCTCAATAGTCGCAGAAATATGGGGAGACATATTAGGTTAAGGTGGTCATAGCAATCTAGAGGTTCGTACAGATCATAACAACTTCGAATTCCAAACGTACAAAACTTATACGAAACAGATATCGACGAAAACCTCACAAATAGGTACGGAATTCAAACGAACGTAAGAAGCACCAAATAACAGATACAATCCAAGGTCCAATCACACATCAACTACAGGCATTTCCCAGACTTCGTATACCTTCAATAAGTTCAGATTATATGATCTCGGTATTATTACGTTGATCAGGCGTCATAATACTTGCATCACATAACAAGTTCTTATTGTCATTATATTCGGTCTTGGGTCATGACAAAACACATAACTAATATCATAACAAAACATACCATATACGGATAACACACAGATATCAAGTAACATACTATAACAAATCAGATACACATAAGTATACCATCATGATGGCCATACTTCAAGCGGTAAATAAACAACATCACTAAGAAAATAAAAAGCAGACGAAACTTATGAGGACTAACGGAAACTTAAAGAATCTGGCAGAAAGAAACAACAGACAGGAACTATACTTCCAAAATTTTGCTTTATTTCCACTTATCAAACAAAATTTGCAAAGTCGACAAAAGATGAACTTCCAAAATGAAACTTAATAATCCGAGATTCAAACGTCAAACTGAAAACAAAAGGACCTAGCTCAAAATCAACTGTCAGAAAATTCTCATAAAGAGGATAACAAATCAGAAACGAAACTCCTATTCTTGTGTCGGATTGAACCTACTAGTGGCCGTAGACTCCGATTCCGACTCCACCTCGTACTCCTCCTTGGGTTCCTCTTCTTCCTCCTCCTCCTCGCTTATCCATCCGTTCTTGTTTCCTTCAGGCTGTGGTAGTAAGCGATTAGCAAAGCCACCTTTACGCTTCCTCTCTTCCTCCTCCGGCACACCATCCACAAAGGCATACAGATCGCGACTCTCAGCTCGTCCTACTCCTTCATCCTCAACGAACTTGGGACACCTACCAGGATATCTAGTAGTGAAACCTTCGTTGTCAACAACCTTGGTTTCATATTCTTCCACCACCTCTCCATCAATGGTCCTCAAGGTCAGCTTCTCCTCGATGGTGCATGGCCACATATAGGCCGGAACTCTTATCCTCTTATTAGTCCGTTTCACTTTAACATACCTCGTGCAGCTCTTAGCAATGATAACGCCCCACTTCATCTTCTCCTTCTGTTGTCTAGCCGGTCCTTGGTTACTCCTATCAGATGAACTAGGGCGACGGGGAATGACCATCTAACAGAAAGACCAACTATCAGCAAAACTTAAATACGATAAGGTACGCAAAGAAATACGCAGAAAGGAAAATCCTAAATCTACCCACTTCTCACAGGTCATAGCCTAAGCTCTAAGGGTCCTAAAACCTAGAGCTCTGATACCATAAATTGTAACACCCCGACCCGACAAGGGTAAAGATATCACAATACGGTTTCATATCAGAACTTTAATAACTATACAATAGCGGAAGCATTTACAAAATATTCAAAAAGAAAACATAAATAGCTAAAACTTCAAAATAAATCTAATATTTCTATGATAAAGTCTTGCTCTCAGCTCTACTCTCAAACCCAGATCAGCTATCCCATAAGCTCATCTTGAAATGCTTAATACCTGCCGCATGAAAAGAAAAGTGCGGCTGAGCTTACAAAGCCCAGTGAACGGATATAACGAAACAAAAGCTAAAACAGAGTAAATATACAAATACGAAATCAAAATGAAATAATGACGAAGGATCTTTTAGAATTCTGCGGAAGCACAAATATACAGAAATCCAAACAACCACATAACAACTTAGACATCACATGGCACATTAATGACACAAACCCAAACACATCAAAACGACCAAACACATTACATATCAAGAATAACAGATTACGTATAAGCCAAACGGAAAGTCTCAAAACTAACAGAAACAGTTTCTAGTAAATAACATGGCATTCATACAATCAATAAATCAACATTTAATACACTTAATACAATATATATATATATATAGCAGCGGAAGTAGCAAACAGGTCAATGGCAGACAAAATAGTTAAACCAGTTCTCATATCAAATCCTAACCTTAGCAGAGTTTAAACATGGTAGGTCACATATGCCGACAGATAATTAAACCTTCAAAATACTCAATGATACACTAGCACATAAATCTCGCAGATCAACACAGTCACGTAACGATAACAAATCATAACATCAGATATACGAATCATATTTTAACGTATTAGTCTTATCCTAGCATGGCAACTAATAATCACTTAAATAAATACGTCATAAGCACACTCACAAACATATCATATCAGAAATATCTTTCTTCTTCAAAAGTAACTTCATAAAATAAATGTACATGGAGTAGCTAGCTCCCAGATTTTTGTGAAGACGCGTATTGCACACGACATCATTCACCAGATAACATATCGGATAACAGATCAGATCTAGGATGCATCCATACGCCCCTTCCTACATATTCAAAAATATGCTTCACCATCCAGAGACGTGGTAGAACATCACTCTACTGCCCTAGAGTCATATCAGAGGTGCATCACTGATACGGACATGGAACCCCCATGACTAGTTAAATATTTGGTTATTATCAACCAACTTAAGTCAAACAGATTCAGATATAGTACAGATCATAGTCACACACAAGGTCACAGAATCATATCAGATAGTTCATATCCTAAGGTTCATATTCAGATATTCAGAAGTCATAAGTTCATATCATAGTGGCATATCATATATTCATAAACAGAAGTTCATAACCAGAGGTTCGTAATCATAAGTTCATAATCCAATATAGCAGGTTCAACAAAGGTATATATCAAAGTCTTCCTAACATAAGTTCACATCAAATATTGCATAGTTCACTAGAACATAAATTCAGATAAGTAACAGATCAAACATTCAGAAATGGTTCATAGCAATGGTATCGGAAATCCTAATAATCATAAGAGATATGACGAAGAAGGAAAAACATGAGGGACCTTTACTGAAAAGGTCAGAATATCTGAACGATAACACAAGTGTCTTGAAGTAAGACAGAATATCCGTACCTTAAAGCAAATGAGAAGAAAAGCAAACGAATGAACGAATACGAAGATGTAACGTCGCGTCTCTCCCAACGAATCTACACGGATTATGATTTATTTAATACTTATTAGTATAACAGATTAATCTCATTAATACCTTTAGAGTTGTCAGATTATTCTCATTTTTAGTGACGGACAGAATTACAACGTTTTAGGGTTTTAAATTATTAATTTGCCAAACGTATGGGTTTAATATGATAATTACCTTATTTAAGAGCTTATATGATCATTATTCATAGCATAGGGTTTACCAATCTCAAAGACGGATTTTAAGACTCTCTTTCAAAGTAGTTTACATAATCTTCAACTTACATGAAATAACGAAATTTCACACCTAGCTTTTAACCCTAATCACTCCCTATTTAGGTTCTAGGGTTTCCATACTTTTAACATCATTTATTACGCATTCAATTAACATGTTACTTCCTTTAATGATTTCCACTTTGACCTAGAACGTACGAAAACTCAAACGGAAATTAACTCAAACTCACGCATGTCCTCACGTCATTTATTTACACATGTTGACCCAGAATTACCCAAAATTACATGTTGCACCTTTAACATCTTTAATTATACGATCTAACCTTCTATTATCAGATTTTACACTTTTAGTCCAAAGGTTTTAGAATTTACAAAACATACCCTTTTTGGTTAAATACAATTCGAATGGCCCCTTTAAATATCCAAAATTACACGTTTAACCCCCACACTTATTTTATACGTTTTGTACATGTATTTTACTGTTTTACAAAAATAACCTTTAAGTTTCAATATTTACAAAACCAACCCACAACTTTTAGGTAAAACCGATTAGAGCATAATTCAAAAGCAAGCCCTAAACCTAGGTTACACCAATCATTAGCTCCTCATTATTACTTCATTAATTACCCTTAATGATAACAAGAAAACCCTAGTTCATACAAACCCTAATTGTTTCTTTTAAAAACCTTTCCTTTATTTTATGCGTTTCGAATCAAGAAAACCCAAGACAATTTACACAAGCTTCAAATTCATAATTATGCATTTTATTCAAGTCTTATAACATGTAATAGCTTCTGGAAAAATAGATTCATGATCTCTAAAAATATTATACACCCATTCGTTATTAATATACGATTTTAGGGTTTTTTATTTCAAATAATTTCGTACAACATATTAAACATGCATGGCCAATTTTTATGTGTTATATACGACTTATAGGACTGAAATAAACATTAGAAACATACCCTTGATGATCTTGGATCGTTAGAACAAAAGAAACACAAAAACCCTTCTCGCCGAAACCCTAATCCACTCAAAAACTCACTACGACTAAAACAGCAGCTTTGGAATCAAAACACTATTTTTCCCACCTTCTATACCTTGAATCTTGTCCAAGAAAAATGGTCTCAAGCTCTGGAAACTGGAATTCGATTTGTGAGGGGTTTTTAGGTCGGTTTGTGTTTAATCGGTATTTAGGGATTATGGGAACCGAATATATGTATATATACTTGAGCTATTATTTTTCTTGTGGGCTTTAATATGTATTGGACTTAAAATAAATGGTCTCTTACTAATATAAATTTATATTGGGCTTTTACTAATTAATTTCTTTTATAAACTATTTTAAATATTTTCGGCTAATATGTAAAATACAAAACTAATTTTTATAAAATCATAAACTATAAAAATTACCTTTACAAAGTGTTTAATATTTATTTTGATCATGTGGGATATTTCTTAAAATTCTCTGAATTTACATAGCTTATTTTGGTATTTTGTTTATTTAATTATTCTTACTTTTGATCATAAGGGTATTTTGGTCCTTTATGAACTTTAGAAATTTCAGGTATTACACGCATGGTCAATGGCTTGCCCTGTGGAGTGGTTGACATTATCATAGAAAATTTGGATTTTGAGCCAAAGATCAATGCCATGATGAGAGAATTTTTGTAGTAAGTCCTTGAAACGAGTCCACGCTATGTAAAGAGTTTCACCTTGACGTTGTTGGAACATCAAAATGTCATTCCTTAACTTAGTAGTTATCCCCGGTGGGAAAAATTGTGCATGGAAAGGAGAAGTAAGATCATCCCATGTCGAGATGGATCATGCGGGTAGACGCTCAAGACAATTGCTAGCTTGATCACGTGGAGAGAATTGAAAGAGACCAAATGCATCGTTTCCTGAGTGCCAACATCAAGGTCAATGGAATTAATGATTTTAAGAAAATCCTTAAGATGTTGGTTTGGATCTTCGAAACAAAGTTCATGAAATGCATATCCATTTTGCACCAACTGGATGGTGTCGGATCGCAAGGGAGACACATTGGCTTCTTGGCGAAGCTCAATGGTGTTTCGATAGCCTTGGTGGCTTGGCTTGGAGTACTCACCTAGAGTACGGGCTCGAGGTGGGTTTGGTGGTTCTCGGTGTGGCTGTTCTTGGTTTAGTTGTTCTTGGTGAAAAGGCATCTCATTCACCATTGTGGCAAATGAAAAGTTTTATGAACAAAGGAAACAAAGAAAAGATAGACTATGAGAAAGCTAATAAAATAAAAAGAAAAATCTCACTTGATAGGAATCTAGTGAGTAGACCTAAACGAGATAGAAACAAGAACCTAAACTATTCACCGGCAATAGCGTCAAAAACTTGATGCGTATAATTGTAAACACAAGAAGTTTTACAACCCCGGATTGATCGTTCTCTAGGGGAATAGTAAAGGCTCGAAGTGTATGACGATTTAAGTTTAAAGGTGAAGGATGATTATTTTTTTTATTTTTATATTTATTAGAAAGCAAGTAAAAAATATCGGGGTTTGAAGAGTTTAGTTTTTATACTACTAATTAAAACTAAATTAAACTAATTATGCAGAAAAGTAAATTAGTGAACTCGTATGATAAGTGAAGGTGTTTACCTAGAACCTGATTACTTCCTATTTAAATCTTATTGATTAGTTAAATCACGTCCTTGTTTAATTACCGCATTGTATTCCGTAATATTAGTTGTAGGGAGGTGCTGAATTGCCTAACTCTATGAATGTATTGAACTCGTTAAGAACCTTAATGTCAGCAACCGCAATTCCACAACGTCAGGAATATTATAGGACTGGGTTAGACTCTTAATGTCAGCGATCGCAATTCATGCAATAATTTAAACAAATATACCAACTGTTGCACTATAGTAGGACGTTTAGTTGGGCATCCAGACAAGCATCCTAAAATCAAGCTAGTTTTCCAACTCCTAAAGCAATAAAAACTAATTAAACAAGATACGACAATCAATAATCAATACTAGGTTTCGTCTAATCCTAAGCAAACACTAAATAATTTAGCCTGGCATTTTAATTGGAAGAAAAGATAAACGAATAATCACAAAACACATAGACATATTCTAATGATTAATTGATGAATATCTTATCTTCAATAAAACATGGAAGTTTAGGGGCTAAAAACCCTTACAATAACTGGAAAAGTAGTCACCAAGAGATCTCTCCAAATTCTTATCAATACGTGTCACACATAATGAAAATCCAAAACATATATATAGGTTTACAACTGTGACGGCGTCACTTTATAGATGTGACGTCGTCAGCTTCCCGTCATTAGGGTTTCTTCCGTTGCACTGACCTAGTTGTGATAGCGTTACCTTATGGGTTGTGACGCAGCCGCGCTTCCTTTTTCTGGTTCTGATGCCATCAGCTCTAGACCGTTACCATTGTCTGAAGCGTCACTTGTAAAATTTATAACTGGATTATCTTTGTGGCTTCTCAAGTGACAGCGTCACTTTGTAATCTCAACGCCGTCAGCTCTCCTTTCTCTAGTGTTTTCGTGACTTCGTTGTTTTCTTTGTTTTATTGTCCAATTTAGCCAAAAACACTTCGATTTCTAGCATTTGCTTCCCAAGTACCTAAAGCTCAAATAGAAACGATTTAGGCTAATAAATGATCAAATATGTACGAGTTTAATAGGCTAAATGACCCCTCAAAAATACATGTTTTTTACACCTCATCACATATGCATAGTCCTTTATAGTCTCACTTAAAGACTGCTTTAAGGGTTTTGAAATACTTAAAGGGTTCACCTAGTTCTAGTTTACATTTTAACAAATAGTCTGATTTGAAACTCAAAGGTTTTGATGATGCAGATTGGGCTAAATATCCTAAAACTAGAAAATCAGCTACTGCTTTTTACGTCTTTCTGGGTCAGTCTCTCATTTCTTGGAAAGTAAAAAACAAGCTACTGTGTCAAAAATTTCTGTTGAACCAGAGTATAGAAGTCTTGCTTCTGGTACTTGTAAGATTATTTGGCTTGGTAATATGTTGCATAGTTTGGGGTTAAAAGATTTGTATCATGTGGAATTGTTGTTTGAAAATAGTGCAGCAATTCAGATTGCTGCTAATCTTGTGTTTCATGAAAAGACCAAACATTTTGAACTTGATGTTCATTTGGTAAGGGAATGCATCGGGTGTTATCAAAACTGCTAAGATCCATATTGGTGAACAAGTTGAATATGTTTTTACAAAATGTCTTGAGACTCTTCAATATAGCTATTTCTGTAGAAGGCTTGGTTTGTTTGATATGTTTGCAGGAAAAATTAATGTTTTGAAGACTGGAAAGCAGTTTAATGTTGCAGAGGTTGGTGATAAAGATCAAGCTTAGTGTTGCCTTTTTAGCTTGAAGGGGGATGTTGAGAAGTAAGGCCAACCTTTAAGTCAACACAAGTTGATGGACTGGTTATGTCAAGTTCTATAGTTTTTTAGCTGCTTAAAAACTTTGGGAGCTAACTAAACAAGTGAAGCTCAAGGAATGAAGATTAAATATAGTCTATATAATCTGTTTTCTAGATCCAGGGTTTCATAATTCATTTACATCTTTCACACACAGTCTTTATTTTCTCTCTAGTATTGTCTAAGCTTTTAGTCTTGTTGATATCATCTTTGATATCATTGTGTCTGTGATAACGCCTAAAATGAACATGTTTTAGTAGCGTTATTGTTAGTTTTGTGCATGATAATCGGCTATATTTACTCATAACTGTTGCAGAAGTGCAAAGATGCGTATTGTGTATGTATATGTAGCCAGGTATCACGAATAACGAAGAAATGAAGTTTTTATGCACATTTTGGAAGATTCTCGAGGAAGGAAGTTGAGCTAGGAAGCTTTTGGATTCAATGATTAAGAAACGCAATGATTTCTAAGTATCTACGGCAAGAAAAGATCAAGTTTTGCCTTGGAAATCATCAGCGAGAGCAAAGAATGAAGCGAATAAGAGAAAAGTCAACAAAAAG
Source organism: Chrysanthemum seticuspe (assembly GCA_019973895.1). Lineage (NCBI taxonomy): Eukaryota > Viridiplantae > Streptophyta > Magnoliopsida > Asterales > Asteraceae > Chrysanthemum > Chrysanthemum seticuspe. Next base: position 272,977,254 of record BPTQ01000006.1, on the reverse strand, counting down.
TCAAAACAGCACAAACCCAGCCGATCGGTCACAACCCGTAACCGGATCCGGCTGGGCAATTGGTCAAGACAAAACCGATTCGGTCAGAGATGAAACCGATCCGGTTTCTCATACTACAGTTACACAAAGTCGCATTTATTGTTGCCTTAACTCCCCATAATCATTGGAGTCCGATCATTTCTTGATATTTACTTGTTGAGGACGTTTTTGGTCAGTTAGGCAAGCACCTTTGGCTATATAATGAACCTAGTACTAGTATACTAAGTGTGACACAACCAAAATTGTATTAGTTTACATCTAAACTAATACCAACCATTTTATTCAGCCCAAAAGCTTAGTACTTACTGAAAAACGTCCAGGAGCAAGGAGGGAACCATTCTCATCCAATGTTTTGATAGTTTGGAGTTGCGCGGTGAACCTAGGTGATTGGAGGCGCGTGGTTGCTACAATCCACGAATTCTAATTCTTGTAATCACAAAAGTTTAGGTATTCTATGAACTTTGTTATGGAATTCTATTCTCTTGAATTGTTGGAATTACTTTGTTACTATTTGTGTTTAGTTATTATTATTATTATCATGGAGTAATTTTGGGATATACTTGTGTGTTGGGATGTAGTTAATCGTATTAGTGTTCTCAAAATGTGATGTATGTACATATGATCTTGTTTAAATGAGTTTGTTGGAAAAATACTAGTCTTGGTTTGATTTGTTGATAAAACATGTTTTAAGAAAAAGGACCGAAAGGATTTCTCTTGTGTTTTATTCCAAAAAGTGAAGTGACAAACTAGTATGGGGATATGGTGATTGACAACCACCATGTTTGCTTATTAAAACAAGACTAGGAATATTTTCATCACGAAAGGTCGAAAGATTCGTAAGAACAACTTTAATAAGAATATGTTGCAAACAAATGGAATTTCTATAGGATAATCATTGGGATAAGGACCGAAAGGATTACCTAAATGTTTTTGTTCTTAGAATGATTTTTACAAACACATACCATGGTTGAGGAATCATTTGCTTATGATTTGTGCATCATATAAAGAGTATACACCAAACCTTCATGAATACTATTTATGATTGATTATAGACTACACACAAGTATATATTTATTTCTTATTGAATTTCGCTATAACATAATTATTTGGGGAAAGCCTTGACAAGCTTTCTTGTTGGAATCTTTTTAAATAAATATCTTTCATACACAAAATCCCTTGGGACGATCTCGACATACCAAACTTTGCTATTGCGGACGAGTATACTTGCTCGTATGTGTTAATAGGTTAGACGGTTAAATCGTGTTTATAAATTTTTAAAACTTGCACCAACCGGGCACATCAAGTTTTTGGCGCCGCTGCCGGGGATTTTCTTTAATTTTCTTTGATTTTCTGTAAAATTGATAGTATTGGAAGTATTTATAAAATATATATATATATATATATATATATATATATATATATATATATATATATATATATATATTTCGATCAAACCGATCGGTTGCAACCCGCAACCGGATCCGGTTACAGTTTCTGTCTAAATTATTTTTCAACTAACCGATTCGGTCGATTAACCAACCGAATCCGGTTGGTGTTTCTGAGTTGAATTTTTATTATTTTTAGGTCTTGAGTTTTAACTTGTGTTTTTAGTTTTGTTAAGTGTCTTACATTGTTTAGTTTATGTTTCTATAGTTTGTTCTTGTTTTTACTAACTCTAACGTTAATATTCGTGTTTTGTTTTGTTTTGTTTTGTCAAGTTGTCTAGTAATATGGATAGTTTGAGTGGAATCTCGGAATACCTTCGTACTTTGGATGAAATGTTCAAGGATACTGGAAGTTCATTGGAAAAGATTGGAGGTATCTTGGAAGAAAGTAAGAAAGAATTGGGAATTGATACGGGTAATATGGAGGAAATTGGTGAAAATAAGGTTCAGCTACCCAAGAAAGGAAGAGTCGTAGTGTTCACACAAGCACCTTTAACGGTGTATGATTCACCGCTAATGAGGTTTGGAACGCCTTGCAGTGTGGAAGGAATAAGTGCTTGGGATGCGCAGCTTAATATGGCTTATGGAGAAAACTATATTTTGGAGAAGGTTCTTGACGAAATTGGTCATGTACGATTGGACTATGAAGCATATGGAAGAAAGATGGTCAAAAATCTGAAGGTCAATATTCATGGACATATTTTTGAAACTGATTTTATTGTAGTAGAAGAAGGGAATGCGGATGAACCTAATGTGTGTTTTGGTCGAGATTTTCTTGTCACGACCAAGTGTCAAGTGGATTTTGCAATGGGAGAGATGAGAATTAATATAACTGATCTGGAAGAAGGAAAAGGAGTAAACGAGATGTTAGTGGAAGTTTGTGCAAACATGGAAGAGAAAGAGGTGGAAGTGGTTAAGATGGGAAAAGCAAATCGGAAGAAACCGACATCAAACAAACTAACCCCAACAACAACCTCTACTACCAAAAATGATTCCACACCATCATCACCGACTACTACTCTCAAACCCTTAACCGATAAGCAAAAAGAAGCTATTTTAGAGAATCTAGAACAAAAGTTTCTTGAGCTTAATGAAAAGAAACCGGTGATAGAAGTACTCCAAGATTATGTGCTTTACCGTAAGAAGTTGGATTCATTGATGCTAGCAAGGGCTAGGTTGGAAGGAAAGAATCTCACGGAGGAGGAGCGAGATCGAATTTTGTTTAAAGGCATGCCGAGGAAGGAAAAGGATCCGGGTAATTTTGTGTTGCCAATCAAAGTAAATGGAACAACACATGTCTATGCTTTAGCCGATACGGGGTCGAGTGTTAATGTGATGTCGTATCCATTGTTTAAAACTTTGGGACTAAGTAATCCGCAACCTAATCATTCTAAGCTTACTATGGCGGATAACTCTCAAGCGAAGGCAATGGGAGAGGTGAAGAATGTGAGAGTGCAAATTGGATATCAACCGTATTTGGCAGATTTCCTTGTCCTAGATATTCCGGTGGACAAGAGTTTACCATTACTATTGGGGAGACCATTCTTACGAACTTGTGGTGCGATTATAGACATGGGAAGAGGCACTTTGACTATTGATGATGGGATTTCGATGCAAACATACTACCCAAAACCAAGAGGGCCAACTTTGGAATTTATGGAGGATTTGGAATGGATGGAAGCAGGTGATATTCTTAGACAAGAGTATTTTGAGGAATTTTGAAGAGAAGACAAGAGGCCGTAATAAACAAGCAATTATTGCTTGAATTTCATGAACTATTTCTTTTTGATTTGATGCATTTAGGATTTTTGTTTCTTATTTAATTTTTTTTTATGATTGAGTGATTTGGTTAATGCATTATAACTTTGAGTTTTGAGATGAATTTGGTTTAGTTCATTAGTGTGATGAGTTGAGATTGAGTTTTTTTTTTAGATTGGATGATTGTTCAAAATTTCATATGGTGGGTGAATGTTGTGTGAATCTTTAGTAGAATTTTTGAGTAAAATTGTTGCTTGGAAGGTAAATGCCTAAGTAACATGTAAAAATGAAAAATTTGGTGAAATGCATACCGAAACGGTTGTGTCCTTAACTGAACCGGTTGCAATTGAGTATAAAACCAAAAATTCACTTTTTCAGGAAAAAAAAAAAAAAAAAAAAAAAAAAAAAAAAACACACACACACTAATTCTCCAGGTGGTTTTGCAAAAATTCGTCCAAGAGAAGCAGATTGGAGGTTGTTTAAGTTGTAGGAAAACATCATGGCACCTAAACAAGTAAGCATCTACAGTCAATTAACTCAATTAAGGTTTTATTAGAGCATTTGATTCGAATTGGATATTAGGTCACCAATTTGGGGGTTTTTGTTATAATTCGAATTAAGTTGTAATATTTTAAGATTGAGTAGGTAATTGATATAGGAGTGCATTGCAAGAAGGATTGGATTGATTGATACAACATAGGATGAATAATAAATGATTGAATTTTCGGATTTTATTTGGGTTGTGCTTTTGAATAAGATAAGTTGCAATTGGTGGTTCCTAATGATAGATGATGCGTTTTTTTTTATTAAGTGATAGATGCCACATTATTGGAACTAATGAATGAAGGATATAGGTTTATCAAGTTGAATTCTAAGATGATGTTTTGAGAAGCGAGTTAAGAATAATTCAAGGATGTGGAAATCATTGTGGATGATAGAATGCGATCTAAGAGTGGTTTAGGAATTAGAAATTCGAGTTTAAGAGGATTAGGAGGCAAAAGCCTTATGAAGTCTGCACAACCGATTCGGTTGCGCATTGCAACCGAATGGTTGGTGTTCGACCATTTGGAAACCGATTCGGTTGGTGATCCAACCGAATCCGGTTGTGGTTTCTGTATTAAAATTTTGTGAAATTTTGAAATGAATCTTAGAGGGTTCCTTGAACCTTCTTGTTTGTTCTAACACTCTTATATGGTCTTATATTTGTGATTTCTACAGAGAATTATTGTAGGGAGCTCGAGTGAGGAGGAAATTCCAATGAACCCGCTTGTTACAAAGTTTTGTGAAAGAAACGAGAAGAAGAAGGTTAAGTATAGTGTGAAGACGGAGGCAAATGCTAATTTAAAGTTCAAAAATCTCACCGACGGGGAGAAACATGCTTTTCGGGAAAGGTTGTCGAAGTTACAACATAGGACATGTTTGGTTCCGAGGGTGATTGATTGGGATTTATTTGAGGAATGTGATTGTGAAGATAAGTTAAGAGGAATGATGCGAACGTCTTATGTATATCTAGGAGATGGAGATTCGTTCAATGATTTGTCATGGGAAAGAGCATTTAGTGTCAATGAAGAGGTCTATCGAGAATGGTGTATGGAGTTCTTTTCAACCATGTATTTTGAAAGAAAGGTGGATGTTCGGAACTTGATGACGGAGATTTGTGTTTGGTTTAGGCTTTGTGGAAGGGATCATGCTTACACATTGCCAGCTTTTGGCGTGGCTCTTGGTTTGTACGAGCCACATGAGGTTAATCATCGATTATTTGAAACTCACTTTTCTAGACTTCGGAGGTTTGAAAAAGACTATCCTAGTATTCCCGCTTATTGGAATCAAGTGGGAGATCCTACTTGCGCTAGGAGGAATGCTTCAACCATCAGGAATCCGTTGATGAGGATACTTCACAAGTTGATTGTGACCGGGCCATTTAATAGATTTGGAAGCAGGGACAAATGTCAGAAACCGGACTTATGGGTTATGAAGTTCCTGGAAAAAACTAAGGACGGTAATGCCATTTGGCAGATAGCCGAATATTTGTCTAGGAGAGCCCCGGGAATCAAGAGCAACAGTAACATTTGTGGAGGACCTTTTGTGACAAAATTGGCGAAGAATCTTGGGTATTATGTTGATGAGGAATTGGCTAAGTGTGGAGAGCCAAAGTATAGTGATACGTGAACTGCGCAAGGTTTTGGTAATGCTTTGAATAGGAGATTGAAAACCTTAAGGTTATGGATTGAACCAAGACAACAACAGCAACCACCACAACAGTAAGGGAGTATACCAATGGAGAACGTGCAAATGGGTACGTCCAGTAGTTTTGATTCAGGTTGGGGAGAGTGGAACAAACATTTAGATGAGATTCAATGTAGGGATGTATGGAGAGACTCGATGATTTTGAGAAACAACTACATCAATGATTATTCCATGCCTATTTAACAAAACATGGCTCGTGAAGCCAATTATGAGTTGCCACCATACAATCCACCCAATGTTCCACCATATCCTTTCCCTTACACTTCTTATCATGGACCCTATCCGTATCCATATCCTGGGTACGCACCATTTCCTGATCCAGTACCCCCATATGGTCGATTACCTGAAGTTGGTGGAGCAAGCCACGATGTTGGAGGATCATCATCAGGAGTTGGAGGAAAGAGGAAGAAGAGGAGAGTTCGTTCGGAGATTGTGGACGAAAACTACGTAACCGAAAGTGATGATGATGAATATGATGATGAAGAAGGAGATGACATGAGCGAAGATGAAGAGTGATTGTGGATCATTCGTGAATTATGGTTTCAAATACAATGGGTTATGATGTGTTAAACAATATTATTTCTATCTTTTTAGATTGATTAGCATGTTTTGCTTGATTTTATCTAGTTTTTAGTTGCATTTGTTTGTTTGTTTTGTGTATTGCGTGTTGCAGTTTTGTTTGCAGGATGGATGTGTCGGAAGCTTATTGATGGTCAAATATTTGGAATTGGATAACTCACATGCTTTCTTATGACCCAATATGCATATTGCATATTCTATCCCGTGGTATCTTTTAACTATTTATTTTTTCCATTTTCTTTACTTTGAAGTTCATTTTTCATTACATTGAGGACAATGCAAAACTTAAGTATGGGGGAGGGAAGAAAATAGGAAAATGATGTGCATTTTTATAACTTTTGGATGCAAGTGATTAGAAGAAATTCGCCCTTGTTGGTCTAGTTGTTTTCACGCATAATTGATATTTATAACTTGGGATTTCAATGGTAAAATGAGAGTTTTTGAAAAAATTTTGGATTTGAACCAAATTACGGAAGTAATTCAATTTGGATTCGATAGCATTTTCTAGCATGCATAATAGCCTTTTTCCACACTTTTGTGAGGTTTCTTTTTGTATAAAACACATCTTTTGTTTTATATTTGCTATGAGTGTGCCGGTGATTATGTCGATTCTAGAACTTGTACTAGTTATGCATTACGGTTAAATTCACTTTCTAGTGATTTAAATATGTTCAAATGATAAGAGGCACCTTAGGATTTACCCAAATGGCCTTCCATTTACATCTAATGATATATTAGCTAACCACATTGGTTAGTTAATCACTGATGCGTGCAAAACCGTCAAGGTTTCTCACACAAGCCTGCCACTTGTGAATGGCAGACCGTAAGAACCTTAAAACAGTTTGAACACGAACTCAATGAAGATCTGAGGAGTATAGTGTTTCCCCGGGTCGTTATGTCCCAGCGAGTTGTGCAATGGATTATCAGACGTTTAGTGATCGGGAGATTTGAACGGAAAAGGAGATTGTGAATTAATTATAACTACAGAAAAGCCAACAAATTAAAACGGCTTAAATGCAAATTAAAGGAAATTAAAAAGATAAAATCTATTAAATAAACGCTATCACTATATTTAAAATGATGTTTTTGTTTTTATGTTTTTACAAAACTGAAATTAAAATCTACGTGACGTACAAATTAAAAAATGAAACTTACACAATATTAAGCCTAAAAATATGAAAATGATATTTTTACAAACCTAATGATAAAAGAAAATATTTAGAAAAAGAAAATTATTTTTATAACTAATTATCTAATTAAAAACTATTTTTAACTATTAAATATTAATCTAAAATACAAGAAATTAGGAAATAAAACTAGAAAAATAAAATTATGAATTTAAAAAGTCTAAAATATCAAAATAGAATTTTCAAAACTATTTTTGTATTTTTCTGATTATTTTTTTATTTTTTATGAATTAAAAACTATTAAAAACTAATTAAATTATTTAAAAATATAAATTTAACTAAGAAAAATCTAGAAAAATATTTTTTTGTCTTTTTATATTTATCTAAACTTAAGAAAATTGAAAAATTATTTTTTTGAACCTTTTCTTAATTTTTTTTTGTATTAAAAGCTATTTAAAAATGCTTAAAAACTAATTTAAATTAAGAAAAATAGCAAATCAACTTAGAAAAATCTGAAAATTTTAGGAAAAGTCTAAAATAAAATTAGGAATATAAGAAAAATGGAAAAACAGGTGCTTGTTAGGAGGAATATGAAACTGATGGCACAAGTGCTTAAAAATAAGCACTTGAGATAAGCTAATTAGCACCAATAAGCACCAGCTGATAACAGAAGCAATAATATGCAAGAAGAACCAGAATACAACAAAAAACAAATGATTTAAACCTCTTGAATGCTGATAACCAAGATTTGATGTTTCTGAGAATATGTACTAACAACAGATTAGGGGGGCTACTTTGAGCTAGATTATAAGCTACTGAATAAGCTAGAAACTAGAAAGCAATTATTGGAACCTCAAGATAACCTAGCTAAGAACATGTAAACTAAAAATCAGACCCAGAGGTGCTTAGATGAGCTCTGTACAAGCTCAACAAAAACTGCTTAAAACCTGTGCAGGCTTAATGCCCTGCACAGGGCATTTAGCAACATATTGACAAGCTTTTTGAAGCTTCTACAAAATTCACAAAATTGTAATAAAATGGAAATAAACAAATAGACCAGGAGGACTTTCTGAAACCACAAGTTTCATTGAAAATGATTCAGAGGTGAGCTCATGAAAAATCTTCCTATTTGGCTCAAAACTGAAATTTGCAATTTGACTTTTTGAGCAAGAAGTGGAAAGTTGACTTAAATGAGATTTGGATCCAATTTAAGGACTGATTAAGAACTTAATGGATGAAATAAGACTAATGCTAGCTATATCTAAGACATTTAAACACAAAATAAGAATTGGATTTGTTAAAAATCCAACAGTTGACAGATTATAACAGTTGTGATGAATTTTTGACTTTAGTGGTTTTTATGCACAAGTGAAAGACTTAAATCAGTTCAATAGGACTTAATAAGCATGAACCAATAGATTTTAACAACTACAAACACCTATAAGGCAGATTAGACAGAGGATCCAAACACCCTTTATTACAACTGTTATGAACTAAAAATGAAGCTAACTAGTGATCCAACTTGAACCAATGACCAAACTGAGCTATCATGACCATATTACAACTATATAAACAGGTTTAAACAGTTGGTGATCACAGATACTCAAACAAGTATGAAATGCAAAATGGACTAAAAAATTGAAACTGAGAACTCACCCACATGTATCCAAATTATTTGCAATCCAAAACCAGAACCATAACTACTCTAGGCTAGTCTAATCCAACCCCAATAAACCTCTGCAACACCCATTATCAGCTTCCATTCTAATTTGAGCTCCTGTTGACTTTTGTTGACTAAAATGGAAAATTGTTTGAAACTGTAATGTGAGCTTATACAAGGCTTTAACAAGCTTAAACAAGCTTATTTGAACATGAAAAGAGATTATTTGAAGCTGTTGAATGATACTTTGAGATGGAAATATTCAACAGTAAACATTAAATTTGGAACTTAGATGAAAGACTTTGATTGATACTCAAAAGTGACTTACAAAGGTTTGTAAACTTGAAATTGATACAATGAAACTGAAATTACATCATTTTAATTTAAACTAAGACAATGATTAAAAAAACGACATAAGTAAAATTTTTATAAACTAACTACCACCTTTCTTGCTTCTATCTTCATTCTTTTTATACCCAATCTTATTCTCTCTCCATTTTGAATAGTTCCCACCATATTCTTGACCATTGGATTGCAGAATTTGATCTTGGCCCTTAAATTGAGTTTTGGCGGGAAAATGGGATTTAACAGTTTGGGGTTGAGTGTTGGGGGAGAGTGATGAGTGTCGAAATACTCATCAGTTTTGTACAAAATAAACTGCAAAATCATCTGAAAACACTCAGAAACACATCAAAATGATCAAAATATCACAAATCAGTGTTTTATGTGTTTTAAAAGCAAAAATATCAAAATCAGATGAAAAACATATCAAATTTGCAAAAATTGCAGTTTCAGTCCCCCAAGTTTCAAAAATTGTCAAAAACAGTCCCTGAGCACATAATTTCAAAAGTAAAGTCACCAAAGGTCCTTTTAAAATCAAAAGTTGTCAAATTTAGTCCTTTGGTGAAAAATATTAAAAGTTTGAGAAAATTGCAAAAATGGTCCCTCAAGTTGAAAAATTGGCAGAATTGGTCCCTGGAAAATGTGAAAATGGCAACATTGGTCCTTGTACTTTTGAAGATTGTCACTTTAAGTCCTTGGAACATCTTTTCAGAATTGGCAGCCTAAGTCCTTGAAGTTTCAGAAATTACACTTTAGGACCCTTGAAGTTTAAAACCCTTTCAAACCAATTTTGGACCCTTGACTAACCTTGGACCCCTGTCAAATTACATTGTGAACCCCCCTTCTATTATTACCCCTTTGGTCAAATGTCTGGTCAAAAGCAGTTGGCGCCAAAGTCCACCATTATCAACTGCTTCCCTGCAACTAGCCTTCCCCCCCATCCCCCCTCCTCTCCAATCACTCTCCCATGTTCCCCACTCCTTAGCTAACATCCAAGACCTCATTAAATGCACCTCCAACCCCTCACTCAACCTCCAATGGGCAGAAAAGAGTTTTGGCGCCAAAAATATGTTTAAACGGTTGAGATGATTTTTAAGCAATCCAAGGGTCAAGAATGGTGGGAAAGAATCAGAAGTGAGAGAAAAAGAGATTGGGTTATAAAAAAGAAGGAAAGAGAAGAAGCAAGGAGGAGAATTTTTAGTTGTAATTTACTTTTATGTCGTTTTTAATAATAATGTCTTAGTTTTCTTCAAAATTTGTAATATTTTGTTCCTAAGTACTGAAATCAAGTTACCTTTGCAGTTTATTAAAGTTTTAAACATTAATTCCAAGTTTCCTTTCATTTCATCTTTATTTGTCAACTGTTGAAAATTTTAATTTCCATTTCATAAACCCAAGCTTCAATAAGCTTGTGTATCAGTTTATATAAGCTTAGATAAGCTTTTTATAGCTTTTCATAAGCTTAAAAGTTAAGTTCCAAGCATTTTGTACTCTGGTCAACAAAAGTCAACTGAAGGGCTAAAATTGGAAATAGAGTTGAAAATGGGTTGATGCAGATAGCTATGGGTTGAATTGGAATCAGTGGGTTGGTTCAAATAGGTTAGTGTTCCTTGGGAGTTGTTTCAAGCAATTGTTTCTTAGGACCACTTGTAAGTCATTTTTAAAATTTTCATTTGCATAATCTGTCTTTGTAGTGGTAACTAGTTTTAATCTCCTTAAATAGTTGAATTTAGAGTATTTACACTTATTTGGATTAGTATCATGGGATAGTTTAGAGTTTAGATCTGTTTTGTGTGCTAAACTGTTAATCAAGGGGTGTTTGGATTGACTGATATATCTGTCCTAGAGTTATATTCAGTGGTTGAGCTTTATTGTTTCATGTTTGTTTAGTATAAGTATGATCATTTGAGTCTTGGTTTAGGACTGCAACATCACAGAAAGTCATAATTTACTTGAACAATCCCAACAGTTAACCTGTTGGATTTTTTGGAAATCAAATCTTTTGTTTTGTGTTCAAAAGTGTTAAACAAAGCTTGCAGAAGTTACATTTCAAGTATTAACATCAATCTCAGTGTTTAAATCAGTGGCAAAGTTCATGAAAGTCAAACTTTCAGTTTTACTTCAAAAGTCAAAAAACAGAAAATCTGTTTTGAGCCCAATTACAAGGATTTTTCTAGGATTCATATTTGGGTTTTAACAAGTGAGACTTGGCATTCTTAAAATTTCAACTGGTGCCCTTACTTATCTGCATTTTTGTGGATTTTTGTCATTTTTCTTTAAGCTTCAAACAAGCTCCTCTTTTTGGACAAATATGCCCTGCTACATGAGTCAGTGAATACTGAGATTTGCTCAGCTTTTGTGCAAGATGCACAGAGCTCATTAGAGCTTCTCAGAGTCTAAGTTTTGGTTTACAGTTAGCCACCCAGGTCCTCTTGAGGTTCCCATTTGTGGTTTTCCTGTTGAGCTTATTGTGAAGCTTGTGCATGAGTCCAAAGTAAGCACTCAGAACCTGATTTAGCTAATTAGTTCAAACATCAAATCTGGTATAACCTGCTAATCAGAGGTCTAGGGTTGTTAAAACTTGTTCCATTTGTGTTATTTTATCCTATTAGAGTTCCTGTTTTGGTTTGGTGCTTATTGGTTTCCTTTTAGCTTATCAAGTGCTTATTTCAATAAGCACTTCCATAGCAGTTGCATATTCATCCACATAAGCACCTATTTTTCCATTTTTCTTATATTCCTAATATTGTTTTAGATTTTTCCTGCAATTTTCAGAATTTTCCAAGTTCATTTGCTATTTTTCTTAATTTTAATTAGTTTTTAATCATTTTTAAATAGCTTTTAATACAAAAAATTAGAAAAAGGTTCAAAAAAATAATTTTTCATTTTTATTAGGTTAAGATAAACATAAAAAGAGAAAAAAATATTTTTCTAGATTTTTCTTAGTTAAATTCGTATTTTTAAATAATTTAATTAGTTTTAAATAGTTTTAAATTAATAATAAATACATAAAAAGTCTAAAAAATATATTTTTAGTTTTAAAATTAGTTTTATCATATTTTAGATTTTTCTAAGTCTTAATTTTATTTTTCTAGTCTTATTTTGTATTTTCTTTTATTTTAGAGTATCATTAAATAGTTTAAAATAGTTTTTAATTTATAATAATTAATTAAATAGTTATAAAAATAATTTTCTTTTTCTAAAAATTTTCTTATATCATTAGGATTGTAAAAATGTATTTTTCATATTTTTAGGATTTTTATTTCTTAGATTTCACTTTTTATTTTATACGTTTACGTAAGTTTTTTAATTTTAAGTTTTAAACGCTCATCACTTTAAAAATAGTGATAGCGTTTATTTAATAGGTTTTATCTTTTTAATTTTCTTTAATTTGCATTTAAGCCGTTTTTATCTGTTGGCTTTTTCCAGTAGTTATAATAATCATTCCCTGATCCTTTTCCCGTTCAAATTCCTCGATCATTAAACGTTTGATAATCCATTGCACAACTCGCTGGGACATAACGACCCGGGGAAACACTATACTCCTCAGATCTTCATTGATTTCGTGCTGAAGCTGTTTTGAGTTTTCTTACGATTGCGTGAGAGAACTTGACGGTTTTGCGCGCATCAGAGAGATTGCATTAAATGCATCTTGGAGTGAGGTGGAGGAGGGGGGACATGGAAGGAGATAAGGTGAGGAGGGGGTTGTGTGTTGCAGGTGTTTGCAGAGATCAAGTGGGGAGGGTGAAGGTTTTGGCGCGTTGGGTTGTGTTTGACCAAGGATTTGACCAAGGGTATTAATAATAGAAAGGGGTTCAAAACTTATTATGACAGGGGGTCACATGGTTAGGCAGGGTCCAAAATGAGTTAAAGGGTTTAATAATCCAAGGGCCTTTGTGTAATTTTCTGAAATATCAAGGGCCAAGGCTGCCAATTTGAAAAGTTATTCCAAGGGACTACAAGTGACAACCTTCAAAAGTATAAGGACCAAACTTGCCATTTTGCCATTTTTCAGGGGCCATTTCTGCCAATTTTCAAAGTTGAAGGACTAAACTTGTAATTTTCTCAAACTTTTTATATTTTTCACCAAAGGACTAAATTAGACAACTTTTGATTTTAAAAGGACCTTTGGTGATTTTTCTTTTGAAATTATGGCTCAGGGACTATTTTTGACAATTTTTGAAACTTGGGGGACTAAAACTGTAATTTTTGCAAATTTGATATGTTTTTCATCTGATTTTGATATTTTTGCATTTAAAACACATAAAACACTGATTTGTGATATTTTGATCATTTTGATGTGTTTCTGAGTGTTTTCAGATGATTTTGCAGTTTATATTGTACAAAAATGATGAGTATTTACACACTCATCAATCCCCCACACTGAGATATTGCTAGTCCCTAGCAATGATTTGAGAAAACATAATGGATTTTAATCTCTTTACCAAAAGCCATTACTTCTGGAGTAGCCAAATGTTTCAGTTCAAGTAAGAACCATGGTACACCGATAACCATGTGATTTTGAGCAAACCACCAGCTTTCAACGGATTTGATTTTGTCTTTACCAGAAGCCGTACCCTTCTGGACTAGCCAACTCTTAGATAAATTATCAATATTATCTTTGGTGAGCTGATTACCAATTATGGTTTTTCCACTGCCTTTACCACAAGCCATAATCTTGCGGGCTAGCCAACTCTTCACTTTTTAGGATATGGTGAGTTGAGAACCATACAATTTTGGGCAAATTGCAAGCCATATAAACGGATTTGAGAAATCTTTACCAAGAGCCGTTTGCTCCTGGATTAGCCAATCCTTTTGTCTTACAGACATGGCGGACTGATAACCAAATGAGAAAGTGTAAAACACTTACTCCAAAAAAAAATTTGGCCAAAAACGGGGGAATTGGGTAGATAATACATGAAATTCGTGAGAATTCCCCCCCCCCCCCACACTAGAAATGAATATTGCCCTCAATATTCAAAGTACCGGCGGTTATGCCGAAACAAAGAACGTAAAAGGGAAATACTACGGCCATTATTTAGAAAGATTTTTTTTTTTTTTTTTTTTTTCTTTTTTTTTTTTTTAGATATAATATGTGGGGCACTCCCCCACACTAAGGTGGTACACACGGGTGAAAACCCATGTTAAGCTACTGTTATTCAGCTCACCAAAGATAATTCTGATAATTTATCTAAGAGTTGGCTAGTCCAGAAGGGTACGGCTTCTGGTAAAGACACATCAAATCCGTTATATGGTTTATGATTTGCCAATAAATCATCTGGTTATCGTTGTACCAAGATTCTTACTTGAATCAAAACAATTGGCTACTCCAGAAGTGATGGCTTTTGGTAAAGAGTTTTTCAAATCCATCAAAAGGTTTTCTCAAATCATTGCTAGGGACTAGCAATATCTCAGTGTGGGGGATTGATGAGTGTCCAAATACTCATCATTTTTGTATAATTTAAACTGCAAAATCATCTGAAAACACTCAGAAACACATCAAAATGATCAAATTATCACAAATCAGTGTTTTATGTGTTTTAAATGCAAAAATATCAAAATCAGATGAAAAATGTATCAAGTTTGCAAAATTGGCAGTTTTAGTCCCCCAAGTTTTAAAAGTTGTCAAATCTAGTCCCTGGAATTCAAAAATGTGGAAATTTATCATTCAAGGTCCCTGAAGTATTCTAAGTTGTTTAAAATGATCCTTGAATGATTCTTTGGTCAATTGGCAAGAAAGGTCCCTAAACTTTGAAAAATTGCAAATTTAGTCCTTGGACCTTTAAAAATGGATTTTATACAAAAAGGGTTCTTGTTCTATCAAAAGTTGTCAAGTTTGGTCCTTGTGAGAGCATTGGAAAAATATCACTTTCAGTCCTTGAAGTTTGGCAAATTTGCATTGTTGGTCCTTGTTTATTACTTAAACCAAACGGACACAATATAATATCTAAGGCCCAAATTCAATCCAATATCCAAGCCCTGCTAGCCCAAACCAGCGTGACCCTTTGCCCTTGAGCCAGGCCACAACTCTTTTTGACCCTGGCCAAACCATTTGTGACCCTTTTGATTATTAATACACCTCGGTCAACAGAAGGTCAAACCCACTCACCTCGCGCTCAAAAACCAGAGCTACTGTAGCTCTGTCTCTCCCCCAACAGAAACACCAATACCAGTCATGGTTTCCACTCCATTTTCAACCCACCCCCATACTATGTCCCCTCCTCACCCTCTAAACAACAAAAACCTTAATTGATTGAACCAAACCTCATTAAAAGCTTAAACCTGCTTTGAAGAATTTTTTGGCGCCAAAAAAGCAATGTGGACGGTTATGATTAATTTGAGTGATCCAAGGGCTCTAGTTTGGTGGGAAAGATTCAGAAGACATGTGGGAATGTGGAAAAGTCTATAAAGGAGAGAGATATGTATTGTAAAATATCTATCTAGTGTAATTTTAAGTTTTATTGTCGTTTTAGCTTTCTTTTCAAGTCCAGTGTATGTTTTAGCTCTTAAACTCTGTATTTCAAGTTTTCATGATATAATAAAGCTTTTGTGAATTATCAATTTCAGTAACAAGTTCTATCACAATTTATGCAAAATCTCATGTTTATGCAAAATCTCATTAATAGTCAAATGTTGTTGTTTGTTGTTTATATGGATTAGAATAGGTCACATAAGCTCCCAAATAGCTTATAAAAGCTATTAGAAACAATAAAAATTAGTTTAGACTAAAAAATCAAAAATCACCAAAAATCCAAATTAAATACTTCAAAAATCAAAAATCACTTGAAAATGGTGATCACAGCTGGAGCAAGGTATATAGTGGATGGCCTTGGGTTAGTAGCTTATTGGTAAGCTTATAGGGGTGCTCATTGATCTTGGTTCTCAGTTTTAAGCATTGGAAGCTTTTGTAAGCTCTTTTGATCATTTTAGCATTTTACTGTTTTGCTTGTTCATTAGCTCTAATTCCTATTTCTTATTGTTTACTAGTTACAACTTAGTATGTTTGATCATTAAAATCAGTAGTTTGTTAACTTAAATTTGTATTTTGCAAAAATCTTATTTGGACAGTGAAATCTGTATAACCATAAGTCTTGTTTTTATGATGTTAGCACTGTTGGATTATGTCCCTTTAATCTCATATATTGATATTGAAAGGTCTGAAATCAAGTTTGTGGTTTACAATTGTGAATTGGTTTGAAAAGCTTCATAACAGTTAACATAGAGGGGTGTTTGGTTTGTTGTGTTTAAAGGTGCTCTAGTCTTTAGCTTTGTTGGAAATCTTCATAACTTGGTTTAAACCACTAAGTTCAGCCATAAAAACAAGTCTTTGTTCATTAAAAGTCAAAAATTCATTTGATCTTAATTATGCAGTCACTGTTGGAGCTTTTAAGATCCATGATCATCATTTTGTGTTCAAAAGTTGTTAACCTTGCTTAAGTTAGTCTTATCTTACTTTATAACAACATATTCAGTGATTTAGATCAACTCAAATCTCATTTTGGTCAACTTTGCACTTGTTCTAAAAAAAGTCAAAATCTCAATAGGTCGTTTTTGATTAAAACTTGGAATTTCACTGTGGGTTTATTAAAGAGATTCAGATTTTAAGCTTTGGAGGAATTAAAGTCTAGTTGGTAAAGAAAATTACAAAAATACTAGATCTCCTTGAATCAGCTTTTAAAGTGCTTTTTAGATAGCTTATTGTGGGGTACCTGTTTTGAAATCTGTCCTGTGCACAGAAATTGTGCCCATTTTGATAAGCTTGCATTAAGCTTATTACTTGTCCAAATCTTGTGTTCTCTAGTTCTTTGGAAAGCCAACCTGGTCCTCTTGAAGTTTCAAGTCTTAGTTTTTACTTTTGAGCTTGTTAGCTAGGGCTGCTAAGGGCTTAAAGCTTGTCCCATTTCTGTGCAAATAGCCAAAGTGCTTATTGGCTTATTTGGGCTTTTCAGTTGGATTGTTTGTGTCTTTTAGCTAAAATAGTTGATCTAGCTTATTTTCATATCAATCTATCTTCTGTTTCAAGTAGTGAGCTTGTTTGAGCTTATTTCCACCTAATAAGCTATTTAAGCCCACTGTTGGATAATAAGCTCATCAAATCTGCTTATTTGAGTTTTGTAAATTTTTTGTCTTTATTAAAGTTTCATAATATTAGTATATAAGTAGTTTTCAAAAATAAAAATCACAAAAACATCAATATAAAAATAGTGATAGCGTTTATTTAATATTTTTTAGCTTTTTGATTTTTCTTTTCATCTTATTAATAAGCAAATCTTATTTTTCTCTTTTTCTTAGGTTTCTGTCATCATATAGGATTTTTAGAAAAAGTTTCAGATTTTTCTCTATCTTTTTAGTATTTTTTATAATTTTAAATAGTTAAAAATAGTAATTAATTAGTAATAAATATTTAAAAAGTCTAAAAAATATATTTTCTGTTTTAAAATTAGTTTTATCATATTTTAGATTTTTCAAAGTTAAAATTTTATTTTTCCAAGTTTATTTTCTATTTTCTAGTATTTAAGTGTATTTTAAATAATAATTAATTAGTAATAATTAAATAGAAAGTGTGAAAAATATATTTTTAGTTTTAAAATTAGTTTTATAGTATTTTAGATTTTTCAGAATCATAAGTTTATTTTTCTAGCCTTATTTCCTATTTTCTTCTATTTTAGATTATTTATTGAATAGTTAAATTAGTTTTTAATTAATAATAATTAATTAGATAGTGTTAAAAATAATTTTCTTTTTCTAATAATTTTCTTTTATTTTTAGGATTCCAAAAATGTCATTTTTATATTTTTAGGTCTTTTATTTCTTAGTTTTCACTTTTTATTTTGTACGTCTGCGTAGTTTTTAAAACTTACGTTTACGTTTCTTTGATCTGGTTGTTGTGCTTTCCAATTCTGTGTCCAATTCCTTTCCAATCAATCAGTAGTGTAATTTCTAATCATAACCTTTACAGATCACTATCCTTAGTGATCATTCTATCCTCTGAGTTTGTGTTTAACACACCATTGAGTCTCCGTGGGACATAACGACCCGGGAATCCACTGTATTCTCTGATCTTCATTGTATCTGTGTCTGAGCTGTTTTAAGTCTGTTTGACTTGACGGTTTTGCGCGGATCAAAATTTTGGCGCCGCTGCCGGGGAGGCTTTAGCGTGTGTTTAGCCATTTTCAGATCCATTGTTGCACATACCCACCATTTGTAAAAAGTTTTTTTGTAAAGTTATAAGAAAACCAAAAAGTTCATTAACACTTTTCCTAAAGTGTTAAAACACCAAAAAAATATAAAAACAACAAAAAAATCGAAACGTTTTCTATTTTGTATTCTCTTTTAAGGTTATTCTTGAAGAGATACGATTTGGTTAAACGGGACGATAACAAAAATATTGTCCAAAAAGTTTTTAAACCCATCAGCACAAATCTTACCTACGTCTTTTCAGTGGTACTTAATATACATAAAAATCAACCACCGCAAATCAAGGCAGTGCACTACCTAACTGGGGGTGCGACCATTAATAAGTTCCCGAACATCAGATTTAAAACTTGCCTTTGTGTCACTTGTGATTTGGTGTACCTTTTTCAAAGAAGCCAATTCATTTGTGATTATTGGTTAAGTTCACTTGTGTTTTGCCTCATTTGTTTTGAAAATTGGTTTTTATACATAGTGCATGCGCACTCGTTCTTCCAGTTCTACAAGTCCACTTTCTGAACTTGGAAACATTCCTCGTAGACGTAGAGGACGTTCAGCTCCTTCAGCTGTGACTGAGGAACGTCTACCACCACCACCACCTGTCGAAATGGCAGAAGACAAACCCATGAATGAGCTTCTCCAAGCACCCATCGAGGGTTACGGAGATGCCATTGTTGTTCCAGCCATCGTGGCTGACACTTTCGAGCTCAAAACCGGGTTGCTCAATCTAGTAACCCAAAGCCAATTCTATGGTTTTGAGCGGGATGATCCTCATGCACACATTCGATGGTTTAACAAGATAGCATCTACCATCAAATACAAGAATGTCCCACAAGAATCTATCAAGCTTCTTCTGTTCCCATTTTCTCTAGAGGGACAAGCCCGAAATTGGCTTGAGAAACAACCCCCTCGTTCTATAGAGACATGGGAAGATCTTGTCACCAAGTTCGTTAACGAGTTCTATCCTCCATCCCGAACCACAAGTCTTAAGAATGAGATAATGAAATTTTCTCAGAGATTTGATGAATCATTCGGGGAGGCATGGGATCGTTACAAAGAGTTGCTTCGCAAGTGTCCGCATCACGGTTTTACCGACTTAATGCAAATGGATACTTTCTACAATGGTCTCAATCAGGCCAATCAAGATTCTTTGAATGCCTCCGCGGGAGGTAATTTCCTGAGCAAGACCACAAAAGAGGCCTTGCAGATCATTGAGAACAAATCTCAGGTCCGTCCTTTCAGAGCTAAGACATATCAGTCTAATGCTGGACCTTCTTCTTCTTCTTCATCCCCAGTGAGTACATCTAGCACCGATGCTAAGATTGATAAACTCACAGACATTGTTCAGGCTTTGGTTCTTGCTAACCAGAAGAAAGTCTCCTTCACTCAGCCACCAACACATGCTGAAGTGAAGAAAGTCGAGAGTTGTGTCACTTGTGGTGGTCCTCACGCTTACTACAATTGTACTGCCACCGATGGTAGTCCTTTTGAAGCAAATGCTTTAGTCGGTAGTTCACAACAAGGAGGTAATCAATACCGTCCTCAAAATGAACCACACTACCGTGCTAACACTAATCAGGCACCACCCGGTTTTAACCAAAATCACAACATGCAAAACCGGAATCAGAACCAACCAAGAATGAACCAAGGTTATCAAAACCAAGGTAATTTCTATCCTGGACCCAATCAAGGTTTCCAACATCAAGGAAACCCTCATCAAAACAATTTCAATCGAGGGAATCAATTTCATGGGAATATGAATCCTAATCAAGGGAATTTTGGTCATAATCAAAACATACGGCCTCAAATTGTCCCTCCAGCTCCTCCCGTCATTACTCCTCCAGGACCATCATCTGATGAGTTACTGAAGCAGTTTATGAAATCCCAAGATGAAATGAACAGGTTGTTGGTCAGTCAGATTGCTGATCTGAAGAAGTCTTTAAATGATCGACCCTCGGGCTCAGGTACTTTACCGAGCAACACGATCGCTAACCCGAGGGGCGATGCTAAGGCGATCACAACCCGAAGTGGTGTTTCATACACTGGACCTGCTGTTCCTACTACCTCTTCTTCTTCTTCTCTTCCTAAGGTAGTGGACAGTGAACCTCCAAAACATAATGGACCTACGACTCCAATGCCACCTCCACCAGTGCCAATGAGTCAAGTTACCAAGGATACTACGGACAAAGTGCATTATTCAAGCCCACGAAGTACAGCACACGTCCTACCTTCGGTAGTCCAACCTCAGGTGGTCCAGAAACCCAAGTCAAATCAAGGAGTTGTTTTTGAACCTCCTATAGCTCCTGTTGAGAATCAGAAATCCAAATCTTCTATTCCTTACCCATCGCGTTTGAATGAGCAAAAGCTCCGCGAGAAAGCTAGTCATCAAATGGATAAATTTTTTCAAATTTTCCAAGAGTTACATTTTGACATAAGCTTTGCGGATGCTATCATGCTGATGCCCAAGTTTGCATCGACTCTCAAACACATGTTAAGCAATAAGGAAAAGCTGTTTGAAATGGCTAAGACTCCTCTTAACGAGAACTGTTCAGCAGTTATTCTGAAAAAGCTTCCAGAAAAGCTTGGAGATCCTGGGAAATTTCTCTTACCTTGTGTATTCCCAGGGATGGTTGAATGCTTTGCTCTAGCAGATCTTGGAGCAAGCATAAACCTTATGCCATATTCAGTGTGGAAGAAACTTTCTCTTCCGGAACTCACTCCTACATGCATGACTCTCGAGCTTGCTGATCGTTCCATATCCCGTCCTCTTGGCATTGCTGAGGACGTATTTGTGAAAGTAGGAAAGTTCCATTTCCCAGCTGACTTCGTGGTTGTTGATTTTGATGCCGATCATCGGGTTCCTCTCATTGTTGGTCGAGGATTCCTGAGAACGGGCCGTGCTCTCATAGATGTATTTGAGCAGGAAATCACATTGCGTGTTGGTAATGAAGCTGTCACATTCAACCTTGACCAAACTTCGAGGTACTCCGCAAATTATGATTCTGAATCGGTTAACCGAATAGATATCATTGATGTTGCTTCTGATGAGTACTCTCAAGAAGTTCTTGGTTATTCTCATAATTCTGTGAGTGGGGATTCCACCACATCTTCTCAGCCCATCATAGCCAATTCTACTCCTTCTCTCACTCCGTTTGAGGGAAGCGACTTCATCTTAGATGAGATTGAAGCATATTTGGCTAGTGATTCTGTACCTTGGGAAATTGATCACGCTCCAATTGATATTGAGGGGGACATACTTCTTATTGAGAAGTTGCTCAATGATGATCCATCATCAGCCCCTCATCCTAGTGATTCAATCCCAGTTGAGATTAATCAAAATGAGATTAATCTGGAGGGAGATATTCTTCTTGAGAAATTATCAAATCTGGATACTTCTCCTCCTCTCCCTCCCATCAAACTTCATAATAAGGAAGTCAAGTCAGTTGAGAAAACTGAAGAATTTCCTGAGGTTGAGCTTAAGGACTTACCTCCTCATCTCGAGTATGCATTCCTTGAGGGTGATGATAAGTTACCCGTCATTATTGCTCGAGATTTGAGTAAAGATGAAAAAGCTGCTCTCATTAAAATCTTGAAGTCACACAAGCAAGCAATTGCTTGGAAACTCTCCGACATCAAAGGTATAAACCCTGAGTTTTGTACCCATAAAATCTTGATGGAGGATGACTTTAAACCCGCAGTTCAACATCAGAGACGAGTGAATCCAAAAATCCATGATGTTATCAAACAAGAGGTTATCAAACTTCTTGATGCAGGATTGATTTACCCGATCTCAGACAGTCCTTGGGTCAGCCCAATTCATTGTGTTCCGAAAAAGGGTGGCATTACTGTTATCACAAATGAAGATAACGAGTTAATTCCAACTCGATTGGTTACGGGATGGCGTGTGTACATTGACTATCGTAAGTTGAATGACGCCACCCGTAAAGACCATTTTCCTCTACCCTTCATGGACCAGATGCTTGAGAGATTAGCAGGGAATGAGTACTATTGCTTCCTTGATGGTTTCTCGGGTTACTTTCAGATCCCTATTGATCCACAGGATCAAGAGAAGACCACATTCACTTGCCCATACGGGACTTTTGCCTACAAACGTATGCCTTTTGGCTTATGTAATGCTCCTGGCACGTTCCAACGATGTATGATGGCCATATTCCACGACATGATCGGGGAAACAATGGAAGTGTTTATGGATGACTTCTCGGTCATCGGGGATTCTTTTCAATCATGTCTCTCCCATTTAGATAAAATGCTTCAAAGGTGTGAAGACACCAATCTTTGTCTAAACTGGGAGAAAAGCCACTTTATGGTCAAAGAAGGCATAGTCCTTGGCCATAAAATTTCAAAGAATGGGATTGAGGTAGATAGAGCAAAAGTTGATGTCATTGCTAAGCTGCCTCATCCTACTACCGTCAAGGGTATTAGGAGTTTTTTGGGTCATGCCGGTTTCTATCGTAGATTCATACAAGATTTTTCCAAAATCGCCCGGCCTATGACCCATCTTCTTGAAAAGGATGCTCCTTTTATCTTCTCACCCGAGTGCATCATAGCTTTTGAAACATTGAAGAAAAAGCTAACTGAAGCACCCATTCTCGTTGCTCCTGACTGGGACTTGCCTTTTGAGATCATGTGCGATGCAAGTGATTTTTCTATCGGTGCAGTCCTAGGGCAACGAAGAAATAAGCATTTTCAGCCTATTCACTACGCAAGCAAAACTATGACTGAGGCTCAAACTCATTACACCACCACAGAAAAAGAGCTATTAGCCGTGGTGTATGCTTTTGAGAAGTTTCGGCCGTATCTTATCCTGACCAAATGCGTAGTGTATACGGATCACTCGGCTCTTAAATATCTCTTTGCAAAACAGGATGCAAAGCCGAGATTGCTTCGTTGGATTCTCCTCCTCCAAGAATTTGATATCATTATACGTGATAAAAAAGGAGCCGAGAATCTAGCTGCTGATCATCTGTCCAGATTAGAAAACCCTCACCAAGATGTTTTCGAGAAAAAGTAAATAAATGAAACATTTCCTCTCGAGACACTCAATGCGGTTTCTTTTCGTGGAAATTCTACCACCCCATGGTTTGCTGACTTTGCAAATTACCATGCGGGTAACTTCATTGTGAAAGGGATGTCGACCCAGCAGAAGAACAAATTCTTCAAAGATGTTAAACATTATTTCTGGGACGACCCTTTCTTGTTCAAAATTTGTGCGGATCAAGTCATCCGACGGTGTGTTTATGGGCAGGAAGCTATTGACATTCTCACAGCTTGCCATGCTGGACCCACCGGGGGCCATCATAGTCCAAACTACACCGCCAAAAAGGTGTTTGATTCCGGGTTCTATTGGCCCACAATCTATAAGGATGCCCACGATTATGTCAAAACCTGTGACGCTTGTCAGCGTCATGGTAATATATCTCAAAGGAATGAAATGCCACAAAATGCCATTCAAGTTTGTGAGATATTTGACATATGGGGTATTGATTTTATGGGGCCATTTCCATCTTCTCGTGGTAACAAGTACATACTCG
Source organism: Chrysanthemum seticuspe (assembly GCA_019973895.1). NCBI lineage: Eukaryota > Viridiplantae > Streptophyta > Magnoliopsida > Asterales > Asteraceae > Chrysanthemum > Chrysanthemum seticuspe. The sequence goes on along the minus strand of BPTQ01000006.1, from coordinate 272,953,313 downwards.
TGGCTGTTGACTATCTGTCAAAATGGGTTGAAGTTAAAGCCTTACCCACTAATGATGCCCGAGTAGTTGTGAAGTTTTTGAAATCTCTGTTTGCCAGGTTTGGAACTCCGAGAGCGATAATCAGTGATCGTGGTACACATTTCTGTAATGACCAATTTGAAAGAGTCATGCAAAAATATGGTGTTACCCATCGTCTCTCCACTGCATACCACCCCCAAACAAGTGGGCAGGTGGAAGTTTCAAACCGTGGTATTAAAAGGATTCTTGAAAGGACAGTAGGCGAGAATCGTGCATCCTGGTCGGATAAACTGGATGACGCACTCTGGGCTTTTCGTACAGCTTACAAAACACCAATTGGGTGTACTCCATACAAGCTAGTGTACGGAAAAGCATGTCATCTTCCGATCGAGCTAGAGCACAAGGCTTACTGGGCCTTAAAGCATGCAAACTTCGATATACAGACAGCCGGTGATCACAGAAAAGTTCAAATGAATGAACTAAATGAACTTCGTGATCAAGCTTACGAGAACTCTTTGATCTACAAGCAAAAGACAAAGAAGATCCATGACTCCAAGATCAAGAACCGCGTTTTCAACGTTGGTGATCGAGTCCTTCTTTTCAATTCCAGATTGAAGATTTTCTCGGGAAAGCTCAAGTCCCGCTGGTCTGGTCCATTTACTATCGCTAAGGTTTATCCTTATGGTACCATTGAGTTATCTCAGCCCGATGGTCCTAATTTTAAAGTGAATGGTCATCGAGTTAAGCATTACTTTGGAGAGGACATTCCCCCTGTGGTTGTCCCGGATTTACAAACATTCCCCATGAACCAATGAATGCGGGGATCGAGTCAAGCTAGTGACTCGGTAATCAAAAACATTAGCACGCACCATATGGGTTTTCACCCATAATTCTGTCTTCTTACCCCCTTTCTACCACCCTAGTGTGGGGGAGTTTCCCCACACTGTTGTATATTCTCATTCTTTCAAAAAAAAAAAAAAAAACTCTAAAAAAAAAAAAAAAAAAAAAAAAAAAAAAAAAAAAAAAATCCTTTCTAAATAATGGCCGTAGTATTTCCCTTTTACGTTCTTTGTTTCGGCATAACCGCCGGTACTTTGAATATTGAGGGCAATATTCATTTCTAAGTGTGGGGGGGAATTCTCACGAATTTCATATATTATCTACCCAATTCCCCCGTTTTTGGCCAAAAATTTTTTTTTGGAGTAAGTGTTTTACACTTACTCATTTGGTTATCAGTCCGCCATGTCTGTAAGACAAAAGGATTGGCTAATCCAGGAGCAAACGGCTCTTGGTAAAGATTTCTCAAATCCGTTTATATGGCTTGCAATTTGCCCAAAATTGTATGGTTCTTCAGCTCCCCATCATCCTCAAAAGATAATGAGTTGGCTAGCCCGCAAGGTTATGGCTTGTGGTAAAGGCAGTGGAAAATCCATAATTGGTATTTAGCTCACCAAAGATAATTCTGATAATTTATCTAAGAGTTGGCTAGTCCAGAAGGGTACGGCTTCTGGTAAAGACACATCAAATCCGTTATATGGTTTATGATTTGCCAATAAATCATCTGGTTATCGTTGTACCAAGATTCTTACTTGAATCAAAACAATTGGCTACTCCAGAAGTGATGGCTTTTGGTAAAGAGTTTTTCAAATCCATCAAAAGGTTTTCTCAAATCATTGCTAGGGACTAGCAATATCTCAGTGTGGGGGATTGATGAGTGTCCAAATACTCATCATTTTTGTATAATTTAAACTGCAAAATCATCTGAAAACACTCAGAAACACATCAAAATGATCAAATTATCACAAATCAGTGTTTTATGTGTTTTAAATGCAAAAATATCAAAATCAGATGAAAAATGTATCAAGTTTGCAAAATTGGCAGTTTTAGTCCCCCAAGTTTTAAAAGTTGTCAAATCTAGTCCCTGGAATTCAAAAATGTGGAAATTTATCATTCAAGGTCCCTGAAGTATTCTAAGTTGTTTAAAATGATCCTTGAATGATTCTTTGGTAAATTGGCAAGAAAGGTCCCTAAACTTTGAAAAATTGCAAATTTAGACCTTGGACCTTTAAAAATGGATTTTATACAAAAAGGGTTCTTGTTCTATCAAAAGTTGTCAAGTTTGGTCCTTGTGAGAGCATTGGAAAAATATCACTTTCAGTCCTTGAAGTTTGGCAAATTTGCATTGTTGGTCCTTGTTTATTACTTAAACCAAACGGACACAATATAATATCTAAGGCCCAAATTCAATCCAATATCCAAGCCCTGCTAGCCCAAACCAGCGTGACCCTTTGCCCTTGAGCCAGGCCACAACTCTTTTTGACCCTGGCCAAACCATTTGTGACCCTTTTGATTATTAATACACCTCGGTCAACAGAAGGTCAAACCCACTCACCTCGCGCTCAAAAACCAGAGCTACTGTAGCTCTGTCTCTCCCCCAACAGAAACACCAATACCAGTCATGGTTTCCACTCCATTTTCAACCCACCCCCATACTATGTCCCCTCCTCACCCTCTAAACAACAAAAACCTTAATTGATTGAACCAAACCTCATTAAAAGCTTAAACCTGCTTTGAAGAATTTTTTGGCGCCAAAAAAGCAATGTGGACGGTTATGATTAATTTGAGTGATCCAAGGGCTCTAGTTTGGTGGGAAAGATTCAGAAGACATGTGGGAATGTGGAAAAGTCTATAAAGGAGAGAGATATGTATTGTAAAATATCTATCTAGTGTAATTTTAAGTTTTATTGTCGTTTTAGCTTTCTTTTCAAGTCCAGTGTATGTTTTAGCTCTTAAACTCTGTATTTCAAGTTTTCATGATATAATAAAGCTTTTGTGAATTATCAATTTCAGTAACAAGTTCTATCACAATTTATGCAAAATCTCATGTTTATGCAAAATCTCATTAATGGTCAAATGTTGTTGTTTGTTGTTTATATGGATTAGAATAGGTCACATAAGCTCCCAAATAGCTTATAAAAGCTATTAGAAACAATAAAAATTAGTTTAGACTAAAAAATCAAAAATCACCAAAAATCCAAATTAAATACTTCAAAAATCAAAAATCACTTGAAAATGGTGATCACAGCTGGAGCAAGGTATATAGTGGATGGCCTTGGGTTAGTAGCTTATTGGTAAGCTTATAGGGGTGCTCATTGATCTTGGTTCTCAGTTTTAAGCATTGGAAGCTTTTGTAAGCTCTTTTGATCATTTTAGCATTTTACTGTTTTGCTTGTTCATTAGCTCTAATTCCTATTTCTTATTGTTTACTAGTTACAACTTAGTATGTTTGATCATTAAAATCAGTAGTTTGTTAACTTAAATTTGTATTTTGCAAAAATCTTATTTGGACAGTGAAATCTGTATAACCATAAGTCTTGTTTTTATGATGTTAGCACTGTTGGATTATGTCCCTTTAATCTCATATATTGATATTGAAAGGTCTGAAATCAAGTTTGTGGTTTACAATTGTGAATTGGTTTGAAAAGCTTCATAACAGTTAACATAGAGGGGTGTTTGGTTTGTTGTGTTTAAAGGTGCTCTAGTCTTTAGCTTTGTTGGAAATCTTCATAACTTGGTTTAAACCACTAAGTTCAGCCATAAAAACAAGTCTTTGTTCATTAAAAGTCAAAAATTCATTTGATCTTAATTATGCAGTCACTGTTGGAGCTTTTAAGATCCATGATCATCATTTTGTGTTCAAAAGTTGTTAACCTTGCTTAAGTTAGTCTTATCTTACTTTATAACAACATATTCAGTGATTTAGATCAACTCAAATCTCATTTTGGTCAACTTTGCACTTGTTCTAAAAAAAGTCAAAATCTCAATAGGTCGTTTTTGATTAAAACTTGGAATTTCACTGTGGGTTTATTAAAGAGATTCAGATTTTAAGCTTTGGAGGAATTAAAGTCTAGTTGGTAAAGAAAATTACAAAAATACTAGATCTCCTTGAATCAGCTTTTAAAGTGCTTTTTAGATAGCTTATTGTGGGGTACCTGTTTTGAAATCTGTCCTGTGCACAGAAATTGTGCCCATTTTGATAAGCTTGCATTAAGCTTATTACTTGTCCAAATCTTGTGTTCTCTAGTTCTTTGGAAAGCCAACCTGGTCCTCTTGAAGTTTCAAGTCTTAGTTTTTACTTTTGAGCTTGTTAGCTAGGGTTGCTAAGGGCTTAAAGCTTGTCCCATTTCTGTGCAAATAGCCAAAGTGCTTATTGGCTTATTTGGGCTTTTCAGTTGGATTGTTTGTGTCTTTTAGCTTCAAAATAGTTGATCTAGCTTATTTTCATATCAATCTATCTTCTGTTTCAAGTAGTGAGCTTGTTTGAGCTTATTTCCACCTAATAAGCTATTTAAGCCCACTGTTGGATAATAAGCTCATCAAATCTGCTTATTTGAGTTTTGTAAATTTTTTGTCTTTATTAAAGTTTCATAATATTAGTATATAAGTAGTTTTCAAAAATAAAAATCACAAAAACATCAATATAAAAATAGTGATAGCGTTTATTTAATATTTTTTAGCTTTTTGATTTTTCTTTTCATCTTATTAATAAGCAAATCTTATTTTTCTCTTTTTCTTAGGTTTCTGTCATCATATAGGATTTTTAGAAAAAGTTTCAGATTTTTCTCTATCTTTTTAGTATTTTTTATAATTTTAAATAGTTAAAAATAGTAATTAATTAGTAATAAATATTTAAAAAGTCTAAAAAATATATTTTCTGTTTTAAAATTAGTTTTATCATATTTTAGATTTTTCAAAGTTAAAATTTTATTTTTCCAAGTTTATTTTCTATTTTCTAGTATTTAAGTGTATTTTAAATAATAATTAATTAGTAATAATTAAATAGAAAGTGTGAAAAATATATTTTTAGTTTTAAAATTAGTTTTATAGTATTTTAGATTTTTCAGAATCATAAGTTTATTTTTCTAGCCTTATTTCCTATTTTCTTCTATTTTAGATTATTTATTGAATAGTTAAATTAGTTTTTAATTAATAATAATTAATTAGATAGTGTTAAAAATAATTTTCTTTTTCTAATAATTTTCTTTTATTTTTAGGATTCCAAAAATGTCATTTTTATATTTTTAGGTCTTTTATTTCTTAGTTTTCACTTTTTATTTTGTACGTCTGCGTATTTTTTAAAACTTACGTTTACGTTTCTTTGATCTGGTTGTTGTGCTTTCCAATTCTGTGTCCAATTCCTTTCCAATCAATCAGTAGTGTAATTTCTAATCATAACCTTTACAGATCACTATCCTTAGTGATCATTCTATCCTCTGAGTTTGTGTTTAACACACCATTGAGTCTCCGTGGGACATAACGACCCGGGAATCCACTGTATTCTCTGATCTTCATTGTATCTGTGTCTGAGCTGTTTTAAGTCTGTTTGACTTGACGGTTTTGCGCGGATCAATGAGATATACATAGAACCGGCTCAAAAATGATATATGGAAATGCCGGGATCAAAGATAATGTCTTCATTCCCGAAGGAGTGAAGAACAGGAGAAGTCATGGGATAGGTGAAGAAGAGATAGAAAATCATGATATATATCATGACTAACTCATCTTCATCTATAGGAGGATCCATAATTTCAGGATTATGAATCTCATCATTTAAGCTTATGTGATCAAGACAAATCTCGGGAGTGTCTAGATCAAAGTAGAATTTATCATACTCCCGCGGAGATATGATATGAGTGAGTTCATCTGAGAACTCCATGAAGGTGAATGAATCATATTCAGAATTGATATGAGTGGGTTCACTGGTGAACTCCTCCAATGTACATGATTCATAATCGGGGAGAGAATTATGAGAATGAAAAGTGGTATTGCCACTAATCTTCTCTCCCATATTATCAAAACAGGAGGCTTTCATTTCCGGAATAGAATCATCGGAAAGAATGTCACTACCCTTAATGGGGATAGGAGATGAAATAGGTTTCTCTTTGAAAGCCTCGATTTTAGAAATGAGAAGACTGACATTCAACAATGTTGCTCGAAGAGCTTCATCTTTGATTTCAGTGTCAGTAACTTCATCATTCTCTTCTTCTAAGCTAACAAGCTCAGAAGGTGAATCTTCCACATAAATGATGTCTCCACAAGATAACGAATCATCATCATCAGAATCGGAGAACATCTCAACATGATCTGTTTGGAAGACAAGAGGAGGAGGGATATCACACACATGATCAAGAATTCCCTGTGACTCTCTCGGGATTGGGACAAGGTCCTCAACACTAGACTTTATGAATTCGTCCGATTCCTTTTCAAGAACAGTGTCAAGATGCTCGTCCCCCATGATAAGAGAGTGAGTGTGAATCTCGGGTGTGATAGCAGTTGTTTGAGATGGAATCTCAACTGCAGGGATATCAACTGACTGAGGGAGTTGATGTCACACCCCCAATTTACCTGTTTTGCAGCGGAATGGAATTCCTGGGGATTGACTGTCATAGCATCACAATCACAGTTATATTGAACGACCTAAAGTGTCGTTTGGAAAATACATCGTTTGATTTAATAAAATAATCAGAGTTACAACATAGGTCCCAAAAGTTTACAAAGTTTGCGGAGATATAAATATATTACAAGTCCAAACGATGGTTTTGAAAGAAAGTGCCATAATGTACAATGATGTAAGTCGACGCCGCGACTCAAAAGGTGGTTCCTTAACCATGCCATGATGATAATGCCTTAGTTACCTGAAAATACATTGCTAAAACGGTCAACAATAATGTTGGTGAGAAATCATAGGTTTAGGTAAATGTTTTATACGACTACACAAGTATAGATCAGGTATGACAATCATGTCACATAAAAATGTTACTGGTATGACAATTATGTCACATAAAAATGTTACAATTGCTTAAGCGCATGATACCGAAGCTCCGACTGATGTTCGCCCCAACAGAGTGTCTTGCCAAACAACTCTAATAATGTTTATGAATGAAATGCATCCGTATGACTAGTTGGGATTCACCAACCCGGATGGAGGCGTCACCCTCGATAGATCTATCCACTCACACACGCTTCTAGGAAATTAACGGCTCATGCATTTGAAATGGGGACATTTAACTGGCAACGTGTAACTCAAGCAATGTAAATGAATTTAACATACTTGGTATCGTAATAAAAATGTTGTGCAATGTATTCTCCCCCGTAGGTTTGAAATAATGTAAAAACTTGTAAAACGGGGCTATGAAAACTCACTTGATAAACTGGTGTGATGACAAGAGTGAGTACACTGAGGTATATCGGGAAACTTTAATCTGGACCTATTACGAATGATATGATATGTAATGAGTTATGATGTTATGATATGCATGCATTTCGTATGTTATTTATACCATTTGCGAGTTTTGAAAAATATTACTTATCGTCGAAAAATACTCTTTTGACGTCTTGACCATTCTTAAATCACTTTATAAGTATTTACGTCAAAATGTCATCCTACAATGGTTTCGTAATGATTTATAGTGAAATTTTCACTTTTCGTCGTAAAATAATGTCGTCGGAAATTTCATAAAAGTGACAAAAATGGCTTTGAAAAACTAGTCGTAAAATGGTGTACGTCGATCGTTAGGAAACGAACTCGACGGTTTTGGAAAGCTTGTATCAAAATCTAAAAGTTTCAGTTCAGGAGTTTTCGACATAAAGGTCTCGAACATAAAGATAATAAGGGTTAAAGATGGTGATTTTGTCTAATTGTTGTGTAAAAAGTGAGTTTCGGCCAAGTTTAAGCATCCGTAAATAATTTATTAAAACTCCGCTATACAAACGGTTGGTCGTTTTGAAAAATATGCTTGGTGATCTTGATTTTACTAGAAGACATTTCGTTTCAAAAAGTTCTACATCATAGTTAAAAACAGCCGTCAACATGGTCATTTTAGTTACCGTAACACTTATCTCGTAAAAATAATATAGTTTTTCTAAAAATAATAGTTACGGCAAGTTTATGAAAACGTGCATATCTTAGTCGTTTCAAATCCGTTTTCTACGTATTATATGTCCTTAGCTTCGTATCAAAGTATACTAATATATTTTTGACAAGTCGAAATAATTTATGAAGCTTAAGGCTCGTTTTTTACTCGAATAAAGTAAAAATAACTTGCTGAAATTTCTGAAAAATATATATTTCGTCGTCAAACTTTAAAAATTCATAACTTCTTCGTTATAACTCCGTTTTAATCCGTTCAAGCGGCCACGGATTCGTTTTAAAGTATATTTTCTAAATATCAAGGCCAAAATTTCGTGCCTACTGTCGGATTTTCCAGAAAATCAAAATAAGGACAGACCACTTTATATACTTGTCGAAAATAGTTTTTCTCGTACTAAACCTATTCCAATCCCTTCAAATCAACTCCAAAGCTAATCTAATCCTACCATACACCTTCTTAGGGTGTCATGGGTTCCTAGACATCATCAAGACCAAAATATACCAAGGGAATAATTATAGGATGACTCTTATGTAATAAACTCTAAAAATCAAAGTTAAAATGGTATAAACAACACAAGTCTTGCATGTTTCTCAAGTAAAATGATATGACCATAATAATGAATGTGAAATAAAAATATGAATATGAATGCTTACTAGTGATATGATGAGGTTAAATGAACAAAGGTTTATCCTAATACCCTAGGTTTTTATCTCAAAACCTTGATTAAGAGTATACTAAATGTGATAATTAAACTTGTTCTTGAAAAAAAATATGGATTCTTGCTTCTTTCTTCCTTGGCCGAATCTCCACAAAAAGATGGAGAGGTTTATGAGTTGCTTTCACCTTTTCAAATGAGGTTGAATGTGTTTTATTTAATTATTAACTTGTTTGATATAAAAGTGCCTAGTCATATAACAATAGGTGTACATTTTCTAGCAAGATTTTTACATGAAACTCTTGTGACTCGCCATGGGAAGTCGGCAAGTGATACAAAAAGAAACAAGAGATAAGATTTGAATGACTAATTATAATAGAGTATAAGTATAATTGATAATTTGTGAGTTAAAAATAGATATTTAGGGTAGTGTTAGCTATAAATAAATTTTAACGGAACAAAATAAAATATATCAAAGTCATAGAAATTATAAAAATACATTTCTTACAAAAATTTAGTGAAATAATAATTATCGAGTAGAATTTACGAAAACCGTCGTAATTATATAAATATAACATTTTATATACGAAATAAATTTAAAACACTGGGTAAACTCATAATTAATTTTTATAAACTTAATATGAGTATAAAAATATATCGGGATACTTTTTGGAAGTAATGGATCAATTGTTCAAAATAATTAATTACGCGATAACGTTTATTTAATAAAAGTTATACGTTTAATAAAAAATGCAAAACTATGCATGAACTAATATGATGACAATGATGCTAATGAAATGTAGACTAAACTTAGTCCATATGAAATGTTCGTGATGATATGATCATGAATTCGCCGCTAAACCATTAAGGTTACGCGAATTTGGAACACGTAAACCTAGTTTACGATAAATGTTGAAATGGTGAAGCATAAATTGTTTTGAGAAATGACCTGAAATTGCGAGTTGTCACATTCGCCCATCCAAAAAGGAATTCAGTCCCTGAATTCAGTTCGTGTTAGTCTATCGAATTTTTTTAAGTTTGTGATGAATAACGAGGAGAGAAGACATGGAGAAATGTCGTTACGGTTATCGATGGTTGAGAGTGTATAAAACATCATAGTAAAGAAAATATCGGATGAATCTCTCATAAGTAACACTTTGAATTGGAACATGTGAAAATTTTTGCTTGCACTAAGATTTATAAATAACTGCTCCCAACATAACGTGATCCCTCCAAAATTAGACATAGTTAGCTAGGCTATGTATAATTAAGGAACGATGACGTGACGTTCGGTTTAGTTGTTATAACTCTCAATGTTTACAAGAATTTATACCATGTCGTTAAAATGATAGTTAAAGTAAAAGGAAGTAAGATTCTCGTAAGTAATAACAAATCGGAAAGAAAATAAGTACGATAGATGAGAATATTTTACAACGAGTGGTTTATCAAAAGTAGTACATCTTAAGTTATAAAGATTCGGATACGATGGAAAACATAAACTTAGTACGACATAGTACATAAGGAAAAATAAGACTGTTAGTTTCTGAACTTCTTCAGTCTTCCGCGTTGTTGTGACCATGACGAGCTTCTCCTCCTCCTAACATGTATGCATTCCTATGAGCACCTTCAACTGGTTGACCTTGATTTTGGGGACATTGATTCCGATAGTGTCCTTGTTCCCCACATCCGAAGCATGTGACTACGGCTTTACCTTTACAATCCCTGGCTAGATGTCCCGGTTTTTGGCATTTGTGGCACTTGGCAGGGCAAGGACCCGAGTGATGAAACTTACATCGATTACATAGTGGGTGTGTTCCAGCATAACCTCTACCTTCTCTAGGTGCAGCAACATAAACCATAGCAGCTTCTTGCCTTCTATTCTGTTGTTGATGATGGTTAGTGTTACGGTTTTGGTTGTCGTTATCATAACCTCCTTGGTCATTTTCCCATTTTCTTTTGTTGTTGATGATTTGGTTATCGTCGTTGCTGTTATTGTGATTTCGGTTGGTGTTGGTGATGTTACCTCTCTTTACTACTTGTGCCATGAGCTTTTGAGACACTCGAATAGATTCCTCAATCGTTTGCGGATCAAAGGAAGTCACATCACCTTGAATAATCTCGGGAAGTCCTTCAATGAAAGCCTCCAGTAGCTTCTCATTATCCGAAACCATAGATGGGCATAACACGGCCAATTCTTGAAACCTTCGAATGTAAGTATCAATGTCATACCCAATAGTTACCAGTTCATAGAATTCGGTTTCTAACTTTTTCACCTCCGTACGCGGACAATATTTCTTCGTTAACAACCCTTTGAATTGCTCCCAAGTAAGCTTGAAAGCATTTTCCATTCCCATTGGTTGAGCATACGAATTCCACCACGACATTGCCCCATCCAGTAGTGTACTCGTAGCAAACTTAACCTTGCTATCCTCCGGGCAATTACATAACAAAAACACGGACTCCATTTTCTCGAACCATCGCACCATGGCAGTGGCTCCTTCAGTCCCTTTAAACTTGGTGGGATCTCCACTTTTGAAATCCTTGTAAGAACAACTCTTAACTCCGGATCCTCCTGCATTTCCAGTAGCAGCAGCAAGCCTTGCGGCTTCAGCAGCAGCCGCGGCCTCGGCAGCAGCAGCAGCCACCGTTTCCCTTTCAATCCTTAATGCCTCTGCTACACTATCCCTTACCAACTTTTGAATAGCCGCTTGTGTCATTTCAGGTGTAACTTTCTTCGGCGCCATAACTCTTCAAAATAAAAGGAAAATGAGACGTAGTCAAATCCTATGCTAATAATAAGCGCTCTAAAGAGATGTGATAGAAGGTGATAAGTTTGAGGTTATTTTTCAAAATGATCGACGAGTTCCAAAAAGGTGGGTTATGAGGTGTCGTAAGTGCTTCAAATGTATGATGGGTTAGTGACTTAATGTGTGAATAAAGTGTGACTCGACATGTTAGTGGTGAAACAAAGGAGTGAGAGTGACTTCGCCCTACTTAAAGGTTTATCTCGGCATTCGACGTTATCGGTGATGAATCAGTTGATATAAAAATTGTGATAGGGAATGACAAGAATTCTCCACATTAGAGTATGAGGAAATGATAATGGGATGGGTATTTAAGAGCATCCATGTGACAATCGATTTGAAATGAAAGTAAATAACTCGAAAAATGTACGTATAAACCGCATGTAAAGTGAACATGCACTTATGATGAAATGATGAGATGCTATGATAATGTAGTTATAGTCTAGGGTCAATGATGCAACCTAGTTCTCTATAACCGAATCTCTGATACCAATCTGTCACACCCCCAATTTACCTGTTTTGCAGCGGAATGGAATTCCTGGGGATTGACTGTCATAGCATCACAATCACAGTTATATTGAACGACCTAAAGTGTCGTTTGGAAAATACATCGATTGATTTAATAAAATAATCAGAGTTACAACATAGGTCCCAAAAGTTTACAAAGTTTGCGGAGATATAAATATATTACAAGTCCAAACGGTGGTTTTGAAAGAAAGTGCCATAATGTACAATGATGTAAGTCGACGCCGCGACTCAAAAGGTGGTTCCTTAACCATGCCATGATGATAATGCCTTAGTTACCTGAAAATACATTGCTAAAACGGTCAACAATAATGTTGGTGAGAAATCATAGGTTTAGGTAAATGTTTTATACGACTACACAAGTATAGATCAGGTATGACAATCATGTCACATAAAAATGTTACTGGTATGACAATTATGTCACATAAAAATGTTACAATTGCTTAAGCGCATGATACCGAAGCTCCGACTGATGTTCGCCCCAACAGAGTGTCTTGCCAAACAACTCTAATAATGTTTATGAATGAAATGCATCCGTATGACTAGTTGGGATTCACCAACCCGGATGGAGGCGTCACCCTCGATAGATCTATCCACTCACACACGCTTCTAGGAAATTAACGGCTCATGCATTTGAAATGGGGACATTTAACTGGCAACGTGTAACTCAAGCAATGTAAATGAATTTAACATACTTGGTATCGTAATAAAAATGTTGTGCAATGTATTCTCCCCCGTAGGTTTGAAATAATGTAAAAACTTGTAAAACGGGGCTATGAAAACTCACTTGATAAACTGGTGTGATGACAAGAGTGAGTACACTGAGGTATATCGGGAAACTTTAATCTGGACCTATTACGAATGATATGATATGTAATGAGTTATGATGTTATGATATGCATGCATTTCGTATGTTATTTATACCATTTGCGAGTTTTGAAAAATATTACTTATCGTCGAAAAATACTCTTTTGACGTCTTGACCATTCTTAAATCACTTTATAAGTATTTACGTCAAAATGTCATCCTACAATGGTTTCGTAATGATTTATAGTGAAATTTTCACTTTTCGTCGTAAAATAATGTCGTCGGAAATTTCATAAAAGTGACAAAAATGGCTTTGAAAAACTAGTCGTAAAATGGTGTACGTCGATCGTTAGGAAACGAACTCGACGGTTTTGGAAAGCTTGTATCAAAATCTAAAAGTTTCAGTTCAGGAGTTTTCGACATAAAGGTCTCGAACATAAAGATAATAAGGGTTAAAGATGGTGATTTTGTCTAATTGTTGTGTAAAAAGTGAGTTTCGGCCAAGTTTAAGCATCCGTAAATAATTTATTAAAACTCCGCTATACAAACGGTTGGTCGTTTTGAAAAATATGCTTGGTGATCTTGATTTTACTAGAAGACATTTCGTTTCAAAAAGTTCTACATCATAGTTAAAAACAGCCGTCAACATGGTCATTTTAGTTACCGTAACACTTATCTCGTAAAAATAATATAGTTTTTCTAAAAATAATAGTTACGGCAAGTTTATGAAAACGTGCATATCTTAGTCGTTTCAAATCCGTTTTCTACGTATTATATGTCCTTAGCTTCGTATCAAAGTATACTAATATATTTTTGACAAGTCGAAATAATTTATGAAGCTTAAGGCTCGTTTTTTACTCGAATAAAGTAAAAATAACTTGCTGAAATTTCTGAAAAATATATATTTCGTCGTCAAACTTTAAAAATTCATAACTTCTTCGTTATAACTCCGTTTTAATCCGTTCAAGCGGCCACGGATTCGTTTTAAAGTATATTTTCTAAATATCAAGGCCAAAATTTCGTGCCTACTGTCGGATTTTCCAGAAAATCAAAATAAGGACAGACCACTTTATATACTTGTCGAAAATAGTTTTTCTCGTACTAAACCTATTCCAATCCCTTCAAATCAACTCCAAAGCTAATCTAATCCTACCATACACCTTCTTAGGGTGTCATGGGTTCCTAGACATCATCAAGACCAAAATATACCAAGGGAATAATTATAGGATGACTCTTATGTAATAAACTCTAAAAATCAAAGTTAAAATGGTATAAACAACACAAGTCTTGCATGTTTCTCAAGTAAAATGATATGACCATAATAATGAATGTGAAATAAAAATATGAATATGAATGCTTACTAGTGATATGATGAGGTTAAATGAACAAAGATTTATCCTAATACCCTAGGTTTTTATCTCAAAACCTTGATTAAGAGTATACTAAATGTGATAATTAAACTTGTTCTTGAAAAAAAATATGGATTCTTGCTTCTTTCTTCCTTGGCCGAATCTCCACAAAAAGATGGAGAGGTTTATGAGTTGCTTTCACCTTTTCAAATGAGGTTGAATGTGTTTTATTTAATTATTAACTTGTTTGATATAAAAGTGCCTAGTCATATAACAATAGGTGTACATTTTCTAGCAAGATTTTTACATGAAACTCTTGTGACTCACCATGGGAAGTCGGCAAGTGATACAAAAAGAAACAAGAGATAAGATTTGAATGACTAATTATAATAGAGTATAAGTATAATTGATAATTTGTGAGTTAAAAATAGATATTTAGGGTAGTGTTAGCTATAAATAAATTTTAACGGAACAAAATAAAATATATCAAAGTCATAGAAATTATAAAAATACATTTCTTACAAAAATTTAGTGAAATAATAATTATCGAGTAGAATTTACGAAAACCGTCGTAATTATATAAATATAACATTTTATATACGAAATAAATTTAAAACACTGGGTAAACTCATAATTAATTTTTATAAACTTAATATGAGTATAAAAATATATCGGGATACTTTTTGGAAGTAATGGATCAATTGTTCAAAATAATTAATTACGCGATAACGTTTATTTAATAAAAGTTATACGTTTAATGAAAAATGCAAAACTATGCATGAACTAATATGATGACAATGATGCTAATGAAATGTAGACTAAACTTAGTCCATATGAAATGTTCGTGATGATATGATCATGAATTCGCCGCTAAACCATTAAGGTTACGCGAATTTGGAACACGTAAACCTAGTTTACGATAAATGTTGAAATGGTGAAGCATAAATTGTTTTGAGAAATGACCTGAAATTGCGAGTTGTCACGGTTGAGAGGTATTATCTCTAAAAGGATAAAAACTCTCCTCATCATCATCATATAGAGCCGCCTTGAGAAATTGGGAACGTCTTAGGGCTGCATGCTCTAGGATTAATAATTCTTCCCTAGATTTGCGAGCCTCTCGTTCTTCTCGCTCTTCGGCCAGCAATTCTCCTATGGTCTTTTCACCACTCACTTGATTCTTAAAGTTTTGAACCATATCATCAAGTGTTTTCATTATGGTTTCAAAATCTTGGGAGATTTCTTGAGACGACGGCTCAGGTGGAGTTTGAACCGTATAATGCTGTGGAGGTTGGAAATTTTCAAACATGTAAGATTCATGATTGTTACAAGGAACTGGGTTCCCTATTTGACAATCAGAGCTGAAATGGGGACCTCCACAGTACTCACAACAGTAAAACTGTTGAGTCTGGAATGGTGAATCATATGGATTTTGGTCATAACCAAAACTCTGAGCATCACCGGAAAACTGTTCATAGACAAACGTGTTTCCGGATTGACACTCAAATCCTTGGTGAGGACCTCCACAAAATTCACAACAGTAAAACTGTTGGTTATATGAAGATAAGTCGGGCTGGGGTGGGTAATTGGAAAAGTTTGAGGGGTCGTTAAATGAGTTCTGATTAGGATCATAATCAAATGAATTCCTCGAACCACAAAACAAACAACTCCCGTTATGGATATCATTACCACATTGTACACATGTACACCAACGACAGGGTGAACCAAAAAGAGGCTCACCACAACCGACACAAGGAATAAACGATTGCATTTGAGAGTTATGAAAAGGAATCAGTTTATTCAAAGATTCAACAAAACCAACATGGTGATCCGAATGACTATCAAGTCTCGAAGAACATTCAGAAAAATCAGGAGGTGGGACAAGTGGTGTGCTCTGAGAGCTAGCAATTTCCACCACTTCCGTTATGGTCTCCGGTTTTGGTTCTTGAGAAACGTGAAGATTAGGCAAGTCATTCTTGCTAGTCACCGGTGTTTGAATGGGTTCATCGTAATCAATTCTAATTCTCGACCTTTTTTCATCGGCTTGAATTTGTTCGATTAGATTACGGGCTCTATCTTCAAAGAAAGTGTCCTCGTAATCCTCGGTGGGTGCTTGGGGTAGCTCCGACGTTTGAACTGGTTTGTCAAGATTAGAATGTATTTCAGGTTGTGGCGGGTGGTCGAAATAACTTTGAAAAGAATTTATGATGGATAATTCGCACGAATTGCAAAATTCGCTTGAACTAGGCCCTCCACACCGCTCACACACATTTTTGACGATGAAGTTGACGATTGTCGACATAAGAATTAAACATATAGAGGATTAAGAAGAGAATCAAATGGTTGAGAGGATACGAAGAATAGAATTAAACGGCAAAAGAGGGTAAGAGAAATAGAATCAACGAATAAGAGGAATGAGAAGAGTATTTTTGGATTTTTGGATAAGAAAATATAAACATATACAGATGGATGGTATGAACAAAGAGTGAGTATCCAAATCACTAATCTGCTAAACGTAAGATAATCAGCACAGCTCCCCGGCAGCGGCGCCAAAAATTTGATGCGTGCAAAACCGTCAAGGTTTCTCACACAAGCCTGCCACTTGTGAATGGCAGACCGTAAGAACCTTAAAACAGTTTGAACACTAACTCAATGAAGATCTGAGGAGTATAGTGTTTCCCCGGGTCGTTATGTCCCAGCGAGTTGTGCAATGGATTATCAGACGTTTAGTGATCGGGAGATTTGAACGGAAAAGGAGATTGTGAATTAATTATAACTACAGAAAAGCCAACAAATTAAAACGTCTTAAATGCAAATTAAAGGAAATTAAAAAGATAAAATCTATTAAATAAACGCTATCACTATATTTAAAATGATGTTTTTGTTTTTATGTTTTTACAAAACTGAAATTAAAATCTACGTGACGTACAAATTAAAAAGTGAAACTTACACAATATTAAGCCTAAAAATATGAAAATGATATTTTTACAAACCTAATGATAAAAGAAAATATTTAGAAAAAGAAAATTATTTTTATAACTAATTATCTAATTAAAAACTATTTTTAACTATTAAATATTAATCTAAAATACAAGAAATTAGGAAATAAAACTAGAAAAATAAAATTATGAATTGGAAAAGTCTAAAATATCAAAATAGAATTTTCAAAACTATTTTTGTATTTTTCTGATTATTTTTCTATTTTTTATGAATTAAAAACTATTAAAAACTAATTAAAATATTTAAAAATATAAATTTAACTAAGAAAAATCTAGAAAAATATTTTTTTGTCTTTTTATATTTATCTAAACTTAAGAAAATTGAAAAATTATTTTTTTGAACCTTTTCTTAATTTTTTTTGTATTAAAAGCTATTTAAAAATGCTTAAAAACTAATTTAAATTAAGAAAAATAGCAAATCAACTTAGAAAAATCTGAAAATTTTAGGAAAAGTCTAAAATAAAATTAGGAATATAAGAAAAATGGAAAAACAGGTGCTTGTTAGGAGGAATATGAAACTGATGGCACAAGTGCTTAAAAATAAGCACTTGAGATAAGCTAATTAGCACCAATAAGCACCAGCTGATAACAGAAGCAATAATATGCAAGAAGAACCAGAATACAACAAAAAACAAATGCTTTAAACCTCTTGAATGCTGATAACCAAGATTTGATGTTTCTGAGAATATGTACTAACAACAGATTAGGGGGGCTACTTTGAGCTAGATTATAAGCTACTGAATAAGCTAGAAACTAGAAAGCAATTATTGGAACCTCAAGATAACCTGGCTAAGAACATGTAAACTAAAAATCAGACCCAGAGGTGCTCAGATGAGCTCTGTACAAGCTCAACAAAAACTGCTTAAAACCTGTGCAGGCTTAATGCCCTGCACAGGGCATTTAGCAACATATTGACAAGCTTTTTGAAGCTTCTACAAAATTCACAAAATTGTAATAAAATGGAAATAAACAAATAGACCAGGAGGACTTTCTGAAACCACAAGTTTCATTGAAAATGATTCAGAGGTGAGCTCATGAAAAATCTTCCTATTTGGCTCAAAACTGAAATTTGCAATTTGACTTTTTGAGCAAGAAGTGGAAAGTTGACTTAAATGAGATTTGGATCCAATTTAAGGACTGATTAAGAACTTAATGGATGAAATAAGACTAATGCTAGCTATATCTAAGACATTTAAACACAAAATAAGAATTGGATTTGTTAAAAATCCAACAGTTGACAGATTATAACAGTTGTGATGAATTTTTGACTTTAGTGGTTTTTATGCACAAGTGAAAGACTTAAATCAGTTCAATAGGACTTAATAAGCATGACCCAATAGATTTTAACCACTACAAACACCTATAAGGCAGATTAGACAGAGGATCCAAACACCCTTTATTACAACTGTTATGAACTAAAAATGAAGCTAACTAGTGATCCAACTTGAACCAATGACCAAACTGAGCTATCATGACCATATTACAACTATATAAACAGGTTTAAACAGTTGGTGATCACAGATACTCAAACAAGTATGAAATGCAAAATGGACTAAAAAATTGAAACTGAGAACTCACCCACATGTATCCAAATTATTTGCAGTCCAAAACCAGAACCATAACTACTCTAGGCTAGTCTAATCCAACCCCAATAAACCTCTGCAACACCCATTATCAGCTTCCATTCTAATTTGAGCTCCTGTTGACTTTTGTTGACTAACATGGAAAATTGTTTGAAACTGTAATGTGAGCTTATACAAGGCTTTAACAAGCTTAAACAAGCTTATTTGAACATGAAAAGAGATTATTTGAAGCTGTTGAATGATACTTTGAGATGGAAATTTTCAACAGTAAACATTAAATTTGGAACTTAGATGAAAGACTTTGATTGATACTCAAAAGTGACTTACAAAGGTTTGTAAACTTGAAATTGATACAATGAAACTGAAATTACATCATTTTAATTTAAACTAAGACAATGATTAAAAAAACGACATAAGTAAAATTTTTATAAACTAACTACCACCTTTCTTGCTTCTATCTTCATTCTTTTTATACCCAATCTTATTCTCTCTCCATTTTGAATAGTTCCCACCATATTCTTGACCATTGGATTGCAGAATTTGATCTTGGCCCTTAAATTGAGTTTTGGCGGGAAAATGGGATTTAACAGTTTGGGGTTGAGTGTTGGGGGAGAGATTGCATTAAATGCATCTTGGAGTGAGGTGGAGGAGGGGGGACATGGAAGGAGATAAGGTGAGGAGGGGGGTTGTGTGTTGCAGGTGTTTGCAGAGATCAAGTGGGGAGGGTGAAGGTTTTGGCGCGTTGGGTTGTGTTTGACCAAGGATTTGACCAAGGGTATTAATAATAGAAAGGGGTTCAAAACTTATTATGACAGGGGGTCACATGGTTAGGCAGGGTCCAAAATGAGTTAAAGGGTTTAATAATCCAAGGGCCTTTGTGTAATTTTCTGAAATATCAAGGGCCAAGGCTGCCAATTTGAAAAGTTATTCCAAGGGACCACAAGTGACAACCTTCAAAAGTATAAGGACCAAACTTGCCATTTTGCCATTTTTCAGGGGCCATTTCTGCCAATTTTCAAAGTTGAAGGACTAAACTTGTAATTTTCTCAAACTTTTTATATTTTTCACCAAAGGACTAAATTTGACAACTTTTGATTTTAAAAGGACCTTTGGTGATTTTTCTTTTGAAATTATGGCTCAGGGACTGTTTTGACAATTTTTGAAACTTGGGGGACTAAAACTGCAATTTTTGCAAATTTGATATGTTTTTCATCTGATTTTGATATTTTTGCATTTAAAACACATAAAACACTGATTTGTGATATTTTGATCATTTTGATGTGTTTCTGAGTGTTTTCAGATGATTTTGCAGTTTATATTGTACAAAAATGATGAGTATTTACACACTCATCAATCACCCATATGGACCCATTTGTTAGTGCTTATCTTTAGCACTAGATACCCTTAGTACACCCTTCCGAGCCAATCTTTTCGTTTTGATAAACTCAGAAAATTACAAAAATATTTTACACTTTCAAGCTTTAGCCAACCCTTATCAAGTCTATTGGTTTGTTGCTAGTTGTTTGGAATGATTGGATTGTTTTTGATGATTATGAAGAAGCTACACTTTGTTTATAGTGTGTACCATTTTCCATCTTGGATGAAAGAGACGTCTTTCTCGATTTTTTTGGTGTATGCTTACACTAAGTGTGGGGGAACTAAAAAAAATGGTTATAGCCAATGTGCTATATTAAGATGAAGTATGTTGGAGATATTGATTAGCCAATGTGCTAAGACGTGATATATATATTTGGAGATCGATATGAGAAGAGGTGAAATAATCATTTTCGGGATTGTGGTTTGTATGATGGCTAGCAACATGGAGGTTTAGACTTGATTTTATTTTTATTTTAACACCAATTTCATAAACTATCCCATGCCTTATCCATACCTTTTATGAACCCTTAGCCTTAACGTTATAACCCGAATAAAAGCCCTCTTTGATGAATTTATTTTCTTTGTTTTGATACTTGTACAAGCTTATGGTAAAAAGCATTGATCATGACTAGGCAATGAGTGATTTACATATACCCACCAATATATGAGAGTTGAGTGATTTTTCTACATCATTCGTGAGGTGTTCTAGTTATGTTATCTAAAGTATTTTTGTTCATTTTTAAAATTTTTCACATATTTTAAGCAAACCGATGATTATCTTTTGGGGTAATTGTTACTTTTAGAACCATGTTGTCAAAGACCATTGAAATCAATCTTTGCAAATGTTAGACCTACTCGAGGGCGAGTAGAGCTTAAGTGTGGGGGAATTTGATAACGCCTAAAATGAACATATTTTTAGTAGCGTTATTGTTAGTTTTGTGCATGATAATCGGCTATATTTACTCATAACTGTTGCAGAAGTGCAAAGATGCGTATTGTGTATGTATATGTATATGTAGCCAGGTATCACGAATAACGAAGAAATGAAGTTTTTATGCACATTTTGGAAGATTCTCGAGGAAGGAAGTTGAGCTAGGAAGCTTTTGGATTCAATGATTAAGAAACGCAATGATTTCTAAGTATCTACGGCAAGGAAAGATCAAGTTTTGCCTTGGAGATCATCAGCGAGAGCAAAGAATGAAGCGAATAAGAGAAAAGTCAACAAAAAGTCAAAACAGCACAAACCCAGCCGATCGGTCACAACCCGTAACCGGATCCGGCTGGGCAATTGGTCAAGACAAAACCGATTCGGTCAGAGATGAAACCGATCCGGTTTCTCATACTGCAGTTACACAAAGTCGCATTTATTGTTGCCTTAACTCCCCATAATCATTGGAGTCCGATCATTTCTTGATATTTACTTGTTGAGGACGTTTTTGGTCAGTTAGGCAAGCACCTTTGGCTATATAATGAACCTAGTACTAGTATACTAAGTGTGACACAACCAAAATTGTATTAGTTTACATCTAAACTAATACCAACCATTTTATTCAGCCCAAAAGCTTAGTACTTACTGAAAAACGTCCAGGAGCAAGGAGGGAACCATTCTCATCCATTGTTTTGATAGTTTGGAGTTGCGCGGTGAACCTAGGTGATTGGAGGCGCGTGGTTGCTACAATCCACGAATTCTAATTCTTGTAATCACAAAAGTTTAGGTATTCTATGAACTTTGTTATGGAATTCTATTCTCTTGAATTGTTGGAATTACTTTATTACTATTTGTGTTTAGTTATTATTATTATTATCATGGAGTAATTTTGGGATATACTTGTGTGTTGGGATGTAGTTAATCGTATTAGTGTTCTCAAAATGTGATGCATGTACATATGATCTTGTTTAAATGAGTTTGTTGGAAAAATACTAGTCTTGGTTTGATTTGTTGATAAAACATGTTTTAAGAAAAAGGACCGAAAGGATTTCTCTTGTGTTTTATTTCAAAAAGTGAAGTGACAAACTAGTATGGGGATATGGTGATTGACAACCACCATGTTTGCTTATTAAAACAAGACTAGGAATATTTTCATCACGAAAGGTCGAAAGATTCGTAAGAACAACTTTAATAAGAATATGTTGCAAACAAATGGAATTTCTATAGGATAATCATTGGGATAAGGGCCGAAAGGATTACCTAAATGTTTTTGTTCTTAGAATGATTTTTACAAACACATACCATGGTTGAGGAATCATTTGCTTATGATTTGTGCATCATATAAAGAGTATACACCAAACCTTCATGAATACTATTTATGATTGATTATAGACTACACACAAGTATATATATATTTCTTATTGAATTTCGCTATAACATAATTATTTGGGGAAAGCCTTGACAAGCTTTCTTGTTGGAATCTTTTTAAATAAATATCTTTCATACACAAAATCCCTTGGGACGATCTCGACTTACCAAACTTTGCTATTGCGGACGAGTATACTTGCTCGTATGTGTTAATAGGTTAGACGGTTAAATCGTGTTTATAAATTTTTAAAACTTGCACCAACCGGGCACATCAAGTTTTTGGCGCCGCTGCCGGGGATTTTCTTTAATTTTCTTTGATTTTCTGTAAAATTGATAGTATTAGAAGTATTTATATATATATATATATATATATATATATATATATATATATATATATATATATATATATATTTTTCGATCAAACCGATCGGTTGCAACCCGCAACCGGATCCGGTTACAGTTTCTGTCTGAATTATTTTTCAACTAACCGATTCGGTCGATTAACCAACCGAATCCGGTTGGTGTTTCTGAGTTGAATTTTTATTATTTTTAGGTCTTGAGTTTTAACTTGTGTTTTTAGTTTTGTTAAGTGTCTTACATTGTTTAGTTTATGTTTCTATAGTTTGTTCTTGTTTTTACTAACTCTAACGTTAATATTCGTGTTTTGTTTTGTTTTGTCAAGTTGTCTAGTAATATGGATAGTTTGAGTGGAATCTCGGAATACCTTCGTACTTTGGATGAAATGTTCAAGGATACTGGAAGTTCATTGGAAAATATTGGAGGTATCTTGGAAGAAAGTAAGAAAGAATTGGGAATTGATACGGGTAATATGGAGGAAATTGGTGAAAATAAGGTTCAGCTACCCAAGAAAGGAAGAGTCGTAGTGTTCACACAAGCACCTTTAACGGTGTATGATTCACCGCTAATGAGGTTTGGAACGCCTTGCAGTGTGGAAGGAATAAGTGCTTGGGATGCGCAGCTTAATATGGCTTATGGAGAAAACTATATTTTGGAGAAGGTTCTTGACGAAATTGGTCATGTACGATTGGATTATGAAGCATATGAAAGAAAGATGGTCAAAAATCTGAAGGTCAATATTCATGGACATATTTTTGAAACTGATTTTGTTGTAGTAGAAGAAGGGAATGCGGATGAACCTAATGTGTGTTTTGGTCGAGATTTTCTTGTCACGACCAAGTGTCAAGTGGATTTTGCAATGGGAGAGATGAGAATTAATATAACTGATCTGGAAGAAGGAAAAGGAGTAAACGAGATGTTAGTGGAAGTTTGTGCAAACATGGAAGAGAAAGAGGTGGAAGTGGTTAAGATGGGAAAAGCAAATCGGAAGAAACCGACATCAAACAAACTAACCCCAACAACAACCTCTACTACCAAAAATGATTCCACACCATCATCACCGACTACTACTCTCAAACCCTTAACCGATAAGCAAAAAGAAGCTATTTTAGAGAATCTAGAACAAAAGTTTCTTGAGCTTAATGAAAAGAAACCGGTGATAGAAGTACTCCAAGATTATGTGCTTTACCGTAAGAAGTTGGATTCATTGATGCTAGCAAGGGCTAGGTTGGAAGGAAAGAATCTCACGGAGGAGGAGCGAGATCGAATTTTGTTTAAAGGCATGCCGAGGAAGGAAAAGGATCCGGGTAATTTTGTGTTGCCAATCAAAGTAAATGGAACAACACATGTCTATGCTTTAGCCGATACGGGGTCGAGTGTTAATGTGATGTCGTATCCATTGTTTAAAACTTTGGGACTAAGTAATCCGCAACCTAATCATTCTAAGCTTACTATGGCGGATAACTCTCAAGCGAAGGCAATGGGAGAGGTGAAGAATGTGAGAGTGCAAATTGGATATCAACCGTATTTGGCAGATTTCCTTGTCCTAGATATTCCGGTGGACAAGAGTTTACCATTACTATTGGGGAGACCATTCTTACGAACTTGTGGTGCGATTATAGACATGGGAAGAGGCACTTTGACTATTGATGATGGGATTTCGATGCAAACATACTACCCAAAACCAAGAGGGCCAACTTTGGAATTTATGGAGGATTTGGAATGGATGGAAGCAGGTGATGATTTAACATGTTTTGAAGTGGGACGTGATGTCCAAGGTAACCCAATGTACGGACCGTTAGCTCCGCCGTATTTTGATATA
This sequence comes from Chrysanthemum seticuspe, assembly GCA_019973895.1. Taxonomy (NCBI): domain Eukaryota; kingdom Viridiplantae; phylum Streptophyta; class Magnoliopsida; order Asterales; family Asteraceae; genus Chrysanthemum; species Chrysanthemum seticuspe. Next base: position 272,928,793 of record BPTQ01000006.1, on the reverse strand, counting down.
GAGGACGAAATGGAACGTGCATTAGCGGTAGAAGCTTTCTATAACCCATTCAAAAACATACTAGTTTACAAAAAGTTGACTGACTTTTTAGGTTCTTAACCGGTGCAACTTAAGAATTTGGAGTGGAAACCCGAAGGGTCGGGGACTTACAAGAGACAAACCGGAGATGGAGCATGGCATGTTAAGTTTGATATACTATGTCCGGACGGACGAAGATTCATGAGAAAATTCAAAACTTTTGAAACGTTCCGTGAGTTGACCGGAAAATTTCAAAGCGAGGATATTCTTAGACAAGAGTATTTTGAGGAATTTTGAAGAGAAGACAAGAGGCCGTAATAAACAAGCAATTATTGCTTGAATTTCATGAACTATTTCTTTTTGATTTGATGCATTTAGGATTTTTGTTTCTTATTTAATTTTTTTTTATGATTGAGTGATTTGGTTAATGCATTATAACTTTGAGTTTTGAGATGAATTTGGTTTAGTTCATTAGTGTGATGAGTTGAGATTGAGTTTTTTTTTTAGATTGGATGATTGTTCAAAATTTCATATGGTGGGTGAATGTTGTGTGAATCTTTAGTAGAATTTTTGAGTAAAATTGTTGCTTGGAAGGTAAATGCCTAAGTAACATGTAAAAATGAAAAATTTGGTGAAATGCATACCGAAACGGTTGTGTCCTTGACTGAACCGGTTGCAATTGAGTATAAAACCAAAAATTCACTTTTTCGGGAAAAAAAAAAACACACACACTAATTCTCCAGGTGGTTTTGCAAAAATTCGTCCAAGAGAAGCAGATTGGAGGTTGTTTAAGTTGTAGGAAAACATCATGGCACCTAAACAAGTAAGCATCTACAGTCAATTAACTCAATTAAGGTTTTATTAGAGCATTTGATTCGAATTGGATATTAGGTCACCAATTTGGGGGTTTTTGTTATAATTCGAATTAAGTTGTAATATTTTAAGATTGAGTAGGTAATTGATATAGGAGTGCATTGCAAGAAGGATTGGATTGATTGATACAACATAGGATGAATAATAAATGATTGAATTTTCGGATTTTATTTGGGTTGTGCTTTTGAATAAGATAAGTTGCAATTGGTGGTTCCTAATGATAGATGATGCGTTTTTTTTTATTAAGTGATAGATGCCACATTATTGGAACTAATGCATGAAGGATATAGGTTTATCAAGTTGAATTCTAAGATGATGTTTTGAGAAGCGAGTTAAGAATAATTCAAGGATGTGGAAATCATTGTGGATGATAGAATGCGATCTAAGAGTGCTTTAGGAATTAGAAATTCGAGTTTAAGAGGATTAGGAGGCAAAAGCCTTATGAAGTCTGCACAACTGATTCGGTTGCGCATTGCAACCGAACGGTTGGTGTTTGACCATTTGGAAACCGATTCGGTTGGTGATCCAACCGAATCCGGTTGTGGTTTCTGTATTAAAATTTTGTGAAATTTTGAAATGAATCTTAGAGGGTTCCTTGAACCTTCTTGTTTGTTCTAACACTCTTATATGGTCTTATATTTGTGATTTCTACAGAGAATTATTGTAGGGAGCTCGAGTGAGGAGGAAATTCCAATGAACCCGCTTGTTACAAAGTTTTGTGAAAGAAACGAGAAGAAGAAGGTTAAGTATAGTGTGAAGACGGAGGCAAATGCTAATTTAAAGTTCAAAAATCTCACCGACGGGGAGAAACATGCTTTTCGGGAAAGGTTGTCGAAGTTACAACATAGGACATGTTTGGTTCCGAGGGTGATTGATTGGGATTTATTTGAGGAATGTGATTGTGAAGATAAGTTAAGAGGAATGATGCGAACGTCTTATGTATATCTAGGAGATGGAGATTCGTTCAATGATTTGTCATGGGAAAGAGCATTTAGCGTCAATGAAGAGGTCTATCGAGAATGGTGTATGGAGTTCTTTTCAACCATGTATTTTGAAAGAAAGGTGGATGTTCGGAACTTGATGACGGAGATTTGTGTTTGGTTTAGGCTTTGTGGAAGGGATCATGCTTACACATTGCCAGCTTTTGGCGTGGCTCTTGGTTTGTACGAGCCACATGAGGTTAATCATCGATTATTTGAAACTCACTTTTCTAGACTTCGGAGGTTTGAAAAAGACTATCCTAGTATTCCCGCTTATTGGAATCAAGTGGGAGATCCTACTTGCGCTAGGAGGAATGCTTCAACCATCAGGAATCCGTTGATGAGGATACTTCACAAGTTGATTGTGACCGGGCCATTTAATAGATTTGGAAGCAGGGACAAATGTCAGAAACCGGACTTATGGGTTATGAAGTTCCTGGAAAAAATTAAGGACGGTAATGCCATTTGGCAAATAGCCGAATATTTGTCTAGGAGAGCCCCGGGAATCAAGAGCAACAGTAACATTTGTGGAGGACATTTTGTGACAAAATTAGCGAAGAATCTTGGGTATTATGTTGATGAGGAATTGGCTAAGTGTGGAGAGCCAAAGTATAGTGATACGTGGACTGCGCAAGGTTTTGGTAATGCTTTGAATAGGAGATTGAAAACCTTAGGGTTATGGATTGAACCAAGACAACAACAGCAACCACCACAACAGCAAGGGAGTATACCAATGGAGAACGTGCAAATGGGTACGTCCAGTAGTTTTGATTCAGGTTGGGGAGAGTGGAACAAACATTTAGATGAGATTCAATGTAGGGATGTATGGAGAGACTCGATGATTTTGAGAAACAACTACATCAATGATTATTCCATGCCTATTTTTCAAAACATGGCTCGTGAAGCCAATTATGAGTTGCCACCCTACAATCCACCCAATGTTCCACCATATCCTTTCCCTTACACTTCTTATCATGGACCCTATCCGTATCCATATCCTGGGTACGCACCATTTCCTGATCCAGTACCCCCATATGGTCGATTACCTGAAGTTGGTGGAGCAAGCCACGATGTTGGAGGATCATCATCAGGAGTTGGAGGAAAGAGGAAGAAGAGGAGAGTTCGTTCGGAGATTGTGGACGAAAACTACGTAACCGAAAGTGATGATGATGAATATGATGATGAAGAAGGAGATGACATGAGCGAAGATGAAGAGTGATTGTGGATCATTCGTGAATTATGGTTTCAAAGACAATGGGTTATGATGTGTTAAACAATATTATTTCTATCTTTTTAGATTGATTAGCATGTTTTGCTTGATTTTATCTAGTTTTTAGTTGCATTTGTTTGTTTGTTTTGTGTATTGCGTGTTGCAGTTTTGTTTGCAGGATGGATGTGTCGGAAGCTTATTGATGGTCAAATATTTGGAGTTGGATAACTCACATGCTTTCTTATGACCCAATATGCATATTGCATATTCTATCCCGTGGTATCTTTTAACTATTTATTTTTTCCATTTTCTTTACTTTGAAGTTCATTTTTCATTACATTGAGGACAATGCAAAACTTAAGTATGGGGGAGGGAAGAAAATAGGAAAATGATGTGCATTTTTATAACTTTTGGATGCAAGTGATTAGAAGAAATTCGCCCTTGTTGGTCTAGTTGTTTTCACGCATAATTGATATTTATAACTTGGGATTTCAATGGTAAAATGAGAGTTTTTGAAAAAATTTTGGATTTGAACCAAATTACGGAAGTAATTCAATTTGGATTCGATAGCATTTTCTAGCATGCATAATAGCCTTTTTCCACACTTTTGTGAGGTTTCTTTTTGTATAAAACACATCTTTTGTTTTATATTTGCTATGAGTGTGCCGGTGATTATGTCGATTCTAGAACTTGTACTAGTTATGCATTACGGTTAAATTCACTTTCTAGTGATTTAAATATGTTCAAATGATAAGAGGCACCTTAGGATTTACCCAAATGGCCTTCCATTTACATCTAATGATATATTAGCTAACCACATTGGTTAGTTAATCACCCATATGGACCCATTTGTTAGTGCTTATCTTTAGCACTAGATACCCTTAGTACACCCTTCCGAGCCAATCTTTTCGTTTTGATAAACTCAGAAAATTACAAAAATATTTTACACTTTCAAGCTTTAGCCAACCCTTATCAAGTCTATTGGTTTGTTGCTAGTTGTTTGGAATGATTGGATTGTTTTTGATGATTATGAAGAAGCTACACTTTGTTTATAGTGTGTACCATTTTCCATCTTGGATGAAAGAGACGTCTTTCTCGATTTTTTTGGTGTATGCTTACACTAAGTGTGGGGGAACTAAAAAAAAATGGTTATAGCCAATGTGCTATATTAAGATGAAGTATGTTGGAGATATTGATTAGCCAATGTGCTAAGACGTGATATATATATTTGGAGATCGATATGAGAAGAGGTGAAATAATCATTTTCGGGATTGTGGTTTGTATGATGGCTAGCAACATGGAGGTTTAGACTTGATTTTATTTTTATTTTAACACCAATTTCATAAACTATCCCATGCCTTATCCATACCTTTTATGAACCCTTAGCCTTAACGTTATAACCCGAATAAAAGCCCTCTTTGATGAATTTATTTTCTTTGTTTTGATACTTGTACAAGCTTATGGTAAAAAGCATTGATCATGACTAGGCAATGAGTGATTTACATATACCCACCAATATATGAGAGTTGAGTGATTTTTCTACATCATTCGTGAGGTGTTCTAGTTATGTTATCTAAAGTATTTTTGTTCATTTTTAAAATTTTTCACATATTTTAAGCAAACCGATGATTATCTTTTGGGGTAATTGTTACTTTTAGAACCATGTTGTCAAAGACCATTGAAATCAATCTTTGCAAATGTTAGACCTACTCGAGGGCGAGTAGAGCTTAAGTGTGGGGGAATTTGATAACGCCTAAAATGAACATGTTTTTAGTAGCGTTATTGTTAGTTTTGTGCATGATAATCGGCTATATTTACTCATAACTGTTGCAGAAGTGCAAAGATGCGTATTGTGTATGTATATGTATATGTAGCCAGGTATCACGAATAATGAAGAAATGAAGTTTTTATGCACATTTTGGAAGATTCTCGAGGAAGGAAGTTGAGCTAGGAAGCTTTTGGATTCAATGATTAAGAAACGCAATGATTTCTAAGTATCTACGGCAAGGAAAGATCAAGTTTTGCCTTGGAGATCATCAGCGAGAGCAAAGAATGAAGCGAATAAGAGAAAAGTCAACAAAAAGTCAAAACAGCACAAACCCAGCCGATCGGTCACAACCCGTAACCGGATCCGGCTGGGCAATTGGTCAAGACAAAACCGATTCGGTCAGAGATGAAACCGATCCGGTTTCTCATACTGCAGTTACACAAAGTCGCATTTATTGTTGCCTTAACTCCCCATAATCATTGGAGTCCGATCATTTCTTGATATTTACTTGTTGAGGACGTTTTTGGTCAGTTAGGCAAGCACCTTTGGCTATATAATGAACCTAGTACTAGTATACTAAGTGTGACACAACCAAAATTGTATTAGTTTACATCTAAACTAATACCAACCATTTTATTCAGCCCAAAAGCTTAGTACTTACTGAAAAACGTCCAGGAGCAAGGAGGGAACCATTCTCATCCATTGTTTTGATAGTTTGGAGTTGCGCGGTGAACCTAGGTGATTGGAGGCGCGTGGTTGCTACAATCCACGAATTCTAATTCTTGTAATCACAAAAGTTTAGGTATTCTATGAACTTTGTTATGGAATTCTATTCTCTTGAATTGTTGGAATTACTTTATTACTATTTGTGTTTAGTTATTATTATTATTATCATGGAGTAATTTTGGGATATACTTGTGTGTTGGGATGTAGTTAATCGTATTAGTGTTCTCAAAATGTGATGCATGTACATATGATCTTGTTTAAATGAGTTTGTTGGAAAAATACTAGTCTTGGTTTGATTTGTTGATAAAACATGTTTTAAGAAAAAGGACCGAAAGGATTTCTCTTGTGTTTTATTTCAAAAAGTGAAGTGACAAACTAGTATGGGGATATGGTGATTGACAACCACCATGTTTGCTTATTAAAACAAGACTAGGAATATTTTCATCACGAAAGGTCGAAAGATTCGTAAGAACAACTTTAATAAGAATATGTTGCAAACAAATGGAATTTCTATAGGATAATCATTGGGATAAGGGCCGAAAGGATTACCTAAATGTTTTTGTTCTTAGAATGATTTTTACAAACACATACCATGGTTGAGGAATCATTTGCTTATGATTTGTGCATCATATAAAGAGTATACACCAAACCTTCATGAATACTATTTATGATTGATTATAGACTACACACAAGTATATATATATTTCTTATTGAATTTCGCTATAACATAATTATTTGGGGAAAGCCTTGACAAGCTTTCTTGTTGGAATCTTTTTAAATAAATATCTTTCATACACAAAATCCCTTGGGACGATCTCGACTTACCAAACTTTGCTATTGCGGACGAGTATACTTGCTCGTATGTGTTAATAGGTTAGACGGTTAAATCGTGTTTATAAATTTTTAAAACTTGCACCAACCGGGCACATCAGTCTGTATTAGTGAAGAATCAATCTCTTTATTTGATTCTTCACATTTGAGTGTTTGAGTGTTTGTAGTGAGGATTGCTGGTGTCCTTCTAAAGGAGATCGGTTTTTCTTTGTATTGTTGAACTAAATAAATTGAGGAGGTTCTTGATTCTTATTAATAAGATCATCAAAGGGGAGATTGGTTGGGTGATCATATTTGTTTTCTTTACCATTTTTACACCCTCACTTTAGCTATTTAACATGTATGCATGCACAAGATCTAAAATACATATGTTTTATAGAACCAAGAAAGATGATAAAACAAAAGAAAATTTTTAAAAAATCAATTTTGTTATTGCCCTAACCTCTTTTGCTTGGCCCTGAAGCTAATATGCATGCTAATGACCTCATCTTCAACCTTCTATAATCGTTGTTATCAACATCACTTGCATTGTTAGTTGATAGTACATTAAATACCGACATCTCTCAGCCATTTTTGTTGAATTCACTAACATGAATGGTTGTTACATTTATATATTGTTGATTAGGACTTAGGCAATAGACATCACCAAAGTATGTTGTCATTAACAAAAATAGTATAACAAAGCCAATCACAAGCCACAAATTGCCATATTATTCAGTAAGTGTTATTGTTTTCTAAATGAAACGGTTGAAGGATCGGGGGTGTTCTTGGTGTAGATGGAATGTACAATTGTCAATACATAAGATGCAAAGACCGTGTAAGGACAATATTATAAAACTTGGTACCATAACGACTAAGACTCCCCGTAATGCATCGGTTGACTCGATCGACCCATGGTCGACGCGTCTACCCCATTACACCTTTACTTCCCCAACGCTTCTTAGGCTAAAAAAAGGAGAACTCGGTCGATATTAAGACCGAGTCGTGGGAGCGATTGGCGCACAAAAAAAACACCTGGTACAAAAAATGACCGTTTGTTCATATATTTTTTTCTATAAATGTTCTTTAAAAATTGTACTATTTAAAAATAACTAAAAAAACGAGCCGGTACTATTCATAAACTGCCTGCAAAAGTGAGTGGTTGGATGGAGGATGTTGAGTCGCATGTTGTAGAGTCAAAGGCTTGAGCGGCACTGCTGTTGTTATTGTTGTTGTAACTTAAAAATATTTTAAATGATATGACATGCTAAATTCTTACCGAAGAATTCACTCTTTTTGTTAGTTGTCTGATTTGTATAACAGGTCCAAGTGGGGCACTTTAAATGTCCCAAGAAAATATTTACAAACCACCCCTTCGAATCATTAGCATACTACGAAAATTATCCGATACTTTTAACTAAATATAACTTTTTATATAACAAATTTTATGTATCAAATATTAGCAGTCTTTTAAAAAAAAATACTAATGAAAAGGTATTTAAATTACGAATAAAATGAGCCGGATATTGAAATAATTTTGATTAATGTACGATTTTATAAAAAATATTGAAGTTTAGTATATGTTATAAATATTTACAAAACTCCCCTTGGACTATGTGGCACGCTACAAAAATTTCTCGGTATTTTTAGCTATTTACGGTCTGTATATAACAAACTTCATTTATTAAATATCTAAATGATATTTAGTGTTTTTGTATAAAAATATTACAATGAAAATGTTTTGTAAATTATGAATAGAATGAGCCCATATAAAATGCATAAAAAAGATTTATTTGTTATTATCACAATATATATTGAATACGGACGTCCAAAGCAAAGAACGGAAAACAATATATAATTTGAATGAATGTCCTTTTCCTTACTACGTACATTGCTTTGCTCATCAGTTGCAACTAGCTCTTGTTACAGCATCCAAAGATATGTCTGAGGTGCATACATTTTTTAAGCAATTGAACTTCATTGTTAATGTAATAGGTTCTTCTACTAATCGTAATGATCAAATACAAGATGCTCAATTTGCTTAAACTTCACATCTAGCTGAAATAGGAGACTTAAAGGTGGAAGAGGTCTAATAAATTGCAAAACATACAAAAGGCCGGAGATACAAGATGGAGTTCACACTTCAAATCCATTTGTAGTTTCTTACGATTTTTTGATCCAACCCGTATGGTATTGAATGAAGTTTTTCTTGGACGGTCTACTGGTCCTCAAAAAGGTGATGCTAATATGTTCCTACACATCTATTATCATTTGATTTTCTTCTGGTTTTGCATCTTATGAAGAAGATAATGGAGATTACAGACAAGCTTTGCAAATTTTTGCAAAATAAATCTCAAGATATTGTTAATACTTTGACTTTGGTTTCGACTACAAAGACATTAATTCAAAACTTAAGGGGTAATGGCTGGCAATCACTTCTGGATCAAGTTATTTGTTTTGTGGAAAACATAAGATTCCAATTCCTGATATGAACGCAACTTATACGAGATGTAATTCAGTCTCGGCATAAGATAGACGATGTGACTGTAGAGCATCACTATCCGGTAGATGTGTTTATAGTTGCTATTGATAGTCAGTTGCAAGAGTAAAACAATAGATTTAATGAGTCTGTTTCAGAGCTTCTTCGTCTTAGTGTTACTATGGATCCAAGAAAATCGTTCAATGCTGATGACATATGTAAATTGGTGACAAAGTACTACCCTTTGGATTTTACCGAACAAGAAAGAATTGAGTTCAGACTTGAGTTGCAACATTTTGAGCTTGATAATGATCCAAGATTGAAGAATATTAGTGCACTTTCAAAGTTGTGTAGAGGGTTGAAAATAACAGAGAAGTAGGAAATGTATCCCTTGATTGATAGATTGGTTCGTCTTATATTAACTCTTCTTGTTTCAACTGCAACATCTGAAACAATTTTTTAAAGAAGAAACTTTTGAAAACAAGACTCCGTAGTACCATGAGTAATGACTTTATTAAAAGTAGCATGATTCTTAGCAATGAAAGGGAGATTGTTGATACCCTTTGTACGGAGATAATAATAGATGAATTTTACTCCAAATCACAAAGACGTGTCTAAATGATGAAGAAGCGCAAGGTAAAGTTTCTTGTTATTCTTAAAAAAGGATTATTACTTATCATTTACATAAAAGGTTATGTTTTTATATCTTAACTATTTTATGTCAATTCCAGATTAGTTCGTGACATAAAGGATCTTTTCGTCAATTCCAGAATTCTAATTAAGATTGATAAAGTATGACGTAAGTCAATTTATTTTAAGGCATTACTTCTTATTTTATTAGATATTTGGTTCTTCGTCTATTTTTCTAGATTATGATGTTTTGCTATATTTCTTGAAACTATGATCTAAGAAAAAATCGTCCCTCCTCCCCCCACCCCCTCCCCCAACTTGAAGTCCTGGCTCCGCCCCTACATAACACATCACATTGTGAAAACAATTTGCAAAACATATGTGATAATAAGATCCTTTTATCCTATATTATATGACATTCGATTATTTATACAATAAATAGGGGGATTTTCATATATCCCCACATACACACACATATTTACATATTTTTCTAAATACAAGTTTTTATGCATGATGTACAACGTTTGGGGAAATATGTAAATATGGGTGTGTATGTGAGGATATATGAAAATGCCCCCAATAAATATAACACAAAAAAATTAGTTAGAATTGTAGCTATTATTATTTTATTTTTTTTCTTTTGATCAAATGTTTTTGAAAGAATTACATATATATCTCTCTAAACGTGAATAATAGCTTAGATATCATTCGTATAATTTTTTATGTACATGATACAATGATCATTATGCATGTTTTGAATATAAACGTAATTTTGCATTTTTGAAATAATATATATGAAAAAGCCCCGTATTTTTAAACTACTATAATAACTCAATAACTTATTCTGTAGCTTCTTATCACCAAGTATTTTAGGAACAATCTTTCAAGTGTCTCTTTTTTAAATGTGTTTAGTAGTGCTTAGGAATGCCAAAAGCAACCGAAATCAACAATTAAAACCGAAACCCAAACTAGTTGGTTCGGGTTCGAGTGGATTGGCGGGTTTGGAGTATAAATAATTCTTTTTCAGGATACGGGTTCGATGACGGTTTCTGATAATACCCACTCGATTACCCGTGTCCAAATCCGTTTACCCGCTCCAAAGATAATCCGTTGCCATCCATGGTAGTGCTAGTAGTGCATATATACACACATCTTGGTAATTTGCGTGCTTATCGTAGAAACCCGTAATTGGTTTTTGCAAGTTTCTTGCTGCATGTATCGCCATCAGTACTACCTAAAGTACATTGATTTCCTGCATTATTCAAAAGGGATATGATCCGTTTAAAACTTCTCACACAAATTAAAAGTTAGATTGAAGAGCAAGAATTTTAAGCAATAAAATTTAATTGAATCGTATTTTTGCTACAGATTCCTTTTATACATGCACGTACAAGTTTCTACAATAAATATAATTTCTATAGTCCAAATTAGATAGAAAAAAAGTTTTAAAAATTCTGTATATGCTAATGCCCTGGTCCTCTTTTGCTTGGCCCGGAAGCTAATTTGTATGCTATCGATCTCATCTTCAACCTTCTACTTTTGCTGTGATCAACATCACTCGCGTTGTTGGTTGATAAAACACTGAATTCCGCTATTTCCCCACCACTTTGGTTGCATTCAGTATCCGCAATGGTTGAAATGCCGGTGTTGTCTTTCGTTGGAGTACTACGGCAGTGGACAGCGCTAAAGTGTGTTGTCGCTAATAAAACAATGATAATAAAAGCAAAACATAAGTTTTTCAATGCCATCTTTGATTCGTAAAGCTTTGAACAGTGTGTTTTCGAGGCAAAAATGATTCAAGGAGAAAGTTGTGTTGGTTGTGAAAGTTGTTAGTAAAGATGGAAAGGTGATAGTGTCAATATATATAGGAGGCAAACAGCGTGTAAGGACGGTAAGGGTGCCATTTAACTAACATGGAATTTGACTTTGATAGTTTCGTTCATTCATACTCATGTCTTTGTATGGTACTACGTATTAAACTATTAATTACGTTCAACTACCTTCAACTATTCCTTTGTTCAAATATGAACAACGCTTGACTCTTATCCAATTTTATGAAACTATGACTAAGTTAGAGCTCAAATCATTTGACTCAATTTGTTATCGAAACATTAATTATACGTGTAGGAAAGAGTCTGAAGTTTCGGGTTGATTTGAACGTTAACAAATGTATTCCATACTAAAACTGTATTTAGCGCGCACTGTAGTCGGGATTCTAGTTAAGTTCAAATAATTCATAGATCTTCGTTAGTTTGTTCTATTTGAAACTATTTTTCCCTAAGTATACACGTGCAGGCAACCCTAACGAATATATGATCAGCCCTTGCATGGCTGCAAATATAGTAAATCGTAACTAATATTTTTGTCTTTCTTGAGTACGTACGTACGTTCATGGGACAATGTGCTCGTAGCCTCGTATGAAGAATATATATTTTTCTATTAATATTTACTAGTTCACATACAATTAAATCCCGATTGAATGAAGTTAGCCATTTCAAATATATATATATGCATGCGGTATGAATATGATGACAAGGTTGTTTTGTCAATTTTGTCTTTTGAGTAATATGGCTTCTAACATTTTGGTATATGCGGAGCTTAAGTCTACCACCAAACAACTTAAATCAGGCAAAGTCCTTCATGCTGGGTTTCCAACACTTTTACCTTTTGTCGTTCGGATGGGTACTAAATGGTATTGCAACACTTTGACTAGCTAGGTTCTCGCTATCAAAACCCTTGCACATTGGTGTTTGGAATTATTAAACATAAATTATTGAGTCCTCTTAAATGGCCTTGATTTGGATGCAAATATCTGAGACTTAACAGGGGGTATATTTGCAGCAACTGGCGTAGTATGAGGTGATTAGTGTAAAGTAGCTTGGTCAAAGCACGGTATGTTGACCATATATACTAATATTGGAAATTTATGTGTGTGGACCAAATACGTTGGTGAAGAATATAAAGAACTTTGGTCTGTCGATTAAACTCGACTCACTTTTAGACCCCCAGCACGGCACGCCTATAACGCCGCACATACATTTCTAAATTTGCAGGCTCGCAGCACCATGACTAACAAATATATGACGAGAATACGTTTACGTAGTGTTTGGCATGCATAAATCAAAATTAGAATGGAATAGATTATTACAATAAAATGAAAAATTGTTGTTTGTTTTGAATTATATAATGAAATAGTTTATTTTTTGGTTCATTCTATTACGTCTGTTACAACCAATTTTATTACATAGCCACCCCTTAGTTTTTTCTCATTCCATTACGACATGGAATCAGAATTTTTCATATTTCATTTATTTCATTCATTTCCAACATTCATTACGTTGTACTAAACAAAAAATACGTAAATATTATATTCCATTCCAACATGGCAACCAAACAGGTCAATAGAACAGTAATGACTCATACAATTACTATGTTCATTCAATTATATCGTCGATCACATTCCTTTATCGGTTCATTACGTCTAACCAGAGGCGGAGCCAATGGAGTGGCTAGCTGGTGCTCAGCCATCCCTGACGAGCCTAACTTGTCCAACTTATAGCTTGAATGTTAGCCCATGTTTCATCGAGTTTTTAATCTGGCGTCAGATCGAGTGGCAGGTCTATTGTTCGAATTTTGATACTCGAGTTTTATACATAGTGCTATTTGGCCAATCTCTCTTGTGCTTCGAATGTTTCTATCAAAAGTATAAATACCCATCAATGTTTTACTTGCATATATATAAGAAAATTATTAATGGCGGTTGTTTTTTTGTTGAAGAAGATGAAGAAACAGTAAATAGGATGAGGATAACTATAGAGATGGAGAAAAAGAGGCCATAATTTTTTGTGATATTTTGGATATTTTTACTCAATTACTTTAATCTTTAGGTTACTTGCTATTTAAAACATTTATTCTAATGGACATTTTGTTTTATAAACCAAATTTTTAGCTATGTGGAGTAAAAAGTTAGTTTAGCATCTTTTATGGAAAAAAAGGTTGATCTGATAAATGCTTCATGTTTTATTAACTTTTATAAAGATAAAGATATATTTTGTAATTGTGCAAGTTCGTCATTTGAATGCAAATAGGTTTATCAATTCGATCATTGGTTCAAGAAAAACATTAAACGTTATTATTATCCTAACATATTTGAGCCCCCTTAATAAAAATTCCAGGCTCCGCCCCTGCATCAAACCAAATGGACCCTTCTACTTTGTTGATATTTATAGAAAATAAAATGTAATCGGACTGGAATTCAAATTATATGAACGCATGTATTCTCTCTATCTTCTGGTAAAAATATGACACCGCTCCTGTGGGATTGAATATATCTCTATACAAATAAGGACACCCTACAATTATATAAATGTAACTTAATCACAAAACATACAAAGTCTCGTGAGTACAAAGCGAAAATGAAATGCGCGCACATTTGTTGATTTTAATCAGAACTACAATGGGAATGAGGTTTAAGTTTTTAGTTTGATTTTTCCTTAAGTTTTCCAATTGTAGGTCTAACATTCAAACATAAGGAAGAAAAAAATACTTTACTTTATATAAAAAAACACACATTGCATGAAATTTGAGATTACTTGAAAACCTTTATCTAGACTAAGGCAATCAAAAAATTGATAAAAAAATAATAATAATAATTACTAAAAAAAAATGTATTGCTTGTAAAAATGAATACAAAATAACCGTATGAGCATGCTATTGATAATATTTAATTATATATAGATATGATGGTACACTTTTTTTAGAGACAATTTCATATCTCATTTTTTTGGAAATTTTATATATACTCAAACATGCATTAAAAATATTATACATTATGCATTCAATACTTGCACAATAAGTCAATAAGTATATATGAAATTAATTATGAAAATAGGATAATATATGAAATTAATCCTTTTTTTTAATAGGGAGAATTGCATATATACCCACTAAAACTTAAAAACTTACATATTTTCCCAAAATACAAGTTTTCAATGAATGATGTACAATGCAAGTTAAGCATGTTTTGGGTATATATACAAATATGCAAGTTTTAGTGGGTATATATGCAATTGCCCCTTTTTAATATATGTATAACGATGCCAGCAAGATCAAGTGAGTGTAAATATTTTCTTGAATCCTATAAGAAGTCGCACTCAACAACTTTAATTTAGAGCGGATTACTGCTATATATTGACTGAGGCACAATGACTTATTCAAAAGAATAGTATTCGTTAGGTATATCACAATCGTCATGGCTGTGATATTATAGACAACAATAGTATATACTAAGTTTTCATTTGTAAGTTTTGTTTTAAATAATAGTGTTGATATAAGACTATGTGAGCCTAACTTGTAGACCTAACAATAAACTTAAAGCTATTAGAGTGACACATGTCTTTGCTTTCAAAATTCAACTGACCTCTTTCTATATTCCCAAATCTGCCCATTCTAAAAGTATACCAAAATTTTAGCATCCTCGTTCTCATTTATACACATATCTTTCGGCTCATTTGATGATTTGAAAATTCTGAATAGAAACTAGGAAATGTTCAACCATATTGTGTTTCATCTTTTTACTTGTACCTCATAGACATAAAGCCTAACCCCATTATAAGCATACGAATTAAGGATATGAGGATTAATGTGTATAAGATGATTGTGTACCTGAATTTGTTACAAAATAGAGCATGTATTTATGAGTTAGGCCTGTTTGATGGCTTTTGAATTGGGCAATTAAGAGTAGATTAATGAATCAGTCAGAGCATATGGTATTTAATAAAGAAAAAAAATACGACTGCTGAATGAATTTGAAAGCTGCTGAGTTGTTCATGGCCAAAAGTATGCTAAATCATACGGTATCCTCACATGTTCTTATTTTATCATTTTCTTTTTTTTTGTGAGACTCCTTTTCATTTTGACTTTGCTAAAAAAAAATAGAACTTGTACTTTGCATGATGTCAATGTATATTAAAAAGTTTATTTTTAGGAACTTAATGTAAAGGGATGTGATTTGCACACTCTCATAAATGATTGAGACACTCAAATTTAGAGTGTTTAAAGATTTATATCCTCACATTATGTTTAGTCATGTTGATTCTGTAAGGGTATAAATGTCTAAACACTTTAAATTTGAATGTCAAAATTATTTTTGTGAGTGTGCAAATCACCTCCCTAATGTAAAACTGCTATATTGAAATTGATGGAACGTCGTGTTTTCATTATTTCATGAAACGCATTTTCTTCCGCATAATTAGTTGATTTTATTAACGTGGGATCATTATTAATGAGTTAAAATTTATTTTAAGATAAGGGGGTGTAAAAGATAAAATGGTAATTTAAATCATTCAGAGCGTTGAATCAGAACAATTCTCAAACGTTCATTACTATTCAGAACCAAGTTCATTCATGATCTATAAATCATTCAGCAACCTTGATTCACTCAGCGCTTAATCATACCGTTTTATCAAACAACCCCTTAGAGTTTCGAGATTAGGGGTTTCAAAATATAAAAGGCAATAGGAGTAACAGGGTGACAAGATGATTGGCAGAATACGAGTGGGTAAGTCGGATTTAAAAGTGTCCTATAGTTGCAGAAGGAGACGGCAAAGATGAGATTGGAAGGCAAGGGTAATAGGAAAATAGACAAATAACCAAAATATTGAAGGGAAGTTTAGACTAATAGTAATAAGACCAAACCAAAACCACACCCCACACCGCCATATCAATTTTTTCTCTTCCAGACTAAATCAAGACCAAACACTCGTAGTAAGAGGACCACACTAACAACGCGTCCAGTAGCATCATAAGTAGTAAGGGGGACATGTGAGGTGAGGTAGACCAAATGAATTGTGAGGTGAGGTAGGAATAACAAAAACATCAAGTTAGGAATATATTGACTGTAACGCTTGTCGTTATAATATTTTTAGGGTTAAATGTAGGTCTATTTATTATGCCCACTTATCATTTTTCTAAATAACATGGTTTTGTTAAACATACTTATTTTAGGTATACGTGGTAAAAAAAAACATGCAAAAAGTGGTAGAACATGTTTGTTTTGAGTTGTTATAAATAAAGGGTGAGTAGTTTTATTACCAAGATACAAACCTATATGCATGCTTTAGGCTCATCACAATAGGTCGGTCGACTCAAAGGGTTATGCCAAGGTTTCCTTCGGTTGTCTCATTGTGGCACAAAGGTTGTGTTCGGTCGGTCTCACCAAATTGGACGAACTAGTTCACTCCAACGACCGAGTTGGTATATCACATGTGGACAAATTTTTGTATCGTTTGGGTTTAAAAAAATAAAAAATAAATAAAAAAATAAAAATAATAATAATTAAAAAACTTTACCACTTTTACAACATTATAAATACCAACCTCAAACACATTTCTAAACACACAATTCAAACAACTTCTCATAAACACTTTCAAAAACATTTTAATTATGTCTTACGAGATATTTTTTAATTCTTCTTCTTCCGACGAGGAAGAAGTTATGAGCGAGTTTACGGAGTTTGTGGAATTTACGCAGTATGCTTGGGACGCTTACCAAGCGTCACTGCCAAAGGTTCAACGAACTACACGCCTAGGAATCCTGAGGGTGCTCATAATCGTTTAGTTGCCGCTTACTTCTCCGAAGAACCGTTGTATGACGAAAAAACATTCTGTCGGTGAGTCCGGATGAGCCGAGAACTATTCACCTAAATTGTTCGAGAGGTAACCAATTATTCTCCTTATTTTCAACAAAGTCCTGATTGTAGGGGCGTACTTGGTATTTCCTCATAGGTCAAGTGTACTGCGGCAATTCATTAATTGGGATACGCGGTCGTTCCTGATTCTCTTGACGAGTATCTGCAATTGGGTGCAACAACAACACGTGATTGTCTCCGTAACTTTTGTAGGGTTATTATAGAGTTATATGGTGCTGAGTATTTGCGAAAGCCCATGTATTCTGACCTTGAAAGAATATATGCTCATCACGAGCAAAAGCATGGGTTTCCTGGTATGATGGGAAGCATTGATTGTACAAGTTGGGAGTGGGAGAATTGCCCAAATAGTTTGAGAGGTCAATATGCTATGGGTGATCACGGGCCACATCCATTCATTTTATTGGAAGCGGTTGCCTCCCAAGATTTATGGATTTGGCATGCGTTTTTTGGTGTCTCCGGGATGAATAACGATATAAACGTTTTACATCATTCCCCCGTTTTCAATTATATCAAATCTGGGAGAGCACCGGAACTTGAATTCGAGGCTAACGATGTTGCTTACCAAAGGGGATATTATCTTACTGACGGGATATATCCGGAATGGTCTATTCTTATTAAGTCCATTTCAAATCCTCCTACGGTTGATGAAAAAAGAATATTGTACAAGAGAAAGCACGAAGCAGCAAGGAAAGATGTGGAACGAGTTTTCGGTGTGTTGAAGAAGAAGTGGAAAATGCTTAAGTTCCGGCTCGAGGACTGTATAAACAGGATCTCCAAGATATTGTGTATACATGTATCATATTACATAATATGATCATCCGACACAAGCAGCGGCCGATATGTCCTACATGGTTTGCACAAGAGGGCCACCGTGATCATGATCCGGTAAGATCTCATGCAGAATCCTTAGTAGTTACTCAGGAGATAATTGACCGATCAACTCATCTAAATTTAAAGTCAGATTTGGTCGAACACGTTTGGAGAAACCGTGGAAATGCAGGCAATCAAGATATTGAAGGCGAAGACGAAAGTGACGAAGACGCAACTGACGATGAAGATTTTTTTTTTATGTTTTTAGTTTTTAATAAGTATTGTAATGTCTACGATTTATTAGTTTAAGTTTTTAATTATTGTTGTAATGTTTAAATATTTTTATTAATGAAGTTTAATTTGTTTTTAAAAATATTTGAATTAAAAGAAAAATAAATTTACTCATGATAGATTATTAAGAAGAGTTCAAATATAAAGTCTAAGGCCATATAATTTGGCCATCAAATTTATCCTAACTAATGGCAACTTCTTTAATTAGTAAGGTTTCTTCTTGTCACCATCATGCCATCAACTAATCATATTTCCACAACAACCCTTAACTCCTTATATGTTGGGTTTATATGAAGATGTCCCACACCATATAATCCAAATCTTTGGTCAAACTAGAATTGTCCATGGGTGAGATTATACAACCACTACCAAGTTACATTATTTTCTTGCTTAACTTTTCAAAGTTGACCAATTAATGTTAAGATAATACGGAGTAGAACTTTATAAAAATTAGAATATGATTTGCTGTCCGTCTGTCACGTTCATGTAATATGTTGGATATATAAAATGTTCACATTTGGTTTCTTAGGCTAGTCCCAACCGTGACCTGGGACGACCTGAGTCATCCAGCGCCACGTCAGCTTTCTCTCTCCAGCGACCTGACATAACCCGGATGCCCCAGTCGATGACCCAAGGATTTTTTTTTTTTTTTTTTTTTTCAATTAATTGTTCAAGTTTCAATTTGTGTTTTTCATATGTTTTCCCAGCTCTAGAAAAAAAAAAAAAAAAAAAAAAAAAAAAAAAAAAAAAAAAGGACATGCAATATATTATATCGGTCGAAATTCGAACCGATATTTGGTTTTCTTGCTACACAACCGATCTTGTGCCCGACCTCCACATCCGTTGAGCCCGATCTTCACATCGGTCAAGTGACCAAATTTTCCTTGCCCAACCGATTTCAAACTAATGATTGCGACCAGCCTTATTTGCCTTGTATGCTTTTGTATCCCACAGTTAAATTCGTTTGATATATACTTTATACAAATTACTGTTTCTTAAATGAGGTTTCATCATCGCCAGATCTATCAGGATTCAAGATAAGTGATTTTTTAACCAGTTGAGCTAGGCAAGTCTCTCAGGATAAGTGATAACGTACATATAATCATAATTTTAAGGAAACCGATTTATATGTATACTTAGAGCAATGGATACCATAACGCCACATGAGGCGTTATGCCCATGTGGCATTGCAAACTGACATGTTACCATACTGTGTGCATGATGTTTTCAACGGTGGTGGTTCCTGCGTTGGTATATCAATGCACGTTGAAAAGGAGAAAACACTTTTTTTTTATTGGTTTGTTGTGTTTTAATTGGTTTATTGTGAGTCCCAAAAGGGTGGGTGTTAACATATTATGATACCTAGTGTTTTTTTTGGTGTTAGGTGTTGAAATGGGGATGGTGATGTGGCGTTGATGTAGCAATGAAAAAGTGATGTTAGAGTGTTACGGTACCTTTTGCTCTTATAATCTATTGATGCTATCTTTATTTAAAAAATAAAAAAAATAAAAAAAACATAAAAAACCCATATTCTCTCTCCTTTAGCAATTTTTGGATAAAAATACAACTGATTGTACTATCATTCTTTTCCTCAAAAATATCAAACATGATACTCTTTGATACTTAACCGACCGATTTTAACATCATCTTAAGGAATCTACACTAATCGTTTCAGTTTTTGGATCGATTAGGGTTTTTTCATTTTTTAGGGTTTGTTGAAAATCGTTTTTGTATCCTATGATTATTGTTGCTAGTTTTATCGTTCATTATCTTTAGTTTTCGTTATTGATATTGATCTTAAAACTCTGAACCAACGTGCATATTTGTGTATCCTTCGGTTGTGGGTTTACTGTTGTTTGTTGGTGGTTGTGAAGGGTGGCTCTGGTATAAGTTGGGTTATGTTTAGGGTTGCGTGTATGTGTTGACAATGGAGAAAGGTTTTTGAGTCCGAAAGGGAGAAGGAGAGGTAATGGTGAAAAGGATAAACAAAGCTCGGGTATGGATGATCCTGGTAAAGACTCACATCGTGTTGGTGAGGTTGATAGGAGTGTTGCT
Organism: Chrysanthemum seticuspe; assembly: GCA_019973895.1. Classification (NCBI taxonomy): domain Eukaryota; kingdom Viridiplantae; phylum Streptophyta; class Magnoliopsida; order Asterales; family Asteraceae; genus Chrysanthemum; species Chrysanthemum seticuspe. The sequence continues at coordinate 272,908,435 of BPTQ01000006.1, read as the reverse complement.
ATGTGATCACTAATGATGCTATGTACCTACGATTTTGGGAGGTAATGAAGAGTTGTTTGGTGGGTCTACTGAGGTGAACAAAGATGTTGAACAACATGGTCTTGTTGATGCTTCGGATGCTCCATTACATGGAAATCAGGTTGTGTTTGAAAGTCGCCAGGATATACCGAATAAAGAACAACTCGCTTCAGATAAGTCCAATGATGGTTGTGATTTTACTGTTGGGAATGGTTTCTCTATGGACCATTCGGCTATTTCGACATGTAATAGTTTTGAAAAGGCTTTGCGTAATTCTGCTACAACTAATACATCTAATGAAAAACTTCCCTCAAGTTATACTAATAAGTTAAGCCTTATGTCTATGACTAAGGCAAATTTTTGAAAAATTAAAGACAATGTTCCTAATGATGTAGATTATGACGTTGGGTTATCTATAGCTTTAGTTCATGAGGTGAATGAGAGATTGAAGAATTCATTATACGGGTACTTTATTGGTAAAAGGATCGCTTTTCCTATTGTTGAATGGTTTGTGCGCAACAATTGGGAGAAGTATGGCTTAGTGCAAGTAATGATGAACACAAAAGGTTTCTTCTTTTTTAAGTTCTCATTTATTCAGGGTGCGGAATCTATTCTTCATGATGATCCATGGATGATTCATGGAATTCCCATCTTTCTTAACAGGTGGTCACCCGAGGTAAGCATTTTGAAAGAAGATTTGTCTTGTGTCACAGTCTGGGTGAAGTTTCATGATGTACAATTGGTTGCATATACATTGGATGGTTTGAGCTTGATCGCTTCTAAGATTGGTACTCCTAGACTCGTATACGAATAACATGTTGGATTCATGGGGGAGGAGTAGATATACAAGAGCCTTGATTGAAATTAATGTGCCTAATGAGTTTCGTAATAATCTGGTTTTGGCTGTTCCAAAGCTTAATGAAAGTGGATATACGAAAGATTTTATTCATATAGAATACGAGTGGTAACCCATTCGCTGTGGTACTTGCTTGTTATATGGTCATTCTCTTGATGATTGTCCTAAAATTGCTCCTAAACGTGTGATAAATGGGATAGATAACGGAAAGGGTCAGAGTTCGGGTGCATCAAAGAAGTTTTCAAATTCTAATGATGGGTTTACGGTTCGAATGAAAAAGGTTGAGTATAGGCCTGTTGCACCAAAGAATACCAAGGCTTCTAATTCGAAAGATAACACAAATGAGGCGTCTACGTCTAGACAACCGAAAATGGATGCTAAAGTGGTAAGTACTTCTAATGCATTTGGTATTCTAGGTGAATTGGATGAGGCTTCTAATGCTAATGTAGAACCTCGTGGTAATGTCCCAACACATTTGGTTGGCACGGCATTTGGTATTCCAAGTACTACACCTTTAGTTGCAAGGATTAATGAACTGAAAATTCAGATGCTTGATGGGAAGCTTGTGCTAGTGGGTGATGATGGGAAGCCGCTAGAACCTTGTAAATCAATGTTTCCTAGTTCTAAAAAGGTTGTTGATCTAGATAATACGGATAGTGATGATGAAGTGCTCGAGGTCTACGATGAAACTGCTACTTATATGGCGTTTACGAGTTCCAAAGTTGATGAAATCTATAAAAGTGGTGGTGGAGTAGCTTGAAAGAGTTTATACGAGCAATTAAAGAATGAAACCTATGATGAAAACTCGTATGATGATGATGATGCTTTTGATAACTGTGGCTTGACTGAAGCCCAAATGGAGTTTGCTAACGTTTTTTACATTAGTATCCGTGGTCAAATTAGATAGGGTTTTTATTAGGTTTCATAAGTTTGGCATGTCATTTTTATGCTAGATTAGGTGTTAAGCATAGTAAGAACGTTTGTTTTACCTTTTTGAGCTGAGGTGTGAGACTCGCTCATATCTATTATACTTTAAGTTTTTTGGCGTAATAAAATTTACTAGGGGTATGGAACCTTTAAGAAAAATCGTAAGTCATTTTCTTTAAAAAAAATTGTCTAGCCAACTATTTTGTTGGTCACCAGTAAGCAAATATTGGAAGTCAAATCGATTGCATTTGAATATCTTGGCATTTCCCTTTTAACTTGAGACCATGTTGTTTAATTATTTCATTTATTTCAGCCTTTCAGGCACAATATTGTCTCGTTAACAAATCCAAGACATGTTCACACAGAAAACTAGAAAAGTATGAAATCCGGTTAAAGATACTTAAACTTAGCCCAATACTATTTGTTTGATATACAGTACCAGCCCACTGGACATCTTTAATCTTTATCATATATTCATATTCATAGCAAAAACGTTGTATAATTCCCATTTATTTACCTGTATTTAATTCATATACTATTAATTTGAGTATTTTGGGATGTTAATTTATCTCCTAACATAGTCAAATCTCAAAATGAACAACTTTCAGAGTCTAAAGAAGACAAAGTATAAGTGAGGAGTAAAGCAAAAATACGTGGGGATTTTGATTTAACTTGAAAATCTGTAAAAAAAATATACCGAGCATAGTAATTGAGGGTGAAATAAGCACATCTATTCAGTTTTGATTAAGTGAATGATTAAATGTTACTCCATACTAAATAACCACCTTTTTCTAATAATAACTTTGCGTATGTAACTAGCATTTGAAGGATTGGGATTTGGGAGTGCTAGAAGTTTTAAAAATATGAATGCGTTATAACAAAAACGTTAACGGAAATAGAAACCATATCTTCATGTTTTCTGTGGAAAACTAAAAGAAGGTTGAATAGTTTTGCTCTTTAAAAATTAGTTTTGGTTGAAACTTTATTGTGAACAAAGTATAGCAATATACATATGAATAAACACAAAATAATAAGTAACGGAGAGATCAAACTAAACACGATGATTTATAGTGGTCCAGCACGAAACTTCTCTTCGCCCTGCTCCACTCTTCAAGTTTTCTAATCGAGAATTACTTCACTAGTTCAACAAGCTTTTTTCTCGGCTGAGAAAACCTTAAAACGTCGCTTATAAGTTCACGAGCTAGGCGTCAATTCTTAACTAGCTAGGTAGAACCAAACTTTTTTTGAAGTATTTTTAAACCAAACTCAATTTATTTTGGTGTATAGTATTAATTACAACTTTGGAGTACTAGCAGGGTACCCGCGCGATGCGGCGGCGGGTACCCTGTGACTAAATTTTGTTGCGAGCAAATAATATTCATTTATACGTTTTTTTTCTAACACTAACTTTACGATCTAATGAAATTTTTTAATAAAAATAACTATAAACCATAAAAATGCAAACTATTTCATATCAAAATAAATATAAGGTTCAAATTAAAAAAAAAAAAAAAAAAAAAAAAAAAAAAAAAAAAAAAAGTAGATAAGTAGCATTTTTGAGACATAAATTAAAAATAGATGTCACTACAAAATGAAATTTTATTGACATAAATACAAAAAGTGCCAACTATTAATATGCATCATTAGCTACCGTATCATCATCGTTGAGGTTATTGAGGATCTTTTTAAATTCATAAACTTTTTGAATCTGTAATAAAAACATAAGATAAGACGTTAACATTTTGAATATTTGTATCTCTTACTCCGTAATAGTCAAAACCAATGTTTTCAAACCCGGGTCGAGTCGGCCGGTTCAACCGGTCGGATCGGTGCCCAACCACAAAAACGGGTTAAAAAACCCCGGGTTAACTGGTTAGACCCGCCGGTTTTTTGAGTGACCCAGGTCTTGAAACCTGGTCAGGTTTAGGTTATTTCAATTTTTTTTTTATAAAAACCGGGTTAAACCAGGTTGACCCCCGATCGAAAAAAAGAAATAATAATAAATGAAAAATCAGGTCGAAACCGGCGGTTGAACCGATATCTGATAACTCAATCAGATCGATTAAAAACCCATTTTTTTAAAACATTTAAAACATTGGTCACAACTAAAGGTAAAAAGCCCACTTATAAACCCTAGTCAAATAAATTAATATTAGCCCAAAACAGAAAACCTTAACACAACCTTGGTCATGTTTGGCAACACTTTTTTGGAAGCGTTAAGCGACAAGCGTTCCAGTCTTAATGCTTGTTTGGCAACGCTGTTGCTAGCATTTAGCAACACCTCAACTGCTTCTAATCTTAATGCTTCCTAAAGAAGCATTCCAATATACTGCTAGCATTTTATTTTTAATATTACCAATTTCCCTCGAAAATAACATTCATAAGTATATAACAGATTTATATATGTCCTTTTTTGTAATTTAACATTTTATAATTACAGCTACAGCTACGTTACCAAACATGTTTTTTAAACAAATAATGCTACTACTACTACTGCTAACTGCTACATAGCCCTTATCCAAACGTTATTACTTGAAGATCTGATAAAAGACTGAAAAGAAAAACCTGCACCATTAGTACCTTGCAAGAGGATTGAAGATGAAGAACAATAAAGTCAACACACATAAATTACTGCTTTTCGATTCTTCTTGATTCGAGTGTTATTTCCGATATGATGAGGTAAAATATCTTAGCTGTTCTTTAATTTACGTTTTCAACTTGTTAGGGCTTGTCTTTAGTTTTTAATTAAGTTTTCAATTTGGTAAGGCTTATGTCTGTTGATATACATATAATAATAATTGATTGCTTATTGGTATTTGTTTCATAATCATTCATTGATCGGCGGATCTGATGAGAATGAAAGCTACATTTGAAAAGAATAATAATAATAAGGGTGGTGGCAATGAGGCTCGGTTTGGGTTAGGCATGAAGCACCCCGATCGGCATGAGCATTAACACTAATTAGGCATGGATCGGTGTGGCATGGTTTGTGTGGAATTCGGTATAAAACACCGAATTGGTATGGAATTTGGAGAAGCAAAATATAGCCGTTGCATTAATTAGGCATAGTTATTATTGGTGGGTAATAGATGAGGTATGAGTTAGGCATGGTTGCACTAAAAATATATTGTTAGGTATGAGATAGGTATGAGATTAGATGGAAGAATGTTATTGGTGAGTGATTAGGCATGAAAAATCTTGTTAGTCATGGTTGACACCACCCTAAAAAAGATAAAGATGCAGCTACATTTATCACCTAGAGTATAACAATATTAGCTTGGGAATAATAGTTGTAATAATGGATCATTTATTGATTTTATGAAGATTAAGATAGCAGCAGCTAGTAGCCGTACTCTTTTTCATACAATACTTGTATTAGCGTTTTTGTTGCCTTTTGTTTTTATTCTCACTGCTGTTTTTACTCTTGAAGGTGTCAACAACTGTCACTCTTTTGGTACTTACTTTTATTACTACTTCTTTTTATATATTTATATTTACTTTAATCAATGTTGTAGATCTTGATTTGTTATGATATTAGTTTGCGCGCCTTGTATAGGGGATGGTTCGAGTTATGTCATGGGGCTATGGCTGTTGCAGATGTGTTCAAGAGGTTCGAACGCTTGAGTCATCACTATGCAGAGCTCTACAAAGCTCATTCCACCTGTTGCAGCGTCGATTCCCAGCTCTCCGAGGCTCAAAACAGTCTCCGGGTTCAAATGGAGGTTAATCAAAAACTTGTTCAAGATAATCAAGCCATCCAAGCATCTCATAATGACTGCGGCCGGAAGGAAGAGGAGATGGGTTCCCGTCTGGCTTCTTTGGAGAGGGAACTAAATGAGTTAAAGACTAAAGATGAGGAGAGGGAGAAGAAGGTGAGGTTGTTGGAAGAGGCTTTGAAGAAGAAGACGGAGGAGCTGGATGAATCCGAGAAGGAAGCTGCGATCTTAAGAGCTGACGTTGAGAAGTTCGCCGTAAGTGCAGGCCACGAGGAGATCTTACGGTTTAACTATGTGAAGGAAGTGATTCCGGCGGTCATCCGGCGCTTACACGGGAGTGATGAATATCAGCAAGCTTGGGGGAGTGTTTTTAACGCCGCCATAGACTCTGGTTATTTGGATGGCCTTAGGGAAGGTCGCGACGAGGAGGAGGTCGGCAGGATCCTCGCTAAGCAAAAAGACTTTGATATGCAAGCGGTTGAGGGGTTTACCGCTGCCTACGACGAGATGTTCGAGAGGTCTTTCCCCTATGTTGAGAAGATTAAGCGTTCTTATCACCTTCCTCTTGCGGATTTGATGAACATACTCCCTGAAGGATCCGGATCTACTCCCGGTGCAGGCACTTCCGGCGGATCTTAGCTTTTATCTTGCCTTGTAATCATATGAATGTTAAGACAATGTTATGTTTGTATTATGGTGGGCCTGCGTGCCTTTGGGTTGTGTAACTAAACAATTTACTTTCGCACCTTCGTAATGTTATTTAGTTCGTCCGTATATCCGGACGGCCACTTTTGATATGTATATGCTTGTGTATGTCTTTTGTACCTTTTGCTAGTGACTTGGCACTTTTTGCGTTAAATTATGCCCGTAAGCAAATATGCTGCGGCCTTCCCTAGTGACTTGGCAACTTTGGGGTAATGTTTCGCCTGTTGGTAAATTTACCTGGTGGCTCATCCCTGGCGTCGTCACGCCTCCGGGGTATCTGCGTGCTGTTTGGGCACATATGCCTCGGCTCGTCCCTTAATGTCTTGGCGTTATTCGCGGGTATGCAGTCGCCTACCGAATGGTATATGGCCTTCCCTAGTGTCATTGCACTTACGGGGGTAAATTTATTTTAATTGAATGGTTTTCGGATGTATGGGCGGAGGTAGCTAATCCCCGCCGGTTCATACCCTTCCCTTTTGCATGAGATGTAATCATGGAAAATTTTCCTCCTCCGTTATAGGTAGGGGAATATATCATTCTTTACTGATAGTGAAAACAAAGTAATTCATGCCCGTAGGCTTACATTTTTCTTGCGAATACTTTTAAAGAAAACACTTCTTCAAATTCACCGCATGCCATTTCCGGGGAATTTCCTCTTCGTCCAAGGTCTCTAACTTGTAAGATTCCGTTGAGGCCCGCTTCCTTGATCCGATAAGGACCTTCCCACTTTGGTCCAAGTTTGCCTTGATCTTCGACTCTGCTGGCTTCATTCTTTCGGTACACGAATTCCCCCGGTTTGAAGGATACCAGCCGTGCCTTTCGGTTATAGTATTTTTCCAGCTTTGTTTTGTATCGAGCTTCCATCACTGCTACTTCTTCCCTCCTTTCCTGTAGCAGGTCGAGATTGAGGCGAATTTTCTCTTCATTCTGCTCTTCCGCCCGGCGAGGGTCTTCCTCTTCGAGACCTTCCCTTATTCTTCTCACCCTGTAGGTCGGCATGCCTATTTCTGCCGGTATTACCGCTTCGTTTCCATAGGTGAGGCTGAAAGGCGTCTCTCCATTACTCGTCTTGATGGATGTCCGGAGTGCCCAGAGAACGTTCGGTAATTCGTCTACCCATCCTGCCTTTGCACGCCCTAACCTTGTTTTGATTCCCTCCATCAAGCTTTTGTTTGCCCTTTCTACCAGTCCGTTGGCCTGTGGATGTGCCACGGCGGTGTTGATCTGCTTTATGTTGAGTTTTTCACACCAGCTCTTGAAGGGGTTGTCTATGAACTGTTTAGCATTATCTGTGACGATGATGGCAGGGAGACCGAAGCAGCATACTATGTTATCCCATACGAATTTCGTGACGTCTTTTCCAGTGATCCTCGCTAATGGTTTGGCCTCCGTCCACTTGGTGAAATAGTCGATGGCGACCAAGAGGAACTTGACCTTTCCGGCTGCCGAAGGTAGGGGACCCACTATGTCCATACCCTATTGGTAAAAGGGCCATGGAGCCATGATGGGCGTTAGCTTGTTTTTCGGGAGTTGTGGTACTGGGGAATGGATCTGGCAGGAGTCACACTTGATTATTTCATTTCGAGCGTCCCGGTGCATAGTGGGCCAATAGTACCCTTGCCGCATGGCTTTCGCCACAACTGATCGAGGGCCGGAGTGCATTCCGCATGCTCCCATGTGTATCTCCCTTATAACATAGTTCGCTTGTAAGGGACCGACGCACCTCATCATGGGCACTAGGTAAGCTTTTTTGTAGAGCACTCCATCTTCCATGACATACTGGCTGATTTTCATCCTTAGGGTGCGGGCTTCATTGGGATCTTCCGGCCAAATTCCTTCCTCGAGACACCGGATGATAGGGGTCATCCAGTTGTCCCCTTCCTCTTCCACGACATTATTAACTTCCTTACTTTCCGTCGATCTCTCTCTTAGCACCTCCACTAGTACCTCCTTCGTCAAGTGGTCAAAAGCAACCGTTGCTAGTTTACTAAGAACATCTGCCTTTTGATTCTGACCTCTGGGGATGTTTCGGATGGAGAAATTTTCGAAGCCAGCTATGTACTTGATTGTGCAAAAGATTGCACTACCAGGCTTCGATGAGGATCAAAGTAATGAGGGGTGTGTGTTCCAGCCAAGACTCGCCTGTAACCTGAGAATAAGAAATACTAAGACACTACGTTAAGTGATTGCGCAGGGGTAGGACCATGCGAACCACCTCCGGCGTGAGAGTAAGTATGAGTTATGGTTGTATAAGTGTGTGAAAGTAAAGAGATGAGTGTGAAATGAGCATACCATAATCCATTGCCCGTCCAACCTATTTATAGTGAATGAAATAGGGTTGAGAGCACTTCTGCATGAATGTCGGAGATCATGGGGGCGTTCCATGATTGTGGTTAACCGCTAGGGCTTAGTGACCCACGTTCTCAGACTTGACGGGGAAGCCAAGAGAGAGAGGGAGATCGTGGGTTTGACCAAGTCAGGAGGTTCCCTTATCCATTGTCCTTCGTCAGCCATACCCCGAAGGGCTTAGGGCTTTGGATGGCGAGTTCCCCTTAGGTAACCTTCGTGCCAACGAATGGTTTGACGCCTATGGATATTTTGGAATCCTAACTTGGGCCTTCGTATAGAAGGGCTTCGACACGTCTCGGAGGAGTGTCCTTCGAGCTACTCGGAGGGTACATCATCAAGCCCCCCAGTCGAAAGTGATGTATATGAGCGAGGAGACATTGCTTTCGACTTCATGCTACGAAAAAATATCATCCTGCTGCGAAGTGTGTTAGTTAAAGGATAATAATGTACCGGACTTAGCGCATTTAATGCTAATCACTTATTACTACTGCCCGCTACAGGAATCACATTTTCCTAACTTACCCGGAGACCAAAAGTCGCCTTTATTCAAAATTTAAAAAATTTTACTCGGATAAGACTTATCCCTGGGACACGTGTACGGTGTTTGAGAGAGAAAAGGGAGTATAAAAAGGGGAGAGATGCAACCCTAGTTTATTTTACTCTCTTCGTCTCACCTCCACACGCAGTAAAACTTCATCGCCTTCACTTCCGAAACTAAAGGTAATCCTTCCTTCGTACTGAAAGTTTGCTGTTTTTTTTTATATATATAAAAAATGGATTCCAAGTTTATTATAAAGCAGCAAAAGTGTACATTATCTGCAAAAGATCTTCATGATCACTTAGCCGATTATCCCATCCCAATAGAACACAAAGTGATGCTGCCCAAATCTTCTCAGGGTATCTTTGATGCTCCTACAGGTTTCGTAGGGTTGTATACACATGCATTTAGTCACTCAAATCTTAGGATTCCGTTACATCCATTGATTTTAGAGTTTATGCAATACTACAAAGTTCACATCTCTAGGTTTAATCCCTTTGGGTTTGCCAAATTGACTACATTCATAGTAATGTGCAAAGCCTACGGATATGAACCAACCTTGACAGTTTTAAGAGGATTCTTGAACTTGTACCCCGGGGGCAATTGGTTGACACTAGCAAAAAGACCTGAGCCAGATGTACCCAATCTGTTTGAAAAAGTTTACACAAACATATCGAGTTGGAAGGGTAGCTTTTTCTACGTGCAAGACACTATTGTTCCCCCTACATATTCAGAGTTGTTGAACAAAGAGAATAGGTATAATGCTAAACGGTATAATGACCCCCTACCCTACGAGGTTTGGAGTGATCCTTGTTACCTACGTTTGGCAAAGTATCCTGTGGATGTGCAAGTATTCCCTTAAGCCATCTTATACATGGCTGGGATTGCTCAGAGTTGGGAGGGGTCTCCCAAGAAGCCTATGATCATATACCAAGGAAAAAGTATGTTTTATCCACTTTTATTTAAATAGGACCAATGTAGCACTGATATTTATTCTTTTTGCTTTGATTTTGCAGAGATGTCGTTCAGAAACTTCATGTTCCAAGAATTTGATGAAGATTTAAGTTTCATGCATGCGGAGAAAGCTGAGGAGTCTTATGGCGTTGGCTCCCCTTCAACATCTGTGTATATTTCGTTGCTCGTAGGTCTTCCAGAGATGAAGGAGCTTCCAAATGCCTTAGCCTGCCATCGGATTGTTGACCATGTGACCCCTCCACAGTGGAAGAGTATGCTAGAGAACATGTCCATTGAGAAGTTCTGTGACATGCATGATAATGGGGTTGCGAGGCAGGCGGTGATGGATAATCACTTGAATGCCCAGACCAGGGGATTGCTCAGGACCGTGGCCAAGCTGGAAGCAAAGTGTGACGAGATTGAGGGGAACGTTGAGAAGAACCCCGTCGTCCAAGACCTTCGAGAAAAGATAGCTCAGTTGACCGTGGAACGTGGCAATCTCAAACTGGAAGAAGCCAAGGTTATTACTCTCACTAGTCAGAATGCTGCTCTCGAGGCTAAATGCGTTGGGTTGGAAAGTGAGAAGGTTAGAGTTGGAGAGGTAGAGGTAAAGTTGAGGGAGGAGATCGACGGCATGCAAATGAGGTATAAGATGCTGCAGAAAGACCGTGCAGAATTTGTTTCGAAGGTGGTGCCTTACATAGCCATGGAACTCTATCATAGTGACGAGCTGGGAGCTCAGATGTGGAAGGTCATCAAGTCAGCCCTATTTCATGGACGGTGTTTGGCTCTGGAGGAGGTCGCCAAAACAGGTAAGCCTGTGGACCTCTCCAAGATTGAATGCTACCGTCCCACTTCGCAGGCTGAATATGATGAGGCAGGAAATGCATTTGCCACTGCAGAGTACTCCTTCCTTGCTGAGGCAACCAAAGATCCAATGGCACCCATTGAAAATCTCCTGTCTAAGAAACCTCGGAAACTGAAGCCGACCACTCCAACCAAGAAGACCATGTCTACTAAACCAGTCTCAGTGCAACCCTCCTCCACTCCCTCTCCGAAGAAACAAGAATGAAGGCTGCTCTGTTAGCAGTAATTTGGTTCCAAAGGGTGGCATGTACCCTTAAGACAATTTATTTTATGTGACAATGTGTGTCGTGTTTCCCAAACAATTTAACTGCTTGTGATGTATGGCTATGTGCCAAAAACAATTTGACAGGAGTCTAGGCTCCTTATGCAGGTATAAGGGCAGTAGCCCGTATTTTGAATGCAATAGTGTAGAGGACATACCTCTACATACTTAGCTTAAGTTTGTTATGTAAACTTCTCTTACGCCATTTTTGCGACGCTTAAATTTTACAACCTAAGGTTCAACAACCTCATTGTGTGTAAATTACAACACCAAGAATATAATGGCCAACTTGACCATTGACAGAGGGTCGCGACCCACTCTATCTCAGATCCTTTACATAGCATGGCTTTGTTAAAAAATTTTTTTTTTTACAAGCGCCAAAATCTACTAGGAGAGTTAATGTGAATGTTTAAGTTGGCTTTGAATAATAAGGCATATGTTACACCTCAAGCCATTCGACATTGAAACTCATTAACGACTTGGTTGAACAAATCTTTGTGTTTAAGAAACGAAGCAAGAGATTTGTGGGAAATGTCTTATTTATCATTGAATTGGTAGGGAGGATTACATCATTCTTGAAATGAAAACTAAGACAACTACCAATAATGTGTGCTTTCCCTTGAGAAGCTTTTGATTACAAGAAAAAAGTTAAAGTACTTTTTAAACATAGAACTTTCAAAGGTTCGTACCATTCCATGTCCTGTCGATGGGTTCTCCGAGAAGAGTGGCCAATTTGTATGCTCCATTGCCGTAGGCCTCAGCTACCATGTAGGGTCCTTCCCAAGTTGGTCCCAGTTTTCCCTGATACTCTGCTTTGCTTGCACTGTTGAGGCGCAATACATATTCTCCGGGCTTGAAAGTGGAAGGTCTGACCCTTTTGTTATAGTAGCCTTCGATCTTATGTTTGTGTATTGCTTCTCGGATGGAGGCTATTTCTCTCCTTTCTTCTAGGAGATCAAGGTTTTCCCTGCTCCTATCGTCATTTTGGGAGGCATCATATGTTGCCACACGTTCCGTGTGTACAATTACTTCCGAAGGGATGACCGATTCTGTTCCGTATGTTAGGCTGAAGGGGGTTTCTCCGTTGCTTGACTTAGGATGTGTTCGGTGAGCCCATAAGACTTGAGGGAGCTCGTCCACCCATCCGTGATGAGTTCGACCTAGCCTTTTCTCGATCCCTTTGACAATTTCTCTGTTTGTAACCTCCACTTGTCCATTACCTTGTGGGTGATAGACGGATGTCCAGGATTGTTTTATGTTGAGCCCTTGACAGAAGTCATAAAAGACTCCTTCGACAAACTGTTTCCCGTTGTCAGATATGATGATGTGGGGTACTCCGAATCTGCACACAATGTGTTCCCATACAAACTTCTCGATCTGTCTTCCTGTCACCGAGGCTAGGGGTTTTCCTTCCACCCACTTGGTGAAGTAGTCGATCGCTACTAGCAAGAACTTGACTCCTCCAGGAGCTATAGGCATAGGCCCTACAATATCGATGCCCCACTGGGAGAAGGGCCATGCGGATGTCACACTTGTCATATCTTGCTTCGGCATTTTTGGAACGTTTGAGTGTATCTGACAAGCTTCACACTTGAGGATGATTTCGGTTGCGTCCCTGTGCATCGAGGGCCAATAGTAGCCCAACTTCATTATCTTCGAGACAACTGAGCGAGGTCCTGCATGGAGACCGCAAGATCCTTCGTGGACTTCGGCTATGATGCTCGAAGCTTGCTTGGGGCCTACGCATCGTAACCAAGGTGATAAAAACGACCTCCTATATAGGGTTTTCCCTATTAGCCGGTACTGCGGGGACTTAACCCGAATCTTTCTTGCAAGCTTGGGATCTTCAGGGAGAAGACCACTTATCAAATATTCCCTTATGGGAGTCATCCATGTCTCTCCTTCTTCGTGAATCACATCAGCGACCTCTTTGAGAACGATGGATCTTTCAGGAAGGATTTCCACGAGAACCTCCTTAGTGAGATGAGCGAAAGCCATGGAAGCTAGCTTGCTTAATGCGTCTGCCTTTTTGTTCTGGTTCCGACGAACATGTTTGATGGTGTAAGAGTTGAAGTTTTCAAGCATCTCTTTTGTCTTTTCCAAGTACTGTTTGATGACGGGTTGCCTTGCTTCGTAGAAACCTGTCACTTGGTTTGCCACCAATTGGGAATCTACGAAGACCGCGAGAGCTTTAACCTCCATATCTTTGGCTAGTCGGAGTCCTGCTAATAGTGCTTCGTATTCTGCTTCGTTGTTTGTGGCTTCGAACTCAAACCGAAGAGCATATGTATGCTCCTTCCCTTCAGGACTGACTAACATTAGACCTACTCCGGAGCCATCGGAACTGGATGCTCCATCTGTGTAAAGCTTCCATTCAACCTGCGTTTGAGAAAGATTAGCTTTGGGCTTTTCCTTTTCTTCATCGGGTCCGGAAGGTGTTTCTGCCAAGAAGTCTGCGAGGATTTGCCCTTTGATAGAACTACGTCCTTTAAACTCGATTTCATGTTCTCCGAGTTCAATAGCCCATTTAGCCACCCTTCCAGACTTTTCAGGTTTAGACAAGATCTGCTTCAGTGGCTTATCGGTTAAGACTGTAATTGGGTGGGCCTGGAAATAGCGTCGGAGTCTCCTTGATGCGTAAATTAAGGCGAGCACTAACTTCTCCAAGGTTGGGTAGTTGACCTCCGCTCCTTGTAGGACCCTGCTGACAAAGTAGATTGGGATCTGTCGCTTTTCTCTCTCTGCCATAAGGACTGCGCTAATACTTTCTGCTGAGGATGCCAAATACATAAACAACACTTCGCCTTTGATTGGGGCTGTAAGTGTTGGAAGTATTTCAATGAACTCCTTCATCTTCTGAAAGGCTACTTCAGCGTCCTGACTCCATTGGAAAATTTTCTTGTCCGTGCATCCTTTGAGTGTCTTGAAGAAGGGTAGGGACCTGTCAGCTCCTTTCGACAAAAATCGACTTAAGGCTGCCAACTTCCCATTCAGGCTCTGCACGTCTTTTAGACACTTAGGGGCTTGGAGATCGAAGATGGCTTTAACCTTAGAGGGGTTAGCTCGTATCCCCTGCTTAGTGATCAAATGTCCTAAGAATTGTCCTTCCTCGACACCAAAGGAGCATTTCTTAGGGTTCAGCTTCATGTTGATTGCCCGGAGCTGATCGAATGTTTCCTGTACATCAAGGAGTAGGTCCTCCTCAGTCTTGCTCTTGATAACCATGTCATCAACATAGGCTTCGAGATTTCTGCCTATCTGTTTGTTGAAGGCTTTATCTACGAGACGTTGGTAAGTAGCCCCTGCGTTCTTCAAACCGAAGGGCATCTTTCTGTAACAGTAGACACCTTTACTTGTGTAGAAGGCTGTCTTTTCCTCGTCCTCCTTGGCCATCTGGATCTGATGGTACCCCTTGTAGGCATCTAAGAAGCATTTTAACCGGAAGCCTGCCAAGGATTCTACCTTCCAGTCGATTTCGGGTAGGGGTAGCAATCCTTAGGGCATGCTTTGTTGATGTCAGTGAAATCCACGCACATGCGCCATCCTCCGTCGCTCTTTTTTACCAGCACCGGGTTGGCCACCCAAGTTTGGTATTTAACCTCCCTCAGGATGCCTGCTTGTGTAAGTTCATCAACTTCTTTGCAAGCTGCGGCGTTTCTTTCGGGGGCAAGGCTTCTCTTTTTCTGCTTTATGGGCTCAATGTGCTTGTACTCATTGAGTTTATGCTCCGTTCTGAAGGACTGTCCATCTATCAGCAATGTTCTTGGAACACCTGTCATGTCAGAATGTTTCCAAGCAAAGACATCAAGGTTAGTACGTAACAGTTCTGTGAGCTTCGCCTTGAAATTCGCTGGGAGTTGCTTCCCTACTACCACTGTCTGTTCAGGATAGCTAGGGTTTACGACAACTCGCTCCTCTGCATCTGTACAACTAAGAATTTCCATCGGAGGCTCCTCCGATTCCTCTCTGATCTTTTTGACACCATATACACCCTTATCCGCTCCATAACTAGAATGAACAGTTCCTACTCCGAAGGGGGTTTGGAACTTAATGGCAGCATGTATAGTAGAAACAACAATTCCCATTTTTTGCATAGCTGTCCTCCCTATTAATAAATTATAAGGAGAATCTGACCTTACTATGACGAAAATGAGTGTCTCCGTGCGGGATAAGGGACCTTTGCCTATGGTGACTTCCAACGGTACTTCTCCCAGAGGCCATGAGTGTTCACCAGAGAACCCTACTAGCGGCGCTTTTGAGTCGACCCTCTGTGAGCGTATAGATGAATTGAGCTTTAGGAAACAATGCTCGTAGATGATTTCGCAGGAGCTTCCGCAATCCATATACGCTCGGTTCACCTCCCTGTTGGATATGTGTACCTTGATGATCACGGGATCGGTCGAAGGTGTCTGCCCTGATATGTGGGGAAAGGTTATTTCCCCTACACTTCCTAGCTCTTCTTCTGCTTCCTTCCTCTTCAAAGTGGTATCGCGTTTGTGTACCATCAGTATCGGAGCTTCTGCGGGCGTAGTTTCCTTCTTGTTACCCTTCCATTCTCCTAGTTGAGTATCAGAGAATTTGTCCTTTCCCTTCTTTATGCCTTTGACCAGGTGTGCTAACTGTCCGGATCGTACTGCCTCTTCGATCTGCTTCTTTAATTCCCTGCAGTTGTTCGTGTCATGTCCACGATCTTCATGGAAATGGCAGTACTTGGACATGTATCTGGCCTTGCCTCGTGTTATCATCCGAGGCGGAGGATCGAAGGATTTTGCGGCCTTCTCTGTCGCCAGGATTTCTCGGGGAGATTTAACCAAGTTTGCCAGAAATCCATGGTTCGAGCCTTTGTTGTAAGGGGTGAAGCGATCTCTGTTCTTCTTCTTGTTTTTGGATCCTTCCCAGGAGGACCCTCTAGAGAATTTGTCAGATGCTTCCTTTGGCTCTATCGGAGCCCCGTTTGCTGCTACCTCCTTAGACTCAATCCAGGTGTAAGCCTTCTCAATCAAGGCCTTGTAGGTGTTGGGAAGATCGGTGGACAGGAATTCCACCAAGCTTCGAGTTCGGAGGCCATGTACAAAACCGGAGATCCTCTGATCTTCATGTAGACCCATAATCTGCAAAGTTTCATCAGTGTATCTGGTAACGAAGGCTCTCGTGCTTTCGTTGTCCCTTTGTTTGATGGTGTGCACGGTTAAGTGAGTTTTGGTGTGCTTCTTCTGCTGGCTAAAGTGTAACCGGAACTTAGCCTTAAGATCATCTAGACTCACAATGCTTCCCATCTTCTGTCCGTTCCACCATATTCTTGCGGAGTCTCTGAGCGTGTACGTGAACATATGGCATGCTACCGGCATGACCCACTTTGGCATTTTGATAGCGCCTTCAAATAAATGGAGAAAGTTGTCGGGATCACCTTTTCTGTCGTAGGTGCCTATATGAGTAGGCATCTTCACGCCGTCAGGTAAAGGGTAGTCCTTGATCCATTTCACGAAGGGTGTACAAGCTCCAGAAGCTTCGGCACCGTAAGGGTTGTACGGAGGTGGATAAACCGGTGTAGGGTTATACGTGTTAGGAAATGGCTGTGAATAGGTAGGGTACGCAGTGGAAGTTTGGTACGAAGGGTATATTCCCATCGATTGTGTAGGAATCTGTCCGTAGGGCATCTGCTGGTAATTCTGGTTTGGGATTGAACCATTTGGAGAGTAAGTGTTGTAGGTTTGAGTAGGTAAGTAGGGATTCATTCCCGGAGGGGGGAATTGGTTCATGTTGGAGTAGGGAGATGGATATCCGATACTCGAAACATAAGAGGGTGGTACTGGAGCCCCCGCCCCTTCTCTTCCCAAATGTGCTGCTAGAAGAGGAGGCATGTTTACCCCTCCATTTCCTACTGGGTTGCTTCCTCCGTTGGAGTTCTCGCTCCTTCTTTCACCATGCATTCTGTCCCTTCTACCCGGATTTCCTCCGAGTCCTTCTTCAAAACCCACGGTCCTTCCATTTGACCTTCTAACGGAAGGGGAACCATTTCGTAGGGCCGAGCGCCCCCTGCCCATAGGTTGAGGCCTGTCCTCTACTTCAATCTCCTCGTCATACTCTTCGCTGGAGTACTCTAACTCCCTCCGCATTTATGTGTTACGAACTTGTCTCTTGTGAGCCCTTAGAAAAGAATCTAAGGCCTCAAAGTTTGCCTCTACGAAGGCGGGACTGATGTCCGGAGTAGGGTTAGCGGATGTTGAGGCGTGATGCACGGGAGTAGTTTCCAAACGAGATCGTGTGGTGAAGGTTGAGGTTGTTATGGGGGCGAGGTTATCGGTGTTAGTTGTGGTGAGTGGGACCAGAGTAGAGAAACCTGGTGGAGGTGAATCTTCTCTTACTGGTTCCATGCCAGATAAGTAGCGTAGTTGGTTAAGGTATTAGGACTGGGTGATTACGGGACTAATAGTTGTGGTCCCACGGATGGCGCCACTGATTTTGTGCAAAAGATTGCACTACCAGGCTTCGATGAGGATCAAAGTAATGAGGGGTGTGTGTTCCAGCCAAGACTCGCCTGTAACCTGAGAATAAGAAATACTAAGACACTACGTTAAGTGATTGCGCATGGGTAGGACCCTGCGAACCACCTCCGGCGTGAGAGTAAGTATGAGTTATGGTTGTATAAGTGTGTGAAAGTAAAGAGATGAGTGTGAAATGAGCATACCATAATCCATTGCCCGTCCAACCTATTTATAGTGAATGAAATAGGGTTGAGAGCACTTCTGCATGAATGTCGGAGATCATGGGGGCGTTCCATGATTGTGGTTAACCGCTAGGGCTTAGTGACCCACGTTCTCAGACTTGACGGGGAAGCCAAGAGAGAGAGGGAGATCGTGGGTTTGACCAAGTCAGGAGGTTCCCTTATCCATTGTCCTTCGTCAGCCATACCCCAAAGGGCTTAGGGCTTTGGATGGCGAGTTCCCCTTAGGTAACCTTCGTGCCAACGAATGGTTTGACGCCTATAGATATTTTGGAATCCTAACTTGGGCCTTCGTATAGAAGGGCTTCGACACGTCTCGGAGGAGTGTCCTTCGAGCTACTCGGAGGGTACATCATCAGTACTCTTTTGCCTTCGCCAAATACTTGATCATACTTTCGTGGCTTGCCACATAATCCCCGTTTATCTGATTGGCCACCAGCTTAGAGTCCACCCGGACTTCGAGGTCACGGACTTTCATGCTTTCCGCCATCCTCATTCCTGCCAGCAGGGCCTCATATTCAGCCTCATTGTTAGTGCTTTCAAATTCAAGTCGGATGGCGTAAGTGAATTCCATTCCTTCCGGATTGATCAGTACAAGGCCCGCTCCGGAACCCTTGTTGTTGGATGCTCCGTCCGTATACAAAAGCCACTTTCCCTCTTCTTTCTTCTTTATCGCCGGCTGTTCGAAATACTTATCATCCTTTTTTTCGATGGGAGTTTCTGATAGAAAGTCTGCCAAAACTTGACCCTTGATTGCGTTTCGGGGCTCGTAGGTGATGTTGTAAGCACCCAATTCCACCGAGTATTTGGCTAACTTCCCGGATGCTTCTGGCTTGTTGAGGATCTGCTTTATGGGTTGGTCTGTGATCACCTTTATGGGGTGTGCCTCAAAATATCTCCGGAGCCTTCTTGACATATGTAATAAACAGAGTGCTAGCTTTTCGATTGGAACATAGTTCCTTTCCGCTTCGTTGAGCGTCCGGCTTACGTAACGGATCGGCAGCTGTTTTCCTTTCCTTTCGGTGAGTAGGACCGCGTTGACTGCTTCTTCAGCAGCCGCAAGGACACGTACAGTGCTTCCTTCGCCCTCGGTGTTGTCAACGAGGGGAGGTCCGTTATTAACTTCTTCAGTTCCTGGAATGCCTCTTTCGCCTCCTTCGTCCACCGATACTCTTCCTTATTCTCCTTAGTGATGTTTTTTAGCGTTTCGAAGAAGGGTAGGGATCTTTCGGCTGAACGGGATAAGAAACGATTAAGCGCTGCCAGTTTGCCGCTGAGGCTCTGCATCTCCTTCAAGGTCCTAGGTGACTGCATGTCCATTATCGCCTTCGTCTTTTTTGGGTTCGCCCGGATTCCCTCCGAAGTTACCATGTATCCTAGGAACTTCCCTTCTTCCATCCCGAAGGAGCATTTCTTGGGGTTCAGCTTCATGTTTATCTTCCGGAGGTTATCAAATGTTTCTGCTATGTCCGCTATCATTTCCTGCTCTTCTCTACTCTTGATGACCATGTAATCCACATATGCTTATAGGTTTCTCCCTATCTGTGACTGGAAAGCGGAGTCTATCATCCGTTGGTAGGTAGCTCCTGCATTCTTCAGACCGAATGGCATCTTAGTGTAACAGTAGGTCCCCTGTTCGGTGTAAAATGCAGTTTTCTCTTCGTCTTCCCTTGCCATCTGCACCTGGTGATATCCTTTGTAAGCATCCAAGAAACACTTGTATTTGTACCCCATGAACGACTCAATCTTCCAGTCGATCTCCGGCAAAGGGCAGTAATCCTTGGCGCAGGCAGAGTTGATGTTCTTGAAGTCGATGCACATCCGCCAGCTTCTGTCACACTTTTTTACCAAAACGGGGTTGGATATCCAAGTAGGATATTTCACTGGTCTGACAATGCCGGCCTTGACCCATTCTTCTACCTCCTTTGTGACCGCCTGACTTCGATCGGACGCCAACATTCGGCGTTTTTGGCATACTGGGTCCACTGAAGGGTTAGCATTTAGGGTGTGCTCGATGATTCCTCTGGGGACTCCCGTCATATCCGCTAGCTCCCATGCAAATATATCAAGGTTCCTTTGTAACAGTTCTTTGAGGCGCCTTTTGACTTCGGGGGACAGGACACCTCCTATCATCACGGCCTGTTCTGGGAAAGCTGGGTTGATCGCCACTTCCTCCGTCAACCTCACCTCTCCTGTTTCTGCTTCTGCCCTATCCTCCTCCGGAACGACGACCTGTAACCTTTCTAACCTTCTGCACTCCGAAATGATGGCGGAGCGAGTGACAAGCGTGTCAATTCCTTGAGGTGTTGGGAACTTCATCATGGAGTGGACCGTGGAAGGTATGGCTCGCAGGATCTTCAATCCGGTTCTTCCTAAGATTACGTTATACGGGGATGGTGCCCGAATAACTGTGAACTTCATTCTGACCTTCCTGTATAACCCTTCATCTCCGAATGAAACATCCAACTCAATTTTCTTCAGTGGCCTGGTCACCTGTCCGGCGAACCCAAGTAGATCCGTCTGTGTCTGTTTCATCCGGGCCCTTATCTCATGAGGCAAGTTGTTGAAGCAGTGTTCAAACATTACTTCCACCGAAGCTCCTTCATCCACAAAAACTCTTCTTACAAGATACCCCTCCATTGTGGCTTCGACTATGAGGGGATCGTTCGATACGTCTCCTTCGGGCATAGGGGGAAAAGTTATGGGCACGTTCATCCATCTTTCTTCTTGCTCGGACGACTTCCTCTTCTTTCGTCCGGGCCACGTTCGGATCATATTGATGACTTTATCTTTGGCTCCCGTTTCATTCTTGGAGGGATCTCTCCTTCCCTTCTGACGGAGGTCCTTAATCAGATGATTCAACTTTCCCGACTCCAACACTAGTTCTAACTGCTTCTTGAGTTGATAACAGTCATTCGTGTAATGCCCTTTTTCTCCATGATAATCACAGTACTTATCTTGGTTCTCCCTGCGGGGTGGGTCACGCATCGGTTTTGGAGGAGGCAGACGTAGCTGGTGTTCTGTGGCCAAAATTTCTTTTGGGGGCTTTATGAGTGAGTCTAAAGTTAGACGGGGGTTACTTCAGTTCAGATGGTCACCGCGATGGGGCACGTAAGGCGCCGACCTGTCACTGTGGCGGTGCAAGCTCCCCCGATCTTTCCCTGAGTAAGCGTATCGTCCCTCATTCTTCCTATCTCCTCCGTAGTGACTTCTAGCGGGCCTCTCATCCTTCCGGAAAGGTCCTGTTGAGGCTCTCCTCGTCGTGTCATAATGTTCACCCCTAGGTAGCTCGGTACTTGCGAAAGCTTCTTCCGACCTTACGAAGTCGTCTACCCTGACCATCATCTCTTCCACGGTCTTCGGGACTGTGTCTGCGAATCGTTTGGCCAACTCTGGACACTTGCACCCGTTCTTGAACGAGGAGATCCTCATGATCTCAGGGGCGCCTTGTATAAATCCGGTCTCGGTAGTCCATCTTTCTTTGAATTTGGGCAGTGTTTCATTAGCCTTCCTCACGATCTTAGCTATTTCGGTGGGGTCTTTAACACAAGCCTTGTGCAGGGAGAAGCGAGCTTCGAATTGGTCCTTGAAAGCAGCCCATTCGTCTATGCTTCCCGGAGGGTGCCCATCAAACCATCCCCTAGCTTTTCCGTCCAAAGTCTGTTGAAACATGCGACACCAAACCGGCATCGGCCATTCTCCATGCCCTGCTGATCCAGTGAACCTGTTGAGATGATCTTGAGGATCCGTCGATCCATCGTACAGCTTGACGTGGGTAGGCATCTTGTGCTCCGGGGCGGAGAACTCGATGATTCGCCTGCTGAAGGGGGACTTTGAGACTTCCTTGAAAGGCTTCGCTAGATCTTCGTCTCTTACTTTACTCCCAGTCACTATCTCCTTCTTCTTGTCTGCTGGCTTGTCTTTGCCAAGGACCATTTCGTCATCAAAATCCAATCGTATCGGCTCAACGGTATCCTTTCTGTGGAAAACTAGAAGGGGGGGTTGAATAGTTTTACCAATTAAAACTTCCTTTTAAACTATTTAGATCGACTTATGTCAATCTATTTGGTTGTGTGTGTTGGATGTTGATAAACAAGCATATAAAGATATGTAATGAAAAGATAAGAGTAAGAAGCACAAAACCACAACGCGAGTATTTATAGTGGTTCGGCTACAAGGACACCTTCCTTGCCCTACTCCACTCCCCGAGTCACCTACTCGAGAGTTTGTAATCACTACACCAATCTCCTTATGGCGGAGAAGCCTTCACAACGTCGCTTAATCTTTTTCCGGTACAAAGCTAAATACCGAGTTCTTTCACACCAAGGCGAACCAAACCTAACACAACGTCGCCTACCCTTTATACGGTGCTAGGCTAACCACCGAGTTCTTTCACACCTTAGGTGAACTACACCTTCACAACGTCGCCTACCCTTTATTAGGTACTAGGCTAAGCACCTAGTTCCATTGCAATGGAGGAACTACTACCACACTACACCAACGACTAATCCCAAAGGAGATCTACTCCTTTACAACATCATCAAGGACATCAATATCCTTGGATCTAATGCTAGTCTATCTAGTACATCGAAACACACCATATCGAATGTACATCTAAGGCATCTTTCACTAATGCCTTTGATTAGATCTAGAAGACACCTTTCACTAATGTCTTTGATTAGATCTACAAGACACCTTTCACTAATGTATTGTGTCTTCACTTCTAAGAACCTTTCACTAATGCTTCTTGTCTTGACTTCTAAGCACCTACCACAAGTGCTTATCCTATAGACGATAGATACCTTTCACTATTATCTTCGTCTTGACACTTGAGACATCTTTCACTAATGTCTTTAACACTACGCTTCTTTGAAGAAAGAAAGGGATCATCAACAAGAGGACTTCAATAGCCTTGATGATGAGGAAGCTTGGCAACTCATGGACTTGAGCTTGCTCGACTTCAAAGGTGGTGATCTTCCCTTTAAGAGGAACCTAAAAGATCACACAGAAACAAAACTACAAACATAGATCTCTTGGATCTATGGTTAGTGAGATTTAACTCAGGGGAGAAAGTATGTTGGAGAGGGGTGAGAATTAATGAAGAAATGGCTCACTATTTATAGAGGAAAAACCTACTGTTTACCCGGATCCCACGGATCCCTTCCACTTGGGATCCGGCTAGCACAAAGCTAGGGATCCGTGGTCCGCTCCTCTTTGCCCATGGGTATTTTGGGTTATGGGTCATGGGTCATGGGTTATGGGTTGATCTATGGTTTTCAATCTAGATACAATGTACCTTAAGAATACATTGAACTTGTGTAAGTGGTATATATAAAACCATGGGTTATGGGTCAAAAACCATTTGCTAGTTTTTATCTATTTAGTATATACTTGCTTTTACCCATTTTAGTATATACTTGTTTTTACCCATTTTAGTGTACTTAATATAAGTATGTATTAACCCAATATGTAAACACTAGTTGTTGTACATGTGTATCTAAAATATAAAATCACTTAATCTTGTTATAGTGTTTTATATGAAAACGTAAGTGTGTTATAAAACTATTAGTTCAAACCATTTACGTATTTTATTTGTTTCGTTAATATGATTTTACTTTTGTTATCGACAAAACATTAGAAGATCGTAAAATATAAATAAACGTTTTTACGGCTTATTTGTATTAACAATCTCCCCCTTTTTGTTGATGACAAAACATAAAATTATTTTAAGAAAAAGCTAAAATTCGTAAACGTTTGAATTTGTAGTTTTTACTTTCTTCTCCCCCTTTTTGTCGAAACAAAAAGTGTTTGAAGAAAAGCAACACATTGTTTTTAAAGAAAAACATGTGAAAGAAAAAAATAAAGAGTAAGTAACGGGAATAGATCTCGTCTTACTCCCCCTTGACGAGTCCATCCCTATGTAAGGGTGTCAAGAAAGTAATTCTAATCTAGATCATTTGCAACTAGGTTTGCTCCCCCTAGATGATTGCAACTTTGCAATGGGAAGTTATGAAAAGTAAATCTAGTATTGCAAGTAATTTGCAATGTATTGCTTTGACATAAAGCTCCGCTAGCTTTAGGATGTCAAGGTCTTCATGTGTGAATTGAAATACTACAAAACAATGGTTAGAAAGCAAGTATAATTCACAATTTCCTGCAAATGTGATAAAGAAAAACATTCTGACTTCACGGATCCCACGGTTCCCTTCTAGTAGGGATCCGTCTAGGCAATACTGAGGGATCCGTCTGGCTGATGACTAAAATCAGCAAAGGTGATATAACAAGTAATGTTATCACACAAATGAGATATGAGTACAAAGTAATCATATGCTCAACGAAATAACAAGTAGCATGTAATTCCATTTAATAAAACGAGAGTTATGATATACATGACTCAAAAATAAGAAAATAGACAATACATAACTAGGAATTTCTTAGACCAACTAACGCTTGAAGCTTAGACACCACTATAATCCTCTAGCTCAAGTTATGTTTAGGTTTAATCTCGTCGAAACGTTCGAGGAGATGATAGAACATGAAACGTTGGTCTTCTCGTACTTCATGTATCAAACTTTCAACATGTTGACAATGATAGCAATCTTTGTCATGGCTAGGTAGTGGTGGTGGATGAAATGAAGTGGCTATATTCAAAGGATCAATTGAAGTGGGTTGAGGAGCCTCGAATGATGGAGGGATTGGTGGAGGTCCATTTAGGAATGGTTCGATCAAGAATGATGATGGTGGTAAAGATGTGTCAACTTCCATAAGGTCGGGTGGTTGACTTTGGTGATTTCTTATAATCCAAATAGGATTATATGATGGAAACGGCGAAAAGGAAGCCGGAGCAAGTGTTGACTTAACACCTTGATTTTGAATCATTGTTCCTCCTAATGAGGAGAATGTTGTCGGCGGAAGCGGATGAGACGGCCTAGGTGGTAAGTCCTCTAAATTGTAGAGGTGAGGTGATGATTGTGGGGATGTAAAAGAGATAGCTCTAGGAACCAATGGTGATGGTTTAGTGGAGATGATATTGTTTAGCCTAGGAGGTATGGTGGTGTTTGGCATAGGTAATTTTGTGGGTACTAACCTTCTAGGAATTGGTTTGATTGGTTTGACCGGTGATGATTCGGTTGAAGAGATTTCGTGTACAACACGAGCCCTTTTGATGGGTGGTTCTTTGGTGGATAGGTTGTTACTTGGGGTTTTTCTCATGATGAGATGATTTGAAGAGATTGCAAAGGCTGAAAGTTAGGATGAGAGTGATGACTATGGAGATCCTAACAAGGTGGTTTATAAACCAAGAGTTTTGGAAAGTGCATTTAAGCCTTAAGCCACTAATGTTCATTGGAATGTGATGATTAGCATGCACAAGAGTCAACTACAGAGGTTGTGCTGTTCTAGGAACTCATTTAAGATGAGATGGAGTGTTTGAGTTAGGAAGATGAGTTGAAATGATTGTTTTATCAAGATTTTGTCATAGACTGTCATCCGGATCCCACGGTTCCCTTCTCAGAGGGATCCGTCTAGGCTAGTTCTAGGGATCCGGCGTTCAGCAGTTTATGAAAGAGTGGAAATGATGTTTCTAAGATCCTAGACCTACATCACCTTGAGTGTTTCAGTTCTCCCAAGTGTTTTAAATGAAGGGGTGCTTAAGTGTTTGAAGGCAATGAGTGGTGTAGCTAATGATTGTTATTTATGGAAGGATTTGGAAAAAAAAATACCAATGGATGGCCAAGGATGACATTAAAGATGTCAATTGAAGTTGAATGAAACTAAATGATCCTAGAGATCAGGTTGTGTCTTAGGATTGTGTTTTGGAAAATATCCTAATGGTTTTGAGATGGGAAAAACTAGGATTTGATCAACTTTGATCAATTTTGAGGTGAGGTTGATTAATGATCAATATTGTCATAATCGAAGGATTTCTAACCTAGTTGTGAGGAATCAAGTAAAAAATGAAGTGTGAGTTTTGAGAGCGGAAGAGTGATGGATTTGAAATGATAGATCTAACAAAGCCTTAGAATGTGATCTATGTGAGTTGGGAAAGAGTAGGAAAGGTCAACCTATCTTGATAAAGTCTTGATCAATCTTAAGACACTATGTTTAGCTTAGTGTGAGGTGTTCTAAGGGATGTGTTTGACATATAATGCTTGTAATTGCATTTTCTGTTTTGTCGGATCCCACGGTTCCCTAGATGTAGGGATCCGTTTAGTACAACATTTGGGATCCGTCTATCTGCTAGACAGAACCTTTACTAAAGGTATGCAATGATCATGACAGTGCATTATATTCCAAGCTTTGTTTAAAGGAGTTCTAAAACTTGGATATCAAATGTAAGATGTGTTATTTCATGAAAGAGATAGGATAACATTGATAACTAATGAGTAGAGTAGAATTGATCCTATTTGACTATTCTAGGTTCCTTGAGTTTCTTCACTAGGAGGATCATTATGTGATTGATTGGTATTGGTGGAATCATGAATGAAGAAAGTCTTCATGAGAGATATGTTTAGCGGTTCCATCATCTTGTTCACAAGTACGTACAACGGACTTTGAAATTGAGGATGGAAGTGCATAACATTGTGATAGAGGCGTGTCAAGAACATTCCATAAGGGATGAGTTTATTCTTGGAGCCTTGAAGATTTGCAATTCGCCTTGCGAAGAAGTAGGCGAGATTGTATGGTTGTTGTGTTAGCAAACAGTACAACATGTGAGCACAACAAGCAGGAAGAATATCTCGATTTCCCCTAAGACTCCAAACATTTTCACGTAGAATAAGAGCAGCAGGCTTATACTCTTCTCGGATATCCCGTGTATGGATAATGTTTGGATTGGAGTAATATGGTCTAGGTTTGCATATCATGCGTATTAATTCTTCCGGAGAGGGTATGTGTGAACAATATGGGATATTTTCTTCACGAAAATTGAAGAGAGAGTCAAGAGACCAATCTTCGGTGAAGGCACATTGTCCATGGTTTGGAATTCGGAGGATGTGAGCAAAATGCCCAAGGCTTAAAGTGAATTTTTGGTTTTTGATATAAAACCAAATAGATAAAGAGCGATCCTCGTTACGAACGAGTTCCACTTGACGGAAGAATTCCATTATGAACCTTGGACATATCTTCTCGTTAATTTCAAGAAGACATTCTAGTCCTATGGCTCGGAAGGAGGTATTGATACCTTCTTCGAATTGTAGAGAGGTGTCTACAATACGTCCTTCATGGAAGTGACGGTTTTCGAGATTATTGAACCCACGGACATGATTGCCAGGTGTGTTGGGCTCAAGGGAAATGTTCGGGGTGTAGACGCTAGTGAGTGAAAAATTAAACTCGTATTCATGCGTCATAGTTGAACCTATAGAAGTGATGGGTTAATAAGGGAAGACGTTTATGGTCAACCTATAATAATCTAACGTTTTTACTAGATATTCTATTAACAATTAGTATTTAGCTAACCCATGGTTTTGAAGCTCTAGTGGATTATTATTTAATTTTGGAAGATAGTGATTTTTAATCTTGCATGAAAACTGTTTTCCAGTAGGACGGATCCCACGGTTCCTTTACAAAAGGGATCCGGCTAGTGTAACTTCCGGGATCCGTGGATCTGTAGTAACAGAACCAGTTTTAATAAAAACATAGGTTTTACGGTTATTGTACCATGAAGTATGTTTTATCCTACATTTTCTTTTAGCATGCATACATGACATCTAATGTATCACGAAAGAATATAACACATATAGATCAAAAGAAATGAAACACACATAATAACACAAACATCCTAGATAAAATAGATAATTAATAATATTGCATTTCAATGCTAAGGATGATACAAAGGATTGGGTAAATGACCCCAATATAGATTAACAACACAAAGTAAATGTCTCCGTATGTGAACTTCATCATAGGGAACACAAGTGCGATGAGTGTTAGGGCGATGAGCATGAGTGCGATGTAAACCATGTTGATGACGGATCTTCTTGGTTTAGGAAGAGATGGAATGAGGAAGAAGATGAAGTTTTTGAATGAGAGGAAATTTTTGAAATTAAAAAATTTGAAAAGGTGAGGGTTGAAAAAGTGGGCGTTGAGTGGGTTTATTAATAGGAAAGGAGGAATTTTTGAAATTCGTGTTTTTGTTTTATTAGAAGAAATAAAGCATAAGCTCTACATACTATGACTATAGACGAGAAAAATAACACGTATGTGAGAAACAAGCTTCCTATCGAAGCTACATGTAAATCATGTGTAAACACAAAAATCTACTCAAATAAAAGCCTAGCAAATAACACTTATATACTAAACAAGTATCATTTAGATATAAGTAGAAACTCATACCTCGAATGCACTTAGGAATGTCTTTTACAAATGACAAATGTCACTTAGACGATTCCCGCTCTTTTGCATCTAAGATACCTTCTTAAGGAAGGTATTCTTGTTACCAAGCTACTCCTAAAGCTTGGTGAGTATGAGCTTTGACTAATCAATATCACAAGGAAGATTAGTGCAATAAAAAAATATATATATAAAAAAATGTTGTTATCAACTCAACATCCAAACATATAGTTTTTTTTTGAAAAACATGGTGTTTGTTTTTATGAAAAACCTTCTTTGTAGTTTTTAATTAACTATGGATCGTATCAAGTTTTTAAAGTACAATATACTTCAAGAAACTTGGTAACGAAGCTCTGATGCCAATTGTGGAAAACTAGAAGGGGGGGTTGAATAGTTTTACCAATTAAAACTTCCTTTTAAACTATTTAGATCGACTTATGTCAATCTATTTGGTTATGTGTGTTGGATGTTGATAAACAAGCATATAAAGATATGTAATGAAAAGATAAGAGTAAGAAGCACAAAACCACAACGCGAGTATTTATAGTGGTTCGGCTACAAGGACACCTTCCTTGCCCTACTCCACTCCCCGAGTCATCTACTCGAGAGTTTGTAATCACTACACCAATCTCCTTATGGCGGAGAAGCCTTCACAATGTCGCTTAATCTTTTTCCGGTACAAAGCTAAATACCAAGTTCTTTCACACCAAGGCGAACCACACCTAACACAACGTCGCCTACCCTTTATACGGTGCTAGGCTAACCACCGAGTTCTTTCACACCTTAGGTGAACTACACCTTCACAACGTCGCCTACCCTTTATTAGGTACTAGGCTAAGCACCTAGTTCCATTGCAATGGAGGAACTACTACCACACTACACCAACGACTAATCCCAAAGGAGATCTACTCCTTTACAACATCATCAAGGACATCAATATCCTTGGATCTAATGCTAGTCTATCTAGTACATCGAAACACACCATATCGAATGTACATCTAAGGCATCTTTCACTAATGCCTTTGATTAGATCTACAAGACACCTTTCACTAATGTCTTTGATTAGATCTACAAGACACCTTTCACTAATGTCTTGTGTCTTCACTTCTAAGCACCTTTCACTAATGCTTCTTGTCTTGACTTCTAAGCACCTACCACAAGTGCTTATCCTATAGACGATAGATACCTTTCACTATTATCTTCGTCTTGACACTTGAGACATCTTTCACTAATGTCTTTAACACTGCGCTTCTTTGAAGAAAGAAAGGGATCATCAACAAGAGGACTTCAATAGCCTTGATGATGAGGAAGCTTGGCAACTCATGGACTTGAGCTTGCTCGACTTCAAAGGTGGTGATCTTCCCTTTAAGAGGAACCTAAAAGATCACACAGAAACAAAACTACAAACATAGATCTCTTGGATCTATGGTTAGTGAGATTTAACTCAGGGGAGAAAGTATGTTGGAGAGGGGTGAGAATTAATGAAGAAATGGCTCACTATTTATAGAGGAAAAACCTACTGTTTACCCGGATCCCACGGATCCCTTCCACTTGGGATCCGGCTAGCACAAAGCTAGGGATCCGTGGTCCGCTCCTCTTTGCCCATGGGTATTTTGGGTTATGGGTCATGGGTCATGGGTTATGGGTTGATCCATGGTTTTCAATCTAGATACAATGTACCTTAAGAATACATTGAACTTGTGTAAGTGGTATATATAAAACCATGGGTTATGGGTCAAAAACCATTTGCTAGTTTTTATCTATTTAGTATATACTTGCTTTTACCCATTTTAGTATATACTTGTTTTTACCCATTTTAGTGTACTTAATATAAGTATGTATTAACCCAATATGTAAACACTAGTTGTTGTACATGTGTATCTAAAATATAAAATCACTTAATCTTGTTACAGTGTTTTATATGAAAACGTAAGTGTGTTATAAAACTATTAGTTCAAACCATTTACGTATTTTATTTGTTTCGTTAATATGATTTTACTTTTGTTATCGACAAAACATTAGAAGATCGTAAAATATAAATAAACGTTTTTACGGCTTATTTGTAATCGTTTTAGAGTTGATCGTCTAGGATTGGGGCTGTAGATGTGTTTTGTAGAACACATGATGATGACGAAGAAACCTTAATAATAACAATGATAGTTTGATTATTCCGCTGTGCATATATATTGTTCATTGTTATTTGTGCTTTATTGATAATCCTAGATAAGGTCTAAACAACCTAGAGCATTGATTCTAACATGTGGTATCAGAGCGGGTGGCTCTTGATATCTAGGATCTACAAGGTTTCTCGAAGAAAATGGCGAAAAGATGAAGAAATTCGAATCTGAAAAATTTCCATAATGCTTCTGCAGGTCAGTTTTCAAACAGGTATAACTTTTTCGTTAACCGTTGGATCGGGCTGAAATTTTAGGTGGACGTTCTCTATATACTCATCTAACTTTCCACCGAAGGGATCGTCGATCTAAGCTTTTATGCGAAAGTTATTTACTGTCGAAGTTGGCTGCTGACAGAATTTTTCAAGGTCGAATTTTAGGGTTTTTATGATCTCAACTTCTTTGCTTTCGTGCATACTTGTTCTAAATTCTCAATGGAAGTTGGTTATAATTGTTTGGAGTCTACTAACCCTGGATGAAAGCAGCTTTGGATTAATAGAGTATCATATGATAACAATTGCTACGATTCGAGTTACTATCAAGCTTCTCGTTTCCCCTGCTAATGTTATCATTACCACTACTAGCATGTTTCGTTTCCACTGCCTTCAAGAAAGTTACCACTGCTATGTTCACTCGTTTCCACTGCTAGGCTACTCTTTCCACTGCTAGTTTAACCATTACCACTTCTAGTGTTCTTGGTTACCACTGCTAGCCTAATTTGTTACCACTGCTCGTCTTTTGGTTTCCACTGCTGTACGATGGGATTCAAAAGCTGCATATTGTGAAGGTAGTAAACAGGTGTACTGATTGTGATTGGCCAATATTTAATATATCATGACCAAGGTTCATGGGTACGTGTTGGGATATGAAAGTGCTAAAGATTGACAGAGTGTTACAGAAAGATAAAGTACTGTAAACTATAAAGTACTGGAAAAGTCAAAGAGTCAAAGTACTGCTTAATGATAAAGTCAAAGTACTGCATACGAGGTCAAAGTACTGCAAGATCAAAGAACTGTTTTATTGATTTATAGAAAGTCTTGTAATTCTAGAATATTCTATGTTAGATTACTTGACGTACAAGGATAGAAATTGTAAACCGACTAGGGTATGCTTGAGCCTATAAAAGGACCCCTAGATTGGCATAAGATGTACGTGATTTTATTAGAGTTTTAGAGAGAAGTTCG
Organism: Chrysanthemum seticuspe; assembly: GCA_019973895.1. NCBI lineage: Eukaryota > Viridiplantae > Streptophyta > Magnoliopsida > Asterales > Asteraceae > Chrysanthemum > Chrysanthemum seticuspe. The sequence continues at coordinate 272,876,832 of BPTQ01000006.1, read as the reverse complement.
ATATTATTAGAGTTGTTAAATATCTGCATAATAAGCAGAGTTAGAGTTATTAATAAAATCGTTTATTGTTAAAGTTATTCTTCTTAGCTTTGTTAAGTAAATTCCGCATACTTAATAGAGTTTGCTCAGTGTTTCTCTGTTAATAACTTAGGATTTATCCGAGGTTATTAAACCTTAACAAGCTATTTAAGTTAGTTTGGTTAGAGTACATCGATCCAACAAGTGGTATCAGAGCTTGTGTGGAAACTCTGACTAAGAATAAACCCTAAAACCTACAACAGAACCTAAAGATGTCGACTGATTCTGTTCCACCACCTTCCATCACCTCAATGAGGATTCCTGTAATCAAGAAGGGCGAATATGACTTATGGTGTATGAAGATGAGGCAGTACATTGCCATTACAGACCATGCTCTATGGAATGTAATTGTCAATGGTAATGAAGTAGTTCCAGAAACTGTAGACATTCCTGGACAACCTAAAGCACCTAAGGCAGTCCTACCTGCAGCAACCTTAAGGAATCAAGAGAAGGCACTCAATATTCTCTTATCTGCCATTCTAGATGGTCATCTTCTCAAATTTCATGATGCTAAAGATGCTAAGCAGCTCTGGGCTGCTCTCAAGACCAGATTTGGAGGGAATGAAGCTTCTAAGAAGATGCACAAAAATCTGCTGAAACAACAGTTTGAAACTTTCACTGTAGGTGAAAGAGAGAGTCTTGATGCTGCATATGATAGGTTTCAAAATCTCCTAAATATGTTGGAGTTATACCAGGCAGAAGTTTCAGTTGAAGATGCTAATATGAAGTTTCTAGGGAGTTTGCCATCCACATGGCATGTGATTGCTACTATGATCAGAGGACAACCAGGCTTGGATGTTATGGACTTTGATGATCTCTACAATCATATGAAGGTATATGAGCATGAGATGAATGGTCAACCAAGTTCTAAGTCTCACAGTATTGCTTTTCTATCATCTGAAAAGAGGGGCAGTATTTCCACTAAAAGTACTGCTTCTCCAACTCAAAGTATTGTGCCTCAAAGTACTGTCTCGTATACTGCTCCCACCTATGCTCATCAAACCCCACCACCTACTACTATGCATTCAGATGAAGTTGTGTGTTCTTTCTTTGCACAACAAGCTTCTTTACCTGTCGTTTATGAATAAGATCTCTCCCAGATTGATGAGGATGCTTTAGAAGAGATTGATATCAGGTGGCAAGTTGCTTTGATCACTGCAAGGATCAAGAAGTATATGAAGAAAACAGGAAAGAGCATTGACTTCAAACCTAAACAGGGAATCACTTTTGACAAATCCAAAATTGAATGCTTCAATTGTCAAAAGACTGGACACTTTGCAAGGGAGTGCAGGTTTGCTAAGTATCAAGCAAACAGGATGACTGAGAAACCTAAGCTAGAGCTAAAAGAAATCCCCATTACTGAAACAAAGGCTTTGGTTGCTCAAGAGAATTTGTCAGAAGTTGACTGGAGTGAAGAGTTTGATGATGAACCAGTGACTTATTGTATGGTAGCTGTAACCACCGGTAAATTTCACCTCGTATTAAACTAATATAATATTCTAACGAAAGAATACTTATCCATTTTCTACATCCAATTTTTTTTTAAGAAACGATATCCTTTTATTTGATCACAACAACTAACTAATATGACGTAACTCACACACCAACATCAGAATGTCTTAAGTTTATTCCTTATATGTCAAGTATGAAAGTTTTCAACTTTTATTTACCACTTAACGTTATTACGTTAACGGACAATTATTAAACTTTCAAGTTAAACGTTAACCATTTATTTGAGCTTACATGAAACCCTAATTTATTATAACTACGTTTTTTTTTTCATAAATGGTAAAGTACAACATTTTATACCTAGAGTACAAGTCATTGAAGCACGGAATCTAGCTATACTTTAATTTCCGTTACAAGCCCTAATATACAACTCTATGATTTTATGTACATGATATATTTTCAAAATATTAATGTACAAGCGTTTCAAGCATATGTACAAGTCTTTAATGCATACAAGCTTAATACTTATTTAAATTGTATTATAAACCTCAATGTACCTATTTTTAAGCACAAGGTACAAACCTATAATGCACAAGCCTTAAAAATATATTTCCTTATTAAGTATAACAAAACAATGCTAATGCACAAACAATAATGCACCAAAACTTAAGCCTTTACTATTAATTATTTACATGTAAATTACCTAACAAGTATTTGTCTAAAATAAATTAGTAGGCCTAACTAAGTACTTACACTACTACACAATAGGTACAATCTAAAAAGCCCTAGGTACTACCCTAGAAGCCTAACGCCCCCCTAAATTACCATGGTTAAGAATGAACTAACAAGTTACCATTTAGTTACCTAGTACTACATGTAAAAACTCTAGCCACAACTAATTACTTGCACATAATATTTACACATCACTCTTTTACCAAGAGTTTTTACCATGGTCAAATGTTGTAGGTAAAAACATTGGCCAAGAACACCACCACATCACTTTGTTCCCTCATCTTCAACAATTAGCAAACCAAGCTTATGTGTATTTTTTTTAACCATTCGAACTAAAGGGACACAAGTTGAACAAGTAATCATCATGTGTGTCCTCTTTCAATCCATTCGATTTGGATATCAAACTCATGGCAAGTTTTCAAACACCTCACCTTGTCCCTTCTCTTGCTAGACAAGGTGACATAACACCTTAGAAAACCATGCACCTTCACTCCTATATAATGCGCCCCACACCCCTCTCTCTTTGAGCCCCATTTATCACACACATCATACCATACCACCCACACATCACACGCACCACACAACCTTTAATACTCCACATCACCTTGTTCTTCACCACATTCCTTATTATGGCTACAACTTAATGCAAGTGGCCAAGTTACCTTTCACAAACCATGCATTCCCTTGCCTATATAAACGCCCCATACCCTTTCCTTTTGAGTCTCATGCAAACACACACATGATACCATACTACTTGCATATCATACGCCCCATAAATCCACTTGGTAAACAAAAACCTAAAAGGAAGGAAGAAGTTTTGTTCAACTTAGAAATCCACTTGGTCTCATTTTGGTTCTTGTCAAATTCCAAGTTTGTAAGTCTCTTAAACTCAACCTATTTTGTTTTAACTTTTAATATCAATTGCATACTGTTAAAAAGGATTTTATAAGGAAAATGTAGCAATTTGAATCACTTAAAACGAGTACACGAGTCAAAAGTTATGGTCTAAATAAGTTGCTGAAATTTTGTCGAAAACTTTCTGTGACAGAAAGTTAGAACACGCGAAACGAGGCATTTCTGGTCCGTTTCATGAAAAAGTTAAAGCACGAAAGTTGTCCGGAACGACGTTTTCTTCAAAAACTCAGGAGCACGGGTCTAGAAAACGCATAACGAAGCCAAAGTTTAATAAAAATCCGAACAGCTGTTAGGTATATCTTACAAAAACAGCCAATACCCCCCTACTTGCGCCCCATTTATTTGCATCATGTTAAAGGTATTAAGGCCAACCAAAGTACCGTTGTAAACACCACCTAGGATACTACAAAACGCCCCCATAACCCGGTTAAAAAGCCTAGTCGTTGTGCTTGAAAACAGCCCTTTATTTTGGCCAAAAGTCCTAAACACTAAAAAGTGTCTTACAACAGGTACGTGGGAAAACACGGGATTTTTAATAAATTTGATTAGGAATTATCTTAGAAACATTAGAAATGGGTAAAACAACATTTCACAAGGTCGCATGCAAAAGATATAGAGTCTTATGGTTTAAAAACAAAAATTGCCATTTGGCAAGAATAGCCCAAGTACCCTTTTTCCGTAATTAATATCTTGCAAGTTAAAAGGTTTCAAAGTACGAGGTTTACACCGTTTTAAAGAGCTTGCTGCAAAGTTATTAATGCCCCAATAACATCTTTAAAAGCACATATAGTCTATTTTATAATTAACCACAAAGAGGGTGACTCGCGGGAATTTTCATAAATAGGCCTTGTGTACATTTTTCAAAAATTGAGTCGTGGGAGTTATAGGATGATGGGAAATAACTTAAAAAGAGTTAATAGACATATTACAATGTCTCTAGGTGATCTCGTAAAAGTTAATGGGTTAAAACTGAAATTTTCATAAAACGCGTCGTGGCCAAGTGGCCATGTTCGTGGACTCGTATCTTTCTAATCAAAGACGACTAGGACATGAGACTTATGCCATCTAAGAGAGCTTACAGTAAAGTGTTTGAAGGGTCAAATGCACTGTAGAAACCCTAGCTGTTCTTGTGTAAAATCTGCCCTCTTTTAGCCCCGTTATCGCCCAAAAACAACAAAAAGCACATAACCCCCTTACCTTGTAAAATCATTGCAACCAAACCGTAAGAGCTTAAGACCTATAGTTTGAAACACTAGAAATACCACCGGAAAAACTCTTGAAAGGATCAAGAATGTAGTAAAAACCTTTTAAGGCCTCGCTTTTATTCACCCGTACTTTTATCCATTTAGGCCAAAAACTAATAAATTTTCTTATAAAATTTCAAGCATAAAAATTGTATTTTTTGTAAGATAAAGTTTTTCTTGAACTAAAAATGTAATTTATGTGAAGTTAATTATACAAGGGCTGATTTTGTCAATAACCCATAGTTGAGGGTTTAAAGTGTCATTTTTGAAAGTGCAAGGGTAAAAACTGTAAATATTTAAAATTGTAAATTATAACATTTTGGAAACATAAAATATTTAACAACTTGGATTTCAATAAAAATTTATTAACAATCATTCGAGCCATAAAGATAAGTACGATAAGTATTATTAATTTTTGAAGAAACTTCATGTTATCTAATTATCGATAAAGCATTAACATTGCATAAACTTGAACTCGAATACTAAAAACATGACATACTAACTCAGGTCACGAGTCGGAGAAGTTTATTCACATTACTTAATTTGTTTTCCATCCAGACTACTGTAACATCGAGGTGAGTCATAGCCCCTCTTTTTCTTATTTTGAACGTTTTGGCGGAGATACATGCTCAACTAATTGCTTTCATTTGTATAAGTACTTTAAAGCTTTTACATACTACTATGAATTCATAATCACACTTTATACGTTTTGCTACAAACTTGAACACAAGTACTATCTTTATGCGAACCTGATTGCTATTGCTTAAGTTACTTACTGTTGCCACTAAAAGTCCCTCTATCATGAACCATTAATCACTTGCGAGTGAACGCGAATATAGTGAATAGATCTATTGGCAGTTGACGCCCCACTTGTGTTGCTGGATAAGTAGCCAAGGGCACTTTATTTGAGAACCCCATAGGAAGTTGGCAAACTCCTGCCCGAGGGCCTTGTTACTTACATCATCTCTAAGATGTTAGTAACTTACATCATTAGTTCATTACTATGATGCCGTACTGTTAAGGTTTGCGTTCATGAGACTTAAGGCAATAAGTACTGTGTTGCAATGATACAAATGCTGCAACTACTGAATTTATGGGTGCAACAACATGGCCCGACCTTGAAACTTGTGTTCAACTGATTACTAAACAAACGAACTATGGGTATATATCAACGTAACCCTGATGAGTGTGTAAATACTCATCATTTTTGGTCAAATCTGAACTGCAAAACACTTAAAAACGCTCAGAAATGCATCAAAATACTGAAAATATCTCAAAATTGTATTTTATATGTTTCAGATGCAAAATGTTTAAAATCAGATGAAAAATGAGCTAAGTTTGTATAATTGGCAGTTTCAGTCCCCCGACTTTCAAATCTTGTCAAAAATAGTCCCTGAGCACTTATTTTAAAAGAAAAGTCACCAAAGGTCCTTTTGAAATCATAAGTTGTCATAATTAGTCCTTTGATGAAAAATGTCAAAAGTTTTGAGAAATTACAAGTTTAGTCCTTTGAGTTTCAAAACTGACAAGTTTGGTCCTTGGAATATTGGAGATTGTCAAGTTTAGCCCTTGGATTATAATTTCAGAATGTACATTATTGGTCCCTGGAAAATCAGAATTGGCAGTTTTGGTCCTTGGTTTTTGAGGAATTGCAAAAATGGTCCTTGTTTATTTAATACCAAACCATCTTGACCCTTGAACCTTTCCCATGGCCTGTGACCCCCTGCCAAACCCACCTATGAGCCAGTCCAATAACACCTTTGACCCCCCCCTGCCTAATAATACTCCCTCAGTCAAACTTAGTCAACTCCCGCTCACGGGTTCCCTCTTCCTCATCATCACCTACGCCTGCAACATCCTCCAACACACTCCATCATCATCACACCCACCTTATTCCTACCCTCCAAACACCCCAAGCCAAATGCATTAAATGCTCCTTTCCCTGTCCAAGCTATCAGAACCACTGGCAAATATCTTTTCCCGCCAAAACTCATCAAACGGCCAATATCAACCCAAGTCATCCAATGGCTCCAAAGACAAGTGGGAAATGCTCAGAGATGAGAGAGAAGCACTTTTGATGTATAAATAAGAGAGGAGAAGGCAGAGACCAGTAGTAGTTAGTTTATATTTTTTCTTGAAAATCGTTTTTATTATTAATGTTTTAGTTTAAGTCTTAAACTGTAATCTTCTGTTTCTATGTACTAAACTTAAGTTGTTTTATCATTGTAATCCATTTTCAAGTATCAATTCAAGGTTATATCAACATTTCATGTTTTTATGCTCACTGTTATAAAATCAGTTTTAATGCTCTCATACTCAAGCTTCAATTAGCTTAATTCTAGTTCTAATAAGCTTATTTAAGCTACTGATAGCTTTTAGTAAGCTTATTGCTAAGGTTCAAGCAAACTTGGTACTTGGTCAACAAAAGTCAACTCACAGTCTCATTTGTGACTTGCTTCTGAATTGCTGATCTGGAAATGGATATGGGTTGATTCTGAGTTGAATATGGGTTGAGATAAGGTAGGATAGTAGTTCTTTGATTCTTGGCAAGCCATAGTGGCTGTGGACACAAGTGAGTTTCACACACCCATATCTGTCATAATCTGATTTTTAAGCTTATTGTTCATTTGATTGTGTTTGTTGGTGAAATAGCATAATTTAGGTGTTAGTTGAACGACTGATTAGGATTGAGTGTTAGAATAAAAGGATTAAGTAGAGTGTTAGCAAAACAGTGGTATAAGTGTGTTTGGATCAGTTAGCTTGTTTGATCTCAAGCCTTGGTTTGTACTTAAAATCTGCATACTCAGTCTTAATAAAGGTCACTAGAATCAAATTTGACAAAACTTAGCATCTGTGTACTCTAAAAGTCAAAATCAATATGAAATCTGTCCTATTGCATATCTGTTGGATTTTTTTAAGATCATAGGTTTGATTTGTGTTTAGAATTCAGTAGAGTAGCTTTATGTAACTTTGTTTTAGCTTGAAACATCATAATCAGTTCATGAATTAAGATCAAATCTCACAAAAGTCAAAATATCATTTCTGTATAAAAAGTCAAAAGTGAAAAACTTAGTTTTCACCAAGGTTGGAGGAATTTTCATTGATTCACTATTGGATCAATTCAAGTGATATTTTGGATTACTCAAGTTCAGTTGGTCAAGTTGCTTAAAATGATTTTTGGGGAATTTTTGGAATTTTTCTTAAGCTCTAAATAAGCTGTTTAATAAGCCCTCATATGCCCTGTGACAGGGCATAAGTCACCAAGGCAGTTTTCTCAGGTTTGTGCAGAGCTTGTCAAGAGCTCATTTGAGCTCATCTCAGGCTCATTTTTGGTTTATAAATTCCCTGTCAGGTCTAGTTTAGGATCCTACATCTGGTTTTGAGTTTCAGTTTATTTGAGTAGCTTGGTTTCAAGCTACAAAGTAGTAGCTAAAAACTGTTTTAGCACTTGAGCTTTTAAATCATCAAATTTGTTTAGCTTGCACTCTAGAGGTTTAGATTAGTTGATATAGGTTGCTTTTGAGTAGTTTTAGCATATTATAGCTTCTGTGATAATTTGGTGCTCATTTGGTACTTATAGCTTAACTTAAGTGCTTATTCATAAGCACTTTTCACTGCAGCTTCATATTCTCACACATAAGCCATTGTTTTTATATTTTTCTTAGATTTAGAATATTAATTTAGACTTTTCTTGAATTTTTCATATTTTTCCAGCACTGTTTGATATTTTTCCTCATTTAAATCAGTTTTTAGGACTTTTAAATTAGCCTTTATTTCAAATAAATCAGAAAAGTTTCAAAAAAATAATTTTTCAATTTTCCTAGGTTAAGATAAATATAAAAAGTCAAAAAAAATATTTTTCCAGATTTTTCTTAGTTAAATTTGTAATTTTTAGCAATTTAATTAGTTTTAAATAGTTTTTAATTCATAGAAAATAGAAAAATAATCAGAAAAATATAAAATTAGTTTTGAAAATTCTCTTTAGATATTTTAGATTTTTCTAAGTCATAAGTTCACTTTTCTAGCTTTATTTCATATTTTCTTATATTTTAGGGTATTATTAAATAGGTAAAAATAGTTTTTAATTAATAATAATTAAATAAATAGTCATAAAAATAATTTTCTTTTTCTCAAAATTTTCTCTTATCATTAGGTTTGTAAAAATTTCATTTTTATATTTTTAGGATTAATATTGTTTCAATTTCACATTTTCTTTTGTACGTTACGTAGTTTTTAATTTAAATTTATAAAAGAAAAATCAAGAAAATCAGATTTTAAAAATAGTGATAGCGTTTATTTAATATAATCTAGCTTTTTAATTTTCTTTAATTTTCATTTAAGCCCCTGTAATTTACAAACTTTCTCTTTAGGTATAATTAATCATAATCACAAACCTTTTCCCGTTCAGTATCACTCGATCACTATACGTTCGGTTATTCAGTCGCACAGCTCGTTGGGACTTAACGACCTGGGGAAACACTAAACTCCCCTGATCTTAATTGCTTTGGTTTCAGGCTGTCTGGCTTTTGTTACGGTTGACCATTCACAAGTGGTTGATTTGTGTGATAAAACCTGACCGTTTGGACCCAATCAAATTTTGGCGCCGCTGCCGGGGAGCTGTGCTAATTATCTTACGTTTAGCAGATTAGTGATTTGAATATTCACTCCTTGTTCATACCATCTATATATATCTATATTTTCTTACAAAAATCCAAAAACATCTCAAAACGTATAAAACACAAAAATATTTTCCTTTTGTTTCTATATATATATAAAAGATAAAAATACAAAAAGATTTGTCGTTTTCTTTGTTTAATAATAACAACATAAAAAATTACCACCGTAAACCAAGGCAGTGTACTACCTAACTGGGGATACGACCATAATAAGTTCCCGAACTAAAGATTAAAACTTGCCTTTGTGTCCTTGTGAGTGGTGTACCTTTTTCAAAGAAGTCATTCATCTTGTGATTATTGGTTTAAGTTCACTGTCGTTTTGCCTCGATACTGTTTTAATTGGATTTGTTGTTATATTTACTTTTCAAAACCATAAAAACTCAAAAAGATTCTTCTTTCCCTATTTTTCATAATTCCCTTCCTTAACTCTGAGATTTCTTAGAGTTAACTCTAGTGTATGCGCACTCGCTCTTCTAGGTCTGTAAGCCCATTTCGTGAGCTTGTCAGGATTCCAAGAAGGCGTATCCGTAGACGTTCTGCCCCATCAGTCGGATCTGAGATCCAGACTGCTCACACTACTTCCGTTATCATGGCGGAAGAACGTCCTATGTGTGAGCTTCTCCAGGCACCCATCGATGGGTATGGAGATGCTATTGTTATCCCAGCCATTGTGGCTGAAAATTTTGAACTCAAAACCGGGTTACTAAATCTTGTAACCTCAAGTCAATTCTATGGTTTTGAGAGGGATGATCCTCATGCTCATATTCGATGGTTTAACAAGATTGCATCTACCATCAAATACAAGAATGTCCCCACAGATGCTGTCAAGCTTCTTCTGTTCCCATTTTCCCTTGAGGGACAAGCCCGGATTTGGCTTGAAAAACAACCCCCTCAATCGATCGAAACATGGGAAGACCTGGTGAAGAAATTTGTGAACGAGTTTTATCCACCTTCCAAAACCACGAGTCTTAAAAACGAAATCATCAAGTTCACACAAAAGTTTGATGAACCCTTCAGTGAATCGTGGGATCGTTTTAAGGAGTTGCTCCGCAAATGTCCTCACCACGGTTTCTCCGAGTTGATGCAACTCGATACTTTCTATAATGGAGTGAGTCAATCTGATCAAGATTCTCTCAATTCCTCCGCTGGAGGAAATTTCTTAAGCAAAACTGTAAAAGAAGCTTTAGCGATCATTGAAAACAAGTCTAAAGTCCGCACTGCACGAAGCAAACCGGTTGTTTCCCAAGTCAGTGTTGGTGCTTCTACTTCATCGCCCGTGAGTCAATCTAGCACCGATGCTAAGATTGACAAACTCACGGAAGCAATTCAAGCTTTGGTTCTCTCCAACCAAAAGAAAGTTTCTTTTCCACAAACTTCACCTCCTGCTGAAGTTAAGAAAGTGGAAGTCTGTGTTACTTGCGGTGGCCCCCATGCCTACTACAACTGTATGGCCACCGATGGTAACCCTTTTGAAGCAAACGTTGTGGGCGGGATTTCTAATTCAGGAGGCAACCAATACCGTGCTCCTATGGACCCGAACCACCGTCCTAACCACTACCCTGGACCTCCCGGTTTCAACCAAAACCAAAACCGTAATCAAAATCAGAATAGAACGAACCAAGGTTTTCAAAACCAAGGTAATTTTAGTCAAAATAATGGTTTTCAAAATCAAAGTCAAAACTTCCAAAACCAAGGAAATTTTAATAGAAACCAAGGTCAGGGAAATTTCAACCCAGGGTATTTTCATGGCAATAATCAAGGAAATTTTCAAAATCAAGGCCCTAATCCAAACAATAGAGGCCAGAATTTTCCTGCACAAAATCAAGCCATTGTTCCAACTGGACCATCATCTGATGAGTTGTTGAAGCAATTCATGAAATCCCAAGAGGAAATGAGCAGGTTGTTGGTTAGCCAGATTTCTGACATTAAGAAGTCTTTAAATGATCGACCCTCGGGCTCAGGTACTTTACCTAGCAACACGATCGCTAATCCGAGGGGCGATGCAAAGGCGATCACAACCAGAAGTGGTGCTTCATATGATGGACCCGCTATTCCTACTACCTCTTCTTCTTCTCTCCCGAAGGTAGTGGAAAGTGAACCTGAGGCGACAAAGGACCAAGTGCAACCTACTAGCTCACAAAGTACAGCACATGTCCATCCTCAGGTTGTCCCGAAACCCAAAACCAAACCTGGAGTTGTTTTTGAACCTTCAGTTGAAAACCCCAAATCCAAAACTTCTATTCCTTACCCATCACGTTTAAATGAGCAAAAACTCCGCGAAAAAGCCAGTCATCAAATGGAAAAAAAATTTCAAATTTTCCAAGAACTACATTTTGACATAAGCTTTGCGGATGCTATCATGCTGATGCCCAAGTTTGCATCAACTCTCAAACACATGTTAAGCAACAAGGAAAAACTGTTTGAAATGGCTAAAACTCCTTTGAACGAGAACTGCTCAGCAGTTCTGTTAAAGAAGCTTCCCGAGAAGCTTGGAGATCCTGGAAAATTTCTTCTTCCTTGTGTTTTTCCAGGGATGATTGAATGCTTTGCCCTCGCCGATCTTGGTGCAAGCATCAATCTGATGCCTTATTCAGTATGGAAGAAACTTTCTCTTCAAGAACTTATTCCTACCTGCATGACTCTTGAGCTTGCAGATCGTTCTATATCGCGTCCTCTTGGCATCGCCGAGGATGTATTCGTGAAAGTAGGAAAGTTCCATTTTCCAGCTGACTTTGTGGTTGTTGATTTCGATGCCGATCATCGGGTTCCCCTCATTGTTGGATGAGGATTCCTGAGAACGGGCCGTGCTCTCATTGATGTGTTTAAGCAAGAAATCACTTTACGTGTGGGTAATGAAGCTGTCACCTTTAACCTTGATCAAACTTCAAGGTACTCCTCAAATTATGATGCTGAATCGGTTAATCGAATCGATTTAATTGATATTGCTTCAAAGGAGTACTCTCAAGAATTTCTTGGTTATTTTCATAATTCTGTGAGTGGGGATTCCACCACATCTTCTCAACCAATTATTGCCGACTCTTCCCCCTCTCTCACTCCGTTTGAGGGAGGTGACTTCTTTCTTGAAGAGATCGATGAGTTTCTTGCTAATGATGAATCGATTCCGCCGGGAATTGATGGTGTTTATGATTCGGAGGGAGATATCCTTTATCTTGAGCAATTGTTAAATGAAGATCCATTACCTTCACTCCCTCCGAAAGAGATCACAATTGAGGAAATCAAATCAGTACAAACATCTACTGAAGAATTTCCCGAGGTTGAACTTAAGGACCTACCTCCTCATCTCGAGTATGCATTCTTGGAGGGTGATGATAAATTACCCGTCATAATTGCTAAAGGCTTAACTGAGGAGGAGAAAACTGCTCTCATAAAGGTCTTGAAGTCACACAAGCAAGCAATTGCTTGGAAACTCTCCGACATTAAGGGTATCAACCCTGAGTTTTTTACTCACAAAATCTTGATGGAGGATGACTTCAAGCCAGCAGTCCAACATCTGAGAAGGGTGAATCCTAAGATTCACGAGGTTATCAAACAAGAGGTTCTCAAACTTCTTGATGCCGGTTTAATTTACCCGATCTCTGATAGTCCTTGGGTCAGTCCCATCCACTGTGTTCCAAAAAAGGGTGGCATAACTGTTGTCACAAATGAAGAAAACGAGTTAATTCCAACTCGATTGGTTACGGGATGGCGTGTGTGTATTGACTATCGCAAGTTAAACGAAGCCACCCGTAAAGACCATTTTCCTCTACCCTTCATGGATCAGATGCTTGAAAGATTAGCAGGGAACGAATACTATTGTTTCCTTGATGGTTTCTCGGGGTATTTTCAGATCCCCATTGATCCGCAGGATCAAGAAAAGACCACATTCACCTGCCCATACGGAACTTTTGCCTACAGACGTATGCCTTTTGGCCTATGTAACGCTCCTGGCACGTTCCAACGATGTATGATGGCAATTTTCCACGACATGATCGGGGAAACAATGGAGGTGTTTATGGATGACTTCTCGGTCATTGGGGACTCATTTCAAACATGTCTCTTCCATTTAGATAAAATGCTAAAACGGTGTGAAGACACCAATCTTTGTCTAAATTGGGAGAAGAGCCACTTTATGGTCAAAGAAGGCATAGTCCTTGGCCATAAGATTTCCAAAAATGGGATTGAGGTTGATAGAGCAAAAGTCGATGTTATTGCTAAATTGCCTCATCCTACTACCGTCAAAGGTATTAGGAGTTTTCTAGGTCATGCCGGGTTTTATCGCAGATTCATACAAGATTTTTCTAAAATCGCTCGGCCTATGACCCATCTTCTTGAAAAAGATGCTCCTTTTATCTTCTCACCTGAGTGCATCGAAGCTTTTAAAACATTAAAGAAAAAGCTTACGGAAGCACCCATTCTAGTTGCCCCCGACTGGGATTTACCCTTTGAACTCATGTGCGATGCAAGTGATTTTGCTATCGGTGCAGTCTTGGGGCAACGAAAAACCAAGCATTTTCAGCCTATCCACTACGCGAGTAAGACTATGACTGAAGCTCAAACCCATTACACCACTACAGAAAAAGAATTATTAGCTGTGGTGTATGCGTTTGAGAAGTTTCGGCCATACCTAATCTTGACCAAATGCATGGTGTATACGGATCACTCGGCTCTCAAATATCTCTTTGCAAAACAAGATGCAAAGCCGAGATTGCTCCGTTGGGTTCTCCTCCTACAAGAATTTGATATCATTATACGTGATAAAAAAGGAGCTGAGAACCTGGCTGCTGATCATCTGTCCCGTCTAGAAAACCCTTACTAGGATGTGTTCGAGAAAAAGGAAATAAACGAAACATTTCCTCTCGAAACACTCAATGTGGTTTCTTTTCGTGGAGACTCTTCTACCCCATGGTTTGCTGACTTTGCAAATTACCATGCGGGTAACTTTGTGGTGAAAGGGATGTCGTCTCAACAGAAAAACAAATTCTTTAAAGATGTAAAACATTATTTCTGGGACGACCCCTACTTATTCAAAATTTGCGCGGATCAAGTCATCAGGCGATGTGTGTATGGTCAGGAAGCCAATGACATTCTCAAGGCTTGCCATTCTGGACCTACTGGGGGACATCATAGCCCCAACTACACTGCCAAGAAGGTGTTTGATTCCGGATTTTATTGGCCCACGATTTACAAGGATGCCCATGAATTTGTCAAAACCTGTGACGCTTGTCAACGTCACGGGAATATCTCACAAAGAAATGAAATGCCGCAAAACGCCATTCAAGTGTGTGAGATTTTTGACATCTGGGGCATTGACTTTATGGGGCCATTTCCATCATCTCGAGGAAACAAATAAATACTCGTGGCCGTTGACTATTTGTCAAAATGGGTTGAAGCGAAAGCTTTGCCTACCAACGATGCCCGAGTTGTTGTGAAATTCTTAAAATCTCTTTTTGCTAGGTTTGGAACTCCACGAGCTATAATCAGTGATCGTGGTACGCATTTCTGCAATGACCAGTTTGATAAAGTCATGCAAAAGTATGGTGTAACTCACCGTCTCTCTACTGCGTACCACCCCCAAACAAGTGGGCAAGTGGAAGTTTCCAACTGAGGGATTAAAAGAATTCTTGAAAGGACAGTAGGCGAAAACCGTGCCTCTTGGTCGGATAAGCTAGATGACGCACTCTCGGCCTTCCGTACAGCTTATAAAACACCCATCGGGTGTACTCCATACAAGCTTGTGTACGGAAAGGCGTGTCATCTGCCGATTGAGCTTGAGCACAAGGCATACTGGGCCTTGAAACATGCCAACTTCGATATTCAGACAGCTGGTGATCACCGGAAAGTTCAAATGAATGAATTAAATGAACTCCGTGATCAAGCATACGAGAACTCTTTGATCTATAAAGAAAAGACAAAGAAGATTTGTTAGGTCACTAGTTTTACAAACACAAGTTATAGAGAAAGAGATAAGGCGATTGAACAAGTATCAAACACACACACACACAATATAGTATACGGTTAGGCGTGAGGCATATGTGAAAGAAAAGAACTTGAACAACCAACCCTCAAGTGAGGGTTATTACATGGTTTATATAGGCAAGGAGCTAGGGCAACACTCCCTCTCCTTCCCTATTCCTTATTGGGCTTGGGCCTAAGCTTATGGGCCTTCTACATAAGCTTGACCTTAAACAAACATAAAGGCCATAATAAAGCTACCTATTACATATGAAATATAAATACTTGAAATACTGTTTAGGAGTGATTCCAACAATCTCCCCCTCAAGTATATATGAATGTAAACGGTGAAGGCGTTGATGTAATAGTAGCTGTGACGTCTTCTGACATTCTTCTTTCTTGTGAGAGGAATTGTCTTGATTCGAAAAATCTCCCCAGTGTAGAGAGATAGTTATCTTTGAACAGTTATGCTTCGACGTCATCTTTAACTTTGTTCTTTGATCATTGTTCTTTGTGGTGAAAGTGATAGTATGTTGTTGTCTGCATCAGTCTGCCTCAGGTCTGCTTCGCTGCTCCAGTGTCTCCACGTCATTCTTCAACATGCTCACACGCTCTTTGACGTTGGAATTCAATGCTGATGAAGTTCTTTAAGTCTTTAACATTGTAGATTCTTTGGTTTGACGAAGAATCATTCTGACGGTTGTGTTGCTTTTGAATAGAACTTCCATTAGTGATGATGTTGGCGTGAGCATGAGAAGAATCAGCACGATCATCCCGCTCCGGAGCTTCCATAAGAAGAAAACATTTCAAACGGTTAGTAATAAGCAGGTTCCAGCACTTACAAGTTTGAACTTCGAGAGTGTTAACAGCATAGTGTGAAAACACAACTCTAATTCTTACTAAGGCCGTTCCTGAACTGGAGTCCCACAAGTGAGATAACGCGATGTACCGAAGTACATCTACAGTTCAGATGAGTCGCTGAGGTACACCGAAGTATCACCTCACGACTGTAGACCGTTTGAGACACACTCCGCGTAATCCACGGGGAGTTACCGAAGTGACCTGCTGTCAGGGCTGTTTGATGTTGACCCTGGCAGGAGTTTCCATTCAATCACTGAGGATCACAGATGTGAACCTCTCATAAATGTTCTCGACAGATTGCTAAGATCTGTGAAGGACTCGATATGAACCACTGATGATCTTATTTGTTGATCATCAAGTGATTAAATGTCAAGTGTTCCTAAGAGATCTTTTGATGAATCTCGTGGCTCTAGACTCAATAGTGCGTTTTGGTTTTTCTGAGCGGAGACTAGGGAGGGGGTCTCCTTCTTCAATACCAGCGATCTCTAAGAGAAAGCCAATAGTTTACGTAGGGTTCCCTGTGAGAATGAAACAAGCTTCTGTTGAGAAAAACTTGAGTGGCTAAGAAGGTTTAGTGCATGCGTCACTGGGTCCATGACGACTTTTAATCTTCAATACCGGTGTCACTAAGTAACAACCAGTAGCATATGAATTGAACCCGGTGTCTGCCCTAAGTTGAATAATCTGGAGGGCTATTTCTTTTCACCCTTTACTTTACATTTCTTTTTGATTCTTCAACTCCTTCTTTCTCCGATTCTCATTTTCTCCTTTTTTATAATCATTCCTAAGGACTTCTAACACTAACTAATGGTAGTGTCCTTGGGTAGATCCCTCCGGCTCTGGCGGATCATAGGACGGTTATTCCTAACCTTAGTCACCTTATAACTCCATGACTAACCTATGTTTGCCATTAAAACCACTGTATGTTAAAATATCTCTCAAAGGGTTTGTTAATTGATGCGCTCCAGAACAGTCAAGGTTTCTCACACAAGCCTGCCACTTGTGAATGGCAGACCGTAAGAACCTTAAAACGGCTCAGGAACGAACTCAATGAAGATCTGAGGAGTATAGAGTCTCCCCGGGTCGTTATGTCCCAGCGAGCTATGCAATGGATCAATCAACGAATAGTGATCGAGAAATTTGAACGAAAAAGGGATTATGAATTATTATGACTAAGGAAAAAGTATACAAACTACAAGGACTAAAATGCAAATTAAAGGAAATTATAAAGATAAAAACTATTAAATAAACGCTATCACTATAATTAAAATGATGTTTTTGCTTTTATGTTTTTATAAAACTGAATTTAAAAATTACGCGACGTACTAAAGAAAATGTGAAACTAAGTCAATATTAACCCTAAAAATATGAAAATGATGTTTTTACAATCCTAATGATAAAAGAAAATTTATAGAAAAGGAAAATTATTTTTTTAAACTAATTATCTAATTAAAAACTATTTTTAACTATTAAATAATTACCTAAAATACAAGAAATTAGGAAATAAAGCTAGAAAAATAATATTAAGACTTAGAAAAATCTAAAATATCAAAATAGAATTTTCAAAACTATTTTTGTATTTTTCTGATTATTTTTCTATTTTCTAGGAATTTTAAACTATTAAAAACTAATTAAATTACTAAAAATTACAAAATAAACTATGAAAATTCTGGAAAATTACTTTTTTGTCTTTTTATATTTATCTAAACCTAAGAAAAATGAAAAATTATTTTTTTGAACCTTTTCTGAATTTTTTGTATTAAAAGCTAATTAAAAAGGCCTAAAAACTGAATTAATTCAAGAAAAATACTAAACTGACTTGGAAAAATCTGAAAAATTCAAGTTAAGCTTAAAATAATGCAAGGGATCAAGGAAAAATGGAAAAACAGGTGGTTGCTTGGAAGAATATGAAACTGATATCACAAGTACTTATAAATAAGCACTAAATTAAGCCAAATGAACCAAACAAGTAACCCACTGATTACAGAAGCAATATTATGCAAAAGTAACCAAAATGCAACTAAAAACAACAAGCTACAGCTACTGAATTGCAAGATTGATCAAATTTGAAGAGTTGAGTGTATAAGCTAAAACAGTTATTAGGTACATACTTGCAGTCACACAATAAGCATTCAAATAAGCTTAAAAGCAAAATCCAAATATTAAGACCTAAAGTAGACCTAAGTGGCTACTTATAACCAAAATACCAGACCTTGACAAGCTTTTATAAGCTCTGTGCAGGCTTGCACAAAAGCTGAGAAAAACTCAATATAAGCTGAGTGTTGGAGCAGGGCTCCAGGACCTGACTTTGAGCTTATGCACAAGCTTATCCAGAGAGCTTAAGCTAAAAACAGATATGAGGTCTTAAAGACCACCTAGTTGACTACTTATAGACCAAAAACCAGACCCTAAAAAGCTTTAATGAAACCTGTGCAGATGCTGCAAGTTCTGCATAAATCTGTTTTTGACATGTTTTGACTTTTGAAAATCAGTTGCCAGTTTGACTTTGGTGAGGTTTGAATGCAATTTAATGACTGATTATGATGTATTTTGATGAAATATGAATGAAGCAAGCTAGGTTTAAGACTTTTAAACACAAAATAAGATTTTGCAAATCTAAATCCACAACAGTTTAAGCAGTAAGACAGATTTTATACCAAATTGACTTTTGGTGTTTTGCAGGCAAAAACTTAGACAGATAAGAACTCAATAAACCATCACAAGTTTAAAGCAACTAACCTAATCCAATATATCAACCTCTAGCACAGATTTTGAAGCTAAACCAAACACTCCTTTCTTAACTGTTATAAAAATTAACTGAGCTAATCAATGCTACAACCTGTTTTAATGATCAATGTCAATTCAAATAACCTAAATACAACTAAATATACAGAATTAAACTAGTGAAAACTACAAAGACAGATTATGCTTATAAGCTTTGAAAATTGCACTTACAATTGGTCCAAGGCCACAATGGCCTGCCAACAATGAAACCAAGAACACTAGCCTAATCCAACCCCTAACCTACTCTGATTCAACCCAAATCCATGTCTGAACCAACCATTTCCATTACTGCACCCATTTTGCTCCAAGTTGACTTGTGTTGACCAATTTCCAAAATAGCTTAAAACTTAACTATAAGCTTACACAGAGCTATAATAAGCTTGCATAGACTTATGTGAGCTTATAAATAAGCTGCTAGAGATTGAAACATAAGAACTTGAAACCCAATTTTGCAATAGTGGACAAGAAATATGGAACTTGAACTAAAACTTGAATTGAAGCTTGATGAAAGTTTTAATACATTGGAACTGCTAAGTTGAGTACAAAATAACTTGAAAATTAAATTGAGAAGCTAATTAAGGTACAATAATATTAAAACGACATACATTTTTTTAAAAATAAAACTAACTACTTCTTGTTGCATCCTCTTGTCTTTTTATATGCTCCAAAGTCTTTTTCTCACCTTTCTGAGTGGATCCCAGCAACAATATGAGCCCTTGGATTACTTGGAATCCATCTTGACCGTTTGATGGTTTTGGCGCCAAATTACGGTTTTGATATTAGAGACAGGGAAGGGGCGCATTTAATGCGTTTGAAAGGTTGGTGAGGAGGGGGGGAGACAAAGGGTGGAGTAGGGTGGCATAGAGGTATGTTGGTGGCTGGTGGTTGGAGCAGACAGGGTGGTCGGGGAGTGACAGGGAAAAGGGGGCGGGTTTGATTATTTTAAATCTTGGGTTTGGGGTTCGGGTTGGATATACTGGACCGGGTAAAGGATTGGGCCAAGGGGTTTAGTGTTTGGGCTTGGGGTTAGTAATTAGGGTCCGGTTTGGATTAGGATTAATATACCAAGGACCAAATGTGTAAAACTGAAATTCCAGTGACCAAACATGTACTTTCTGAATTTATGATCCAAGGGTCTATCTTGCCATCTCAAATAATCCAAGGACCAAATTTTTCATTTTTGATTTTTCAAAGTTCCCAGGGATCTATTTTGCCATTTTTGGATTTTCAGGGACTAAACTTGTAATTTTGAAAAACTTGTAACCCAAGTGTAATATTTTGTGAAATTGACTTTCAAAACCTTGGATTGACTTTTCCTTTCAAAATAAATGCATAGGGACTAATTTTGACAAGTTTTGAAATTTGGGGGACTGAAACTGCCAATATTGCAAACTTTGATTGATTTTCCTTTGTTTTTGCACATTTTGCATTTAAAACACATAAAACACAATCCCTGGGATATTTTAAGTATTTTGATATCTTTTTGATTGTTTTTGTATGTTTTGGCAGTTTAAATACGACAAAAATGATGAGTGTTTGAGCACTCATCAATCCCCCACACTAAACTATTGCTAGTCCCTAGCAATCTTTTGAGAAAAACTAATGGATTTCAATCTCTTTACCAAAAGCCATTACTTCTGGAGTAGCCAAATGTTTCAGTTCAAGTAAGAACCATGGTACACCGATAACCATGTGATTTTGAGCAAACCACCAGCTTTCAACGGATTTGATTTGTCTTTACCAGAAGCCGTTTGCTCTGGACTAGCCAACTCTTAGATAAATTATCAATATTATCTTTGGTGAGCTGATTACCAATTATGGTTTTTCCACTGCCTTTACCACAAGCCATAATCTTGCGGGCTAGCCAACTCTTCACTTTTTAGGATATGGTGAGCTGAATACCATACAATTTTGGGCAAATTGCAAGCCGTCAACGGATTTGAGATATCTTTACCAAGAGCCGTTTGCTCCTGGATTAGCCAATCCTTTTGTCTTACAGACATGGCGGACTGATAACCAAGATGAGTAAGTGTAGAACACTTACTCAAAAAAAAAAATTTTGGCCAAAAACGGGGGAATTGGGCGATATAATTACATGATAAAATTCGTGAGAATCCCCCCCCCCCACACTAGAGATGAATATTGCCCTCAATATTCAAAGTACCGGCGGTTATGCCGAAACAAAGAACGTAAAAGGGAAATACTACGGCCATTATTTAGAAAGAAGATTTTTTTTTTTTTTTTTTTTTTTTAGAAAGATTTATATACAAAACATGTGGGGCAACCCCCCCCCCCACACTAGGGTGGTAGAAAGTAGAAAGAAGAAGAAATATGGGTGAAAACCCATATGGCATGCTACTGTTTTTGATTCCCGAGTCGCTAGCTTGACTCGATCCCCGCATTCATTGGTTCATGGGGAATGTTTGTAAGTCCGGGACAACCATGGATGGAATGTCCTCTCCAAAGTAATGCTTCACTCGATGACCATTCACTTTAAAATTAAGACCATCGGGTTGAGATAACTCAATGGTACCATAAGGATAAACCTTAGCGATAGTAAATGGACCAGACCAACGGGACTTGAGCTTTCCCGAGAAAATCTTCAATCTTGAATTGAAAAGAAGGACTCGATCACCAACGTTGAAAACGCGGTTCTTTATTTTTGAGTCGTGAATCTTCTTTGTCTTTTGTTTGTAGATTAAAGAGTTCTCGTAAGCTTGATCACGGAGTTCATTTAATTCATTCATTTGAACTTTCCGGTGATCACCAGCTGTCTGAATATCAAAGTTAGCATGCTTCAAGGCCCAGTATGCCTTGTGCTCGAGCTCAACCGGTAGATGACATGCCTTCCCGTATACAACCTTGTATGGAGTGCACCCGATGGGTGTTTTGTAAGCTGTACGGAAGGCCCAGAGAGCGTCATCTAGCTTATCCGACCAAGAGGCACGGTTTTCACCAACCGTCCTCTCAAGAATTCTTTTTATCCCCCGGTTGGAAACTTCCACTTGCCCACTTGTTTGTGGGTGGTACGCGGTAGAGGTACGGTGAGTTACACCATACTTTTGCATGACTCTTGCAAATTGGTCATTGCAGAAATGCGTACCACGATCACTGATGATGGCTCGTGGAGTTCCAAACCTAGCAAATAAGGATTTCAAGAATTTCACCACAACTCGGGCATCGTTGGTGGGTAAAGCCTTAGCTTCCACCCATTTTGATAAGTAGTCAACTGCCACGAGTATGTATTTGTTACCACGGGAAGAAGGAAATGGCCCCATAAAGTCAATGCCCCAGAGGTCAAAAATCTCACACACTTGAATGGCGTTTTGCGGCATTTCGTTCCTTTGTGAGATATTCCCGTGACGTTGACAAGCGTCACAGGTTTTGACGAATTCATGGGCATCTTTGTAGATTGTGGGCCAATAGAATCCAGAATCAAACACCTTCTTAGCGGTGTAGTTGGGGCTATGATGTCCCCCAGTAGGTCCAGAATGGCAAGCTTTGAGAATGTCAATAGCTTCCTGACCATACACACATCGCCGGATGACTTGATCCGCACAAATTTTGAACAAGTAGGGGTCGTCCCAGAAATAATGCTTCACATCTTTAAAGAATTTATTTTTCTGTTGGGATGACATCCCTTTCACAACAAAGTTACCCGCATGGTAATTTGCGAAGTCAGCAAACCATGGGGTAGAAGAGTCTCCACGAAAAGAAACCACATTGAGTGTTTCGAGAGGAAATGTTTCATTTATTTCCTTTTTCTCGAACACATTTTGGTGAGGGTTCTCTAATCGGGACAGATGATCAGCAGCCAGGTTCTCAGCTCCTTTTTTATCACGAATAATGATATCAAATTCTTGTAGGAGGAGAACCCAACGGAGCAATCTCGGCTTTGCATCTTGTTTTGCAAAGAGATATTTGAGTGCCGAGTGATCCGTATACACCACGCATTTGGTCAAGATAAGATATGGCCGAAACTTCTCAAACGCATACACCACAGCTAATAATTCTTTTTCTGTAGTGGTGTAATGGGTCTGAGCTTCAGTCATAGTTTTGCTTGCGTAGTGGATTGGCTGAAAATGCTTGGTTTTGCGTTGCCCCAAGACTGCACCGATAGCAAAATCACTTGCATCGCACATGAGCTCAAAGGGTAAATCCCAGTCGGGGGCAACTAGAATGGGTGCTTCCGTAAGCTTTTTCTTTAGTGTTTCAAAAGCTTCGATGCACTCAGGAGAGAAGATAAAAGGAGCATCTTTTTCGAGAAGATGGGTCATAGGCCGAGCGATTTTAGAGAAATCTTGAATGAATCTACGATAAAACCCGGCATGACCTAGAAAACTCCTAATACCTTTGACAGTAGTAGGATGAGGTAGTTTAGCAATGACATCAACTTTTGCTCTATCTACCTCAATCCCGTTCTTGGAAATCTTATGGCCAAGGACTATGCCTTCTTTGACCATAAAGTGGCTCTTCTCCCAATTTAGACAGAGATTGGTGTCTTCGCACCTTTGAAGCATTTTGTCTAAATGGGAGAGACATGTATGAAACGAGTCCCCAATGACCGAGAAGTCATCCATAAACACCTCCATAGTTTCCCCGATCATGTCGTGGAAAATTGCCATCATACATCGTTGGAACGTGCCAGGAGCATTACATAAGCCAAAAGGCATACGTCTATAGGCAAACGTCCCGTATGGGCAGGTGAATGTGGTATTTTCTTGATCCAGCGGATCAATGGGGATCTGAAAGTAACCCGAGAAACCATCAAGGAAACAATAGTATTCGTTCCCTGCTAATCTCTCAAGCATCTGGTCCATGAAGGGTAGAGGAAAATGGTCTTTACGGGTGGCTTCGTTTAACTTACGATAGTCAATGCACACACGCCATCCCGTAACCAATCTAGTCGGAATCAACTCATTTTCTTCATTCGTGACAACAGTTATGCCACCCTTTTTTGGAACGCAATGAATTGGGCTAACCCAAGGACTATCGGAGATCGGGTAAATCAAACCGGCATCAAGAAGTTTGAGAACCTCTTGTTTGATAACCTCATGAATCTTAGGATTCACCCTTCTCTGATGTTGGACTGCTGGTTTGAAGTCATCCTCCATTAAGATTTTGTGAGTACAAAACTCAGGGTTGATACCCTTAATGTCGGAGAGTTTCCAAGCAATTGCTTGCTTGTGAGACTTCAAGACCTTTATGAGAGCAGTTTTCTCCTCCTCAGTTAAGTCTTTAGCAATTATGACGGGTAATTTATCATCACCCTCCAAAAATGCATACTCGAGATGAGGAGGTAGGTCCTTAAGTTCAACCTCGGGAAATTCTTCAGTAGATGATTGTACTGATTTGATTTCCTCAATCGTGATTTCTTTCGGAGGGAGTGAAGATAATGGATCTTCATTAAGCAACTGCTCAAGATAAAGAATATCTCCCTCCGAATCATAAACACCATCAATTCCAGGCGGAATTGATTCATCAGTAGCCAGAAATTCGTCGATCTCTTCCAGAAGGAAGTCACCTCCCTCAAACGGAGTGAGAGAGGGGGAAGAGTCTGCAATGATAGGTTGAGAAGATGTGGTGGAATTGGAATTCCCACTCACAGAATTATGAAGATAACCAAGTGATAACGCTACACGCGTCGTTCGGGGTCAAGGAAACTTCCTTTTCTTCGAGCAAGTTTTATAACACCCTAGGCAGTGAACCTAATCGTTGTAGTGTAGTAATTAGGGTAAGCCACGGGTATTGATATCGTTCTCTAGGGGAATATGAATGCTAGTAGGGAGTTACTACGCTAAGGTTAAGGTTGAGGAAGAGTATTTTTTATCTTTTTATATTTTATGAAAATGGAAAAGTACGAATCTCGGGTATTGGATTTGGGGGGTTGGTATTTCTACCGATTACTCTACTATTATCTAATTATCTAAACTAAGGTTGTGGGAGTCTATGTCTAATTAATGTGTGCTCGTATGATAGTTTAAAGATGTGTTTACTTAGTTTGTATTACTCCTTAATTATCTCCTATTGATGGTTGAGTGTCACGTCTTATTCCTAGTTGCGTTGTGTTTCTAAAGTTGTAGGGTATGCGTTTCTCCCTAACTCTTTGAAATTACCAAAGGGTCTTGTCTACAAATCCACGTAGAGATTATAGACTCCTACTCTAAGGCACTCTTCGGATGTTTTAGCCTACAATCACTCAGGTAATCATACTCTAAGGTTCACAAAGATGAATCAAGCATTAAGTACACAACGAATGACCTATCGCATTACTAGATCATTAGTCAACTAAGATAAGAAACAACCAATCAATATTCAATAATTAAGTTTCATACTTCCTAAGCAAACACACAAATAAATTAGCCGGACATGGAGAACATGCAAGCATACACACAAATAATCAAAGACATAATTGAATTAATGAAGCAAAGACTTATCTTGGTGTAAGATAGGGTTAAAAACCCTAAAATACTGTACAAGACACCTTAGGTTCGGTTTTAGGTTTTTACTCCAAAGACTCTCCACACAAATACTGAAAAATTCGGATTCTATATATAAGATTACAATTGCGACGGCGTCACCTTATGTTTAGTGACGCCGTCGTGTCGCCGCCATTAGGGTTTCGTCTTGGCCACGTTAACCTTGCGACGGCGTCACCTTATGTCCGTGACGCCGTCCTCTTCAGCTTCTGACGTCGTCTGGATCGCATCTAGGCCGTCTGAGTAGCGACGGCCTACTCTTTCACAACTAGACGCCGTCTCTTGAAAACACGAGTTTTGCGTTCTGACCCGTCACAATAATTCTCCGACGGCGTCGCAAATAGAACCTGACGCCGTCGCCTTCTACATTCAGCGACTGTGAGTGTCTGATTTCGACTTTGGCCATTTTCTTCATATATTCGCGCCTTTCTGTCCAAATAAGTGCCATTCCAGCATTTTGCCTTCACGAGACCTAAAAAGTGAAAAGGAACGATATTAAGCAATAACGGATACAAAAGTGATCAAATAAGGACTTAAACGACCCCTCAAAATGGTACCTTTTAAAACCTTATCAAATATCCCTACACTTGTTATTTGCTTGTCCTCAAGCAAATGTGCTTTTAGCCAATTAATTTATAAGTTAGGGGTCATTCAGCATTAATTCAAAACGGTCCACAACACATATAAGCCCCGCAAAAGTCATAACAAGCACGGAAATTACATACTAGCACCTCACATGGGGTGTTTGGATACTCACATCTCTCTCAGGTGTATAAATGAAATATAACAATATAGGAAATGGAAGATAAACACTCATTAACCGGTCCTAGTACATAGATTACCATAGGCTTGAGAATAGATCAAACCTCCATCGCTTTGGCGTAAGCACCTAGGAAAGACTATTAAAGAGGTCTTTAAAGGGTTGTAACGTTAGGCTTACGGTAGGGAAATAAGGGTTTGGTGGGATAGGCTATATAGTGGTGGTAAGTCAAAAATCTTTATGTTAACTGCATATGAAGAATGGCGTTGCTAAGCCAAGACTCGACACTCTAAACTCTAGATAACTGAAATAAACAAACATAAATTAAAAGATAGATGTAGGATGGTAGCCCGTATGTTTTTTTTTTTTTTTTTTTTTTTTTTTCTTTTTCTATTTTTTTTTTTCGATTTTTTTTTTTTTTTTTTTTTTTTTTTCATACACTTTTACTCTACCATCCTCTACGATAACATCAAAATACTAGGGATTTACAGGGACATCCCTACACTTGAGTTTTTATTACTCTAATACTAATTTGACCCGAATCGAAAAGATCAAAACACTTGGGGTACATTATTACGTAAACAAAGGGAATTTGAATTTAACGTTCCCTTCCCGTCATTTCATAAACTTTAACTTTTCCCATGAATCCCAATCATCCCAAAACTGTATACAAAGGATATGACTCGACTTTGCTCATGTAACCGTGAGGGATAAGGAATAGAAGTTTTGGATTTAGGGTTACCAACTGGAGGTTCAAAAACAACTCCAGGGTTGGTCTTGGGTTTCGGGACAACCTGAGGGTGGACATTGTTGGCACTTCCGTTATTAGTAGGAAGTTCCTTGTCCTTTGTCGCCTCAGGTTCGCTTTCCACTACCTTCGGGAGAGAGGAAGAAGAGGTAGTAGGAATAGCGGTCCAGCATAAGAAGTACCACTTCTGGTTGTGATCGCCTTTGCATCGCCCCTCGGATTAGCGATCGTGTTGCTAGGTAAAGTACCTGAGCCCGAGGGTCGATCATTTAAAGACTTCTTGATGTCAGCAATCTGGCTAACCAACAACCGATTCATTTCTTCTTGGGATTTCATGAATTGTTTCAACAACTCATCAGATGATGGGCCAGTTGGAACAATGGCTTGAGTTTGCACAGGAAAATTCTGGCCCCTATTGTTAGGATTAGGGCCTTGATTTTGAAAATTCCCTGGATTATTGCCATGAAAATACCCTTGGTTGAAATTTCCCTGACCTGGGTTTCTATTGTAATTTCCTTGATGTTGGAAATTTTGATTCTGATTTTGAAAACCGTTGTTTTGACCAAAATTACCTTGGTTTTGAAAACCTTGGTTTGGTCTGTTTTGATTCTGATTACGGTTTTGATTGAAACCAGGAGGTCCAGGGTAATGGTTAGGATGGTGGTTCGGGTCTACAGGAGCACGATATTGATTGCCTCCTTGATTAGACATCCCGCCCACAGCATTAGCTTCAAAGGGGTTACCATAAGTGGCCATACAGTTATAGTAAGCATGGGGGCCACCACAGGTAACACAGACTTCCACTTTCTTAACTTCAGCAGGAGGTGAAGTTTGTGGAAAAGAGACTTTCTTCTGGTTGGAGAGAACCAAAGCTTGGATAGCTTCCGTGAGTTTGTCAATCTTAGCATCGGTGCTAGATTGACTCACGGGCGATGAAGAAGAAGAAGGTCCAACACTGACTTGGGAAACAACCGGCTTGCTTCGTGCAGTGCGGACTTTAGACTTGTTTTCGATGATCGCTAAAGCTTCTTTGACAGTTTTGCTTAGGAAATTTCCTCCCGCGGAGGAATTGAGAGAATCTTGATCAGATTGACTCACTCCATTGTAGAAAGTATCGAGTTGCATCAACTCGGAGAAACCATGGTGAGGACATTTGCGAAGCAATTCCTTGAAACGATCCCACGATTCACTGAAGGATTCATCAAACTTCTGAGTGAACTTGATGATTTCATTTTTTAGACTCGTGGTTTTGGAAGGTGGATAGAATTCATTCACAAATTTCTTCACCAGATCTTCCCATGTCTCTATTGATTGAGGGGGTTGTTTTTCAAGCCAAATCCGGGCTTGCCCCTCGAGAGAAAATGGGAACAGAAGAAGCTTAACAGCTTCAGTAGGGACATTCTTATACTTGATGGTAGATGCAATCTTGTTAAACCATCGAATATGAGCATGAGGATCATCCCGCTCAAAACCAAAGAATTGATTAGAGGTTACAAGATTCAGTAACCCGGTCTTGAGTTCAAAATTTTCAGCCACAATGGCTGGTACAACGATAGCATCTCCATACCCGTCGATGGGTGCCTGGAGAAGCTCACACATAGGGCGTTCTTCCGCCATGATAACGGAAGTAGTGTGAGCAGTACGGATCTCAGATCCGACTGATGGAGCAGAAAGTCTACGAACACGCCTTCTTGGAATCTTGACAAGCTCACGAAATGGGCTCACAGATCTAGAAGAGCGAGTGCGCACACACTAGAGTTAACTCTAAGGAAACTCAGAGTTAAGGAGAGAAATGGGAATTATGAAAATCTTTCAGATAAGAATGAGAATTATGAAGACGTTTTATAAAAATGGGGTGAGAAGAATCTTTATGGGTTTTCTGGTTCTGAAACGTCGATATCACAACAAAATCAATTAACACAAATTCGAGGCAAAACAACAGTGAACTTAACCAATAATCCAAGATGAATGGCTTCTTTGAAAAAGGTACACCAATCACAAGGACACAAAGGCAAGTTTTAAATCTTTAGTTCGGGAACTTATTATGGTCGCACCCCCAGTTAGGTAGTGCACTGCCTTGGTTTGCGGTGGTAATCTTTTAAGTTGTTATTTATTAAAGAAAACGACGAATCTTTTTGTATTTTTATTTTTGATACATATATAGAAACAAAAGGAAAAATATTTTTGTGTTTTATACGTTTTTGGCTGTTTTTGGGTTTTTGGATTTTTTAGAAGAAAATATGGATATATATATAGATGATAGATGGATGATATAAACAAATGAGTGAGTATCCAAACAACTAATCTGCTAAACGGAAGATAGATCAGCACAGCTCCCCGGCAGCGGCGCCAAAAATTTGATGCGCTCCAGAACAGTCAAGGTTTCTCACACAAGCCTGCCACTTGTGAATGGCAGACCGTAAGAACCTTAAAACGGCTCAGGAACGAACTCAATGAAGATCTGAGGAGTATAGAGTCTCCCCGGGTCGTTATGTCCCAGCGAGCTATGCAATGGATCAATCAACGAATAGTGATCGAGAAATTTGAACGAAAAAGGGATTATGAATTATTATGACTAAGGAAAAAGTATACAAACTACAAGGACTAAAATGCAAATTAAAGGAAATTATAAAGATAAAAACTATTAAATAAACGCTATCACTATAATTAAAATGATGTTTTTGCTTTTATGTTTTTATAAAACTGAATTTAAAAACTACGCGACGTACTAAAGAAAATGTGAAACTAAGTCAATATTAACCCTAAAAATATGAAAATGATGTTTTTACAATCCTAATGATAAAAGAAAATTTATAGAAAAGGAATATTATTTTTTTAAAACTAATTATCTAATTAAAAACTATTTTTAACTATTAAATAATTACCTAAAATACAAGAAATTAGGAAATAAAGCTAGAAAAATAATATTAAGACTTAGAAAAATCTAAAATATCAAAATAGAATTTTCAAAACTATTTTTGTATTTTTCTGATTATTTTTCTATTTTCTAGGAATTTTAAACTATTAAAAACTAATTAAATTACTAAAAATTACAAAATAAACTATGAAAATTCTGGAAAATTAATTTTTTGTCTTTTTATATTTAATTAAACCTAAGAAAAATGAAAAATTATTTTTTTGAACCTTTTCTGAATTTTTTGTATTAAAAGCTAATTAAAAAGGCCTAAAAACTGAATTAATTCAAGAAAAATACTAAACTGACTTGGAAAAATCTGAAAAATTCAAGTTAAGCTTAAAATAATGCAAGGGATCAAGGAAAAATGGAAAAACAGGTGGTTGCTTGGAAGAATATGAAACTGATGTCACAAGTGCTTATAAATAAGCACTAAATTAAGCCAAATGAACCAAACAAGTAACCCACTGATTACAGAAGCAATATTATGCAAAAGTAACCAAAATGCAACTAAAAACAACAAGCTACAGCTACTGAATTGCAAGATTGATCAAATTTGAAGAGTTGAGTGTATAAGCTAAAACAGTTATTAGGTACCTACTTGCAGTCACACAATAAGCACTCAAATAAGCTTAAAAGCAAAATCCAAATATTAAGACCTAAACTAGACCTAAGTGGCTACTTATAACCAAAATACCAGACCTTGACAAGCTTTTATAAGCTCTGTGCAGGCTTGCACAAAAGCTGAGAAAAACTCAATATAAGCCGAGTGTTGGAGCAGGGCTCCAGGACCTGACTTTGAGCTTATGCACAAGCTTATCCAGAGAGCTTAAGCTAAAAACAGATATGAGGTCTTAAAGACCACCTAGTAGACTACTTATAGACCAAAAACCAGAACCTAAAAAGCTTTAATGAAACCTGTGCAGATGCTGCAAGTTCTGCATAAATCTGTTTTTGACATGTTTTGACTTTTGAAAATCAGTTGCCAGTTTGACTTTGGTGAGGTTTGAATGCAATTTAATGACTGATTATGATGTATTTTGATGAAATATGAATGAAGCAAGCTAGGTTTAAGACTTTTAAACACAAAATAAGATTTTGCAAATCTAAATCCACAACAGTTTAAGCAGTAAGACAGATTTTATACCAAATTGACTTTTGGTGTTTTGCAGGCAAAAACTTAGACAGATAAGAACTCAATAAACCATCACAAGTTTAAAGCAACTAACCTAATCCAATATATCAACCTCTAGCACAGATTTTGAAGCTAAACCAAACACTCCTTTCTTAACTGTTATAAAAATTAACTGAGCTAATCAATGCTACAACCTGTTTTAATGATCAATGTCAATTCAAATAACCTAAATACAACTAAATATACAGAATTAAACTAGTGAAAACTACAAAGACAGATTATGCTTATAAGCTTTGAAAATTGCACTTACAATTGGTCCAAGGCCACAATGGCCTGCCAACAATGAAACCAAGAACACTAGCCTAATCCAACCCCTAACCTACTCTGATTCAACCCAAATCCATGTCTGAACCAACCATTTCCATTACTGCACCCATTTTGCTCCAAGTTGACTTGTGTTGACCAATTTCCAAAATAGCTTAAAACTTAACTATAAGCTTACACAGAGCTATAATAAGCTTGCATAGACTTATGTGAGCTTATAAATAAGCTGCTAGAGATTGAAACATAAGAACTTGAAACCCAATTTTGCAACAGTGGACAAGAAATATGGAACTTGAACTAAAACTTGAATTGAAGCTTGATGAAAGTTTTAATACATTGGAACTGCTAAGTTGAGTACAAAATAACTTGAAAATTAAATTGAGAAGCTAATTAAGGTACAATAATATTAAAACGACATACATTTTTTTAAAAATAAAACTAACTACTTCTTGTTGCATCCTCTTGTCTTTTTATATGCTCCAAAGTCTTTTTCTCACCTTTCTGAGTGGATCCCAGCAACAATATGAGCCCTTGGATTACTTGGAATCCATCTTGACCGTTTGATGGTTTTGGCGCCAAATTACGGTTTTGATATTAGAGACAGGGAAGGGGCGCATTTAATGCGTTTGAAAGGTTGGTGAGGAGGGGGGGAGACAAAGGGTGGAGTAGGGTGGCATAGAGGTATGTTGGTGGCTGGTGGTTGGAGCAGACAGGGTGGTCGGGGAGTGACAGGGAAAAGGGGGCGGGTTTGATTATTTTAAATCTTGGGTTTGGGGTTCGGGTTGGATATACTGGACCGGGTAAAGGATTGGGCCAAGGGGTTTAGTGTTTGGGCTTGGGGTTAGTAATTAGGGTCCGGTTTAGATTAGGATTAATATACCAAGGACCAAATGTGTAAAACTGAAATTCCAGGGACCAAACATGTACTTTCTGAATTTATGATCCAAGGGTCTATCTTGCCATCTCAAATAATCCAAGGACCAAATTTTTCATTTTTGATTTTTCAAAGTTCCCAGGGATCTATTTTGCCATTTTTGGATTTTCAGGGACTAAACTTGTAATTTTGAAAAACTTGTAACCCAAGTGTAATATTTTTTGAAATTGACTTTCAAAACCTTGGATTGACTTTTCCTTTCAAAAGAAATGCATAGGGACTAATTTTGACAAGTTTTGAAATTTGGGGGACTGAAACTGCCAATATTGCAAACTTTGATTGATTTTCCTTTGTTTTTGCACATTTTGCATTTAAAACACATAAAACACAATCCCTGGGATATTTCAAGTATTTTGATATCTTTTTGATTGTTTTTGTATGTTTTGGCAGTATAAATACGACAAAAATGATGAGTGTTTGAGCACTCATCATTAATGAAAAACATGTTTGAACCAAAGTGAGAGATGATGTTTTGCATAAATACTCCCCCTCCACATGTGCTTAATAGTTTTAATGGTTAAATGCACAGTGAGGAAAGAGCACGCACTTTTTGAATTGATCCACTAAAGATAGACAATCTCCCGCGAGACACGGTTACGTTGAATAGTTAAAGAGATACATTGTCAGCTTTTAGGTGACAACTAGCTCTAATAATTACCTTGAAGGTGTAGACAAACCTTGGAAGGTTGTCAAACCCGTCAGAGTTCATGTCTATCAAAAGTTTCTCGAATGGTACTTTCTACTCAGACAAGTCCTTTGCGAGACACGTTTACATCACTAGCGAACTAGCTTGAAATTATTACCCGTCCAGGACAAGTCTTTTCGAGTTACTAACAGTTTAGTACCGTCAATTCGTTGGTTAAGTCTGAGGTGCACAGATTCATTTGCATTTTGCACAACATATTTCTTATCACACAATTTTCTCCCCCTCAAAAATGGCATAAAAAAATGTTATTTTTGAACGGTTGAGAATAAATATGACCATTTTGAGTGTTGCGGGAAGAGTGACCACTGTGAACAATTTTTGAACAAAGTTTGAATTCAAATACTCCCCCTCAACTAGTGATATAAACGGTTGAGGTTTTGAAAAATCATATGGGGAAGTACTTGTCTTTTTGAGCAAAACCTTGAAAAGAGAAAGGTTTGATAGGTTTTACTCAAAAAATAAGAAGCTTTCGCTCCTTTTATAAGGATTGTGGCACTGAAGCGTACCACAGGGTCCTTTCTTGACCATTACGGGTTGTACACTGATATGTGTGCACAAGCCATAGATATATATAATCACACATCCAAAATTATATGAAGGAAACAATTCAAGGGGTACCAGGAAGTGCAGTGATGTTCCCAGGAGTGCGCACAGGGCGTTGAAAGCCGGTGATGTTTCTCCTGGGTCATCCACCAACATAGCTCTCCAATCGTCTGAACTGATCCCTTCTGAACAACCGTTCATCAATCATGGTGATGATACGTCTCACATCCCTCCTTTCTTGAGAATTCCAGCGCTTAGGATTCCCAACTTTCAGGCGTATATCCTTCAACCTGTACGCCAATCCATCCCTAACCAGCTTCAAGGTATGATCCCCGAATTTGTGGAGCTCACTACACGCCATTAAGTAGTTTCTTTGAAGTTCACTGCGGTAAACAACGCCGAAAGGTTTGCTGATGAGCGTAAGTTGTATAAGCTGGTTGATGTCAGGAAGATCAAGCTGTGGTGGAGTGAAGTTTACACGTTTCTGATATGATTCAACAGCCATCTGGATATCTTCGACACGTTCTTTGATCACTATGCGTCTAATGAAGATGAGAACTGACTTGATAAATTCACGTTGAACTTCAGTCGAGAATTGTCTCATACGACCCTGTACTTTGGCAAGGTACATGTCTTCGATGTCGTTGAGGGACAAGTTCTCAAAGTCAGCCTCGGAGAATCCATAGTCCTGTTTATCTTGTCGTTTGACTATGATATTCTTCAAGAATGTGTAGTCCCACTTAGACTTGAGATCAATATGTTTGATGGCCACGATGTCCTTGGAACTATACACTGCATGTTGAGACTTCTGAACCAGGCAGCTTCTGTAGTAGATTCTTCGGCGTTCAGGCCAATGATGAATCCCATACAATGCATCTTGGTCGTATGCTTGCACGTTGTCAGAAAACAAGTGATTTGCACGTTCCTCGATAGCTATGCAGTTTGAGTAAATAGCCGCTGGGAATGGAAGAGTCAATGATGTAGCGTATTTTCGCGAATCATCGCTACCGTGTAAGAGAAAATCCAGGTCTCTGTTAAAAAAGTATCGGAAGGGAATCCTTGGTTCGTCTGCTTGGCCAATGGTCGGTAGAGGTTTGGTCCAGTCGGTGTAGTATAGAGGGTTGTCCCTTTGTGTGAAGTCAATGTTTGCTTCCGGATTGAGCCAATCCATGTTGTTAGACATAGCTCGAGCGATGTTCTCAAGATGATATTCGACCTCGAGGGCGCTTTCAGAGCTGTCTTGTAGAAGTTGAAACGCTTCATTCTTGATTCGCTTCAACTCAGATTTCGTCATTTTCTTCACATGGAACTTTTCTTGCAAAAGTTTTGCGTGCTCCAATGTAGAACCGTCTACCAATTCTTGACCTTCATCAGGGTAGGGAGTTTGATTGACAAGTGTGGAGAACCATTTAAACTCTTCGGTTTTATCGTCATCTAGCCATGATACGACTCCAGGCTGAGTCGTCTTCTTCTTCTTTTTGGAAGGCCTTGATGATGATACTGGTTTTTGCACTTGTTTGGGTGAGGTGGGTTGTTGTCGGGGCTCAAGGACCTCTTCATCGTCACCACCCGTATACTCAAAGTAATCACCTGTTTTATGAGTCAGGGGTGGTAACTCGGAATCGTCCCGAGGTTTATCAGTAGAAGACCGAGGTGGAGGAGACTTTTGTTGAGAAGAAGTCCGTGGTGGAGGAGGTGGCATAGAGGTAGATTTACCAGACTGCTTCTGACGTTTAGGTGCAGAGTCCTTATCCTTATCATCGTCATCTCATGTTCGTTTGGGTTGATCGGCTGACTCCTTGCATGATGATCTGAGTTGAAAATCAAGTAGATTTTCGAAAAATTTAGCTTCATCCGAAGTAAACGTTCCAGATCGCTTTGACATTTGCATCACAAGTTTAGCGATTAACTCAGATTCAGAGAGATCAGCTTCTTTGGCCATTGTATGTTTAACCAATGCTACGATGTTAGGGGTGAGTTGTCTGGAAAATACTTCTCTAGTCACACCGGGAACAGTGTCGAGAAGAAACTTGTGGGTATGATCTCTTGATGTCTTCTCCAGTTCCTTTTGGACTTTAGGAACGATATCCTGAAGGTACTTGTTAGTGTAACCTTCGATCATTTCGTTCAGTTCTTCTTTTCGATGACTCTTCATGAACTTCTGAACAAATTCCCTTTCTTTCTCCATCTTGTCTTTCTCATCATTTAAGTACTGAATTTGGTCAGCAAACCAATTCATTTTTCTGTAAAGTATGTCCTTCTTTCTGATTTGTTGGACAGCTTTCACAATCTTTTTATGAGTCTGAGAAATCCAGGATTTAGGTGGTTTCTTCACGGATTTGGATGATGATCTGGTTGACTTTGTTGATGGTGGTTGTGATGAATGAGACGAAGAATCCGATGATGAGGAGACCTGAGGAGACTTCATGTCCTTAGGAGTTTCTGAGGTTTTCTCCTTTGAGTGTGTTGGACTGTCTAGAAGAAACTTTGTATAATCATCCTCGTCATCTCTAGACTTTTCTTTCTCAGTTTCTAGTTTCTCAAAATCATACACAATAGTATCCTCTACAGGCTTTTGTTGTTGCACAAGAGTGGTGGCACCAGATCCCTTATCGGGTCGATTAACCGCATCAGGATCTGGAGAGGAGTGGGCAGCACCACTTGATCCTCCGGGGCCACCCATTTGATCTTTAGCAAATGCTTCAGCCTTTTGGCGATGTCGGACGATTTTGAACTTCTTCCTGTATGATTTATCCAGTTGCTCTTCTTCTTCTTCATCAGAGCTCTCATCATAGGGTACAATTGCTGGATTCTTCCCTTTTCCTTGGACAGCTGGAGGACTTGGAGGTTTTGCTACTGAGGGATTATCATCCTTTGCAGTTTCAGAGTATGTGATCTCTTCATCTGTGTCAGTAGCATCAGAGTCTTCGTCCTTGAGCTGTCTTTGCGGTTCAGGTGAACGGATCGGAGTGGCTTCCTGAGAAGGAACTTTCTTCTTAGTGGTAGGTTTCCTCTTTGGAATAGGTTTCTTCTTTGGAACATTCCTCTGACTATCTGAACTTGTGACACTTCCAGCACTTCCAGATACCTTTTGTACGATTCGAGATACCTTTTGTACGATTCGAGCTTTCTGACTGCTTCCAGATACCTTTTGTACGATTCGAGATACCTTTCGTCGAGATGACCAACTTTGCCTTGTCTGACTGCTTCCAGATACCTTTTGTACGATTCGAGCTTTCTGACATCTTCAGTTAGAAGGAAATCTGGCAGCACAGCACCTTGTTTCTTTGTAGACGTTTCCTTGATTCTGACAGATAGAATAGGTTCCGTAAACATGTCGTGATTGTCGGGGTCATTGAGCCTCTTGGGAATGTCAGGATGAAGTCCAAGTGCTCTTTGGATCAACAATTTAGTATATCTGATGTAGGGAATCTTTGAGCCAAGTTTGTTGAGAAATGACATCATGTCATCCCAAATCAGAGCTTCGATAGCGATGTGTTTCCTGTTGACCAATGTCCAGAATATTTGCAATTCCATGAGCTTAGGGTGCTCATAGCCGCTGTCACGACCAGAAACAGACTTGGTGATGATCATGTAGAGAGTTCTCCAAGGTTGAGGAATACTCTTAAGCTCTACGTGAGAGTGCTTGGTGATTACTCCTGTAGCCTCGTCATAACCGATATCGATTAAGAATTGGAGAGTGAGCTCTTCAGCAGGTGTGGCATATAGTTTGGTTGGATCGACATCAGGAATTAGGAGAACTGCCCTTAAGTCTGCAGGTGTAATGGTGACTTGTTTGTGATTCAGAGTCACCGTCACAACAGTTTGTCCTTTGACCCTTTCCATAGTGTTCCAGAACTGTTGGATGTAGATCTCAGGGACAGTTGCAGAGTGAGTAAGCATGTTCTGATACGGATGAGTCCTCAGAATGTCAATAGCAATTAAACACGAAGATTCAGAGCAAGTGAGGGTGTCAAAGTCAACACGGAGATTATTCTTTCCTATCTTCATTGGATAGCCATGAGGATAGATATCAGCAATGGAGAGAACTTCAGGTGTATCCACATTCATTTGTTCAGCCATGTCGTGATCTGAAATAACATTAGCCAAAAGAACCAACATATCGAAAGACATAATGTTAGTCAATAGAAGGTCTTATTGTTTAGTTATTGAAGGTACAGTGATAATGATTA
Source organism: Chrysanthemum seticuspe (assembly GCA_019973895.1). Taxonomy (NCBI): domain Eukaryota; kingdom Viridiplantae; phylum Streptophyta; class Magnoliopsida; order Asterales; family Asteraceae; genus Chrysanthemum; species Chrysanthemum seticuspe. Next base: position 272,839,405 of record BPTQ01000006.1, on the reverse strand, counting down.
TTACGAGTCCTAAGTCACTTGTATGTTCAATAGTTCAATGATGTCGTGAAATGTTTCGTGAGTTAGTTAACTTTAAGTTTTAAAGTTTATGTTATCACTTATTGTTCACAGCATATTAGACGATTAAGTTTATTAGTGACATTATTGGATTCGTGACGTTATGATTAGTTTATTTACAAGTTTGTACACGTAACAGATCATCATGAAGGTCAATCCAGGGTTAAGCGTAGTTTTGGCAAAGTTATGCGTAGACAGGAATGATATATGCTTAGGCGTAAACTTACGCATAGAATCCTAACTTACGCGTAAGAATTGTTACGCGTAGGAAAAAAGGAGACCTTATGCGTAGAGCTTATGCGTAGGCATATATTAACCTTACGCGTAAGGCTACTCGTAAGAGTTGACCTTATGCGTAGAGGTCACTGTTTACGCATATCCTTCACAGGATACGCGTAGTCCATTGTAGAACCTTACGCGTAGCTGTTATGCGTAGGATTATTCTTACGCGTAACATGACTACGCGTAGGGTAATTCTTATGCGTAGAGTTGCAAATGACCTTGATTCTGATTTTCACGAGTGACAAGCCTGAAATAGAACCATCATATCATCAATATTAACACATAGATTCATTTTAACAACAGATCATGGCAAGAACACATGTTACACAGTTATGCGTAGAACTACATACGCGTAGTCTAAACCCTAAATCTACGCGTATGAGATCTAGCCATGGAATATGCACCAAACTTTTTCTGGTAGTTTAAGAGTGTTGAGAAAGTCTTTATACCGAGTTATAACACCCAATTCATGGTGAATCAAAAATACCCAAACTTATGAACTTTAAACCCTAATTCCAAATTGTTGATTATTTAGAGTTTCTGGGTGGTTATAAAGCAAGGAAATCATCAATTCATCACCATAAGAACATAACCCAACAATATTTTTGACCAAAACACTTCACATTCGAAAACACCCAATTCGACTTATAAACCCTAATTTTCAAAAATCATCAATTAGTGTTTCTGGGTGGAATTTGATGGATAAAATGGTATCATTGATGTATTATGAACGTTTTGACACAAATCATTTCACCACAAACACACATATATTGCATGTGTGTTCTTACGCATAAGCGTAGAACACCTAATCACGCGTAGAACACGTTTTAGCCGTAGGATTTACATGAGATTCAAAACCTTATCTTAAAAACATGTTGTGATCACGAAAACAGTTACAAGATGAGGATCAAAAACACGGTTTTCTTGAGTGAATTTTAAGCGTAGGATGGTTTTAGGTGTTTTTGCAATAAATGAGAAGTGAAAGTAGGTGGGAGGGTGTTTTATTAAAAAGGAGTTTAACCTTTTGACAGTTTTGGTCCCTCCACCTTTTCCTTTTTCAAACAAAGCCTTTTAACTTCCATTTTGGTTACCAAACAAAGTTTTAAGGAAAGAAACATGACAACTGATGAGTGTCTAAATACTCATCATTTTTGTACAATATAAACTGCAAAATCATCTGAAAACACTCAGAAACACATCAAAATGATCAAAATATCACAAATCAGTGTTTTATGAGTTTTAAATGCAAAAATATCAAAATCAGATGAAAAACATATCAAATTTGCAAAAATTGCAGTTTTAGTCCCCCAAGTTTCAAAAGTTGTCAAAAACAGTCCCTGAGCACAAAATTTCAAAAGAAAAATCACCAAAGGTCCTTTTTAAATCATAACTTGTCAAATTAAGTCCTTTGGTGAAAAATATGAAAAGTTTGAGAAAATTGCAAAAATGGTCCTCCAAGTTTGAAAATTGGCAAAATTGGCCCCTGGAAAATTGCAAAATGGCAAAATTGGTCCTTATACTTTTTATGATTGTCATTTTCAGCCCTTGTATCAACTTTGAAGTATTGGCAGATAAGGTCCTTGCATTTTCAGATTTGGCACAATAAGTCCCTAAGATATTAAACCCTTTTAACTCAATTTGGACCTTTCTTCACCTTGGACCCCCCTGTCATTTACCAATTTTGAACCCCTTGCCTTTAATAAACCTGCCCAAGTCAAACAGAGGTTTGACTAACCCCAAACACGCGCCAAACAACCATCTCCTTCCCCACTTGCCCCTGCAACTCCTGCACACTCAACCCCCCTCCTCACCTTATCCCTTCACATGTTCCCCCTCCAAACACCACAATCCAAAGTGCATTTAATGCACCCCCCCTCTTCACACTCAACTCACAGTTGTTAAAATATCAATTCCCGCCAAAAAATGATCAAATGGCCAAAATTCACTCCTTTCATCCAATGGTCCAAATTCATGGTGGGATTCACTCAGAAAAGAGAGAGAAAGAAGATGGGTATAAAAGGGAGCAAAGAGAAAGAAGAAGCGAGTAGTTAGTGTAATTTTTATTTTTCCTTATGTCGAATTAATTCAATTTCAAGTTTCAGTGTGTTTTAAAGTCTTAAAGTGTTTGTAATCTTATTGTTAGTGTAATAAAAACAAAATTGCAGTTTCAATTTCAGTCTTCATAAACGAATTTAGTTTATGTAAATTTCATAGTTAAAAATCTCATAATTTACAAAAATTGTTAAATAGTTGTTGATACTGTTTCTTAAGCTCATCTAAGCTTTGGATAAAGCTTGTAAGTTGCTAAAAACCCTTTAAATTGAGTTTAGATGCACAATTCAGAAAATCACAAAAATACTCTCAAAATAGCTTAAAATTCAAAAATCAATGGAATGTTGAGCAGAAGTTGAAGTAGAGTTGGATTTGGATTGCTCATTGGTCTAGAGCTTTGTGGGAAGCTATAGGATTTGATCTCAGTAGTCAATTCTCAGTTGGTGCTTGGATTCATTTTGTAAGAAATCTCTCACAAGTTTGCAATTTATAGTATAAGTGTTTAAATATCAATAATCTTAGTTTTACTCTGTCTAATTGTAGTTGTTATAAGTTAATTAGCAGTTGTTTTGGTTTAAATACCTGCCTTAGTGTAAAACTCTTTAAAACAGCTTCTTATAGGGGTGTTTGGTTTTGTTCATTAAACTGCTCTAGAAGTTGTTTAGACCTATGTTATTGTCTATTGCATGTTACATCAGTTCTCAATAACCCATTTAAGCATTAAAAACCAGTGGTCAATTGTAGTAAAGTCAAAAATCCATCTCATTGGTTCTCAGCAGCTACTGTTGAGATTTTTACCAAATCAAAAGCTCATTTTATGTTTAAATGTCCTAGATATATATTGCAGTAGTGTTATTTCATATATTCATATCATTATCTGTCCTTAATTCATGATCAAAGTTCAAGATAGTCAATCTTCCATTTTTGCTAAAAAGTCAAAAGGTGCAAATGGCAGTTTTGAGCCAAATAGGACGAATTTTCACAAGCTCATTTCTGAGCCATTTTCTATGAAGTTTGTGGCTTTAAAAAGCTCTACTGGTCTAGTTCATTATTGTAATTTTTATGTATTTTTGTGAATTTTCCATAAGCTCTAAATGAGCTTGTCAAAAGGGCTTGATATGCCCTGTGCAACTGACTCAGCTTAAGCTGAGTCTGCACAGGGTTTGCAACCCTTGTAACAAGCTCATTAGAGCTCATCCTTGTTTGATTTTTGGTTCACAAGTACTTAGCCAGGTCCTTTCCAAGTTCTAATTAATATTTTTCAGTTTGAGCTTATTTATAAGCCTGTGCTTGTGCTTAAAGTTGTTACCCAGAAATCTGTTTCTAGCTTAAATCTTAATGCATCAAATCTTTGTAGTTTGTTAATCAGTGGTTTAGCTTGTTGTTTCTCACTTCATTTTGGTCATTTTAGCCTATAGTAGCTTCCATATCAGTTTGGTGCTTGTTGTGCTCCATTTGGCTTATTAAAGTGCTTATTTATAAGCACTTTGTTCATCAGTTCCTTATTCTTGTACACAAGCCCCTGTTTTTCTATTTTTCCCAGCTTTCTAATATTATTTTATAGTTTTCCTGAAATTTTCAGATTTTTCCAAGTTCATTTGCTATTTTTCTTAATTTAATTTAGTTTTTAAGTATTTTTAATTAGCTTTAAATACAAAAAATTAGAAAAAGGTTCTAAAAAATAATTTTTCAATTTTCTTAAGTTTAGATAAATGTAAAAAGCCTAAAAAGTATTTTTCCCTATTTTTCTCCTTTTATTTGGTATTTTTAATAATTTAAATTAGTTTTAAATAGTTTTAAATTAGTAATAATTACATAAAAAGTCAAAAAAAAAATATATTTTCAGTTTTAAAATTAGTTTTATCATATTTTAGATTTTTCTAAGTCTTAAGTTTATTTTTCTAGTCTTATTTCATATTTTCTTTTATTTTAGAGTATATTAAATAGTTAAATTAGTTTTTAATTAATAATAATTAAATAAATAGTGTTAAAAATAATTTTCCTTTTCTAATAAGTTTCTTATATCATTAGGTTTGTAAAAATGTATTTTTCATATTTTTAGGACTTTTATTTCTTAGATTTCACTTTTTATTTTATACGTTTACGTAAGTTTTTAATTTAAACGTACGTTTTAGGTTTTAAACGTTCATCACTTTAAAAATAGTGATAGCGTTTATTTAATAGATTTTATCTTTTTAAATCTTCTTTAATTTGCATTTAAGCCGTTTTTATCTGTTGGCTTTTTCTTGTAGTTATAATCATAACCTGATCCTTTTCCCGTTCAAATCTCGCGATCACTAAACGTTTGATAATCCATTGCACAACTCGCTGGGACATAACGACCCGGGGAAACACTATACTCCCCAGATCTTCATTGCATTCGTGCTTAAGCAGTTTTAAGCTGGTTACGGTCTGCCATTCACAAGTGGCAGGCTTGTGTGATTTAGCTTGACTGTTTGGCGCGCATCAAATTTTTGGCGCCGCTGCCGGGGAGCTGTGCTGATTATCTTCCGTCTAGCAGATTAGTGATTTGGATATTCACTCATTGTTCATACCATCTGTATATGTTTATATTTTCTTTTAAAAATCAAAAATCCAAAAAGATTTTCAGTCTTTGTTTTTGCATCATGTCTATCCAAAAATCCAAAAATATTCGTCTTTACCCTCTAACCCTATTTGATTCTTTATCTCTTTACCCTCTATCCATTTGATTCTAACTTCTTCTATTCTGATGGAATCATCGATTCCTTGTGTCGGTTGTGGAGAACCGCTTTTCGGTTTACCGTGTCGTTGGTGTACGTGCGAACGGTGCGGTAATGACATTCATAACGGAAGTTGTTTGTTTTGCGGTTCGAGGAATTCATGTTCTTATGATCAAAATTCTTTCAATGAGCCGAAAAACTTCTCCGACTACCCACCCCAACCCCAAAATTTTTCGTTCAATCAGCAGTATTGCTATGGTTGTGGGGATCCGTTAGTTGATTTTCGATGTCAACGATGTTCTTGCGAGAGGTGTGGAAATGACCTTACGGATGGATTTTGTTCGTTTTGTGCTTCGGAAGCTGAAAACTCATGAACTTATCCGAACTTTTCCAATCATCCTCAAAACGATTTTAGCCACACTCCTCAGTATTCATTTGAGCAAGAACCGTGCTATCAAAGTTTTAATGACGCATCGTTTCAGAATGTACCGAATTTTTCTTGCACAAATTGTGGAGGTCCTCACGATAATCTTCAATGTCAACCATGGAATCAAAATTACTATACTTCCGGTTTTGACAATTTCCAACCTCCACAGCACCATACGGTTCAAACTCCACCTGAGCCGTTGTCTCAAGAAATTTCCTATGATTTTGAATCCACAATGAAAAAACTTGATGATATACTTCAACACCTTAAGAATCAAGTGAGTGGTGAAAAAACCATGGGAGAATTGCTAGCCGAAGAACGAGAGGCTCGCAATTCTAGGGAAGAATTATTAGCCTTAGAGCATGCAGCTCTAAGGCGTTCCCAATTTCTTAATGCAGCTATGTATGATGATGACGAGGAGAGTATTCCTTTTAAGAATATTATTTCTCAACTCCCTCAGTCAATTCATATCCCAGCAGTTGAGATTCCATCTCAAACAACTGCTATCACACCCGAGATTCACACTCACTCTCTTATTATGGGGGACGAGCATCTCGACACTGTTCCTGAAAAGGAATCGGACGAATTGATAAAGTCTAGTGTTGAGGACCTTGTCCCAATCCCGAGAGAGTCACAGGGAATTCTTGATCATGTGTGTGATATTCCTCCTCCTCTTGTCTTCCAAACAGATCATGTTGAGATGCTCTCCGATTCTGATAATGATGATTCATTATCTTGTGGAGACATCATTTATGTGGAAGATTCACCTTCTGAGCTTGTTAGCTTAGAAGAAGAGAATGATGAAGTTACTGACACTGAAATCAAAGATGAAGCTCTTCGAGCAACATTATTGAAGGTCAGTCTTCTCATTTCTAAAATCGAGGCTTTCAAAGAGAAACCTATTTCATCTCCTATCCCCATTAAGGATAGTGACATTATTTCCGATGATTCTATTCCGGAAATGAAAGCCTCTTGTTTTGATAATATGGGAGAGAAGATTAGTGGCAGTACCACTTTTCATTCTCACAATTCTCTCCCCGATTATGAATCATGTACATTAGAGGAGTTCATCATTGAACCCACTCATATCAATTCTGAATATGATTCATTCACCTTTATGGAGTTCTCAGATGAACTCACTCATATCATATCTCCGCCGGAGTATGATAACTTCTACTTTGATCTAGACACACCCGAGATATGTCTAGACCAATTGAGCTTAACTGAGGAGATTCATGAAACTATGAATTCTCCTATTGAGGATGAAGAGTTAGTCATGATTTCTATCATGATTTTCTTTCTTTTCTTCATATATTCTGTCACCTCTCCTGTTCTTCACTCCTTCGGGAATGAAGACATTATCTTTGATCCCGGCATTTTCATGTACCATTATCTTGAGCCGGTTCTGTGTATATCTCATCGGTGTGGAACTTTCACGTACTTCAGTGTTTATCCAAACATTTTGAATGAAAGTCCGATGGAGATTGTTTCTTCCACTTTGCTTCCCCATGAACCAATGAATTCGGGGTCGAGTCAAGCTAGCGACTCGGGAATCAAAAACGGTAGCATGCAATATGGGTTTTCACCCATATTTCTGTCTTCTCACCTCTTTCTACCACCCTAGTGTGGGGGGGTGATGCCCCACATGTTTAAAAGAAAAAAAAAAAAAAAAAAAAAAAAAAAAAAAAAAAAAAAAAAAAAAATCTTCTTTCTAAATAATGGCCGTAGTATTTCCCTTTTACGTTCTTTGTTTCGGCATAACCGCCGGTACTTTGAATATTGAGGGCAATATTCATTTCTAAGTGTGGGGGGGAAATTCTGGCGAATTTTGATCGTAAGTGTGGGGGGGAAATTTTGGCGCCGCTGCCGGGGAGGCTAGCTGCGTATTATGACTTGTATTTTGTACTTTGTTGAAATACCTATCCTTGTATGTAAATTACATATACTTCATTTCATATAAACAATATAAAATACAAAAAGATTTTTGAAATCTATATGTGCTTTGATTTGCATTTAACTGTCAATTTTCCTAATCTTGATATTCCTAGGTCTAAATTTTGGCTAAACACCATGTTTACACTAAAAAAGGATTTACTGTGCTTAGTATAATTCCTGGAATGTGATAGATTAGGTTTAAATCAGTTTCATGTATTAAAAATCTCATTTAGGTTTCCTTTTTAGCCATTTCTATATATATATAAAAGTTAAAAAATACAAAAACATTTTTCATTTCTGTTTATATTATATCAAAAACCCAAAAATATTTTTCCTTTCTTTTTATAAATCAAAAATCAAAAAGATTCTTCTAGCCTTTTCTGAGTTTCTTTCTAAAGATTCTTAGACTCATCTTAGTGATGATTATTCATAATTCTGTGAGTGGCAATCACACTCCAATTTCCCACCAAATCCCTGAGTGGCAATCCCACTCAGCTTCCCCATGAACAAATTAATTCGGGGTCGAGTCAAGCTAGCGACTCGGTAATCAAAAACAGTAGCTTAACATGGGTTTTTCACCCGTGTGTAACACCCTAGTGTGGGGGAGATGCCCCACATGTTGTATATAGATCTAAAAACTATGAAAATTGTGTATACTAAAAAAGAGAATAATTGTTGTGTTTCCACACTTAGCTAGTAAATGTTATCTTTTTACGTTCTAAGTCTCGGCATTACAGCCGGTACTTTGAATATTGAGGACAATATTCATTTCTAAGTGTGGGGGGGAAATTCTGGCGAATTTTGATCATAAATGTACCCTTTTAGTCCCTTTTTCCCCCAAAATGGCCAAATTTAAAAATTTTTTTAGTGGAAGTACTATGTACTAAACACAACAAATGGTAATCAGTCCACCATGTCTAACCCACATAAGGATTGGCTAATCCAGGAGCAAACGGCTCTTGGTAAATATTTCTCAAATCCGTTTATATGGCTTGCAATTTGCCCAAAATTGTATGGTTTTCAGCTCACCATATCCTTAAAAGTGAAGAGTTGGCTAGCCCGCAAGTTTATGGCTTGTGGTAAAGGCAGTGGAAAAACCATAATTGGTAATCGACTCACCAAAGATAATACTGATAATTTATCTAAGAGTTGGCTAGTCCAGAAGGGTACGGCTTCTGGTAAAGACAAATCAAATCCGTTGGAAGCTGGTGGTTTGCTCAAAATCACATGGTTATCGGTGTACCATGGTTCTTACTTGAACTGAAACATTTGGCTACTCCAGAAGTAATGGCTTTTGGTAAAGAGTTTAAAATCCATTATGTTTTCTCAAATCATTGCTAGGGACTAGCAATATCTCAGTGTGGGGGATTGATGAGTGTCTAAATACTCATCATTTTTGTACAATATAAACTGCAAAATCATCTGAAAACACTCAGAAACACATCAAAATGATCAAAATATCACAAATCAGTGTTTTATGAGTTTTAAATGCAAAAATATCAAAATCAGATGAAAAACATATCAAATTTGCAAAAATTGCAGTTTTAGTCCCCCAAGTTTCAAAAGTTGTCAAAAACAGTCCCTGAGCACAAAATTTCAAAAGAAAAATCACCAAAGGTCCTTTTTAAATCATAACTTGTCAAATTAAGTCCTTTGGTGAAAAATATGAAAAGTTTGAGAAAATTGCAAAAATGGTCCTCCAAGTTTGAAAATTGGCAAAATTGGCCCCTGGAAAATTGCAAAATGGCAAAATTGGTCCTTATACTTTTTATGATTGTCATTTTCAGCCCTTGTATCAACTTTGAAGTATTGGCAGATAAGGTCCTTGCATTTTCAGATTTGGCACAATAAGTCCCTAAGATATTAAACCCTTTTAACTCAATTTGGACCTTTCTTCACCTTGGACCCCCCTGTCATTTACCAATTTTGAACCCCTTGCCTTTAATAAACCTGCCCAAGTCAAACAGAGGTTTGACTAACCCCAAACACGCGCCAAACAACCATCTCCTTCCCCACTTGCCCCTGCAACTCCTGCACACTCAACCCCCCTCCTCACCTTATCCCTTCACATGTTCCCCCTCCAAACACCACAATCCAAAGTGCATTTAATGCACCCCCCTCTTCACACTCAACTCACAGTTGTTAAAATATCAATTCCCGCCAAAAAATGATCAAATGGCCAAAATTCACTCCTTTCATCCAATGGTCCAAATTCATGGTGGGATTCACTCAGAAAAGAGAGAGAAAGAAGATGGGTATAAAAGGGAGCAAAGAGAAAGAAGAAGCGAGTAGTTAGTGTAATTTTTATTTTTCCTTATGTCGAATTAATTCAATTTCAAGTTTCAGTGTGTTTTAAAGTCTTAAAGTGTTTGTAATCTTATTGTTAGTGTAATAAAAACAAAATTGCAGTTTCAATTTCAGTCTTCATAAACGAATTTAGTTTATGTAAATTTCATAGTTAAAAATCTCATAATTTACAAAAATTGTTAAATAGTTGTTGATACTGTTTCTTAAGCTCATCTAAGCTTTGGATAAAGCTTGTAAGTTGCTAAAAACCCTTTAAATTGAGTTTAGATGCACAATTCAGAAAATCACAAAAATACTCTCAAAATAGCTTAAAATTCAAAAATCAATGGAATGTTGAGCAGAAGTTGAAGTAGAGTTGGATTTGGATTGCTCATTGGTCTAGAGCTTTGTGGGAAGCTATAGGATTTGATCTCAGTAGTCAATTCTCAGTTGGTGCTTGGATTCATTTTGTAAGAAATCTCTCACAAGTTTGCAATTTATAGTATAAGTGTTTAAATATCAATAATCTTAGTTTTACTCTGTCTAATTGTAGTTGTTATAAGTTAATTAGCAGTTGTTTTGGTTTAAATACCTGCCTTAGTGTAAAACTCTTTAAAACAGCTTCTTATAGGGGTGTTTGGTTTTGTTCATTAAACTGCTCTAGAAGTTGTTTAGACCTATGTTATTGTCTATTGCATGTTACATCAGTTCTCAATAACCCATTTAAGCATTAAAAACCAGTGGTCAATTGTAGTAAAGTCAAAAATCCATCTCATTGGTTCTCAGCAGCTACTGTTGAGATTTTTACCAAATCAAAAGCTCATTTTATGTTTAAATGTCCTAGATATATATTGCAGTAGTGTTATTTCATATATTCATATCATTATCTGTCCTTAATTCATGATCAAAGTTCAAGATAGTCAATCTTCCATTTTTGCTAAAAAGTCAAAAGGTGCAAATGGCAGTTTTGAGCCAAATAGGACGAATTTTCACAAGCTCATTTCTGAGCCATTTTCTATGAAGTTTGTGGCTTTAAAAAGCTCTACTGGTCTAGTTCATTATTGTAATTTTTATGTATTTTTGTGAATTTTCCATAAGCTCTAAATGAGCTTGTCAAAAGGGCTTGATATGCCCTGTGCAACTGACTCAGCTTAAGCTGAGTCTGCACAGGGTTTGCAACCCTTGTAACAAGCTCATTAGAGCTCATCCTTGTTTGATTTTTGGTTCACAAGTACTTAGCCAGGTCCTTTCCAAGTTCTAATTAATATTTTTCAGTTTGAGCTTATTTATAAGCCTGTGCTTGTGCTTAAAGTTGTTACCCAGAAATCTGTTTCTAGCTTAAATCTTAATGCATCAAATCTTTGTAGTTTGTTAATCAGTGGTTTAGCTTGTTGTTTCTCACTTCATTTTGGTCATTTTAGCCTATAGTAGCTTCCATATCAGTTTGGTGCTTGTTGTGCTCCATTTGGCTTATTAAAGTGCTTATTTATAAGCACTTTGTTCATCAGTTCCTTATTCTTGTACACAAGCCCCTGTTTTTCTATTTTTCCCAGCTTTCTAATATTATTTTATAGTTTTCCTGAAATTTTCAGATTTTTCCAAGTTCATTTGCTATTTTTCTTAATTTAATTTAGTTTTTAAGTATTTTTAATTAGCTTTAAATACAAAAAATTAGAAAAAGGTTCTAAAAAATAATTTTTCAATTTTCTTAAGTTTAGATAAATGTAAAAAGCCTAAAAAGTATTTTTCCCTATTTTTCTCCTTTTATTTGGTATTTTTAATAATTTAAATTAGTTTTAAATAGTTTTAAATTAGTAATAATTACATAAAAAGTCAAAAAAAAAAATATATTTTCAGTTTTAAAATTAGTTTTATCATATTTTAGATTTTTCTAAGTCTTAAGTTTATTTTTCTAGTCTTATTTCATATTTTCTTTTATTTTAGAGTATTATTAAATAGTTAAATTAGTTTTTAATTAATAATAATTAAATAAATAGTGTTAAAAATAATTTTCCTTTTCTAATAAGTTTCTTATATCATTAGGTTTGTAAAAATGTATTTTTCATATTTTTAGGACTTTTATTTCTTAGATTTCACTTTTTATTTTATACGTTTACGTAAGTTTTTAATTTAAACGTACGTTTTAGGTTTTAAACGTTCATCACTTTAAAAATAGTGATAGCGTTTATTTAATAGATTTTATCTTTTTAAATCTTCTTTAATTTGCATTTAAGCCGTTTTTATCTGTTGGCTTTTTCTTGTAGTTATAATCATAACCTGATCCTTTTCCCGTTCAAATCTCGCGATCACTAAACGTTTGATAATCCATTGCACAACTCGCTGGGACATAACGACCCGGGGAAACACTATACTCCCCAGATCTTCATTGCATTCGTGCTTAAGCAGTTTTAAGCTGGTTACGGTCTGCCATTCACAAGTGGCAGGCTTGTGTGATTTAGCTTGACTGTTTGGCGCGCATCAACAACACTCCCCCTCGACTTGAGAAAAATAATGAAAGGTTATTAGTTTAAGTCCGAGGAGTGTCTTTGAACCAGAAAGTGTACCACCATTTGTAAAAGAATCAACCGAGATGTGATAACATGCAAGTACACAGATGTTTTGAAACAGTTAAGAGTTTATTTTCTCCCCCTCAACACTTGATCGGAAAAAATACTGAATTTTGAAAGATTAAAGTGTTGACGGAAGAAATGTACTTGCCATGTTGAAAGAAAGATAGATTAGGAGAATATTTTTGTTGTTTTATCGGATTTTATATTTTTGTATTTTGTTTTTGAAAATTTATTTACAAAAGATGTTTTGGTGTTTGACAGGTTTTTAAGACTGTTTTAAGAGGTCATCCAATTCCTCTTGAGTCAAACACCTCATACCAATCCGGTGGACCAACTCATTAAACCTAGCGGGAGGCAAGGCTTTGGTGAGCAAATATGCCAATTGGTATTCAGTGCCCATAAAGTATAATTCAACGGTACCCTGTTCCACGTGGTCCTTGATGAAATGATAGCGTAGATCGATGTGCTTTGATTTCGTGTGCTGAACTGAGTTGCACGAGATTGCAATGGCACTCCGATTGTCGCAGTACATCGGGATTCTGTCAAATACGTAACCATAGTCTTTGAGTTGTGTTCTCATCCAGATGACTTGAGCACAACACGCGGACATGGCTACATATTCTGCTTTGGTTGATGACAGCGATGTACAATCCTGCTTCTTTGATTGCCAAGACACCAGTTTATCACCAAGAAATTGTAGAGCTCCTGAAGTACTTTTCCTTGAGTCTAAGCATCCTGCGTGGTCAGCGTCTGAAAAAGCGATTAGTTCAAAACCAGAATCCTTCGGATACCAGATCCCCAAATTAATGGTTCCCTTGATGTATCGGAGGATTCTTTTAGCCTCAGAGAGGTGGGTTTCAGTTGGTCGCGACTGATAACGGGAGCATAGATAAACGGCAAAGACAATATCAGGTCTGCTAGCTGTTAGATACATGAGGGACCCAATAATACTTCGGTATTTGGTAGGGTCAACCAATTTCCCATGTAAATCAGCATCTAGTTTCTTGGTATGAGCCATTGGTGTGGCATAAGTGTCACAGGTTGTCATTCCAAATTTGTTTAACAGTTCAAGGGCATATTTGGACTGACTCAAGAAAATACCACGGGGTGATTGATGAACTTGTAGTCCTAGAAAGAACGTACGTTCACCCATCATGGACATTTCAAAATTTTTCTTCATAAGTTTTGCAAAAGCGATTGAAAACTTTTTATGTGTAGACCCAAAAATGATGTCATCCACGTAAATTTGAACAATTAAGATGTGTGCCCCGTGATATTGTATAAAAAGAGTTGGGTCAACCGAGCCTTTGGTGAAATTATTGGCAATGAGGAAAGATGATAGCTTATCGTACCATGCCCGAGGGGCTTGTTTGAGACCATAAAGAGCTTTGTTCAGTTTGTAAACATGGTTCGGGAACTCAGGATCAACGAATCCATCTGGTTGGCTAACATAGACCGTTTCTTTAAGTTGTCCATTGAGAAACGCCATTTTGACATCCATCTGATAGACCGTCATATTCATATGAGCAGCGAACGCGAGAAATATCCGAACAGCCTCAAGACGAGCAACCGGAGCAAAAGATTCTTCAAAGTCTATTCCCTCTTCCTGACGATAACCCTTAGCAACTAGCCGTGACTTGTTTCGGATAACATTCCCTTCAGCATCCAATTTGTTTTTCCAAATCCATTTTAAACCAATGACGTAGACCCCTGTTGGTCTTTCAACCAGTTCCCATACTTCAAGACGTTTGAATTGGTTGAGTTCTTCCTGCATGGATTCAATCCAGTTGTCTTTTGTCATTGCATCTTTAATGTTTTTAGGCTCAGATTGGCAGACAGTGAGTGCATAAATGCAATGTTCACCATCTGAGTGAAGACGTTGTCTCGTAACGACTGGTTGATTCGGGTTGCCAATAATGTTAGCCAGCGGATGGTCTTTAGTCCATCTATGTGTAGAGGGTTGATGTTGGTATACATTGTGCAGATTCTGAGGATTCAAATGGGTTGTTGAAGATTCCGCGACATCTGGTGCAGCAGTCTCATTAGCAAACGGGTTGAAGAACGCATTTGGATCAAAATCTGCAGGTGGGGGTACTTCATTCAGAATATCATCAGCTGGTTCATCATTGTTGGAAGCGGTGTGTTCAACTGTTGTGTTGGATTCAACTGGTGTAGGTGCATTTTCAACAGTAGTTGTTGTAGCAGGTGTATCAGGTATAGGAATATTATCAGGTTGTGCAGCGGAAACAGCGGATACACCTGGAGCACGTTCATCAATATCGTCACAGAACAGAGGAGCAAATAACCTTTCCATTTGTTGACGAGTTAGCTGGGGGCTTTGTTCAGCTGATGATGGGGGTTGAGGGAAGTTTAAACGGTTGTGTCCGGGTTCTAAGCTGTTATACTCAGAAGCCATTTCCGTGAGTTCATCGAAATGAGCATGAATCGTTTCCATTACCTCCTTAGTTCGACGATTCCAGATTCGGAAACCTTTAGAATTGTCACAGTATCCAATAAAGACTCCAATATCATCTTTGGCTTTGAGCTTTCCAAAATCATCACGATCATTATTCGGATAGCAAAGGGATCCAAATACATGAAAGTGTTTGAGGTTCGGTTTATAGTTATGGACAAGCTCAAAAGGTGTTTTGTTGTGGCGTTTTGTGATCATAGAACGGTTTTGAGTATAGCATGCAGTAGATACAGCTTCTGCCCATAAGTAATCTGGAAGTTTAGCATTGATTAACATTGTTCTTGCAGCTTCCACTAACGTTCGGTTTCGTCTTTCAACAACTCCGTTTTGTTCAGGTGTACGTGCAATAGATGTTTGATGCTGAATTCCTACTTTCTCATAAAATTCACGAAGGGTTTTGTTAACAAATTCAGTTCCTTTGTCTGTTCTGATAATTCTGACGGTGTTGCGGAGCTGAACCTGTATTTTTGTGAGAAAGGTGATGATCATTTGTGGAGCTTGGTCTTTGCTACGAAGAAAGTAGACCCAAGTCCATCGTGAGTAGTCATCAACAATTACTAAGATGTAGCGTTTGCCGTTGATCGTTTGCACACGCATCGGGCCACACAAATCCATGTGAAGAAGATGTAGTACATGCTGAGAGCTGTGTTCCACCTTTGAAGGAAAATGAGCACGAGTGCTTTTCCCTTGTTCACAGGCTGAGCAAAGGTGATCTTTTGAATACCGGAATCGTGGGAGTCCTTCAACTAGTTTGTGTCGAGCAAGGTTGGTGATGGTTTGAAAGTTTAGATGTGAGAGACGACGGTGCCATAGCCAGGATTTTGTTGATGTTGCCTTAGAAAGTAAGCAGATGGGAGAGGAAGCAACCATGTCTTGCATAGAGATAGTGTAGAGACTAGAATTACGCGAGCCAGACATAAGGTCATTTCCTTGTAGATCACGAATGAAACAAGTTTTCTCCCTGAAAGCAACCTCCAAATCTCCATCACAAAATTGACCTACTGAAAACAGATTGTGACCGAGGCCTTCCACATAGTAAACCCTGCTGATTTCGATGTTCCCATTAACATAATCTCCGTAGCCCATGATAGCTGCGAAGTGATCGTTCCCGAATCTGACAGTGCCAATGAACTTTGCAATAAAGTTTGATAACAGTTTGAGGTTGCCTGTCATGTGTCGGGAACATCCGCTATCAACAATCCAGAGAATGATCTGTATCACCTGCATTACACACAGACGACACAGATGGAATACAAGTAGATGTGGAACCCGAAATGTTAGAGGGTTCCGAAGCAGGTATGTTAGACATACACACATTGAGAATTTTAGGCATCCATTTAAATCCTAGTGTGTTATATATCCATTTCTTCCATCTATTACTACTCTTTGCTTTAGTCTTAGTGAAAACACTAGGTGGTACTTCATTCTTAGGAGGTGAAGCGGGAGCTACTGTGATAGCAATGGTTGCCTTAGAATCTAAAGAAGGCGGTCTACCAAGCACAGACTTAGAATGATTAGTGGGCCTAGAGGTATTCCGATTCTTAGGATTTTGTAATCGAGAGATTATAGCTTTAGCAACACATTTGTCATGACAATCAGAATTCATACGCTTTCGACAAATAACACAAGGTGCATCAGACTGAATATCAAAAATACTTAACCGTTTAGCATTCGTTACATCACTATTTGTATTACATTTGCCAGACGCAACATCTATAGTGGAAGTAACATGAGTTTTATTCAGAGTCCTAGGGTGTTCTTCTACTTTAGCATTCCTTATTGATCTTTTCTTAGGTCGCAACTTCATATTCTTCGATTGAGTGCTCCTAAGCTGTGAAGTGCGGACGTTTGGAAAAGATGCAACTATTCCTGTTTCAGTAGAGGGAAACACATTAGCAACTTGTGATTTGGCAGTGGGAATTCTAGGTTCACGATTACTAAGTGTGACTGGTGCTAATCTCTTGATCACAGTAGGCGGAAGTGGTTCATACTTTCCTAACATTTCCCGTAACTTAGAGATGGTGTGAATCAGATCTTGATTTTCAGAACGAATATTACCAGCAAAATTCATTACTTCTCTAGTGTGAGCAAGATAGTGATCAAGTTCGTTAGATGCTTCAAGTCGAGTCTTTTTGAGTAAATCAAATATGACACCATATTCCTGTTTAACTTTTAAAAGTTCTTGTTCATATTTTGAGATTTGACTTTTCAAAGACACGTTTTGATCATCCAGTAGCTCAATTTTAGGATCAGAAGATTTTGCACTCAACTGAGCGATTTTCTTTTGAAAACTAAGTTGATGATTGTGAATATCTTTTTCACACCAATGAAGACGACGTTTTGCATTGTAAATTTCAGTGAGTAATCGTTTATTTTCAGCTTTTAAAGACTCGATCTGAAGCACATTATCGGTGTTTTCAACAGTTACAACAGTTTCAACAATATCAGCAGAGATGTAATCAGATGCAAATGGCAAGGCATGAAGTAACACAACATTATGGATATCAGCACAGATAACATCTTCCAAGAGTCGATCAACATCTTTTCTCAACAGTTTCTTTTTGCGTTTTGTGTTAGAAATAGATGTTTCTGTTTTCTCGAAAACGTTTTTCATTACCCCAAGTTCCTTATGAAAATCCTTTTCCCAGGCAATTGCACAACTTTTCAAGTTTTTAACATTAGGTAAAAGATTTTTCTGAAAAATGTCTCTTTGTTCTCGCGCCAGAGGCGATTGAAAATGTTCAACTTTGATTTCAGAGCGATATTCTATCTCATGTTGTAAAATTTTGAGGTCAGCCATGAAAATGTCAAAATATCGAAGGATTTTTCGATTTTCAGGTTTTGAGTTTACTTCACTAATGGAAGGTAAAGGACCATAATTTGTGCAAATTCTGTTTTGGGATTAACATTAGAAGACTCAGGTGTTTTGATGATAACCCTTGGCGTGTTAGAAGAATCCGTTGGTGTGACGAAAGTGACCGCGTTTTTATAATTAAAAGGTTTGTTGTAAACAACAGTTTTTAATTTTGATCGACTCTCGTCTTCTGCGTCTAATTCCTCTTGACGATGATATTCAACAACACTCATGACAGTATTATCAATTTTGTATTCTGCACTGGAAACTTCAGGAGTTGGTTTGAATGTTTTTAGTGAAAGCTTTGGTTTGTAATCAGCTAGATTTTTTCCATATCCTTTTGGATTGGGTTTTAAGGTAAACTTTTCAATAGCTGTTACGGATTCACCATGTTTGTAAACAACAGTTTTAAACTCTTTAAGTTTGTTTTGCAAGCCGAGAATTTCGTCAAGAAGGTCATCTACCCGATTCGTTGAATGCTTTTTGTATGCGGAGAACTGTTTTTGACAATTTAACAACTCAGCCTTAGCTTTTTGATTTTCCAAGGTGAAAACGTTAATTTGCTTTTTATGTTCGTGTTTCAGTTGTTCTAATTCAGAAAACAAAGCATTCTTCGAGGCGGCTAGATCACGCATCTGTCTCTCTAAATATTTTTCGCTTTGATGAGATTTTGCAAAAGCGGCTTCAAAACCTTTTTCACGGTTTTCTTGAGTTTTGAAAAAGTTGAGTTGCATTTGTAAGCATTCAAAATCCTTGGTTAACAGTGCATTTTTACTTTTTAAGGACTGATTTAATGCATAACATTCCTCCATTTTGATTTTATGGTCTTGAATTAACCGAGCAAAATCCCGATGAGGCAACAGATCATCTTGTTCAACGTGAGTCTCAACATGATCATTCTTTAGATCCTCAAGTACGACCACGGAGTCAATTTGATTATCAAAGGAAACCATAAGGTCATCTTGATCGTCAAATGTAACTACAGGGTTAACTTGAAAATCATCAGAAAAAGATGTAGAAGACTCATTTTGAACAGTCTGATCCGTGTCGGATTCAGATATTGGCGGAGATATTAGTTCAGATATGATGATGGTTTGTTCGGGTACCTGAGACAAGCCATCAGTGTCATACACTGGGCCTGTATCACTCATGTGCAGCTCATGCATATTAGCCATCAACATAACAGCTGCATTAGCCTGCAAGTCCTCCATATCATCATCTGAGTCTGCATCTGCCATAAAGCTCTGTTCTTTGTCTGTAAGAGATCCACCAGCTTCATCCTTAAGAGCCAAAAGTAAAGCCTCTTTGAAATAAGCACTGCCCCTAGTCCTTGGCTTTGGGCATGCATTAGCCAGGTGTCCCTTCTCATTGCAGTTGTAGCATCTAAGACCATTTAACCGATTCTGAGCATTTCCCTGTTCCACCACTTGAGCTCTGTTGTTATTCCTACCCACAGCATTAAACCCTTGACCACCGCCCATCTGACGACCATAATCACGATTCTGAACTTCAACACGTCCATTGTTCACAACAGCTTGAGTCCGTGTGTTAGATGAGGAATGAATACGATTGTTGGATTTGTTGGTGTAACGGCCAAAAGCATTAGCGATCATCACAAATCCTTGTTGCAATGCTTCGAACGGATTTGTTTCCTCAGTCGCTTCACTGACATATGCTTGAGCATTGTTGCTGTATGGAACCAATTGATTTTGTTGAGGTTGTGGCTGTGAAGGTGTGTTTGAAGCAGTTGGTTGAGTTGCTGGTTGAGAGGGATAATTCTGTTGAGCATACAAGGCAAGTTGTTGATTGTCCGGTTGTGACTGTTTAGCAATTTGAGCACGGAGAATCCTTTCCCGATCAACTTCCTTTTCATGAGGCTTCAAGTAATCGTACAACAATCCATAAGTAGAATGATGCATATTCTTCGCTTGACGGAGAAAAATGACATACTTCTCCCATTCTGGACCAAGACTACTCAGGAACTTAGTATTCACTGCAATTCTTGGCATGATGATGTTGTGTTTATCCAAATCATTGATGATATCTGAAAATCGATGATGATAGGACTCTAGTGTCTCTCCAGGTTCAATCATGAAGTGTTCTTAAGCCAAGTAAATTTTGGATTCCAAATCCTCCTGATTGAGTACAGATCCTTCCATAAGAAGACGAATATGATCCCACATTTTTTGTGCAGTCTTTTGAGCATCAACACTTCGAAGAATTGGGTTTGGTAATCCTAAGAGGATGTATTCCATTGCAAGTTCATCAGCTTCATAGTGTAGAAGTTCTGTAGGATTTAAATCTGCAACAGTAGCTGTAAAACCCTAAATTGTGAACGCGTTAAAAGACCATAATATGATGACGATAAGGGCTTGTTATGTGATGCAAGTATTATGACGCCTGATCAACGTGATAATACCGAGATCATATAATTTGAACTTATTGAAATCATACGACGTGTTGGGAAATGCCTGGGGTTGGTACGTGAATGGAATAAGGCTTATATCCGTTATTTGACACTCCTCATGTTCGTTTGGAATTTTGTACCTCTTTGTGAGATTCTCACCGATATCTGTTACGTGTAAGATTTGTACGCTTTGAAACTGATACGATTATGACCTGTATGAAACTATGGATTGCTACGTCTGCCTTAAGCCGGTACGTCTCTGTGTACCCCTGCGACTTCAATTTTCGAGGACGAAAATTTTGTTTTAGAGGGGAAGAATTGTAAAACCCTAAATTGTGAACGCGTTAAAAGACCATAATGCTCTCAACTAATAATCCGTACCATAAAATGAGCTCGCTTATTTTAATTAGACATTTAATTATTATGGTTACCCAAGACATTGAATATAAAAGTTACATTAATTCACAAATGAATATGACACATTGAAATGTTACATGTACATTTACTAGACCAAATAAAAAAGGTTGCAATGTAATTTTAGTAAGCAAATCAAATGTGAGAATTGGTCCCCTAATCCCTTTATTTCGGCAAGAAGAAAACGCATAGTCTCCCTGATTTTTCTCCTAACTTAACTCACCATATCACATTTAATTTATTCTCATATCTCATTCAATTATTCACCCCAAGAAACCCTAGTCTCCCCAAGAAAAATTACGGCAAACAAACAATTCCCTTTCCCATTTTTCTGTCGACAAAACCAAAACAAGTTCCAAACTGAAAATGCATCTGCAGACTCACGTTGGTGTTGGTTGCTTGCGTTCTGAATTCGTGTCCAGAATTTCGATTTCGTTTCTCCTAGTTGAGTTCGATATCAGGTTGCTATACGTGCTAGTATCCGGTTACTATTCGGGCGTGGGTTTCGGTTTTGGTTTAGTGATTGATATGGGTAGCTGATCACGTACGTTCGGGTTGGGTTCCTTTGTGTCTCATTGAGTGTTCGGTGTTCCTGTTCCGCTGTTCGTACTTGTTTACGTTCGTGATTGAGCTTTCAATTTTGATTGTATTTATTCAGCCTTGAGGTATATATTCTTAACTTTCATTTAACATATATAATATGTCACCCTTGAATCATGATCTATTATAAAACATGTTGATTATATGTGAAAAAGGAAAACTATTCTAACTTGAATACGCATATGATTATTAATAACACATGATCTTTATAATTAAGTAATCTTGATTATATGACCTATTTGTATATATTTAAACCATAGTCGAAGCCCACCGTTAATAATGAATCGAAGTTACGGGCTGAAATTTTTGATTTATTTGTGAAGCTTGATACTTATAAACGGACATGGTCAACATGCTACTAACGTCAAAATGATTTTGAGATGTATAGTACTTTAAAGTGAAGTTTTCGCATGCTATCTCTACTATGTTAGTCTTTAAATCATAACTAATATAATATGTTGTGATACTACAAAGTTGGCTCATCATTTGATAACTTGCAAACTATTACGTTTTAAACAATTAAGTACAATATCACGTTTCAAGCTAATTAAATCTATATTACTTACTTTTAGAGGAATAGCACATCAAAACTTTTTCAGTTAATGGATATGAATTTGAAATGTAAGAAAAACAAAATAGAATGAAAGAATCTACTATGTACGCGTGCATGGTTTAATATGTTTACATGTTTAATATAAATGTTTTTCATTTTTAACCCTAGTCTTTAGAACAATGTCACATGCAAACCTTGAACTATTATAATTGACACATTATACCTTAGACTATCAAAATAATAATATTGAGTTTTTATGATTAAAATACTTGTCGCAATGAACCCTAAACTTTGATAAGTTACATTTTAGACCCTAAACTATGATAAGTTGTTATATTTAACTCTAAAAATATTAATACAATTTATATAAGCAAATAAATCCGTTATAACTTAAATGAGCTAACAAGTATTAAACAAATCGTAATCCGTGTAGATTCGTTGAAGGAGACGTGACGTTGTGTCTTCGTGTTCATTCATTCGTTTGCTTTCCTTTCATTGGCGTTAAGGTACAGATATTCTATCCCTTTTCAGTAGGGATTTCTCCTGACTTTTCAATCCTCGACTTTACTTTACTTATGATATTCCTTTGCTATGATTTCCTTATGCTATGATCCTTCTGATATGATTCCGACATAATCCTTTGATATGATTCCGTTCGCTATGATATTCGTTTGTTATGACTATGAACTTCTGATTATGAACCTTTGATTTGAACCTTGGATATGAAACTTTGATATGACCTTGATATGAAACGGTGATATGAAACTTTGATATGAAATATGATATGAACCCTTATGATATGATATGAATATGCTTTGACCCTTCAGTTTGATACCCGAGCCAAATATGTTTCCTAGTCAGGAAGGTAACCTGACCGTGTCATTGATGCACCGATGGCATGACTCCAGTGTGCACGAGTGATGTTGCACATCGTCCCCATTTTGATTTGATTATGAGCTCACTATATGTATATGATTTGGCCATTATATGTTTTGGGGGGCGTATGGATGCATCCTAGATTGGATTTGTTTCGAGGGATTTGATCTGATTGGAGCTTTGTTTGGTGAATGATGTCGGGTGCAATCCGCGTCTTCACATTTCTGGGAGCTAGCTACTCCATTTGTTA
Source organism: Chrysanthemum seticuspe (assembly GCA_019973895.1). Classification (NCBI taxonomy): domain Eukaryota; kingdom Viridiplantae; phylum Streptophyta; class Magnoliopsida; order Asterales; family Asteraceae; genus Chrysanthemum; species Chrysanthemum seticuspe. The sequence continues at coordinate 272,816,667 of BPTQ01000006.1, read as the reverse complement.
CTGAGGTCTCCCCTCCTATTATGTATGGTATTCCGAGGTCACCCCTCCGAATACAATGGCTACTTATGATATGATATGATATGATATGTTTCTGGGCTCGGGTAGATTTCTGATAACCCTTACACTTTTGATGAACCTATATTGTACCTTCCGTTTTTCCCAACGCACCATAATCTGTATTACTTATTTATTACTCAAGACCCTTATATGACTCACTCTACTACCAAGATATATATTACATTGCTTTGATCTGTCACACTCTCATTCCGTTACTGCAGACTATGGTTCCATTCACGTACCGGGTTATTATATGCTTATTGAATGTGATTATGCTATTCATGTTTTATGTGACTACTGATTATCCTGCTATGATGTGATTAATATGTGGTTGTCTGAGTTACCTGTTTTCAACCGATGATATGTGATCTCACTGTTATGTGACCCTCTGAATTGTCTGGTGACCATGCTAATGTGTAATCGATAGTTTTGTCTGTTTATTATGTGTATTTGTTCAGATAAGTTCGTGGACTATGATTATCTGATAGTTTCCTTATCTGCTTGTTGTTGACCTGCCATGTTTACATTTCGGTTTATGCTACGGTTTGATTGGGTAAATGGTTCAACTTGTGACGTCTGGTTTGTTAATTTGTTTAGTTGCCCTGCTATGTCTTTAATTCATCTAATTATATCTTCATACTGTATTCCTACTTATTACGTGTGACTGCCATGTGTTGACTGATGTTAGTACTTCCACTGTTATGATACTGGTTATGTTTTCAATTAAGAGTTTTGACCTGTGTGAATTGCCATGCTCACTAATTTATTTATTGCTTCCGCTTTTCTGTAGATATCTGTTTGGCTTGTATGTATTTTGATTTCCTGAATTGTTTGTATGCCATATATGTTGTGTGGATGCTATGCCTGCTATGTTCGCTTATGTTTCAGTTCTTGTATGTCTGGATTGTATGTGCTTGTTTATATGTCATATATGCTCTGCTTCGCTTCGCTCTCCTTGTTATCTGTTCGTTTTGGATATCTGTATAATTGTGTTCTGCAGGATCCTCTTGGACTCATTACTCTCATTTCGCTATGACTTTGTTATCCGTTCCTTTGTTTCATTTTGCATTTCAGATTTTGTTTATCTTTCACTTTGTTATATCTGTTCACTGGGCTTTTTAAGCTCAGCCGCATTTCTTTTCCTGCGGCAGGTTTTAGGTTTGAAGATGGGCTTTGATTGGGCTGAGAGTTGGATTATCTGAGTGGACTAAACCTAGTTACCTTATTATTTGGATATGTTTTGGCGGGCTTTTGTTTTGAGATTTCATTTTATTCTAACATTTGGATTTTGTAATTTCCCTTGTAAATCTTTGGTTATTATGACTTGGTACATTATTATTTAAAGACTTCCGCTTGAAAATTTTACTTGTATGTTCTGATATGACACCAGACTGTGACACTTCTACCCTTGTCGGGTTGGGGTGTTACAATTATGGTATCAGAGATAAGGTTTCGTCTTGTTGACCTTAGGATTGACCTGTGAGGACTTGGGTAGACACTAGGTTTCCGTCTGTTATGATCTATTCCGATTCCTTTTGATTGTCGTTCAGTTTTGACTTCGATAATCTTTTGTCTTCACTGTTTTGCTCTTCTTCTCTTCGCATTTGATTTTATTATTTTGTCTTCGCACATCCGTTTGTCGATCGTCAGATGGAGACTACTGTGGAGCAGAAGACGATGGTGCCGAACCTGAGTTGCTGCAACAGTCTCTGAGCTGGAGAGGTTCGTGAAGCAGAAGTCGTACCCAACTACCGTGCTGCTGGAGACATCAAGATGCTGTTGGAGGAAGCTGGACGAATCAACCAAAGACGCAAAAGACGGAGACAAGGTTCAACAGGTGGCTGGGAAGGTTCATCTACTTCATATGATTTGGGCGCGACTTGTGTTACTCCGATTTGTTTGTCATGCGTTTGTGGCGGTTTGATATTTTGTTATGTGATTTTGATCGGCATTACTTTTCTTTGATTCGTTCGGAACTCGGTTTGAATCGTGAAGTTTTATCGTTTAGCATTCTGGTATATCTCAGTTTTCTGTTGGACCGATAATAATGAGTCATGAGGAACCGTTTCATGCAAGTTGGTGGTTTTCTCTCCTTTGTGGTATAGTAAGTTGTTTGATGTGTTATATGCTGTATGTACGCGATTCTGGTCTGCTCTGGTATGTTACTTGATATCTGTATATGATATGTTTTGTCGTGATATTGGTTATGTGATTTGTCATGACCCGGAACAGAATATGATGACGATAAGGGCTTGTTATGTGATGCAAGTATTATGACGCCTGATCAACGTGATAATACCGAGATCATATAATTTGAACTTATTGAAATCATACGACGTGTTGGGAAATGCCTGGGGTTGGTACGTGAATGGAATAAGGCTTATATCCGTTATTTGACACTCCTCATGTTCGTTTGGAATTTTGTACCTCTTTGTGAGATTCTCACCGATATCTGTTACGTGTAAGATTTGTACGCTTTGAAACTGATACGATTATGACCTGTATGAAACTATGGATTGCTACGTCTGCCTTAAGCCGGTACGTCTCTGTGTACCCCTGCGACTTCAATTTTCGAGGACGAAAATTTTGTTTTAGAGGGGAAGAATTGTAAAACCCTAAATTGTGAACGCGTTAAAAGACCATAATGCTCTCAACTAATAATCCGTACCATAAAATGAGCTCGCTTATTTTAATTAGACATTTAATTATTATGGTTACCCAAGACATTGAATATAAAAGTTACATTAATTCACAAATGAATATGACACATTGAAATGTTACATGTACATTTACTAGACCAAATAAAAAAGGTTGCAATGTAATTTTAGTAAGCAAATCAAATGTGAGAATTGGTCCCCTAATCCCTTTATTTCGGCAAGAAGAAAACGCATAGTCTCCCTGATTTTTCTCCTAACTTAACTCACCATATCACATTTAATTTATTCCCATATCTCATTCAATTATTCACCCCAAGAAACCCTAGTCTCCCCAAGAAAAATTACGGCAAACAAACAATTCCCTTTCCCATTTTTCTGTCGACAAAACCAAAACAAGTTCCAAACTGAAAATGCATCTGCAGACTCACGTTGGTGTTGGTTGCTTGCGTTCTGAATTCGTGTCCAGAATTTCGATTTCGTTTCTCCTAGTTGAGTTCGATATCAGGTTGCTATACGTGCTAGTATCCGGTTACTATTCGGGCGTGGGTTTCGGTTTTGGTTTAGTGATTGATACGGGTAGCTGATCGCGTACGTTCGGGTTGGGTTCCTTTGTGTCTCGTCGAGTGTTCGGTGTTCCTGTTCCGCTGTTCGTACTTGTTTACGTTCGTGATTGAGCTTTCGATTTTGATTGTATTTATTCAGCCTTGAGGTATATATTCTTAACTTTCATTTAACATATATAATATGTCACCCTTGAATCATGATCTATTATAAAACATGTTGATTATATGTGAAAAAGGAAAACTATTCTAACTTGAATACGCATATGATTATTAATAACACATGATCTTTATAATTAAGTAATCTTGATTATATGACCTATTTGTATATATTTAAACCATAGTCAAAGCCCACCGTTAATAATGAATCAAAGTTACGGGCTGAAATTGTTGATTTATTTGTGTTGCTTGATACTTATAAACGGACATGGTCAACATGCTACTAACGTCAAAATGATTTTGAGATGTATAGTACTTTAAAGTGAAGTTTTCGCATGCTATCTCTACTATGTTAGTCTTTAAATCATAACTAATATAATATGTTGTGATACTACAAAGTTGGCTCATCATTTGATAACTTGCAAACTATTACGTTTTAAACAATTAAGTACAATATCACGTTTCAAGCTAATTAAATCTATATTACTTACTTTTAGAGGAATAGCACATCAAAACTTTTTCAGTTAATGGATATGAATTTGAAATGTAAGAAAAACAAAATAGAATGAAAGAATCTACTATGTACGCGTGCATGGTTTAATATGTTTACATGTTTAATATAAATGTTTTTCATTTTTAACCCTAGTCTTTAGAACAATGTCACATGCAAACCTTGAACTATTATAATTGACACATTATACCTTAGACTATCAAAATAATAATATTGAGTTTTTATGATTAAAATACTTGTCGCAATGAACCCTAAACTTTGATAAGTTACATTTTAGACCCTAAACTATGATAAGTTGTTATATTTAACTCTAAAAATATTAATACAATTTATATAAGCAAATAAATCCGTTATAACTTAAATGAGCTAACAAGTATTAAACAAATCGTAATCCGTGTAGATTCGTTGAAGGAGACGTGACGTTGTGTCTTCGTTTTCATTCATTCGTTTGCTTTCCTTTCATTGGCGTTAAGGTACAGATATTCTATCCCTTTTCAGTAGGGATTTCTCCTGACTTTTCAATCCTCGACTTTACTTTACTTATGATATTCCTTTGCTATGATTTCCTTATGCTATGATCCTTCTGATATGATTCCGACATAATCCTTTGATATGATTCCGTTCGCTATGATATTCGTTTGTTATGACTATGAACTTCTGATTATGAACCTTTGATTTGAACCTTGGATATGAAACTTTGATATGACCTTGATATGAAACGGTGATATGAAACTTTGATATGAAATATGATATGAACCCTTATGATATGATATGAATATGCTTTGACCCTTCAGTTTGATACCCGAGCCAAATATGTTTCCTAGTCAGGAAGGTAACCTGACCGTGTCATTGATGCACCGATGGCATGACTCCAGTGTGCACGAGTGATGTTGCACACCGTCCCCATTTTGATTTGATTATGAGCTCACTATATGTATATGATTTTGCCATTATATGTTTTGGGGGGCGTATGGATGCATCCTAGATTTGATTTGTTTCGAGGGATTTGATCTGATTGGAGCTTTGTTTGGTGAATGATGTCGGGTGCAATCCGCGTCTTCACATTTCTGGGAGCTAGCTACTCCATTTGTTACTGAGGTCTCCCCTCCTATTATGTATGGTATTCCGAGGTCACCCCTCCGAATACAATGGCTACTTATGATATGATATGATATGATATGTTTCTGGGCTCGGGTAGATTTCTGATAACCCTTACACTTTTGATGAACCTATATTGTACCTTCCGTTTTTCCCAACGCACCATAATCTGTATTACTTATTTATTACTCAAGACCCTTATATGACTCACTCTACTACCAAGATATATATTACATTGCTTTGATCTGTCACACTCTCATTCCGTTACTGCAGACTATGGTTCCATTCACGTACCGGGTTATTATATGCTTATTGAATGTGATTATGCTATTCATGTTTTATGTGACTACTGATTATCCTGCTATGATGTGATTAATATGTGGTTGTCTGAGTTACTTGTTTTCAACCGATGATATGTGATCTCACTGTTATGTGACCCTCTGAATTGTCTGGTGACCATGCTAATGTGTAATCGATAGTTTTGTCTGTTTATTATGTGTATTTGTTCAGATAAGTTCGTGGACTATGATTATCTGATAGTTTCCTTATCTGCTTGTTGTTGACCTGCCATGTTTACATTTCGGTTTATGCTACGGTTTGATTGGGTAAATGGTTCAACTTGTGACGTCTGGTTTGTTAATTTGTTTAGTTGCCCTGCTATGTCTTTAATTCATCTAATTATATCTTCATACTGTATTCCTACTTATTACGTGTGACTGCCATGTGTTGACTGATGTTAGTACTTCCACTGTTATGATACTGGTTATGTTTTCAATTGAGAGTTTTGACCTGTGTGAATTGCCATGCTCACTAATTTATTTATTGCTTCCGCTTTTCTGTAGATATCTGTTTGGCTTGTATGTATTTTGATTTCCTGAATTGTTTGTATGCCATATATGTTGTGTGGATGCTATGCCTGCTATGTTCGCTTATGTTTCAGTTCTTGTATGTCTGGATTGTATGTGCTTGTTTATATGTCATCTATGCTCTGCTTCGCTTCGCTCTCCTTGTTATCTGTTCGTTTTGGATATCTGTATAATTGTGTTCTGCAGGATCCTCTTGGACTCATTACTCTCATTTCGCTATGACTTTGTTATCCGTTCCTTTGTTTCATTTTGCATTTCAGATTTTGTTTATCTTTCGCTTTGTTATATCTGTTCACTGGGCTTTTTAAGCTCAGCCGCATTTCTTTTCCTGCGGCAGGTTTTAGGTTTGAAGATGGGCTTTGATTGGGCTGAGAGTTGGATTATCTGAGTGGACTAAACCTAGTTACCTTATTATTTGGATATGTTTTGGCGGGCTTTTGTTTTGAGATTTCATTTTCTTCTAACATTTGGATTTTGTAATTTCCCTTGTAAATCTTTGGTTATTATGACTTGGTACATTATTATTTAAAGACTTCCGCTTGAAAATTTTACTTGTATGTTCTGATATGACACCAGACTGTGACACTTCTACCCTTGTCGGGTTGGGGTGTTACAGTAGCAATGTTGGTTTGTTCATCTCTTGGTGGAACAGCAGTTGGATCTCCGGGTACAATGACAGTAGGCATCTCAAATGGACCTTCCAAGATAACCTTCTTTAAGAACTTTCCATGTGGCTTCTTTAGATCACAAAACCTAAAGAACCTTATCACCCATTGATCGTAGTTTCCTGGAGTGAGCATTGGAGGTCTATCAAGTGATCCAGCTTCATGAATTGATTGTTGGCTGCTTAAATCTTCACACATCTTTGCAAACCAAGTGGGTTCCTTCATAGTGTTCCTTGATGGATGTTGATTGAAATCAGTTGTGTAGGTTTGAACTTGAAGGCTTGGTGGTGGTTGAACCATTTGTGGTTGTGGAATTGCACCAAGTTGTGGAGTATGTTGCTGATTAAATTGTTGTTGATAAATAGCTTGTTGTTGATTCCATTGTTGATGTTGTGGAGTTAATTGTTGTTGTTGTTGATGATTATAAGTGTGAGGGAAATAGTTAGAGTATGGTGGTTGAGACATGATGATAAACTTGTGTGGTAAAAATGGATCTTTGTAGTCGAATGAACCTTTGTTGATGAAGTGTCCTTAGGCGTAGAAAAGACAAGAACCAAGTAGCACTTATGCGTAAAAACACCAAAAGTTACGCGTAACAATGAGGAGTTACGCGTAGGTTTTAGCTTACGCGTAAGTAGGAAAAACACTAAAGTTAGGCGTAGACAAAAGTTAGGCGTAGGATTACCTTATGCGTAGACCGAAGTTTACGCGTAAAGTGAATCTTATGCGTAGAATTTCTACGCGTAAGCTTATGCTTATGCGTAATTTTAGGGTTTTTGCCCAAATGATCTTTTACACTTCACAGTGCAAAAGATATCCAAAGTCGACGTATTTTCAGACTTATCCAAGTAAGAAAACACGGAATAAACCAGAAAATTGAAGATCAAACCAAGGAAAAATCTTACGCGTAATTTTAGGGTTTTGATACGCGTAGGATTACTCGTAACTTTGATTTTGCCCAAATGTGTTTCTAAACCAGATTTTTGTTATGGAATAGCTTCAATAGTACCAAAAGAACACAAAAATGTGAAATTTGATGTACCAAAACTGCTAAACGGGTTACGCGTAGAACGACACCCACGAACAAAAACAAGCTTAAAAACGTAGATCCACGCGTAAAGTTTGAAACTTTTTGTCAAAAACCAGTATTTTAACACCTCAAAACATTGAAAGTACAAGAATCTTGGATTAAAAAGTGTAAAAAACGAGTTTTTAAGAGAACCAAATATGGCGTTATCTTTACGCGTAAGACCCAAAACCAAAAAAAACTTCAAAAACAAAGTGTACACCCAACTATTTGGCGATTGATACCACTGTTAGGTCACTAGTTTTACAAACACAAGTTATGGAGAAAGAGATAAGGCGATTGAACAAGTATCAAACACACACACACACAATATAGTATACGGTTAGGCGTGAGGCATATGTGAAAGAAAAGAACTTGAACAACCAACCCTCAAGTGAGGGTTATTACATGGTTTATATAGGCAAGGAGCTAGGGCAACACTCCCTCTCCTTCCCTATTCCTTATTGGGCTTGGGCCTAAGCTTATGGGCCTTCTACATAAGCTTGACCTTAAACAAACATAAAGGCCATAATAAAGCTACCTATTACATATGAAATATAAATACTTGAAATACTGTTTAGGAGTGATTCCAACAAGATTCATGACTCCAAAATCAAAAACCGCGTTTTCAACGTCGGTGATCGAGTCCTTCTTTTCAACTCAAGATTGAAGATTTTCTCGGGAAAACTAAAATCCCGCTGGTCTGGACCATTCACCATCACAAAAGTATTTCCTTATGGAACCATTGAGTTATCTCAACCCGATGGTCCAAATTTTAAAGTGAATGGTCATCGAGTGAAGCACTATTTTGGAGAGGACATTCCTCCTGTGATTGTCCCGGATCTACAAACTTTCCCCATGAACCAATGAATGCGGGGATCGAGTCAAGCTAGCGACTCGGGAATCAAAAACAGTAGCACACCATATGGGTTTTCACCCATATTTCTGACTTCTTTCTACTTTCTACCACCCTAGTGTGGGGGAGTTGCCCCCCGCAGTTGTATATAAAAACTTAAAAAAAAAAAAAAAAAAAAAAATTCTAAATATTGGCCGTAGTATTTCCCTTTTATGTTCTATGTTTCGGCATAACCGCCGGTACTTTGAATATTGAGGGCAATATTCATTTCTAGTGTGGGGGGGAATTCTCACGAATTTTATCATGTAATTATACCGCCTAATTCCCCCATTTTTGGCCAAATTTTTTTTTGGAGTAAGTGTTTTGCATTTACTCAACTTATGGTTATCAGTCCGCCATGTCTAATAAACAAAAGGATTGGCTAATCCAGGAGCAAACGGCTCTTGGTAAAGATATCTCAAATCCGTTGACGGCTTGCAATTTGCCCAAAATTGTATGGTGTTCAGCTCACCATATCTTTAATTAGTGAAGAGTTGGCTAGCACGCAAGTTTATGGCTTGTGGTAAAGGCAGTTGGAAAACCATAATTGGTAATCGACTCACCAAAGATATTTTATCTAAGAGTTGGCTAGTCCAGAAGCAAACGGCTTCTGGTAAAGACAAATCAAATCCGTTGGAAGCTGGTGATTTGCTCAAAATCATTTGGTTATCGTTGTACCAAGGTTCTTACTTGAACTGAAACAATTGGCTACTCCAGAAGTAATGGCTTTTGGTAAAGAGATTCAAATCCATTAAGTTTTCTCAAAAGATTGCTAGGGACTAGCAATAGTTTAGTGTGGGGGATTGATGAGTGTGTAAATACTCATCATTTTTGGTCAAATCTGAACTGCAAAACACTTAAAAACGCTCAGAAATGCATCAAAATACTGAAAATATCTCAAAATTGTATTTTATATGTTTCAGATGCAAAATGTTTAAAATCAGATGAAAAATGAGCTAAGTTTGTATAATTGGTAGTTTCAGTCCCCCGACTTTCAAATCTTGTCAAAAATAGTCCCTGAGCACTTATTTTAAAAGAAAAGTCACCAAAGGTCCTTTTGAAATCATAAGTTGTCATAATTAGTCATTTGGTGAAAAATGTCAAAAGTTTTGAGAAATTACAAGTTTAGTCCTTTGAGTTTCAAAACTGACAAGTTTGGTCCTTGGAATATTGGAGATTGTCAAGTTTAGCCCTTGGATTATAATTTCAGAATGTACATTATTGGTCCCTGGAAAATCAGAATTGGCAGTTTTGGTCCTTGGTTTTTGAGGAATTGCAAAAATGGTCCTTGTTTATTTAATACCAAACCATCTTGACCCTTGAACCTTTCCCATGGCCTGTGACCCCCTGCCAAACCCACCTATGAGCCAGTCCAATAACACCTTTGACCCCCCCCCTGCCTAATAATACTCCCTCAGTCAAACTTAGTCAACTCCCGCTCACGGGTTCCCTCTTTCTCATCATCACCTACGCCTGCAACATCCTCCAACACACTCCATCATCATCACACCCACCTTATTCCTACCCTCCAAACACCCCAAGCCAAATGCATTAAATGCTCCTTTCCCTGTCCAAGCTATCAGAACCACTGGCAAATATCTTTTCCCGCCAAAACTCATCAAACGGCCAATATCAACCCAAGTCATCCAATGGCTCCAAAGACAAGTGGGAAATGCTCAGAGATGAGAGAGAAGCACTTTTGATGTATAAATAAGAGAGGAGAAGGCAGAGACCAGTAGTAGTTAGTTTATATTTTTTCTTGAAAATCGTTTTTATTATTAATGTTTTAGTTTAAGTCTTAAACTGTAATCTTCTGTTTCTATGTACTAAACTTAAGTTGTTTTATCATTGTAATCCATTTTCAAGTATCAATTCAAGGTTATATCAACATTTCATGTTTTTATGCTCACTGTTATAAAATCAGTTTTAATGCTCTCATACTCAAGCTTCAATTAGCTTAATTCTAGTTCTAATAAGCTTATTTAAGCTACTGATAGCTTTTAGTAAGCTTATTGCTAAGGTTCAAGCAAACTTGGTACTTGGTCAACAAAAGTCAACTCACAGTCTCATTTGTGACTTGCTTCTGAATTGCTGATCTGGAAATGGATATGGGTTGATTCTGAGTTGAATATGGGTTGAGATAAGGTAGGATAGTAGTTCTTTGATTCTTGGCAAGCCATAGTGGCTGTGGACACAAGTGAGTTTCACACACCCATATCTGTCATAATCTGATTTTTAAGCTTATTGTTCATTTGATTGTGTTTGTTGGTGAAATAGCATAATTTAGGTGTTAGTTGAATGACTGATTAGGATTGAGTGTTAGAATAAAAGGATTAAGTAGAGTGTTAGCAAAACAGTGGTATAAGTGTGTTTGGATCAGTTAGCTTGTTTGATCTCAAGCCTTGGTTTGTACTTAAAATCTGCATACTCAGTCTTAATAAAGGTCACTAGAATCAAATTTGACAAAACTTAGCATCTGTGTACTCTAAAAGTCAAAATCAATATGAAATCTGTCCTATTGCATATTTGTTGGATTTTTTTAAGATCATAGGTTTGATTTGTGTTTAGAATTCAGTAGAGTAGCTTTATGTAACTTTGTTTTAGCTTGAAACATCATAATCAGTTCATGAATTAAGATCAAATCTCACAAAAGTCAAAATATCATTTCTGTATAAAAAGTCAAAAGTGAAAAACTTAGTTTTCACCAAGGTTGGAGGAATTTTCATTGATTCACTATTGGATCAATTCAAGTGATATTTTGGATTACTCAAGTTCAGTTGGTCAAGTTGCTTAAAATGATTTTTGGGGAATTTTTGGAATTTTTCTTAAGCTCTAAATAAGCTGTTTAATAAGCCCTCATATGCCCTGTGACAGGGCATAAGTCACCAAGGCAGTTTTCTCAGGTTTGTGCAGAGCTTGTCAAGAGCTCATTTGAGCTCATCTCAGGCTCATTTTTGGTTTATAAATTCCTTGCCAGGTCTAGTTTAGGATCCTACATCTGGTTTTGAGTTTCAGTTTATTTGAGTAGCTTGTTTTCAAGCTACAAAGTAGTAGCTAAAAACTGTTTTAGCACTTGAGCTTTTAAATCATCAAATCTGTTTAGCTTGCACTCTAGAGGTTGAGATTAGTTGATATAGGTTGCTTTTGAGTAGTTTTAGCATATTATAGCTTCTGTGATAATTTGGTGCTCATTTGGTACTTATAGCTTAACTTAAGTGCTTATTCATAAGCACTTTTCACTGCAGCTTCATATTCTCACACATAAGCCATTGTTTTTATATTTTTCTTAGTTTTAGAATATTAATTTAGACTTTTCCTGAATTTTTCATATTTTTCCAGCACTGTTTGATATTTTTCCTCATTTAAATCATTTTTTAGGACTTTTAAATTAGCCTTTATTGCAAATAAATCAGAAAAGTTTCAAAAAAATAATTTTTCAATTTTCCTAGGTTAAGATAAATATAAAAAGTCAAAAAAAATATTTTTCCAGATTTTTCTTAGTTAAATTTGTAATTTTTAGCAATTTAATTAGTTTTAAATAGTTTTTAATTCATAGAAAATAGAAAAATAATCAGAAAAATATAAAATTAGTTTTGAAAATTCTCTTTAGATATTTTAGATTTTTCTAAGTCATAAGTTCACTTTTCTAGCTTTATTTCATATTTTCTTATATTTTAGGGTATTATTAAATAGGTAAAAATAGTTTTTAATTAATAATAATTAAATAAATAGTCATAAAAATAATTTATTTTTCTCAAAATTTTCTCTTATCATTAGGTTTGTAAAATTTTCATTTTTATATTTTTAGGATTAATACTGTTTCAATTTCACATTTTCTTTTGTACGTTACGTAGTTTTTAATTTAAATTTATAAAAGAAAAATCAAGAAAATCAGATTTTAAAAATAGTGATAGCGTTTATTTAATATAATCTAGCTTTTTAATTTTCTTTAATTTCATTTAAGCACCTGTAATTTACAAACTTTCTCTTTAGGTATAATTAATCATAATCACAAACCTTTTCCCGTTCAGTATCACTCGATCACTATACGTTTGGTTATTCAGTCGCACAGCTCGTTGGGACTTAACGACCTGGGGAAACACTAAACTCTCCTGATCTTAATTGCTTTGGTTTCAGGCTGTCTGGCTTTTGTTACGGTTGACCATTCACAAGTGGTTGATTTGTGTGATAAAACCTGACCGTTTGGACCCAATCAAACCCACTACTTATTTTATCAATATTTGTATTTATTACAATAATCGCTCAAACTCGAAACTATTGAACTCAACTGTTTTATCTATAAACTCTATGAACTCACCAACCTTTGTGTTGACACTTTTTAGCATGTTTATCTCAGGTTCATAATTTACGAGGATGACACGGAAGAGCACGGATACTCAAGAAGGCTATATTATCATTCGAAAACTTATTTAATAAATTATAAAACCACTGGGACCTCATTTTGTAAACTCTAATATTTATATAAATCGAATAATAAATCTTTTAAAACGACCCAATTAGGGTTCGATTTCTATTGATATAACTGTTGTGCCATGAAGTAACACCCAACTTGAATTCCGCTGCGTATCACGAAATTAGGGGTGTTACAGTAGCAGTGGAAGATGTAGTTGAAGATTCAATGGAAAAATTGGACTGGAGCACTGTTTTTGATGAGGAAGTTGATCATGCTGCTTTGGAATCTGGAGATGGATATGGAGGATTTGATTGGAGCTTGGAGTGTGAAGATGATCCTGTTCTACTTGCAATGGTAGCTACTTCACCAAGTTCAACCCCTATCTCTGAGGTATGCTCAAATTGTCATGATTTCTATCAAAAATTGTTAAATAATTATGTGTATGAAAGAGATAATTGTGTTAAGGCTAGGTCTGAGGTAGCAGGTTATCAAATAACCTTAGAGTCAATGGAAGCTAAAATATTAACACATGAAAATAATGAAATGGCTTGGGCTGAAAAATATGAACAACAGGATTACCAGTTAAAACTTAGTGAATAGAAACTAAACTGTAAAATTGCTGAAATTGAGAAACTCACTAAGGAGAGAGATGATTTGTTAGCAAAGTTTGATGCCTAGAAAGAATCTGGTCTGTCACATGTTACATATGTTCAAAAACAGAAAAGAGCATACATTAGAACTGGATTAGGTTTTGGTATGGACTTTGATAACATAGAAGAAAACACATCTAGTGATAAGGATGAAGGTGATTTTGAGGATATTACCACTAGTGATGATGAACTCATTAATTATGTAGGCACAGATAGTAATGAGGGTTCAATTAGTGAATCACCTCCTGAGTATAAGAAACACAAAGTTTATCATGTTGTTCCACATCCAGTTGGTAGTCATCAACCCATAAGACCTGATGTTTCACGTTTTGGTGTAGACAGTCTACAGTTTAGGAAGAAGCTTATTGGTCAATCTAGGTCTGAAACCCCAAAAGAATCTGTTGAAACAAATTTTCAAAGTCAAGCAGTACCTTCTACTCAAAGTACTGCTCCACAAGCAGTACCTTCAGGAAAACCTTTTCAAAACAGTACTGCTAAACCTTTTTAGGATAATTTTGATCAAAACAGATTTATCATTCACCTAGAAGGCAAAATAGTTTTGGTCATAGACATAGAAGAAGTCATATTGGGAGTATGGGTGAAAAACTGTGTTTCGTGTGTTTTAGTCCTAATCATTTAATCAAGGATTGTGAACATCATTCAGAATATCTTAGGAAATTTTCAAAGAATAGGTCTGCTAACCAGAAACCTAGAGAGAACAAACCTGTTTGGAATAATTCTAATAGGGTCAATCACAGTAATTTCTCACCAGATCATAGGTACCCCCACCAGAGAAGACCTTTTTCTAAACCACCAGTACCTTCACGAGCAGTACCTTCTCAAAGTACTGCTCAGACAAACCAAGGTACTAAGAATACCACTTGGCACAAAAATCCTAGGAGATCTCATTACTATCAACCTAGAAGATACTACAATTCACATAGGGGATCTAGATCACAGGAACCAAGTGTTAAAACTGAATGGGTTAAGAGATAAAGTACTGCTGAGGGACACATTGTACTTTCAACAAAAAGTGAATCAGATGTTTTCATAATACAAGAAAAAGAGAATGATTTTGCAAAAGAGACTTCTATTTAAAATCCAGAAAGTTTTGAAAATCCACATGCTAAAAATCAAAAGATAATCCTGGATCATGTTTTGAAAAACAGTGGAAATTACATACTCAAAGAATTTGAGTTTGTAACTCCACAAGGGGAACACAAGTCAGTAATGGCTTGGTTTCCTAAAAGAGACTAACTCTCTAAATCTTTGTGCAGGGCAACCCAGAAGAGGAGCTTAAAGATCATTTGATTGTAGATAGTGGTTGCTTTGGAAGTATGACAGGAGACAAGGATATTCTGTCTGATTTTAGATCTATTAGTGGAGGAAGAGTTGCATTTGGGAATGATCCCAATGGAGGAAGGATTACTGGGAAAGGAACTATCAAAGCAGGGCGTATAGATTTTGAGAATGTTAGATATGTGAAGGAGCTGAAGTTCAACTTATTGTCAGTTTCTCAAATCTGTGACAAAAAGCATCCTGTGTTATTCACTGACACAGAATGTCTCATCCTTTCTTCTGAATTCGAGCCTGTTGATGATAACTTGGTAGTACTCAGAGTACCAAGAACCAATGATGTGTATAGTCTGGACATGAAGAGTATTAACTCTTATGGAAGAGCCACCTGTTTAGTGGCAAAAGCAACAACTGAAGAAGCACATCAGTGGCATAGAAGATTGGGCCATGTAAATTTCAAGAATATCAACAAACTGGTCAAAGGCAATTTAGTTAGAGGTTTACCTTCAAAGACTTACAAGAATGAACACTCCTGTTTGGCGTGTAAGAAGGGTAAACAACACAAAGCTTCATGCAAGAAGCTTGAGGAGAGGACACTTAGAGAACCTTTGGAGCTGTTACATATGGATTTGTTTGGTCCTGTTTCTATGGCAAGTTTAAACAAGAAAAAGTACTGCTTAGTTGTTACAGATTATTGCAGTAGATTCAGTTGGGTATTTTTCTTGGGATTTAAATATGGTACTTTTGATGCTATTCAGACATTAATAATAGCACTGGAAAACCAATTGAGACTCAAGGTCAGAGGTATTAGATGTGACAATGGAACTGAATTCAAGAACAAGCTTATGGATGAATTTTGTGCAAACAAAGGAATCAAGAGGGAGTTTAGTATTGCAAGAACACCACAGCAGAATGGTGTTGCAGAAAGGAAGAATAGGACTTTGATTGAAGCAGCTAGAACTATGCTTGCAGATTCACAACTACCTATTCAATTCTGGGCTGAAGCTGTAAGTACTGCTTGCTATGTACTCAACAGAGTATCAGTCACAAAACCACAGATGAAGACACCTTATGAGTTGCTGATGGGTAACAAACCCAACATTCGTTTTATGAAGCCTTTTGGATGCCCTCTTACTATTTTAAACACAATTGATAATTTGGGAAAGTTTGATGGCAAGTCAGAAGAAGGATATTTATTGGGTTATTGTACCAACAATAAGGGATTTAGAGTGTACAACAGAGTCACTAAGAAGATTCAAGATTGTCTTCATGTTGAGTTTTTAGAAGATCAAGACAATCAGAAGGGTAAAGGTCCTGATTGGATGTTTGATCTTGAGGTTTTAACTCCTTCTATGAACTATGTACCTTTTAGAGAAGAAAATCAACCAGTACATGATGTAGAAGACTCACAGTATGTTGTTCATGGAGTTCATATTAAACCTGATGTTGTTCCTGATACTACAAAGCAAAGTACTGATGCCCCAGCGCAAAGTACTGATATACCAAAAACTTCACTTTCTGCTGAAGATCAAGATATTCAATAGACACTTAATCAGATGCTTTTACAAGATGTAATGGCACATTCTTATTCTGATGAACAAAGAAGAGCTTATGAAGCAGCAAAGAAAAAGACTAATACTGAAGAATACTCTTACAGTACTTTAGACAGTACTTTCGACCAAAGTACTGTTGCACCAGTTGACAGTACTTTAGATGATTTGGATGATCCTACCATGCCTGGATTAGAGGAAACTGATAATGAGTTTGCAGATGAAGGTATTTTCTCAGATTCCAATGAATATGCTGATTTAACTAACTTGGATGATGCGTATGGATTTCCATAGTCTGCAATCTTAAGGATTCATAAGAATCATTCTACTGATCAGATCATTGTTCCTTCTACTTCTGGAGTGATGACAAGACACAAAGCTAAGAGTTTTACTAAACCTCATAATGCTTTACTTAGCTTTGTCTACAAACAGAACAGGCTGAATCATAAGGACCATCAAACATGTCTGTTTACTTGCTTTATTTCTCAAGAGGAACCCAAGAATATTGCTCAAGCATTGACAAAAGAAAGTTGGGTTGAAGCTATGCAAGAAGAACTGCTACAATTCAAACTTCAAGAAGTTTGGGTATTATGTGATCTTCCAGATGGGAAGAAAGTTATTGGAACCAGATGGGTTTTCAGAGTCAAGAGAGATGAAAGAGGTAATGTCATCAAGAACAAGGCTAGGTTAGTAGCTCAGGGCTACAGACAAGAAGAAGGAGTAGATTATGATGAAGTATTTACTCCTGTAGCAAGAATTGAAGCTATTAGAATATTTCTTGCTTTTGCTTCATTTATGGGATTTCAGGTTTACCAGATGGATGTCAAGAGTGCCTTTTTATATGGCGGTATTACAGAGGAAGTGTATGTCAAACAACCTCCTGGTTTTAAAGATCCTAAACATCCTAACAAAGTCTACAACGTGGTTAAGGCTCTTTATGGCCTTCATCAGGCACCTAGAGCTTGGTATGAGAGGCTCTCCACATTCTTATTACAACATGGTTACAGGAGAGGAGCTATTGACAAGACTTTGTTTATCAAAAGAGACAAGAAGGATATCATGTTAGTTCAAGTCTATGTTGATGATATCATCTTTGGAGCTACCAAAAAGTCTATGGTTAAGGAGTTTGAGCAGTTGATGCAGAAAGAATTTCAAATGAGTTCAATGGGTGAGTTAAATTTCTTTTCGGGACTTTAGGTTAAGCAGTCAAAGGAAGGAATTTTCATAAGTCAAGACAAGTATGTATCTGACATACTTAAGAAGTTCAATCTTGATGATATGAAGTCTGTTACTACACCTATTAAATCAACTAACTCATTGGGCAAGGATGAAGATGGTCACCCAGTTGAAGTCAAGTTATACAGATCAATGATTGGCTGTCTTATGTATCTTTGATCTGGTCCGAACCGTCAAGTCAAATAGACTTAAAACAGCTTAAACACAAATGCAATTAAGATCAGAGGAATATAGGGAATTCCTGGGTCGTTAAGTCCCGCGGAGGATGAATTGGTGTTTAAAACAACTTCAGATGATAGAATGATCACTAAGGATAGTGATCAGTAAGGTTTTGGGTGAAAAATTACCTAAAGAAAAGATTTACAAATAACAGCGACTTAAATGCAAATTAAAAAGATTAAAAAGTTAAAATCTATTAAATAAACGCTATCACTATTTTTATAGATCGATGAACGTTTATTTTATAAAACCTAAAACGTACGTTTAAATAAAAATTACGTAAACGTACAAAATAAAACGTGAATTTTAAGAAATAAAAGGCCTACAAATATGAAAATGACATTTTTACAATCCTAATAATAAAAGAAAATTATTAGAAAAATAAAATTATTTTTACAACTATTTATTTAATTATTATTAATTAAAAACTATTTATTAATTATTTAAAATGCACTAAAATAAAATAAAATATGAAATAAGACTAGAAAAATATACTTATGATTCAGAAAAATCTAAAATACTATAAAACTAATTTTAAAACAGAAAATATATTTTTTAGACTTTTTATATATTTATAATTAATTTAATACTATTTAAAACTAATAAAAATGCTAAAAAATACTTTTTAAACTAAGAAAATTATGGAAAAATACTTTTTATTACTTTTATATTTATCTTAATCTAATAAAATTGAAAACATATTTTTTAAGGCTTTTTCTGATTTATTAGTATTAAAAGGTATTTAAAAAGGATTAAAAACTAGTTAAAATAAAGAAAAATAACAAACAGTGTAGGAAAAATATGAAAAATTCAGGAAAATGTTAAAATATTATTTAGAACCTAGGAAAAATAGAAAAACATGGGGTTGTGTGAGGAAAACTGGAACTGCTGCACAACTGCTTATTAATAAGCAATCTAAAATAAGCTATAAGCCACAAATAAGTACCAGCTGAACACAGAAGCTAAATAATACTATATTAAGTCTATCTTAACCTTTTAACAGTACTCTAGATCATTTAAAGAAGCTTAAACTAGTTTTGAGCTTATTGGCTTATCAATGAAAAACAGTGATCAGGTGCACCTTTAAGCACTTGCACAAGCTAGACAAATAAGCTAAAAGGGAAAACAGCTATTGGGACTTAAAATAGACCTGGCTAACTACACAAGGACCAAAAACCAGCTTATCACAAGCTTGATTGAAGCTTGTAAACAGGCTGCAAGATGTGCCTGTACACACTCAGTGAATGCTGAGTGTGTGCAGGGCAAATGGGGCATTCTTGGTAGCTGATTTTTAGCTTATTGGAGCTTGAGAAATGTAAAACAAAACTGATATATCTAAACTAGACCTAATGATCTTGCAAATCCCAAAGTATCACTTGATTAAAACCTCAAATGAATCCATGAAAGATCAAGAAAGATTTGCAAAAATCTGTTTTTTCTATATTTGACTTATGAAGACAGAATTGAAACTTTGACTTAAATGAGTTTTGATCCTGGTTTATCAACTGAACATGATGAAATGAGCTGTCCTGAAGCTTGATTAAGCTGCTACTATGAATTATAAACACTATGCAAGCTTTAGATTTTCTAAATTCTATCTATTATGCAAATCAAAACAGTTTATATATGATTTTGACTTTCACTTATATAAGGTGCAAGTGAATACCAGACCTAAGTCTAATTCCACTAACAAAGGTTGGATTGACAGGTCTTTACCAAAACTAAGCTTAAAAACTCACTATTCCTAGTTGATCCAAACACCACTTAAGATGCTAAAATTCAATTTGTCTACTCTAAACTAAATACTGAACTACTGCAACTATCAATTCAGATCTATAATACCTAAATTAGGCAAATTAACCAATAACTCAACAATAATTCTAGCTAACCATAATGATGCATATGAGACTGTTATGAGACAGATATGAAATTAAGCACTTACATGAGTCCTGTCATAATGAAATGCTATATAAATTCAATGAACTCCTTTCTAATCACTGATTAACAACCCCACTTAGTTCAACATGTTCCCACATTAATCATCATACATCAGCTATGATCCATTTTCCCATGAACATACAACTTTTGACTTTAGTTGACCAAGTGAGCATTTTGAGTGAAAGCTAAGTAGAGGCTATTATAAGCAATAAGTAAGATGTAGAAAAGCTTATAACAACTTATGAAAGTAATTTAGAAATCTAAAATTGATCTTAGTACTACTTAACTATATTTTTTTATTTTTCACCCTATTTATCCTATTTTTTTATATTTTTGAGTTTTGAATATACACTGAGTTTTTTGGATTTTAAAGACTTAGAAAAGCTTTTATAAGAGCTTATGTGAGCTTATAAGTACAAATTATCAGATACAAACAACATTAACACATACTTAGATTTTGAACTTGAAATTGCATAAATGTGGAAATGAAACTGAACCTTGAAATTGATGACTGCAAAAGATTCAAATACACTTAAATAACTTTAACAAAGCATTTGAAAGACTTAAATTAAACTGGAATTGAAAACTACACTATATCGACACTAAATTATACTACCTAATCTAATAATCCTTCTCCTCTGCTCCTTTTCTCCTTTATATTGATATTTTCAACCTTTGTCGACATTCTGAACATATCCCACTTGACTTCTACTCTTGAATTGATCCTAATCGTACACTTGTAAAATTGGCGGGAAAAAGTCTTTGAAGCAGGTTTCTAGCATTAAATGGGCTTTGGTTGTTTGTGTAGGTGGAGGGGGACAGGATGTGAAGTGGATAAGCTGGGGATGAGGTGGAGATGAGGTGGAGATGAGCAGGTGTCGGGGAAGGAGTGAAACAGGTGGAGGGGATGGTGAACAGTGAGGGGCGCGTGTTCTGTTTTTAAATTTTTGGGCTTGGGTTGAAATTGGGCTAGCCGGGTTATAGGATTGGGTTTGGTTTAATAATAAGGGTCCATTTGGTTAAGTTAAACACACAAGGATCATTTGTGTAATTATCTGAAAATGAAGGACTGATCTTGTAATATTTCCAAAGTTATAATAAGGACTAAACCTGCCAAATATGGTTAGTACAAGGACAAATGTTTAATAAAATTCCATTTTTAATAAGTCCAAGGACTAAAATTGTCAACTTTGAAATTCTAAGGACCAAACTTGTAATTTTCTCCAAAGTTATCATGAAGGACCAATATTGCCATTTATAAATAGTATAAGGTTTATTTTGATTATTTTCCAATTTTAAAACCTTAGGGACTAATTTTGACACTTTTGCAAAGTTGAGGGACCAAAGTTGTAAATTTGTGATTTTAAACTTCAAAGGGTTTATTTTAACAACTTTTGAATCCCAAGGACCTAAAATGATATTTTGCAAGTTTTTGAATTACCAGGGACTGTTTTTGACAACTTTTGTAACTTGGGGGACTAAAACTGCCAATTATGCAAACTTGATACGTTTTTCATCAGATTTTGATGTTTTTGCATTTAAAACATATAAAACACTTGTTTGTGATATTTTTATCATTTTGATGTGTTTCTGAGTGTTTTCAGATGTTTTTGGCATTCTAACAGTATAAAAATGATGAGTATTTAGACACTCATCAATCCCCCACACTAAGATATTGCTAGTCCCTAGCAATGATTTATGAAAAGTTAATGGATTTCATCTCTTTACCAAAAGCCATTACTTCTGGAGTAGCCAATTGTTTCAGTTCAAGTAAGAACTTTGGTACAATGATAACCAAATGATTTTGAGCAAATCATAAGCTGTCAACGGATTTGATTTGTCTTTACCAGAAGCCGTACCCTTCTGGACTAGCCAACTCTTAGATAAATTATTAATATTATCTTTGGTGAGCCGATTACCAATTATGGATTTTCATCTGCCTTTACCACAAGCCATAAACTTGCGGGCTAGCCAACTTTTCACTAGTTTAAAGATATGGTGAGTTGAACACCATACAATTTTAGGCAAATTGCAAGCCATAAACGGATTTGATATATCTTTACCAAGAGCCGTTTGCTCCTGGATTAGCCAATCCTTATGTGGGTTAGACATGGTGGACTGATTACCATTTGTTGTGTTTAGTACATAGTACTTCCACTAGATAAAAAATTTTAAAATTTGGCCATTTTGGGGGAAAAAGGGACTAAAAGGGTACATTTACGATCAAATTCGCCAGAATTTCCCCCCCACACTTAGAAATGAATATTGTCCTCAATATTCAAAGTACCGGCTGTTATACCGAAACTTAGAACGTAAAAAGATAACATTACTAGCTAAGTGTAGAAACACAACAATTATTCTCTTTTTTAATATTTACAATTTTCATTTATTTTTTAAGATCTCTATACAACATGTGGGGCATCTCCCCCACACTAAGGTGGTACACACGGGTGAAAACCCATGTTTAAGCTACTGTTTTTGATTACCGAGTCGCTAGCTTGACTCGACCCCGAATTAATTTGTTCATGGGGAAGTAAGTGGAAGAGACAATCTCCATCGGACTTTCATTCAAGATGTTTGTATAAACATTGAAGTACGTGAAAGTTCCACACCGATGAGATATACAGAGAACCGGCTCAAAAATTATTAATGAAAATGCCGGGGTCAAAGATAATGTCTTCATTCCCGAAGGAGTGAAGAACAGGAGAAGCTACGGGATAGGTGAAGAAGAGAAAGAAAGTCATGATAATAATCTTGACTAACTCATCATCATCAGAAAGGGAATTCATGATAGCATGAATTTCATTTTTTAAGCTCAATTGGTCTAGACATATCCCGGGTGTGTCTAGATCAAAGTAGAAGTTATCATACTCCAGTGGAGATATGATATGAGTGAGTTCACAGGAGAACTCCTCAAAGGAGAATGATTCATATTCAGGATTGATTTGAGTGAGTTCACTGGGGAACTCATCAAAAGTGAATGATTCATAATCAGGGAGAGAATTATGAGAATGAGAAGTGGTAATACCACTAATCTTCTCTCCCATATGATCAAAATGGAACGTTTGCAATTCGGGAATAGAATCATTGAAGAAAAGTTTACTATCCTCAAAGGGGATAGGATATGAAGTAGGCTTTTCATCAAAAGCCTCGATTCTAGAAATGAGAAGATTAACATTCAATAATGTAAGACGAAGAGCTTCGTCTTGGATTATTTCTTCTTCATTCTCTTCTCCTAAGCTGACAAGCTCAGAAGGTAATTCCCCCACATAACTTATGTCTCCACAAGATAAAGAATAGTCCTCATCAGAATCAGAGAACATCTCAACATGATTACTTGGAAAGACAAGAGGAGGAGGGATATCACACACATGATCAAAAATTCCCTGTGACTCTCTTGGGATTGGGACAAGGTCCTCAACACTAGACTTTATGAATTCGTCCGATTCCTTTTCAGGAACAGTGTCAAGATGCTCGTCCCCCATGATCAGAGAGCGAGTGTGAACCTCGGGTGTGATAGCAGTAGACTGAGGGAGTTGAGAAGGACTAGCAGTTATGGATTCTACAAGTTCCATTATTTCTACTGCTAGTGATTCAGTCATATTCTTTTCTCCCTGTATTTCCACGGATGGAATCTCAACTGATGAACTTGATGAATAAAATTGTAGAATATCAAGGGTATCTTCATCATCATCGTCATCAGGAATGAAATGGAATTGAGAGCTAGATTTGAATGCTTTTTGTAGTGCAATTGATTCCCTAACAGTGTTTTCAATGGCAATCTGGGAATCTAATTTAGCATCCCGCTCTTCAGCTAACAAAACTTCCATGGATTTTTCATTTGGATTATCTTGGGAGGACATAGCCGACTCCTCCTTAAGTTCTTTTAATAACTCAAGACTCTTCAGTAGAAGGTCTGTCATAGTTTCATGAGGAGTCGCTTGAATCATTTGGTATTGTGGAGGTTGGTCTTGATACGAAGAGTCGTAATCGTAACAAGGAAATGGATTCCTTGTTTGACAATCCGAGCTAGAGTGAGGACCTCCACAATACTCACAACAGTAAAACTGATGTGGCTGTGAGTTATGTGTGTTGTTGTCATAATTGTTATCAGGAACCTGCTCATAGACAAGCATGTTTCCCGATTGACAATCAGAACTGTAGTGTGAACCACCACAGTACTCACAACAGTAAAACTGCTGAGTCTCACAGTGTGGTAGCTGATGGAATAAATCAGTTGTGTTATGGTAGGAATAGGGATCTTGGTTATAGACAGACCCGTTTCCTGATTCCACCATGCTACAACTGGGGCAATTGCCACCATTATAAGGACCACCACACCATTGACAATCAAGAAGGTGAGGATAAGACATAGAAAGAATCAAAGGTTTACAGAGGGTAAGAAATGAAGAATCAAAGATGTGAGAGGGTAAAGATGGATATTTTTGGATTTTTGAATAAACATTTTGAAAAAACAAAGAATGGAAATATTTTTGGTGTTGTTAACACTTTAGGAAAAGTGTTAATGAACTTTTTGATTTTGATTAACTTTACAAAAAAAAACTGTTTACAAAAAGGTGGTATATGTGCAAGTACGGGTCTGGAAATGCTTAAAACACGCTTACAGCCTCCCCGGCAGCGGCGCCAAAATTTGATCTGGTCCGAACCGTCAAGTCAAATAGACTTAAAACAGCTTAAACACAAATGCAATTAAGATCAGAGGAATATAGGGAATTCCTGGGTCGTTAAGTCCCACGGAGGATGAATTGGTGTTTAAAACAACTTCAGATGATAGAATGATCACTAAGGATAGTGATCAGTAAGGTTTTGGGTGAAAAATTACCTAAAGAAAAGATTTACAAATAACAGCGACTTAAATGCAAATTAAAAAGATTAAAAAGTTAAAATCTATTAAATAAACGCTATCACTATTTTTATAGATCGATGAACGTTTATTTTATAAAACCTAAAACGTACGTTTAAATAAAAATTACGTAAACGTACAAAATAAAACGTGAATTTTAAGAAATAAAAGGCCTACAAATATGAAAATGACATTTTTACAATCCTAATAATAAAAGAAAATTATTAGAAAAATAAAATTATTTTTACAACTATTTATTTAATTATTATTAATTAAAAACTATTTATTAATTATTTAAAATGCACTAAAATAAAATAAAATATGAAATAAGACTAGAAAAATATACTTATGATTCAGAAAAATCTAAAATACTATAAAACTAATTTTAAAACAGAAAATATATTTTTTAGACTTTTTATATATTTATAATTAATTTAATACTATTTAAAACTAATAAAAATGCTAAAAAATACTTTTTAAACTAAGAAAATTATGGAAAAATACTTTTTATTACTTTTATATTTATCTTAATCTAATAAAATTGAAAACATATTTTTTAAGGCTTTTTCTGATTTATTAGTATTAAAAGGTATTTAAAAAGGATTAAAAACTAGTTAAAATAAAGAAAAATAACAAACAGTGTAGGAAAAATATGAAAAATTCAGGAAAATGTTAAAATATTATTTAGAACCTAGGAAAAATAGAAAAACATGGGGTTGTGTGAGGAAAACTGGAACTGCTGCACAACTGCTTATTAATAAGCAATCTAAAATAAGCTATAAGCCACAAATAAGTACCAGCTGAACACAGAAGCTAAATAATACTATATTAAGTCTATCTTAACCTTTTAACAGTACTCTAGATCATTTAAAGAAGCTTAAACTAGTTTTGAGCTTATTGGCTTATCAATGAAAAACAGTGATCAGGTGCACCTTTAAGCACTTGCACAAGCTAGACAAATAAGCTAAAAGGGAAAACAGCTATTGGGACTTAAAATAGACCTGGCTAACTACACAAGGACCAAAAACCAGCTTATCACAAGCTTGATTGAAGCTTGTAAACAGGCTGCAAGATGTGCCTGTACACACTCAGTGAATGCTGAGTGTGTGCAGGGCAAATGGGGCATTCTTGGTAGCTGATTTTTAGCTTATTGGAGCTTGAGAAATGTAAAACAAAACTGATATATCTAAACTAGACCTAATGATCTTGCAAATCCCAAAGTATCACTTGATTAAAACCTCAAATGAATCCATGAAAGATCAAGAAAGATTTGCAAAAATCTGTTTTTTCTATATTTGACTTATGAAGACAGAATTGAAACTTTGACTTAAATGAGTTTTGATCCTGGTTTATCAACTGAACATGATGAAATGAGCTGTCCTGAAGCTTGATTAAGCTGCTACTATGAATTATAAACACTATGCAAGCTTTAGATTTTCTAAATTCTATCTATTATGCAAATCAAAACAGTTTATATATGATTTTGACTTTCACTTATATAAGGTGCAAGTGAATACCAGACCTAAGTCTAATTCCACTAACAAAGGTTGGATTGACAGGTCTTTACCAAAACTAAGCTTAAAAACTCACTATTCCTAGTTGATCCAAACACCACTTAAGATGCTAAAATTCAATTTGTCTACTCTAAACTAAATACTGAACTACTGCAACTATCAATTCAGATCTATAATACCTAAATTAGGCAAATTAACCAATAACTCAACAATAATTCTAGCTAACCATAATGATGCATATGAGACTGTTATGAGACAGATATGAAATTAAGCACTTACATGAGTCCTGTCATAATGAAATGCTATATAAATTCAATGAACTCCTTTCTAATCACTGATTAACAACCCCACTTAGTTCAACATGTTCCCACATTAATCATCATACATCAGCTATGATCCATTTTCCCATGAACATACAACTTTTGACTTTAGTTGACCAAGTGAGCATTTTGAGTGAAAGCTAAGTAGAGGCTATTATAAGCAATAAGTGAGATGTAGAAAAGCTTATAACAACTTATGAAAGTAATTTAGAAATCTAAAATTGATCTTAGTACTACTTAACTATATTTTTTTATTTTTCACCCTATTTATCCTATTTTTTTATATTTTTGAGTTTTGAATATACACTGAGTTTTTTGGATTTTAAAGACTTAGAAAAGCTTTTATAAGAGCTTATTTGAGCTTATAAGTACAAATTATCAGATACAAACAACATTAACACATACTTAGATTTTGAACTTGAAATTGCATAAATGTGGAAATGAAACTGAACCTTGAAATTGATGACTGCAAAAGATTCAAATACACTTAAATAACTTTAACAAAGCATTTGAAAGACTTAAATTAAACTGGAATTGAAAACTACACTATATCGACACTAAATTATACTACCTAATCTAATAATCCTTCTCCTCTGCTCCTTTTCTCCTTTATATTGATATTTTCAACCTTTGTCGACATTCTGAACATATCCCACTTGACTTCTACTCTTGAATTGATCCTAATCGTACACTTGTAAAATTGGCGGGAAAAAGTCTTTGAAGCAGGTTTCTAGCATTAAATGGGCTTTGGTTGTTTGTGTAGGTGGAGGGGGACAGGATGTGAAGTGGATAAGCTGGGGATGAGGTGGAGATGAGGTGGAGATGAGCAGGTGTCGGGGAAGGAGTGAAACAGGTGGAGGGGATGGTGAACAGTGAGGGGCGCGTGTTCTGTTTTTAAATTTTTGGGCTTGGGTTGAAATTGGGCTAGCCGGGTTATAGGATTGGGTTTGGTTTAATAATAAGGGTCCATTTGGTTAAGTTAAACACACAAGGATCATTTGTGTAATTATCTGAAAATGAAGGACTGATCTTGTAATATTTCCAAAGTTATAATAAGGACTAAACCTGCCAAATATGGTTAGTACAAGGACAAATGTTTAATAAAATTCCATTTTTAATAAGTCCAAGGACTAAAATTGTCAACTTTGAAATTCTAAGGACCAAACTTGTAATTTTCTCCAAAGTTATCATGAAGGACCAATATTGCCATTTATAAATAGTATAAGGTTTATTTTGATTATTTTCCAATTTTAAAACCTTAGGGACTAATTTTGACACTTTTGCAAAGTTGAGGGACCAAAGTTGTAAATTTGTGATTTTAAACTTCAAAGGGTTTATTTTAACAACTTTTGAATCCCAAGGACCTAAAATGATATTTTGCAAGTTTTTGAATTACCAGGGACTGTTTTTGACAACTTTTGTAACTTGGGGGACTAAAACTGCCAATTATGCAAACTTGATACGTTTTTCATCAGATTTTGATGTTTTTGCATTTAAAACATATAAAACACTTGTTTGTGATATTTTTATCATTTTGATGTGTTTCTGAGTGTTTTCAGATGTTTTTGGCATTCTAACAATATAAAAATGATGAGTATTTAGACACTCATCAATCTTACTGCATCTAGGCCTGATATTATGTTTGCAGTTTGTCTATGTGCAAGATATCAAGTCTCACCAAAGATTTCTCATATGAATGCAGTGAAGAGAATTTTCTGTTATTTGAAACAACAACCTAAGTTAGGGTTGTGGTATCCCAAGGATTCACCTTTTCATTTGGAAGCTTTTTCAGATAGTGATTATGCAGGTGATAACTATGATAGAAGATCAACAACTGGTGGATGCCAATATATTGGAAGAAGATTAGTTTTATGGCAGTGTAAAAAGTAAACAATTGCAGCAACATCATCTACTGAAGCTGAATATGTAGCTGCTGCAAGCTGTTGTGGACAAGTTCTATGGATGCAAAATCAACTCTTGGATTATGGGTTCAACTTCAAGAATACTCCTATCAATATTGATAATGAGAGTACTATATGTATTGTGAAGAATCCAGTCTAACATTCCAAGACCAAGCACATTCAGATTAGGCATCACTTTATCAGAGATTGCTATGAGCACAGGCTCATTAATGTGGTCAAGGTTCACACGGATGATAATGTAGCTGACTTACT
The DNA here is from genome assembly GCA_019973895.1 of Chrysanthemum seticuspe. Taxonomy (NCBI): domain Eukaryota; kingdom Viridiplantae; phylum Streptophyta; class Magnoliopsida; order Asterales; family Asteraceae; genus Chrysanthemum; species Chrysanthemum seticuspe. The sequence goes on along the minus strand of BPTQ01000006.1, from coordinate 272,787,958 downwards.
CACCAAAGGCTTGGATGTTTCAAGATTTAATCACTTGGTGGTAAGCATTGGCATGATTAACTACTGAGCTACATTTAAGGGGAGGACTATTTAGTATTATTATAGTCATGTGCATTGTTTGAGGGGAGGATTTTTTGTATACTTAGCTTATATAGAGGAATTTGGAAAAGTACTGTTTTTTATGAAAGTACTGCTTGGAAAGTACTGCTTGGGAAAGTACTGCACACGTGGAAAGTACTGTTTGTCTTATTGAAGTACTGTTCCAACGGTAATATTGAGGGGTAATTCTACTAACGGTAACTTTGTTATTATGGGCTGTGATTTTTCAAATCTCACCTATAAATAACTACTCTCCGATTTTCCCTCTCATCTTGATATTATCATATCTTTTCCATAATTTCTCTCACCATCTCTTTATTATTCGATTCTATCTCTCATTGTGCTTACATACTCAACCATGGCGAATCGTTCTACTGTTTCAAAGCACAATATGGTGGCGAATTTAGACAAGACTGAAGATAATGAGGCTTTTCATGATATTATTGATTATCTCACTGGGTCGCCAATCAGTTATGCTCTTTTAGTGGAGCCGGATATCATTGAACCTTGGATTCAAGAATTTTGGGCTACTGCCAGGGATAATATGGAGAATGATGAATTTTATATTAGGGCTACAGTTGTTGGAAGAACTGTGAAGATTACTGAAGCATCTATTCGAGAAGACTTGTTGTTTAATGATGAAGACGGGGCTATTTGTTTTGCTAAGGAGTTGATTTGGGAAACTTTTGGGCACCTTGGTTATGAAGGGTCTTTAACAGAACAAACTTTCAGGAAACAACTATTTTGTCCTCAATGGAAGTTTTTAGTACATGTTTTGCTTCATTGTATTAGTGCTAAAAGTACTTCATGGGAGCAATTTGGATCTAATATTGCATCTGCTATGGTGGGATTGGCTACAGATCGTGTTTTCAATTTTTCAAGGCTGATTCTAGATGGCATGCTTTCCCACATCACTCATGGATCAAAATGGTTAATGTATCCCAGGTTTATTCAAGTTTTTCTGAACAAACAACTTGCTGATGTACCAAAGCCTACAGATTTACTTCCTGTTATTGTACAACAAGCAAAGATTTTTACCTTTATGGCGAGAAGAAGTGACTTATTCAGAGGTCCAGATACTCTTTTAACTACTTCCATGATGGAAGTTGTTCAAGCTGTTAGAGCTGATGCTGAAGATGATGAAGACAGTGAAGGTATTGCACCTGCAAGTACTGCATCTGCAAGTACTGGTTCTCAAAGTGCTGCATCTCCAGAAGGTGCTGCATCTCAAGAAGGTACTGCAACTCAAGGTACTGCTTCCCCAAGTATTGAAGTTCAAGAAGAAGTTGCAGGTTCACCTTCTCCATCTCCACAACAATCTATTCATGATTCTCAACCAGAGGAATATTCACCAGTTCAAGGAGATGCTTCTCATACTATCTCACCTGAAGGGTTAACGTTGGATAATTATGTTTTGACAAGGAAGTTGGTCAAGTTGAAAAAGACTACTGAGGCTCAAGCAAAACAGATTAAGAGGTTGATGCTCAAGTATAAGAGGTTAAAGAATTTTGTTACGCCTTTTATCAAACGTTATCGCTTATGGGTTAAGGAAGAACACAAGCGCCGAAGGCAATTTAAAAAGAAAACCAAAAGCAAAAAGGTTTCTAAACCATCTTCTGTCCAATTGGGGAGGAATTTAGAAGAAAAGAATTTGAAAGAAGATGTTAAGGAGAAAGAACCTCAAGGTACTAAAGAGAGGTACTGAAGAGCATGTTGTCATTGAAAGTACTGAAGAAGAAAGGTCTGAAGATCAAGGTACTGAACAACAAAGTACTTCTTTCACTGGAACTCACAGACAAGAATTGGTTACACCAAGAGTATTAGACTTTGAAGAGGAAGTTGGTCCTTCAACTATTCCACATGAAGAACAAGCTGGTCCTTCAACAACTGCTATACCAGAAGAAGCTGATACACCTCAAAGAATACATACTGCAAGTGATGATGAATTTATTTCAACTATTTTGCATGATTTATCACAGCCAAGGGCTGTTACTATTCCAGGAGTGCAAGAAGAGGAACAATCAAGAGTTTCTCAACCTGCTATTGATCCTAAGGATAAAGGAAAAGGTGTTTTGGTAGAAGTAAAGAAGAAGAAACCAACTTTAGCACAGTTAAGAGCTGCTCAAGATGCTTTGAATGAACAAGCAGCTAGAAAGATTCAAGAAGAAATAAATGCTAAAGATAGAGAAGCTAAGGAAGCTGAAGAAGCTCAGAATAGAGAAGCAGCTAAGAAGTTGCAAGAGGAATTGAATGCTGAAGCTAGTGAACATTTAGAGTCACCTGTTCCTGTTTCTTTTATGCCTAGAAAACCAAATCTTGCTAAAGAAAGGAATGCAATGATGGCTCATTTGAAAAGTCGAGGATATAAAGGATTGCAGAAGCTGAAGCATGCTGATATGAAAAGATTATATGATGCTGAGACAGTAGCTTATAAGAAGGATGTTGCAAGTATTAAAGATTATAAAGATGAAGCTACTTGGACTGAAGCAGAAAAAAGAAAAGTTTGAAAAGAAAAAGGAAAACTGAAGTTGAAGATAAACAGTTTTCAAAGAAAGAAAAAGTTGAGTTAAGATTTGAAACTAAGGATGAATTAAGAAATTATCTCAGAATAGTAGATTTTGAATATTCCAGAGAAGATGCTGTCATGAAGATGAACATATCTCATATTACTACTTTTGAAGTTGTGGAATCTAAAGATGGAAGCTATCTGATGTTTCATAGAGAAGATGAAAGCTTCAGAGTGTTCAACAGACTATGGGATTTATTGCATATCATAGATAGAGTGGATCTATTCTATTTATATCATGTGGTGAAAGAATATTCTGAACGTCATCCATCAGAAGGAATTGGTTTGGTTTTACTTGGAGATCTCACAACTGCATGGGAAACTGATTTACAGAGTAGTGATGAAATTTGGAAGAATCAAGAGAGCTGGGAAATTGTTTGTTGGAGATTTTTTGAAGAATCTGGAGTTCATGTTCTAGAGCTGGAAAATGGCACAATGATTCACATGTTTGCTGATAGAAGATATCCTCTTTCAGTTGATCTTATGAGGAGGATGCTAGAGCATGGAATGGAGGTTGAAGAGGACAATGGAATTGCTTGTATGGTCATCAATTTGTTTATCAACTGGACTACTATTGCAGAAGATAATGAATAACTGGTTTGAGACTTACTTGAATAAATTATTTTTTGATAAATCAGTACTTTATTCAAAGTACTGCTGATCAAACAGTACTTTAATTAAAGTACTGCTTGCAGCTTTTAACCAGTTAAGTGATTTTTGAAGAAAACTTTTGTTAAGTAATAAATATTTTGAAACAAAGTTTGAATAAATGGTTTTTGAGATGATAATATAAATAGGTTATCAATCCACCATGGTTATAAAAGGATTGACTAATCCATGAGCAAACGGCTCTGGTAAAGATATATCAAATCCGTTTTTAGTTGACAACTTGCTAATAAGTTGGATGGTAATCAACTCACCATATCAGTAATGTGAAGAGTTGGCTAGCCCAAAAGAAAATGGCTTGTGGTAAAGGCTGTGGAAAAACCATTATATGGTAATTAGTTCACCATGATGAAAGAACTAACTAGTCCAGAAGGGTACAGCTTTTGGTAAAGACAAATCAAATCTGTTGATAGCTGATGATTTGCTAAAAATCATATGGTTATCAGTGTACCATGGTCTTACACACCAAAACATTTGGCTACTCCAGAGTTAATGGCTTTGGTAAAGAGATCTAAATCCATTAAATTTTCAATGATTCACATCTCACAGGAGTTAACACACCTGGAAGTGATGAGAATAGTTTGCAACTTAAACTGAATTAATGTACAAATTGTCATATGTTGCTGTGTTGCTGAAAAGATGGAGCTTGCTGGATGATGCTGTAAAAGAATATTTCTAAAGATACTTTGACTATGCACAGAAACTACAAAGATACAATCCAAAGACAAAGACACAATATGTTCTCAAAGATGAAGCTGATAAAGATAAATTTACAAAGGAACTTGAAGTCAATCAAGTAGAATTCAAGTTAGGGGAGGATTGTTGGGATATGAAAGTGCTGAAGATTGACAGAGTGTTACAGAAAGATAAAGTACTGTAAACTATAAAGTACTGGAAAAGTCAAAGAGTCAAAGTACTGCTTAATGATAAAGTCAAAGTACTGCATACGAGGTCAAAGTACTGCAAGATCAAAGAACTGTTTTATTGATTTATAGAAAGTCTTGTAATTCTAGAATATTCTATGTTAGATTACTTGACGTACAAGGATACAAATTGTAAACCGACTAGGGTATCCTTGAGCCTATAAAAGGACCCCTAGATTGGCATAAGATGTACGTGATTTTATTAGAGTTTTAGAGAGAAGTTCGATATTATTAGAGTTGTTAAAGATCTGCATAATAAGCAGAGTTAGAGTTATTAATAAAATCATTTATTGTTAAAGTTATTCTTCTTAGATTTGTTAAGTAAATTCCGCATACTTAATAGAGTTTGCTCAGTGTTTCTCTGTTAATAACTTAGGATTTATCCGAGGTTATTAAACCTTAACAAGCTATTTAAGTTAGTTTGGTTAGAGTACATCGATCCAACAAGCGGTATCAGAGCTTGTGTGGAAACTCTGACTAAGAAGAAACCCTAAAACCTACAACAGAACCTAAAGATGTCGACTGATTCTGTTCCACCACCTTCCATCACCTCAATGAGGATTCCTGTAATCAAGAAGGGCGAATATGACTTACGGTGAATGAAGATGAGGCAGTACATTGCCATTACAGACCATGCTCTATGGAATGTAATTGTCAATGGTAATGAAGTAGTTCCAGAAACTGTAGATATTCCTGGACAACCTAAAGCACCTAAGGCAGTCCTACCTGCAGCAACCTTAAGGAATCAAGAGAAGGCACTCAATATTCTCTTATCTGCCATTCCAGATGGTCATCTTCTCAAATTTCATGATGCTAAAGATGCTAAGCAGCTCTGGGCTGCTCTCAAGACCAGATTTGGAGGAATGAAGCTTCTCAGAAGATGCACAAAAATCTGCTGAAACAACAGTTTGAAACTTTCATTGTAGGTGAAAGAGAGAGTCTTGATGCTGCATATGATAGGTTTCAAAATCTCCTAAATATGTTGGAGTTATACCAGGCAGAAGTTTTAGTTGAAGATGCTAATCTGAAGTTTCTAAGGAGTTTGCCATCCACATGGCATGTGATTGCTACTATGATCAGAGGACAACCAGGCTTGGATTTTATGGACTTTGATGATCTCTACAATCATCTGAAGGTATATGAGCATGAGATGAATGGTCAACCAAGTTCTAAGTCTCACAGTATTGCTTTTCTATCATCTAAAAAGAGGGGCAGTATTTCCACTAAAAGTACTGCTTCTCCAACTCAAAGTACTGTGCCTCAAAGTACTGTCTCGTATACTGCTCCCACCTATGCTCAGCAAACCCCACCACCTACTACTATGCATTCAGATGAAGTTGTGTGTTCTTTCTTTGCACAACAAGCTTCTTTACCTGTCGTTTATGAAGAAGATCTCTCCTAGATTGATGAGGATGCTTTAGAAGAGATTGATATCAGGTGGCAAGTTGCTTTGATCACTGCAAGGATCAAGAAGTATATGAAGAAAACAGGAAAGAGCATTGACTTCAAACCTAAACAGGGAATCACTTTTGACAAATCCAAAATTGAATGCTTCAATTGTCAAAAGACTGGACACTTTGCAAGGGAGTGCAGGTTTGCTAAGTATCAAGCAAACAGGATGACTGAGAAACCTAAGCTAGAGCTAAAAGAAATCCCCATTACTGAATCAAAGGCTTTGGTTGCTCAAGAGAATTTTTCAGAAGTTGACTGGAGTGAAGAGTTTGATGATGAACCAGTGACTTATTGTATGGTAGCAGTGGAAGATGTAGTTGAAGATTCAATGGAAGAATTGGACTAGAGCACTGTTTTTTATGAGGAAGTTGATCATGCTGCTTTGGAATCTGGAGATGGATATGGAGGATTTGATTGGAGCTTGGAGTGTGAAGATGATCTTGTTCTACTTGCAATGGTAGCTACTTCACCAAGTTCAACCCCTATCTTTGAGGTATGCTCAAATTGTCATGATTTCTATCAAAAACTGTTAAATAATTATATGTATGAAAGAGATAATTATGTTAAGGCTAGGTCTGAGGTAGCAGGTTATCAAATAACCTTAAAGTCAATGGAAGCTAAAATATTAACACATGAAAATAATGAAATGGCTTGGGCTGAAAAATATGAACAACAGGATTACCAGTTAAAACTTAGTGAATGGAAACTAAACTGTAAAATTGCTGAAATTGAGAAACTCACTAAGGAGAGAGATGATTTGTTAGCAAAGTTTGATGCCTGGAAAGAATCTGGTCTGTCACATGTTACATATGTTCAAAAACAGAGAAGAGCATACATTAGAACTGGATTAGGTTTTGGTATGGACTTTGATAACATAGAAGAAAACACATCTAGTGATAAGGATGAAGGTGATTTTGAGGATATTACCACTAGTGATGATGAACTCATTAATTATGTAGACACAGATAGTAATGAGGATTCAATTAGTGAATCACCTCCTGAGTATAAGAAACACAAAGGTTATCATGTTGTTCCACATCCAGTTGGTAGTCATCAACCCATAAGACCTGATGTTTCATGTTTTGATGTAGACAGTCTAGAGTTTAGGATGAAGCTTATTGGTCAATCTAGGTCTGAAACCCCAAAAGAATCTGTTGAAACAAATTTTCAAAGTCAAGCAGTACCTTCTACTCAAAGTACTGCTCCACAAGCAGTACCTTCAGGAAAACCTTTTCAAAACAGTACTGCTAAACCTTTTTGGGATAATTTTGGTCAAAACAGATTTAATCATTCACCTAGAAGGCAAAATAGTTTTGGTCATAGACATAGAAGAAGTCATATTGGGAGTATGGGTGAAAAACTGTGTTTTGTGTGTTTTAGTCCTAATCATTTAATCAAGGATTGTGAACATCATTCAGAATATCTTAGGAAATTTTCAAAGAATAGGTCTGCTAACCAAAAACCTAGAGAGAACAAACCAGTTTGGAATAATTCTAATAGGGTCAATCACAGTAATTTCTCACCAGATCATAGGTACCCCCACCAGAGAAGACCTTTTTCTAAACCACCAGTACCTTCACCAGCAGTACCTTCTCAAAGTACTGCTCAGACAAACCAAGGTACTGCGAATACCACTTGGCACAGAAATCCTAGGAGATCTCATTACTATCAACCTATAAGGTACTACAATTCACATAGGGGATCTAGATCACAGGAACCAAGTGTTAAAACTGAATGGGTTAAGAGAGAAAGTACTGCTGAGGGACACACTGTACTTTCAACAAAAAGTGAATCAGATGTTTTCATAATACAAGAAAAAGAGAATGATTTTGCAAAAGAGAGTTCTGTTGAAAATCCAAAAAGTTTTGAAAATCCACATGCTAAAAATCAAAAGATAATCCTGGATCATGTTTTGAAAAACAGTGGAAATTACATACTCAAAGAATTTGAGTTTGTAACTCCACAAGGGGAACACAAGTCAGTAATGGCTTGGGTTCCTAAAAGAGACTAACTCTCTAAATCTTTGTGCAGGGCAACCCAGAAGAGGAGCTTAAAGATCATTTGATTGTAGATAGTGGTTGCTCTGGAAGTATGACAGGAGACAAGGATATTCTGTCTGATTTTAGATCTATTAGTGGAGGAAGAGTTGCATTTGGGAATGATCCCAATGGAGGAAGGATTACTGGGAAAGGAACTATCAAAGCAGGGCGTATAGATTTTGAGAATGTTAGATATGTGAAGGAGCTGAAGTTCAACTTATTGTCAGTTTCTCAAATCTGTGACAAAAAGCATCCTGTGTTATTCACTGACACAGAATGTCTCATCCTTTCTTCTGAATTCGAGCCTGTTGATGATAACTTGGTAGTACTCAGAGTACCAAGAACCAATGATGTGTATAGTCTGGACATGAAGAGTCTTAACTCTTTTGGAAGAGCCACCTGTTTAGTGGCAAAAGCAACAACTGAAGAAGCACATCATTGGCATAGAAGATTGGGCCATGTAAATTTCAAGAATATCAACAAACTGGTCAAAGGAAATTTAGTTAGAGGTTTACCTTCAAAGACTTACAAGAATGAACACTCCTGTTTGGCGTGTAAGAAGGGTAAACAACACAAAGCTTCATGCAAGAAGCTTGAGGATAGGACACTTAGAGAACCTTTGGAGCTGTTACATATGGATTTGTTTGGTCCTGTTTCTGTGGCAAGTTTAAACAAGAAAAAGTACTACTTAGTTGTTACAGATGATTGCAGTAGATTCAGTTGGGTATTTTTCTTGGGATTTAAAGATGATACTTTTGATGCTATTCAGACATTAATAATAGCACTGGAAAACCAATTGAGACTCAAGGTCAGAGGTATTAGATGTGACAATGGAACTGAATTCAAGAACAAGCTTATGGATGAATTTTGTGCAAACAAAGGAATCAAGAGGGGGTTCAGTATTGCAAGAACATCACAGCAGAATGGTGTTGCAGAAAGGAAGAATAGGACTTTGATTGAAGCAGCTAGAACTATGCTTGCAGATTCACAACTACCTATTCAATTCTGGGCTGAAGCTGTAAGTACTGCTTGCTATGTACTCAACAGAGTATCAGTCACAAAACCACAGATGAAGACACCTTATGAGTTGCTGATGGGTAACAAAACCAACATTCGTTTTATTCAGCCTTTCGGATGCCCTCTTACTATTTTAAACACAATTGATAATTTGGGAAAGTTTGATGGCAAGTCAGAAGAAGGATATTTATTGGGTTATTGTACCAACAGTAAGGGATTTAGAGTGTACAACAGAGTCACTAAGAAGATTCAAGATTGTCTTCATGTTGAGTTTTTAGAAGATCAAGACAATCAGAAGGGTAAAGGTCCTGATTGGATGTTTGATCTTGAGGTTTTAACTCCTTCTATGAACTATGTTAGAGAAGAAAATCAACTTGTACATGATGTAGAAGACTCACAGTATGTTGTTCATGAAGTTCATATTAAACCTGATGCTGTTCCTGATACTACAAAGCAAAGTACTGAAGTTCCAAAGCAAAGTACTGATGCCCCAGCGCAAAGTACTGATATACCAAAAACTTCACTTTCTGCTGAAGATCAAGATATTCAAGAGACACTGATGCTTTTACAAGATGTAATGGCACATTCTTATTCTGATGAACAAAGAAGAGCTTATGAAGCAGCAAAGAAAAAGACTAATACTGAAGAATACTCTTACAGTACTTTGGACAGTACTTTCGACCAAAGTACTGGTGCACCAGTTGACAGTACTTTAGATGATTTGGATGATCCTACCATGCCTGGATTAGAGGAAACTGATGATGAGTTTGCAGATGAAGGTATTTTCTCATATTCCAATGAAGATGCTGATTTAACTAACTTGGATGATGCGTATGGAGTTCCACAGTCTCCAATCTTAAGGATTCATAAGAATCATCCTACTGATCAAATCATTGGTCCTTCTACTTCTAGAGTGATGACAAGACACAAAGCTAAGAGTTTTACTAAACCTCGTAATGCTTTACTTAGCTTTGTCTACAAACAGAACAGGCTGAATCATAAGGACCATCAAACATGTCTGTTTACTTGCTTTATTTCTCAAGAGGAACCCAAGAATATTGCTCAAGCATTGACAAAAGAAAGTTGGGTTGAAGCTATGCAAGAAGAACTGCTACAATTCAAACTTTAAGAAGTTTGGGTATTATGTGATCTTCCAGATGGGAAGAAAGTTATTGGAACCAGATGGGTTTTCAGAGTCAAGAGAGATGAAAGAGGTAATGTCATCAAGAACAAGGCTAGGTTAGTAGCTCAGGGCTACAGACAAGAAGAAGGAGTAGATTATGATGAAGTATTTGCTCATGTAGCAAGAATTGAAGCTATTAGAATATTTCTTGCTTTTGCTTCATATATGGGATTTCAGGTTTACCAGATGGATGTCAAGAGTGCCTTTTTATATGGCACTATTACAGAGGAAGTGTATGTCAAACAACCTCCTGGTTTTAAAGATCCTAAACATCCTAACAAAGTCTACAAGGTGGTTAAGGCTCTTTATGGCCTTCATCAGGCACCTAGAGCTTGGTATGAGAGGCTCTCCACATTCTTATTACAGCATGGTTACAGGAGAGGAGCTATTGACAAGACTTTGTTTATCAAAAGAGACAAGAAGGATATCATGTTAGTTTAAGTCTATGTTGATGATATCATCTTTGGAGCTACCAAACAGTCTATGGTTAAGGAGTTTGAGCAGTTGATGCAGAAAGAATTTCAAATGAGTTCAATGGGTGAGTTAAATTTCTTTTCGGGACTTCAGGTTAAGCAGTCAAAGGAAGGAATTTTCATAAGTCAAGACAAGTATGTATCTGACATACTTAAGAAGTTCAATCTTGATGATATGAAGTCTGTTACTACACCTATTAAATCAATTAACTCATTGGGCAAGGATGAAGATGGTCACCCAGTTGAAGTCAAGTTATATAGAGGAATTTGGAAAAGTACTGTTTTTTATGAAAGTACTGCTTGGAAAGTACTGCTTGGGAAAGTACTGCACACGTGGAAAGTACTGTTTGTCTTATTGAAGTACTGTTCCAACGGTAATATTGAGGGGTAATTCTACTAACGGTAACTTTGTTATTATGGGCTGTGATTTTTCAAATCTCACCTATAAATAACTACTCTCCGATTTTCCCTCTCATCTTGATATTATCATATCTTTTCCATAATTTCTCTCACCATCTCTTTATTATTCGATTCTATCTCTCATTGTGCTTACATACTCAACCATGGCGAATCGTCCTACTGTTTCAAAGCACAATATGGTGGCGAATTTAGACAAGAGTGAAGATAATGAGGCTTTTCATGATATTATTGATTATCTCACTGGGTCGCCAATCAGTTATGCTCTTTTAGTGGAGCCGGTTATCATTGAACCTTGGATTCAAGAATTTTGGGCTACTTCCAGGGATAATATGGAGAATGATGAATTTTATATTAGGGCTACAGTTGTTGGAAGAACTGTGAAGATTACTGAAGCATCTATTCGAGAAGACTTGTTGTTTAATGATGAAGACGGGGCTATTCGTTTTGCTAAGGAGTTGATTTGGGAAACTTTTGGGCACCTTGGTTATGAAGGGTCTTTAACAGAACAAACTTTCAGGAAACAACTATTTTGTCCTCAATGGAAGTTTTTAGTACATGTTTTGCTTCATTGTATTAGTGCTAAAAGTACTTCATGGGAGCAATTTGGATCAAATATTGCATCTGCTATGGTGGGATTGGCTACAGATCGTGTTTTCAATTTTTCAAGGCTGATTCTAGATGGCATGCTTTCGCACATCACTCATGGATCAAAATGGTTAATGTATCCCTGGTTTATTCAAGTTTTTCTGAACAAACAACTTGCTGATGTACCAAAACCTACAGATTTACTTCCTGTTATTGTACAACAAGCAAAGATTTTTACCTTTATGGCGAGAAGAAGTGACTTATTCAGAGGTCCAGATACTCCTTTAACTACTTCCATGATGGAAGTTGTTCAAGCTGTTAGAGCTGATGCTGAAGATGATGAAGACAGTGAAGGTATTGCACCTGCAAGTACTGCATCTGCAAGTACTGGTTCTCAAAGTGTTGCATCTCCAGAAGGTGCTGCATCTCAAGAAGGTACTGCAACTCAAGGTACTGCTTCCCCAAGTATTGAAGTTCAAGAATAAGTTGCAGGTTCACCTTCTCCATCTCCACAACAATCTATTCATGATTCTCAACCAGAGGAATATTCACCAGTTCAAGGAGATGCTTCTCATACTCTCTCACCTATAGGGTTAACGTTGGATAATTATGTTTTGACAAGGAAGTTGGTCAAGTTTAAAAAGACTACTGAGGCTCAAGCAAAACAGATTAAGAGGTTGATGCTCAAGTATAAGAGGTTAAAGAATTTTGTTACGCCTTTTATCAAACGTTATCGCTTATGGGTTAAGGAAGAACACAAGCGCCGAAGGCAATTTAAAAAGAAAACCAAAAGCAAAAGGTTTCTAAACCATCTTCTGTCCAATTGGGGAGGAATTTAGAAGAAAAGAATTTGAAAGAAGATGTTAAGGAGAAAGAACCTCAAGGTACTGAGGAGCATGTTGTCATTGAAAGTACTGAAGAAGAAAGGTCTGAAGATCAAGGTACTGAACAACAAAGTACTGCTTTCACTGGAACTCACAGACAAGAATTGGTTACACTAAGAGTATTAGACTTTGAAGAGGAAGCTGGTCCTTCAACTATTCCACATGAAGAACAAGCTGGTCCTTCAACAACTGCTATACCAGAAGAAGCTGATACACCTCAAAGAATACATACTGCAAGTGATGATGAATTTATTGCAACTATTTTGCATGATTTATCAAAGCCAAGGGTTGTTACTATTCCAAGAGTGCAAGAAGAGGAACAATCAAGAGTTTCTCAACCTGCTATTGATCCTAAGGATAAAGGAAAAGGTGTTTTGGTAGAAGTAAAGAAGAAGAAACCAATTTAGCACAGTTAAGAGCTGCTCAAGATGCTTTGAATGAACAAGCAGCTAGAAAGATTCAAGAAGAAATAAATGCTAAAGATAGAGAAGCTAAGGAAGCTGAAGAAGCTCAGAATAGAGAAGCAGCTAAGAAGTTGCAAGAGGAATTGAATGCTGAAGCTAGTGAACATTTAAAGTCACCTGTTCCTGTTTCTTTTATGCCTAGAAAACCAAATCTTGCTAAAGAAAGGAATGCAATGATGGCTTATTTGAAAAGTCGAGGATATAAAGGATTGGAGAAGCTGAAGCATGTTGATATGAAAAGAATATATGATGCTGAGACAGAAGCTTATAAGAAGGATGTTGCAAGTATTAAAGATTATAAAGATGAAGCTACTTGGACTGAAGCAGAAAGAAAGAAAAGTTTGAAAAGAAAAAGGAAAAGAAGTTGAAGATAAACAGTTTTCAAAGAAAGAAAAAGTTGAGTTAAGATCTGAAACTAAGGATGAATTAAGAAATTATCTCAGAATAGTAGATTTTGAATATTCCAGAGAAGATGCTGACATGAAGATGAACAGATCTCAGATTACTACTTTTGAAGTTGTGGAATCTAAAGATGGAAGCTATCTGATGTTTCATAGAGAAGATGAGAGCTTCAGAGTGTTCAACAGACTATGGGATTTATTGCATATCATAGATAGAGTGGATCTATTCTATTTATATCATGTGGTGAAAGAATATTTTGAACGTCATCCATCAGAAGGAATTGGTTTGGTTTTACTTGGAGATCTCACAACTGCATGGGAAACTGATGAACAGAGTAGTGATGAAATTTGGAAGAATCAAGAGAGCTGGGAAATTGTTTGTTGGAGATTTTTTGAAGAATCTGGAGTTCATGTTCTAGAGCTGGAAAATGGCACAATGATTCACATGTTTGCTGATAGAAGATATCCTCTTTCAGTTGATCTTATGAGGAGGATGCTAGAGCATGGAATGGAGGTTGAAGAGGACAATGAAATTGCTTGTATGGTCATCAATTTGTTTATCAACTGGACTACTATTGCAGAAGATAATGAATAACTGGTATGAGACTTACTTGAATAAATTATTTTTTGATAAATCAGTACTTTATTCAAAGTACTGCTGATCAAACAGTACTTTAATCAAAGTACTGCTTGCAGCTTTTAACCAGTTAAGTGATTTTTGAAGAAAACTTTTGTTAAGTAATAAATATTTTGAAACAAAGTTTGAATAAATGGTTTTTGAGATGATAATATAAATAGGTTATCAATCCACCATGGTTACAAAAGGATTGACTAATCCATGAGCAAACGGCTCTGGTAAAGATATATCAAATCCGTTTTTAGTTGACAACTTGCTAATAAGTTGGATGGTAATCAACTCACCATATCAGTAATGTGAAGAGTTGGCTAGCCCAAAAGAAAATGGCTTTTGGAAAAACCATTATACGGTAATTAGTTCACCATGATGAAAGAACTAACTAGTCCAGAAGGGTACAGCTTTTGGTAAAGACAAATCAAATCTGTTGATAGCTGATGATTTGCTAAAAATCATATGGTTATCAGTGTACCATGGTCTTACACACCAAAACATTTGGCTACTCCAGAGTTAATGGCTTTGGTAAAGAGATCTAAATCCATTAAATTTTCAATGATTCACATCTCACAGGAGTTAACACACCTGGAAATGATGAGAATAGTTTGCGAATTAAACTGAATTAATGTACAAATTGTCATATGTTGCTGTGTTGCTGAAAAGATGGAGCTTGCTGGATGATGCTGTAAAAGAATATTTCTAAAGATACTTTGACTATGCACAGAAACTACAAAGATACAATCCAAAGACAAAGACACAATCTGTTCTCAAAGATGAAGCTGATAAAGATAAATTTACAAAGGAACTTGAAATCAATCAAGTAGAATTCAAGTTAGGGGAGGATTGTTGGGATATGAAAGTGCTGAAGATTGACAGAGTGTTACAGAAAGATAAAGTACTGTAAACTATAAAGTACTTGAAAAGTCAAAGAGTCAAAGTACTACTTAATGATAAAGTCAAAGTACTGCATACGAGGTCAAAGTACTGCAAGATCAAAGAACTGTTTTATTGATTTATAGAAAGTCTTGTAATTCTAGAATATTCTATGTTAGATTACTTGACGTACAAGGATACAAATTGTAAACCGACTAGGGTATCCTTGAGCCTATAAAAGGACCCCTAGATTCGCATAAGATGTACGTGATTTTATTAGAGTTTTAGAGAGAAGTTCGATATTATTAGAGTTGTTAAAGATCTGCATAATAAGCAGAGTTATAGTTATTAATAAAATCGTTTATTGTTAAAGTTATTCTTCTTAGCTTTGTTAAATAAATTCCGCATACTTAATAGAGTTTGATCAGTGTTTCTCTGTTAATAACTTAGGATTTATCCGAGGTTATTAAACCTTAACAAGCTATTTAAGTTAGTTTGGTTAGAGTACATCGATCCAACAGTACGTGGCTTCTACTTACTATATTCGATATATACTTCATTGGTTTGCTCGTACTACTCTTAAGCTATTGAGATGGCTGAAATAGTGAATATGTGATGGGTCATGGATGATTATCTCTAGTGGATCAGTAAATTGGTGATTCACATTATGAGTATATACTGGTTAGTGTTGTTTGTTTGAGAAAAATTTTCTACTGCTAATGTTGTTCGATATACATTGTTTCCGCTGCTTATATCATTCGATATCGGTCAACACATGATTTTTGGTTCTCGGATTTGAAGTTTGGATGATTTACACACACAAGAGGAGATTGGAATTTGTTCTTAAAAGTTTTAAAAAGCTCGTATTTGGTTTTTGTTGAAGAATTGATTACGAAGAGGATTATTTGTGACTTATTTGAAGGTGAAGTGGATTTCTTAGATGCGTGTTCTTATTTTTGTGCATTCTTATTGTGACAAAGAATTGACAAAACACTTGAAGGAGTTACGTTATTGTGCTCAGTGATTATTGTCAAGAGATTGCGGTCTCCCTATACATGAGTATACGTTCGGAGTCATGTGGTTTGTACAAGACATAAGACATACGTTTGGGTTATTCTACTTCTTCAACAAGTTTGTTATATTTGGTTTTCTTCACAAGTGATCATTACAAGGAGCTTACAGATTTGAAGAATCAAAAAGATGGTTAACACATGGGTTTCGGGGGAAGCTTATTGTTCAATGTTTAACCATCTACATGCATCATTCGAGGGGAAGATTTTTACTCTTGTAATTCATTATTATTACTTTTGGTTTAAGTATCTAGTGTCTTAAGTTCATTTTTAGTTGCGGAAAACTTCATGGTGGGTAATTTGAGACATTAGATGGCTGAATTGGAAGTGTGGTGATGATTTGTGATGGTCAAGATCAAAGTTGCTTATATTTGCGGTTCTCCTAATTGAAGATGACAAAAAGGGGAAGAATATTTACATAGAAGATTGCAACTTGAAGATTCTTGGTGATTGTATATTTAAGGGGAAGTTTGTTTATCTTTCATGACATACTTGTTCGTGCTTATTTGGTTTTGTCATTATCAACTAGGGGAAGATTGTTGGGAACTATATTTAAAGTTGATAAGACAAAATACATGAAACATGAAGGATTATTGAAGACAAAGAAAGACAAGGGACCTACTTGCTAAAGAAGTATTTATTATCTAGTCCCTTGTAGTCATTTGTAACCCTAGTATCTTTATTATATAAAGAGATACATGGAATTAGGCTTTATAAGAGTCAAACAATGTAAACATCAGACAAAGTGTGTGTGTGTGTGGGAAAACCCAGGCGTGGGATGCTTAGGGTTTTGGTGAATGTCAACATATAGTGTTTAGCCTCAAGGATCATTGATCCCTGTTAGATTGTAACCGTCTTAGAGTTGATCGTCTAGGATTGGGGCTGTAGATGTGTTTTGTAGAACACATGATGATGACGAAGAAACCTGATTCGCTCCCAGACGGTCAAGTTTTATCACACAAGCCAGCCACTTGTGAATGGCCGACCGTAACAAACTTAAAACAGTCCGGAAACGAATGCAATGAAGATCAGGGGAGTATAGGGTTTCCCCGGGTCGTTATGTCTCAGCGAGCTATGCGATGAATCACCAAACGAATAGTGATCGAGAGATTTGAACGGAAAAGAGGGATTAGATTAATTATACCTAAGGAAAAAGTAAATATATTACAAGGGCTTAAATGCAAATTAAAGAGAATTAAAAAGATAAAAAATATTAAATAAACGCTATCACTATTTGCAAAATGATGTTTTTGATTTTTCTGTTTTTAAAACTTAAATTAAAAAAACTACGCGACGTACAAAAGAAAATGTAAATCTTAAAAAATAAAAATCCTAAAAATATGAAAATAAAATTTTTACAAACCTAATGATAAAAGAAAATTTATAGAAAAAGAAAATTATTTTTATAACTATTTAATTAATTATTATTAATTAAAAACTAATTTTAACTATTTAATAATAGCCTAAAATACAAGAAAATGTAAAATAAAGCTAGAAAAATAAAATTATGACTTAAAAAAATCTAAAATAACAAAAGAGAATTTTCAAAACTATTTTTGTATTTTTCTGATTATTTTTGTATTTTCTATGAATTAAAAACTATTAAAAACTAATTAAATTACTTAAAAATACAAATTTAACTAAGAAAAATCTGGAAAAATATTTTTTTTGACTTTTTATATTTATCTTAACTTAAGAAAAATGAAAAATTATTTTTTTGAAACTTTTCTGAATTAATTGTATTAAAAGCTATTTAAAAATGCTTAAAAACTGATTTAAATGGAGAAAAATAGTAAACTAACCTAGAAAAATCTGAAAAATTCAAGATAAGTCTAAACTAATATTCTAAAGCTGATAAAAATATAAAAACAGAGGGTTGTGTGTGAGAAAATGCAACTGCTATGCCAAGTGCTTATAAATAATTAAGCACTTAAAATAAGCCAATAGCCACAAATAAGCACCAACTTGATACAGAAGCTCTAATATGCTAAAAGAACTCAAAAGCAACTTATAACAACTATCTTAAACTACTTGAATGCAAACTGCTAAGATTTGGTGAATTGAGCTTATGAGCTAAAAGCAGTTTGAGGGGTCTACTTTAAGCTTAAGCACAAGCTACAAAATAAGCTGAAAATGAAAACCAGAAGTGGGAACCTACACTAGACCTGGCCAAGTACTTAAAATCCAAAAACCAGACCTAGACAAGCTCAATTGAGCTCTGTGCAAGGGCTGCACAAACTGCACAACACCTGTGCAGTTCAGTGCCCTGTGCACAGGGCATATACGCCCATTTTGACAAGCTCATTTGGGGCTTCTAAAAAAATGCTAAAAATCTATAAAAATCCTAATAAGAAACTAGACCAGATGAGCTTTTTAAAACCAAAATTTCACTTGATTTGATTCAAGAATGAATCAATGAAAATTCATCCCAGATGGGCTCAAACCAACTTTTCCAAGTTTTGACTTTTGAAGTAAAAATGAAATGTTGACTTTTGTGAGATTTGAACTCAATTTTTGGACTGATATTGATATAATATGATGAAATAAACTTAATAAAAAAACTATATCTATGTATTTTTGCCAAATTTGAAATATGGAGGACCAAACTTGTAATTTCTCAAAACTTTTGACATTTTTCACCAAAGGACTAATTTTGACAACTTATGATTTTAAAAGGACCTTTGGTGATTTTTCTTTTGAAATTATGTGCTCAGGGACTATTTCTGACAACTTTTGAAACTTGGGGGACTGAAACTGCTAATTATGCAAACTTAGCTCATTTTTCATCTGATTTTGAACATTTTGCATCTGAAACATATAAAATGCAATTTTGGAATATTTTCAGTATTTTGATGCATTTCTGAGCATTTTTAAACGTTTTGCAGTTCAGATTTAACCAAAAATGATGAGTATTTACACACTCATCAATCCCCCACACTAAACTATTGCTAGTCCCTAGCAATCTTTTGAGAAAAACTTAATGGATTTGAATCTCTTTACCAAAAGCCATTACTTCTGGAGTAGCCAAATGTTTCAGTTCAAGTAAATACTATGGTACACCGATAACCATGTGATTTTGAGCAAACCACCAGCTTCCAACGGATTTAATTTGTCTTTACCAGAAGCCGTTTGCTCTGGACTAGCCAACTCTTAGATAAATTATCAATATTATCTTTGGTGAGTCGATTACCAATTATGGTTTTTCCACTGCCTTTACCACAAGCCATAAACTTGCGGGCTAGCCAACTCTTCACTAATTAAAGATATGGTGAGCTGAATACCATACAATTTTGGGCAAATTGCAAGCCGTCAACGGATTTGAGATATCTTTACCAAGAGCCGTTTGCTCCTGGATTAGCCAATCCTTTTGTTCATTAGACATGGCGGACTGATAACCATAAGATGAGTAAGTGCAAAACACTTACTCCAAAAAAAAATTTTGGCCAAAAATGGGGGAATTGGGTGGATAATTACATGATAAAATTCGTGAGAATTCCCCCCCCCCCCCCACACTTAGAAATGAATATTGCCCTCAATATTCAAAGTACCGGCGGTTATGCCGAAACAAAGAACGTGAAAGGGAAATACTACGGCCATTATTTGAAAGATTTTTTTTTTTTTTTTTTTTTTTTTAGAAAACTTATATACAACAGCGGGGGGCAACTCCCCCACACTAGGGTGGTACACACGGGTGAAAACCCATGTAGTGTGCTACTGTTTTTGATTACCGAGTCGCTAGCTTGACTCGACCCCGAATTAATTGGTTCATGGGGAAGCAAAGTGGAAGAAACAATCTCCATCGGACTTTCATTCAAGATGTTTGGACAAACATTTGAAGCACGTGAAAGTTCCACACCGACGAGATATACATAGACAGATCCGGCTCACAGATGATAAATGAAAATGCCGGGGTCAAAGATAGTGTCTTCATTCCCGAATGAGTGAAGATGGAGAGAAATCACAAGATATTTGAGGAAAGGAAGAAAGATTTTGATAACAATCAGGGTCCATTCTTCATCCTCAAATGTAGACATATCGGGAGGAAGGGTGAGGGTAGTATCATTAATAAGCAAACTCGTATGATAGAGTACACCTTCCTCCGAGCCAATATCATCCTCAAGATCAAAATAGAAATGATCATGTTCCGGAGGAGATATGTCATGAGAGAGTTCACCGGAGAACTCTTCATGAAGAGAATCATTCACATGAAGTGAAATCGTGAACTCTTGTTCCATTGTGGGCTCATCACTATCCTCGGTCTGAGTATCAAAGAGTGGATTCTCATAAATTAAAGTGAATTCAGAGTCGAATTCAAATAGAGGATTAGTGAAAGTAGCTTTGAATGTTTCGGGAACAAAGTGATCAACATTCTCTATTGGATTGTTGGGATAAGAAGTGAGTGAACGATCATTATAAGGGAGACTTTCAATCTCTCCCAGATCGGCTTCGAAATCAAAGGAATCATCATCACTTTCCGATGAAAGTGGACTGATGTGAGTGAGTTCACCGGAGAACTCCTCAAGAAGAGGGTCAGACTGTGGGAGTGATGCCTCAACATACTCGATGTTTCCATAGGAAGCACAATCGTCGCTACAATTGGAGAAAGTTTCAAAATGATCTTTTGAACACTCAAGAGGGGAAAGAGAATCACACATATGATCAGAAGTTCCCTGTGACTCTCTCGGGATTGGGACAAGGTTCTCAACACTAGACTTTATGAATTCGTCCGATTCCTTTTCAGGAACAGTGTCAAGATGCTCGTCCCCCATGTTTAGAGAGTGAGTGGGAGCTTCGGGTGTGATAGCAGTTGTTTGAGATGGAATCTCAACTGCTGGGATATCAACTGACTGAGGGAGTTGAGAAATATTATCTTTAAAAGGATAAAAACTCTCCTCGTCATCATCATATAGAGTTGCCTTAAGAAATTGGGAACGCCTTAGATCTGCATGCTCTAGGACCAATAATTCTTCCCTAGATTTACGGGCCTCTCGTTCTTCGGCAAGCAATTCTCCCATGGTCTTTTCACCACTCACTTGATTCTTAAAGTTACTAATCATATCATCAAGTGTTTTCATTGCGGTTTCAAAATTTTGGGAGATTTCTTGAGACAACGGCTCAGGTGGAGTTTGAACCGTATGGTGCTGTGGAGGTTGGAAATTGTCAAAACCGTGAGAGTCATGATTGTTACAAGGAAATGGATTCCCTATTTGACAATCAGAGCTGAAGTGGGGACCTCCACAGTACTCACAACAGTAAAACTGTTGAGTCTGGACTGGTGAATTGTATGGATATTGGTCATAACCAAAGTTCTGAGCATCACTGGAAAACTGTCCATAGACAAACGTGTTTCCCGATTGACACTCAAATCCTTGGTGAGGACCTCCACAAAATTCACAGCAGTTATGTTGATTATATGAAGATAAGTCGGGCTGTGGTGGGTAATTAGAAAAGTTTGAGGGGTCGTTAAATGAGTTCGGATTAGGATCATAATCAAATGAATTCCTCGAACCACAAAACAAACAACTCCCGTTATGAATATCATTACCACATTGTACACACGTACACCAACGACAGGGTGAACCAAAAAGAGGCTCACCACAACCGACACAAGGAATAAACGATTTCATTTGAGAGTTATGAGAAGGAATCAGTTTATTCAAAGAATCAACAAAACCAACATGGTGATCCGAATGACTATCAAGTCTCGAAGAGCATTTTGAAAAATCCGGAGGTGGGACAAGTGGTGTGCTCTGAGAGCTAGCAATTTCCACTACTTCCGTTATGGTCTCCTGTGTTTGAACGGGTTCATCGTAATCAATTCTGATTCTCGACCTTTTTTCATCGGCTTGAATTTGTTCAATTAGATTACGGGCTCTAAATTCAAAGAGATTGTCCTCGTAACCCTCGGTGGGTGCTTGAGGTAACACTAACATTCGAACGGGTTCGTCAACATTAGAACGTATTTCGGGATGTGGCGTGGGGTCGAAATAACTTTGAAAAGACTTTTTGATGGATAATTCGCACAAATCGCAAAATTCGCTTGAACTAGGCCTTCCACACCGCTCACACACGTACTTGTGACCATGATGTTGATCCTTTTCCATACACCGAAGATGATCGTCGTCATTAGAATTAAACATATAGAGGGTTAAGAAGAGAATCAAATGGTCATGAGGATAAAGATGAGTATTTTTGGATTTTTATAAGAAAATATATATAGATGGATGGTATGAACAAAGAGTGAATATTCAAATCACTAATCTGCTAAACGGAAGATAATTAGCACAACTCCCCGGCAGCGGCGCCAAAAATTTGATTCGCTCCCAGACGGTCAAGTTTTATCACACAAGCCAGCCACTTGTGAATGGCCGACCGTAACAAACTTAAAACAGTCCGGAAACGAATGCAATGAAGATCAGGGGAGTATAGGGTTTCCCCGGGTCGTTATGTCCCAGCGAGCTATGCGATGAATCACCAAACGAATAGTGATCGAGAGATTTGAACGGAAAAGAGGGATTAGATTAATTATACCTAAGGAAAAAGTAAATAAATTACAAGGGCTTGAATGCAAATTAAAGAGAATTAAAAAGATAAAAAATATTAAATAAACGCTATCACTATTTGCAAAATGATGTTTTTGATTTTTCTGTTTTTAAAACTTAAATTAAAAAAACTACGCGACGTACAAAAGAAAATGTAAATCTTAAAAAATAAAAATCCTAAAAATATGAAAATGACATTTTTACATACCTAATGATAAAAGAAAATTTATAGAAAAATAAAATTATTTTTATAACTATTTAATTAATTATTATTAATTAAAAACTAATTTTAACTATTTAATAATAGCCTAAAATACAAGAAAATGTAAAATAAAGCTAGAAAAATAAAATTATGACTTAGAAAAATCTAAAATAACAAAATAGAATTTTCAAAACTATTTTTGTATTTTTCTGATTATTTTTGTATTTTCTATGAATTAAAAACTATTAAAAACTAATTAAATTACTTAAAAATACAAATTTAACTAAGAAAAATCTGGAAAAATATTTTTTTTGACTTTTTATATTTATCTTAACTTAAGAAAAATGAAAAATTATTTTTTTGAAACTTTTCTGAATTAATTGTATTAAAAGCTATTTAAAAAGGCTTAAAAACTGATTTAAATGGAGAAAAATAGTAAACTAACCTAGAAAAATCTGAAAAATTCAAGATAAGTCTAAACTAATATTCTAAAGCTGAGAAAAATATAAAAACAGAGGGTTGTGTGTGAGAAAATGCAACTGCTATGCCAAGTGCTTATAAATAAGCACTTAAAATAAGCCAATAGCCACAAATAAGCACCAACTTGATACAGAAGCTCTAATATGATAAAAGAACTCAAAAGCAACTTATAACAACTATCTTAAACTACTTGAATGCAAACTGCTAAGATTTGGTGAATTGAGCTTATGAGCTAAAAGCAGTTTGAGGGGTCTACTTTAAGCTTAAGCACAAGCTACAAAATAAGCTGAAAATGAAAACCAGAAGTGGGAACCTACACTAGACCTGGCCAAGTACTTAAAATCCAAAAACCAGACCTAGACAAGCTCAATTGAGCTCTGTGCAAGGGCTGCACAAACTGCACAACACCTGTGCAGTTCAGTGCCCTGTGCACAGGGCATATAAGCCCATTTTGACAAGCTCATTTGGGGCTTCTAAAAAAATGCTAAAAATCTATAAAAATCCTAATAAGAAACTAGACCAGATGAGCTTTTTAAAACCAAAATTTCACTTGATTTGATTCAAGAATGAATCAATGA
This sequence comes from Chrysanthemum seticuspe, assembly GCA_019973895.1. Classification (NCBI taxonomy): domain Eukaryota; kingdom Viridiplantae; phylum Streptophyta; class Magnoliopsida; order Asterales; family Asteraceae; genus Chrysanthemum; species Chrysanthemum seticuspe. The sequence goes on along the minus strand of BPTQ01000006.1, from coordinate 272,764,410 downwards.
AAATTCATCCCAGATGGGCTCAAACCAACTTTTCCAAGTTTTGACTTTTGAAGTAAAAATGAAATGTTGACTTTTGTGAGATTTGAACTCAATTTTTGGACTGATATTGATATAATATAATGAAATAAACTTAATGAAAACTATATCTATGTATTTTAAACACAAAACAAGACTTTTGATTTCTAAAAATCCTAACAGTGAAGCAGTTAAGACAGTTTACCTATGATTTTGACTTTTACTGATTAGAAGTGCAAATAGATGAACTTAAAGATTATAACAGACCTACTAGGAACTACTACAATGCAACTTTACCACTTAACTAACCTCTGGATCAGATAACTCACTGCATCCAAACACCCCTTAATGAAAGTAATTTGAAGCTTAACCCACCAAATCAACTATCTGCTCTTTAATACTGTTATATCAATCTCATGTATGCATTTTTATTCCCACATGAATCAACCTTTAAACTAAATCTGATCTATTACTGCAAGAAAATCCTAGGTGCAAATTATACAGTTTACTACTTAGAACATGATGACAGAATTTGAAAATACTAATTAAGCCAAGTAGAACCAATAAGTCAAGCAGACTATCAAAATACTGAGATCACAAGATAAATGATAGAGTATGACAGCTAGCTAATCTATTTGTTCAAGTAATAAAGAAGAGGTCTAGTACTCACCCAAGCCTGCTACAATGCTTTGCTCACACTGGATCAATTCACCACTGTTCCACTGATAACTACCCAAGTAACTCTAGTTTCAACCCATTTCCTTATCCAAATCAGTAAGCTGAATTCATGCTTCTCACAATGACCAGTTTGACTTTCATTGACCAATTATGAAAATTATGCAATACCCATAGAAGTTGATCCACTTAACTTAAGTGACTTTAAAGAAGCTAAAACAAATTATCTTGAATCACTCAAACAGCTTAAAACTTAATTTCGACAAAACATGATTTTGGCGGGAAACACAAAGAAAACATAAAACTGGAATTTGATTGCTAAAACTAATGAGTTGATACACAACTTACTTGTTCATTACATAAAAGCTTGAAACCCAGCTTAAAAGATTACATTAAAAGTTAAAACGATTACATGAATTTAAGTAAATGGTCTAAAAAACAGTGACACTTGCTTCTTCTTCCTTCTCTCTCTCTTATAGCCCTTACAAAGTTCTTCTCTTTCATTTATGGCCATTGATGTGAGTTGAAACGATCCTGGCCATTGATCCATAAATTTGGCGTCAAAATGAGATATAAACAGGGTCTGATAACTTGGGAAAGGGGAGGGTGTAATAAATGTTGTTTGGACAGTTGTGTTTGGAGGGGGGAAATATGGTGGGTGTGATGATGATGGAGGGGGGAGGTGTTGCAGGCTAGGTGATGATGAGGAAGGTAAACCCGTGAGCGGGAGTGGTTAAGTCAAATGAGTTTGACTGTGATATTAAAAGGGAAGGGTCAAATGAAAGGGGTCACAAGGGTTAATGACAGGGGTCACATGCAGTTTTGACAAGGGCCAAATGGGATTAAAGGTTTTAATTATCAAGGACCTTTGTTGCAAATTCTGAAAGTGCAAGGGCCACTTCTGCCATTTTGTCAAAGTTTCTCCAAGGGACTAAAAGTGACAGGCTCCAATAGTACAAGGACCAAACTTGACATTTTCAAAATTCCAAGGACTATTTTGCCAAATTTGAAATATGGAGGACCAAACTTGTAATTTCTCAAAACTTTTGACATTTTTCACCAAAGGACTAATTTTGACAACTTATGATTTTAAAAGGACCTTTGGTGATTTTTCTTTTGAAATTATGTGCTCAGGGACTATTTCTGACAACTTTTGAAACTTGGGGGACTGAAACTGCCAATTATGCAAACTTAGCTCATTTTTCATCTGATTTTGAACATTTTGCATCTGAAACATATAAAATGCAATTTTGGAATATTTTCAGTATTTTGATGCATTTTTGAGCATTTTTAAACGTTTTGCAGTTCAGATTTAACCAAAAATGATGAGTATTTACACACTCATCAAAACCTTAATAATAACAATGATAGCTTGATTATTCCGCTGTGCATATATATTGTTCATTGTTATTTGTGCTTTATTGATAATCCTAGATAAGGTCTAAACAACCTAGAGCATCGATTCTAACAAACTATGATCACGTTGGCATGTTTTTATAGTGGCTGTAGCAATATTGGAAGGCTTGATTTTAGTAGTCAAATTCCTAATTTGAAGCCTTTTCATTATGTAGCAGTAGCAATATTAGTGGGTTGTTTATTTTTTTGCAATTATTATGTTACAACATTGGGCTGTTACTTTTTTATTCATGAAGATTGTTATGGAAGATTACTTTAAAACGTTGACTTACTTTAACACATGAGACTTCCTTATATTAGTAAGTGTGTTAGCTTATACTTTTAAAGACTTCCTTTTATAGGAAGTCCTAAATGCATTATTAAGTAGTAAGATAAGATAGTGGGGTTGTGAGATGAGAATACAACTTGACTAAAAATACAAACAACAAAACACAAATAAACTAAACACTTCTTGTGTTCTTCCGTGTATTAGTTGATCACCATAAATGAATTGTTTTTAAGCAAACACCATAAATGAATTAAAACTAGGTACTCATCAAAGGTTTTATGTAAAAAAGTAATGCAAAGATTTAATGCTTGTAATATGTTTGCAAGGGGGTAATTTGAAGGGTGGCCAAATGGGTTGTTTAAATAGGCAAACGTTTGAATCCGCGGATCTACATATTTCAACAAACGTTTATGGCCATTTTGAAATGTCATTTAACACTTGTTATCTTTATTTTCATTTAAGTTTGCTGAGAAAAGGTTAGGTCAAAGCATGTTTGATGTCTTCTCAAAGTGTCGAACACTCGATCATCAAAATGGCAAATGATCAATTTAATGCAGTAACACATTTGATGCTTTCCTATTTTGTTTTTTATTATTATAAAATGATAGATCCATATTTCAATAAAATATGAGATTTGAATCATATCTTTAATTGGAAGATTTTTGCTAATTATCAAATTTAGTTTATAAATCATTATGATTTAAATAAAGAATTTATAAAAGAGTGATGCAAGTGTCTAATATATATTTTATAAGTGAATACAAGTGTTAAGATGTATTAGATGAAAACGATGCTAGTTTTTTTATAAGAGATAAGAACATATTTGACCATTAAGCTATTTTACAAAATCATATCATATCTTGGGTGATTTAAATGATAACTATTGTTTAAAACATGTTTAATTAAACTTTTACGTAATGCTCTTTTATATTTACTATCATCAAAACGTAAAGAAATCGTTAGCTTGAAATGAAGTTTTTATGTAATTATATGTATTAACTTATCCCACAGGTATATAAATGGGAAAGTATATACTCCTTACGTCATAAATTACTAGCAGGGTACCCGCGCGATGCGGTGGCGGGTACTCTGTGACTAAAATTTTCAGCGAACAAATGTTATTTTATTTTGAGTTGCTTGATTTCAGATTTATGTTTTGAAAACTTAATTAGATTGTACATTGTGGTTAAAGAGTTGTATATTTTGGTGAAGAGTTGAATTAAATTGTGTATTAGTTGCATGTATTGAATAGTGTGTTTTAATTTTATTTGTATTTGTACATTGTGCTTAGATAATTGTATATATTTGTGATGGGGTGTATTAATTGTATGTATATAAGAAATAGTATTTGCTTAAAATCAACTGTGCTTTACATAGTTGTACATTATGTTTTATAAGTAGTATTTGCTTAAATTATAATTTAGAAAATCTTAAGCTCATAAATAGGAGAGAGTGTTAACCCTCCATTATAAGTAGTATAGATAACATCAGTTTATATATTTTGTTTATTGTGCACAGTTCAAAATAAGTCGAAATCATTACACAGTACATCAATTATATATCGTGTTGATTTTTAAAAAGCATTTTAAATGGTCGAAATATAAAAGTAAACATTTATTTTGACTTTTGAGACACATTAAAATCGAAAAGATGAACTTATAATTAGGACGGATTAAGCAATTTTTTTATCTACGCAAGACCATTTATGTAGCTTATTAAACATTTGACGTTTGGTTTAAAGGTTTGGGTATGAATGAATGACATTCAAACTATTGTAGTTGTTTGGTTTAAGGATTTGGTATTCAAAAATAAAAATCAAACCTTCAAATAGGCATTATCAAAACCCACTAAAAGTAGTGGGTTTGCAAACCTATTCTCGTTCCAATACATATAGTTATTCCCCTTAAAGAAACCAAACGCCCTGGTAAATTCGCATTTTTAGTCGCTGCAGTTGCATTGGTCGGTTTTAGCAATAGTCTTGAGTTTGTCTTTGAATACTTTATTGGTTTTTCTTTGACTCCAGTTTTGTAACTTTGGTAGAGGTTTCGTCATGATTTCGATTGCATGACTTAACTAAAGTTTATTTTAACTGTTATGCATCGCAATAAATTAATTGTTTCACATTTTTCAAATATAAACACTTTTGAACGAGGGCCTCTTTCAGGTATGCGAATAAACTAATGCACGGGATTTTAAAATTATTGAGAACTCACATTTTAAAATGGAGGTGGTTTTCACGTTTTTTATCTTGAATTAGGTAGTTTTTGTTTTTTAAAAAGAGTGTTTTAACGGCCTTTGAATCTGAACCGTTCAGACGCGGTCAAATAATTTGACCGTTCAGACAGTTTTTTTTTTTTTTTTTTTTTTTTTTTTTTTTTTTTTTTCGCGTTTAGACGAAGTCAGAGGCAGTAAGATCTTAATGGTCTAAACTTGAGAGGAGTGACTTAATGCCTATTGTTGCCTCTTTTTGACACAAAAATAACCAAAATAAAATTTTGTACGAGCAAGCAAATGTGCGGTTCAAACATGAGTTTTTTTTCCCGTTCAGATGCGGTCAGATTCAGACATTTACGCCTCAGATTCATATTCAAATGTGCGGTTCAAATTCAGAGTCTCTTAAAAAACAAACACCACCTTAGACACTTAATTGTACAAGCAAATAGAGTGTTGTATAACTATGTAATGCACAGAATAGAGTGTGTCGTCATTCAAAAACATATATGTGCAAATCAATTCTTTATTAAAAAAAAAAAAAAAAAAAAAAAAAAAAGAAAAAAAAAAGAGGGGGTTATTTGTACCCTCTAAATAGATTTTGGCACCTCCTTATCTTCTTCTTTTTTTTTTTATTACAAAACCACATAACTGAAAATACGAAACATAAAATATGAAATTTTATAAGTCAAAAGTATTAAAGGAGGGTGGTTTGACACGATCCAATAGGGGTGCCAATAATACCACCATCAAAAAAAGAGACCTATAGATGATGTTTTTGTTGGGTTTCGAAGTCCACCTAGTCTTGTCACTGAATTATGTTGCAAATTCTTTTGTGACACATTTTTGTTTTTGCTAAATTGTTGATAATCTGTAATATTGACCCGAGTAACAAGCTTTGTCACTGACTTAACTTGATAAATGTCCATTTATATGAGAGAACATGAATTTTTTTTTGAAAAGGTTTTTAGAGAATCCACCGAGCTATGCACCTAAAATTAGCCCAAAGTTTTTGCTTGAGGTTTGAATCTGAGTCTCAACTATTTCAGACACCCACCATTAGGCTAAGTATGTGACCAAATATCAATAAAAGGTGACATATACAATTTGTAAAAAAATAAAATAAATAAATAAAATAAAATTTTGAAGTAAAAATGGTGCAAAACAGTCCTGCAGAGGATTAAAAATTATATAAGATTTGGCTAAATTAATGAAATGCATATAATATATAGACTAAAATACACCGTTGGTCCCTAAACTTGGCAGGGTGCATCGCGATGGGACAAAACTCGGCCTTTTCATCGCCATAGGTCCAAAACATGGCCATTAAATGCCAGATTAGTCCTTTGACAAAGTCAAAGTCTGATTTTTGTTTTCTAGTTGAGGGTATTTTAGTCCATACACATTTATACTTTTATAACACATTTACATTTTACCCCTTCATCTTTATATCTTTTTATCAGCTTTAGATTTCTGCTTCAAAGATTAGATTATTTGGCCACATCAAGCACTAGCAGTAATCTAATCTTTACTGCTAGTGGTGTGATTAGATTATTTATCCACCACTTTGAATCAATCCCATATTTCCTTAATTCAATTAAATCCAACATGTTTTTAAACTATTTTCCAAATCAGTATCATAATCAACAAAGCAATAACGTCTCAAATTACACAATCGAATAATATTTTAATTGACTTTATTGGCGTTAGGATTTTAGCATTATTTGAAGTTTGGTTAAGATCAGTTACATGATGAAGATCGAGGATCTAGATTTAGATGATAATTCTAATATTGATCGGACGGTTGAAAATAATGATTATGGAAAGCAGATGATCGTGAGCGTTGAGGCTAAGAAGGTCTTGGTTGGTGCTGGAGCTAGGATATTGTTTTATCCCACTCTTTTGTATAATGTTTGCAGGAATAAGATTGAGTCTGAGTTTCGTTGGTGGGACCAAGTCGATCAGGTCTAACATCATTTCTATATGTTTTTTTTTGAAGTTATTGTTGTTATTTGATGTTTTTTAAGGAGTTTAGGGTTGATTATTAATGATCCAGCGGATTGCTTTTTTTTAGCGAAATAAGGGAGTGTTTGTTTCAGCTTATCTGGCTTTGGGCTTATGTTTAATAAGCTCACTTTTGTGGCTTATTTTGAAACTTTTCGGCTTATTACGACCTAATAAAATTAACCTTGAGTAAGGTTTTGGTGAATAGAAAGAGTGTTTGACTATCTAATATAAGTAACATGTTTCTAGTGATTAAGTAAAATTTTATAGATTGCTTATTGGATTAGTTTTGTTGATAATGAGTAATATATACTATTAAAATCTGACTGGTTTTGAAGTAATTGATACTTGAATAGTTGGAGTAGTTGATAATTGATACTTGAAAATGTGTTGATGGTGGTAGTATAGTTTTATGGTATGTCTCAATGTTGATAATTCATGGTAGTATATACATGCCTAACAATAATACTCTAAACCCACGCGACCTCACTAGGATAATTGATACGTGATAATTCATCATTTTCAAAAATGGCGTGTGCTCGAGCTTTGTTAATGGTTGTCTTAGTGTTCGTAATAGCATCGAATTCATTATTGGTTAATGCAAACTTCCCGAAAAGTATGTATTTCAATTGGGGTGCTCATCATTCTTCGATTCCTGGCTTTGGTGAGAACATCTAGCTTGTTTTAGACCAAACTTCAGGTATACAGAATTTAACTTTATCTCTCTTTGTTACGAGGTATAAATCACATTTCTAGATTATAAATGGTCTATACTTTTACTAACAGGAACTTGCATACAATCAAAGAAGGAGTTCTTATATGGAAGTATTGAGATGCAAATCAAGTTGGTTCCGGGGAATTCTGCTGGAACTGTAGCATCGTTTTATGTAAGCACGAGAATAACTCATAAGATGCTTCATAAGAATATAACGACTACATACTATGTAAAATAACAATGAAGACTAATTTCTTATGTTAAGTGCTATTGATTGTGACAGTTGTCTTCTATGGGTGGCAAACATAATGAGCTTGATTTTGAGTTTTTGGGGAACTTGACGGGAAGGCCTTACACGGTGCACTCAAATTTCTTCCTTCAAGGTAAAGCAGAAAGAGAGCAGGAGTTTCATTTATGGTTTGACCCAACTGCCGATTATCACAACTACACCATTCACTGGAATCCTATTGAAGTTGTGTAAGTAAACCAGCTCAAAAGTCTCATTAGTCTTCATACTAAAAGGCTGTTATATACATGTTTTAATTATATTTGATCTTTTTAATGTATTGCAGATGGTATATTGATAGCATACCAATTAGAGTCTATAAAAACTATGAAAGTGAAGGAGTTCCATACCCAAATGAACAAGGGATGCGAGTATACTCAAGTTTATGGAATGGCGATAACTGGGCTACAAGAAGTGGACTAGACAAAATCGACTGGAATGCTGCACCTTTCGTGGCTAATTACCGTAGGTTCAGAGCTAGAGCTTGTGAGTGGAACGGGCCTAAAAGCATTAGGAACTGCGCATCTACCAGCACAGCCAACTGGTGGACATCTCCTGTTTACAAGCAATTAACAAGAAGTCAACGAGATCAACTCAAATGGGTACGAGATAACTACATGTTGTACAACTACTGCACAGATACCTGGCGTTTTAAAGAGATGCCACCAGAATGCTCCAAACCACAGTACTAACCGTTAACAAGATCAAGATTCAAAATTGTCTCCAATCCATTCATGATTAGTTATTTTATAGCACTATATCAGATTCCAATATTTCAAGATTCTTTTATTGTTCTCTGGTTTACTATCCTTTATAGCTATTAATTTTTCATTTCATAAAGAAGTGTCGCACCGAAATATTCGCACCGAAATATTCGCACCGAAATTTCTGATTTTAAGATGGTTAGGTGTTAGATATAGGATTTCACAAACACATTAAACCATAACCATGTGGGGCGTTAACAATGTTTAGAGAGAGAAAGTTCTAGTGAGAGAAAGGAAGAGAGTTAGGAACTATGTGAAACAAAGAAAAATGGTATTGAAGCTCCAACCCTCTACCTTGGGAGGTAGAGGGTATTTATAGTTTCTTACAAACAAACGCCACCTACGGGCTGTGGATCAGGCATACAGTGGGTAAAGACCCGTCCGTCCTCCACGGTGTTACTTAACTAAATACTACTTAACATAAAATAACTACGACTACGAGCTTTCAAACGATTACATATACTTGAGGTGACCGATTCTTTAATACCTGGAATTTCTAATTCCTAACAGTCTCCCCCTAAGGGAGGTCACCTCAAACACACATTAAAATTACATTGAATACCAACAGATATTACATTGAGATTGTTCTTGGATTCTTGTCCATGTCCTTTGTTCTGTAGCTCGTAGTCTTTGATTCTTCATTATTGCATGTTTGGATAATCTGAGTGGAGGTCTTTAACTAATCCACGTGATACTAAGTTTTGAGCCGGCTTTGAGATCATCAGCCACATTAAATCTCTGACTCAACCTTTGTGGTGTTGGTAATTAATGATGTTGTGACTTTTGGACCGACATGCTCACATTCTGGATCATGATTTATTCTTATCAGAGTAGCGGAAGCTTTCGTTGATTCATGACATTGGCAGCAGCGTAGCAGAAGCATGGAGTGAAAATATCAGAGTCATTGATGCACCAATCATGATTTCTTTAGATATGAATGTGTTGTGTGAGCATGCGGCTATGGATTGACCGCTCTATTCTGATCAGCTGCAAACGTCGGGGTGTACCTGCATAAGACAGTTAGCAATAAAGCGCACGAAAGTGTCTTTGATCACTTTCGATGAATTGAGGTACACGGCCCACGGTTCCCCGTTGATCAGTACAAGTACTGCCTGTGATCAGGTATAATTCCTAAGAATTCCCTTGACAGGGTTTCGCAGCTGCTCTAGCTGTTCTCAAACCGGAGCGTCTCAAAGAAGACAACACGGAGTGAGTGAACCAGCGAATAGAGATTCACTGATTGATGAAAAGAGATTTGAAAAACAATCGTGTATCGCTCAATATAAATTGTTTTTGCAATACAACGAAGTTTTAGTGAAAAATCATTTATCAATCATAAACACCTTTTGATTTGAAATAATTGTACACGGTCGATGTGCTTAGAGAAAAGAGTTTTTAAACACAACAACCGGTTTTTTAAAGGCATCCGTCAATCCATTTTCTTGGACCTGGATTGATTCAATTTTGAATCGCTCCACTGATGAGGTCCATATGACACAATCAAGTCTTGGCAATACCACAAGGATAGTGCGTAGGACTCATAAGATATAATCTCACATTCCACATTGTGTGAAATAGTGAGTCTTCAAGAAATAAGTGTCCTAAAGAGATTAATTGATGATCTCGTGGCTCTAGACTCAATTAGTGCTCTTTTGGTTTCCTATGCCGGAGACTAGGGAGAGGGTCTCCTTCTTCAATATCAACAATCTCTAAGAGAGAGTCGATAGATTATGTAGGTTCCCCGTGAGAATGAAACAAGCCCTTTTAAGAGGAACTTGAGTAGCTTGGGAAGTTTAGTGCAGTGCGTCACTGGGTCCATGACGTCTTGTCTTCAATACCAGTGTTACCTTAGTAACCACCAGTAGTAAATGTATTGAACTCGGTTTCTGCCCTAAGGTTGAATAAAAAGGAGGGCTATTTCTTTTCACCCTTTTTCTCATTCAATTCTTTTTCATTCTTTAACCCCTTCAGTGCTTATCGAGACTTCATAACTAGAACCTTGTTGGGTTTGTTCTAGTACTAGCTCAATCTCAGTCCGCACACTTCCCATATCTCACTTTTCTCCTTTTTTCATCATACCTAAGGACTTCTACACTATCTAGTGGATTGTCCCTGGGTAGATCCCTCCGGTTCTGGCGGATCATGGGACCTCAACCTAACCTTATCAACCTTATATCACCATACATAAAGTAAAGTTGGTCGGTCTTTTTGGTATCGTTCATCTGCCATTGGAACCAATTGAAAACCATTTGAAAATCAATCAAGATACTTGTGATATAGAATCAAAGCACTTTGTATCTTAATTGTTTTGATATTTTAGAAATGCTCCCCCTTAACATATGCATAAAAATTTAGAATTTGTTTAGCACATGGAGGCAAGAGATCTTTGAAATCGTTAGATTGAGAATGAAAGGTCCAATCTTTTTATTAACATTTTCTAAAATGATCATCATCACTTCCTAATCAATTTGAGTAGATAAAACATTTTAAGGAAGGATGAGGTTTTCACAAGTTTGCTCCCCCTCAATATGTGCATAGATGTTTGAGAATGTTTTGCACATATTAGGAAAAGACTGCACATTGAGATAAATTGATCACGTTTCAAATATTTGTGGTTTAAGATAGATGCTCCCCCTCAACGTGTGCATGGAAAATTTGAAATCGTTTGTCACTTGCGGGGAAGCAAACATACTAATCACTTATGAAACCATCTATCGAATTATCAGTTTAAATCCAATTTAAATCACAAATTCTCCCCCGATCACAATTATCAAATCATTTGAGAATCGTGATCTCAATAGATTTAAATTGTTTTTGAAAGCTTTTTAAGGAGAATTGTGACTTGATTTTGAAAACGTTTTAACTGATAAGGATCGAATTTTGAGACTTTAGACTCCAAAGATTTAAACATGCTTGAATATCTTTTGAAAACAAACCATTGTTTGAAAAAAAATACACTTTTTTAATTAAAAATCAATCTCCCCCTCAATCAATGACATAAGTTGTTGATTGAGAGATAGATAGTTTTAACAACCGTTTAGTACAAATGATTTTTCAAAATTGAGTCCGAGTAATTTTTCAAAGCAATTCGTTTTCATTGGATAGTGAGATTTTTTTTTTTTTTTTTTTTTTTTTTTTTTTTTTTAGACTCAGAGCATGAGATTTGAAAAACAAGATAAAGTATGGCTCTGTTCTTTCTTTTTAACACGGGTTACTACCTGAAATGATAATAAACCACCATTTTTCTTCGACTCATTTTTTTTTTTTTTTTTTTTTTTATGAAAAACTATGTACATTCGATAAACATCTAAAGACCCGTGACATTCTTTGAATATCAACACAAAGTCCGTAGATGATATCGAATCGAGAAAAACATGACAAAATGACAATATTTTTTGAGGATTTTTCGAATTTTTCACATTTTTATGGATTTTGAAAGTTTTATAATTTTCTATTTGATTTTTGAAGGTTTTGTAATAATTTTTTTGCTCTTTTTTTTTTTTTTTTTTTTTTTTTTTGAAAAAAATATATACAAAGAGATAGATGAAGAAAGACCTTTACTCCTCGTCTTCCTCTTGAAGACGTTTGAGTGTTTCTGGTTGAAGGCTTTTCAAGCCAAGTCGTGGAAGAATAAACTCAAAACGTTCTCTTGGAAGAGCTTTGGTGAAGATGTCTGCTAACTGGTATTCAGTCCTCACAAAATAGAGTTCCACCACACCTTTTTCCACTTGTTCCCTGATGAAATGATGTCGAATGTCGATATGCTTTGCTCTTGAGTGTTGAACGTTGTTGCATGAGAGAGCAATAGCACTTTTATTATCACAGTACAGAGGGATTTTGTTGAATACAAAGCCATAGTCAGTTAATTGAGATCTCATCCATAGGATTTGAGCACAACAATATGACATGGCTATGTATTCAGCCTCTGTAGAGGAAATAGAAGTACTCATTTGCTTCTTTGAAGACCAGCTCACAAGCTTATCACCCAAAAACTGAGCACCTCCAGACGTACTCCGACGAGTATCTTGACACCCTGCATGATCTGCATCTGCATATGCTGTTAGTGACATACCGGTGTCCTTCGGGTACCAAAGTCCCATGGTGATGGTTCCTTGGAGGTACCAAAAGACCCGTTTAACCGCTTCAAGGTGCTTTTTGGTAGGCTTAGCCTGGTATCTAGCACACATGCATACAGCGAACAGAATATCAGGTCTACTGGCTGTGAGGTACATCAGGGATCCGATCATGCTACGATATTTCGTTTGGTCTACCATGATCCCTGAGTGGTCCTCATCCAGTTTTGTACGCTCAATCATGGGAGTGTCAACAGGGTCACTAGAATCAAATCCAAATTTCTTTAAAATCTCATTTGCATATTTAGATTGATTTATGAAAATGCCTCCGGGACTTTGTGAAATTTGTAATCCCAAGAAAAATGATATTTGTCCCATCATTGACATTTGAAATTTAGAACCCATTTCTTTTGAAAAACGGTCACACTCATCGGGGTCAGTCGAGGCAAATATGATATCATCAACATAAATTTGAACGTGAATTAAATGTTTGCCTGACTTTCTGGTGAACAACGTTGGATCAACTGCTCATTTGCTGAATCTGGTAGATAGAAGAAACTTTGATAGCGTATCATACCATGCCCTCGGAGCTTGCTTTAAACCATAAAGAGCCTTCTTCAAACGATAAACATGAGTAGGATGCTCTGGATTCACAAAGCCTTCAGGTTGGCTGACGTAGACGACCTCTTTAAGATCTCCGTTAAGAAATGCGGTTTTAACGTCCATCTGATAAACAACCATGTTCTTGCTAGCAGCATTAGCCAAGAAGATTCTGATCGCCTCGATACGAGCAACTGGAGCAAAAGATTCCTCAAAGTCTATCCCTTCTTCTTGACGATAACCTTTAGCCACTAACCTAACCTTATTTTTCAAAACATCACCATGCTCATCAAGCTTCACTTTGAAGATCCACTTAAGTGCACCGATCATAGCACAATCTGGAGCTGGTACTAATTCCCATACATCTAATCGATCAAACTCATGAATTTCATCTTGCATGGCATTGAACCAGCTGTCTTCATTCATAGCAGTTTTAACATCTTTAGGTTCGATCTTTGAGAGTACTGAGTTAAAGAAGCACCATAAGGCATCAGTGGCAAGCTGTTTACGAGTGGATACCGGACGAGAAGGGTTTCCAATGATGTTATCCAATGGGTGATCATGTGTCCATTTTCTAAGATGTTCATGTGGTTGTGGTTGTGGAACCGAAGTAGTAGAGTCGATGTCTCCTGATGAAGATGGTTCAGATGATGATTCAGGAGCAAATATATTTTCAAATGGAGCATCTTTGGGAGTAGCAAAGGGATTGACTTCATCCTGTGAATCAGAAGCATTTCCATGATGTACACTTGATGATTGAAGATTTAGTGATGAAACAGATTGGTCAGCAGCAGGCGCTTCTTGGCTTAATGACATAGAAGTTAAAGGGTTAATTTCATTGACAGGGATAGAAGCAGCCTCTGGTGATTGAATTGTCATATCATTGTTACTTGGCTCAAATTGTTCATCAAACATTGGATCAAACAGTTTCTTTAAATCATCTTCTGAGGGAGGTACATATGGAGTTGCTGATGAGGAGTTTGGTACACGAGATGAACCAATGGGACTGCTTTGAAGTGCGGGTCCTGAACTGGATTGTCCAGGAGCCATTTGACCGGTCAGCTCATCAAACGTGACGTGAATTGTTTCCATAATATTTTGGGTTCTCTTGTTGTAGATTCGGTAACCTTTTGTGTTAGGTGCATAGCCTACAAAAACTCCAATGTCCGCTTTAGCTCTCAGTTTTCCTAAATCTTGACCATCATTAGTTGGATAACATAAAGCACCGAACACACGAAGGAATGAAAGATCAGGTTTTCTGTTGTGGACAAGTTCATATGGAGTTTTTCCATGAGCAGTGTGAATCAGGGATCGATTTTGGGTGTAGCATGCAGTGGCGATAGCTTCACCCCAGAGAAACATTGGAACTTTTGAGTAAATCAGCATAGTCCTTGCGGCTTCCACAAGAGTTCGATTTCGTCTTTCAACTACACCGTTCTGTTGAGGAGTTCGAGGAACACTTCTTTGATGACTGATTCCAATACTTTCATAAAACTCACCAAGTTGTTTTTTAACAAACTCAGTTCCATTGTCTGTTCGGATGATTCTGACCATTTTGTTAAGACGAACCTGCAGCTGTTTGATGAGTTTGATGATGATATCTGGAGTTTCATCCTTTGTCTTTAAGAACTTTACCCAGGTGAATCTAGAGAAATCATCCACCACAACTAACACATATTTCTTCCCAAAGATATTCTGCACTCTCATGGGTCCACATAAGTCCATGTGAATTGTATGAAGAACTTCTGTGACTGAGTTTGTAGGTTTGGGTTTATGGGCATACTTCTTGCTTTTTCCCAACTGGCATGCTGAACGAAGATGATCCTTTTCATACTTAAGTCTAGGTAGACCTACAACTAAGTCCTTTCTGGAGAGATCATTGATGGTGCCGAAGTTCAAGTGATTGAGACGACGATGCCATAACCATGACTTTGTTTTAGAAGCCTTTGACAACAAGCAAATTGGAGAAGACTTCATCATATCTTCGATAGAGATGGTGTATAGATTTGAGCCACGTGAACCTCTTAAAAGTTCCTTACCATCAAGTTCTCTAACGAAACAAGTATGTTTTCTGAAGGCTACTTCTAGATCAGAATCGCAGAATTGACCAACAGAGAACAGATTATGACCAAGACCTTCCACATAATATACCCTGGAGATAACACTTTTACCAACAACATAATCTCCATAACCCATAATTGCACTGAAATGATCATTCCCGAATCTAACTGTCCCGATGAATTTGCTCACAAAGTTCATGAGCCGCGACCGGTCTCCAGTCATATGCTTGGAACAGCCTGAGTCCAGGTACCACAGAACGATTTGAACGATCTGCAGTTGAACACAGACAAGAATGGATAACTGGATAATTGGGATCCCCATGCAAGAATGGGTTCCACTTGGTTAGTAACAGTAATTGGAACACCCACATCAGAAATAGAAATATCCATATCAGAAGTAGAAGCAATGGAATCATTGGGAATAGATGCAGTGCTGGTGTCTGTATTTGACCTATTCAAAGTATGTTCACTTCTTAAGGGAATAGTTCTACCAGTAGGCATCCATTTTCTAGTGGGCATAGTCTTAGCAGTTTGAGGACAAAACTGATTATTCTTATGGCCAAAAGGTATCCAATAATAACCTATCTTTATAAATGTTCTTCTTGTGGGTTTCCACTGTTTTCTAACAATCTTTCGTCTTTGCCTTTTAGCCTTCTTTGCACGATTATTAGCATTAACAATTTTAACTGGGCAATTGACAGCATTAGACAAAGCATTCACACCACAGTCATGATTAGCAACAGAATTCAAGCAGACATCATTACAAGGTTTGCAAATATTATCAGAATTCGAATTAATTACAGTACGCCTATGGCTAATACTAGAATCAACACGATTCGTTTTATTTAACTCAAACTTAGTGTTCCTAGGGTGATCTTCTACTTTCTTCCAATGCACATTCTTAGCTTGCGAGGTCCTATCATTCCTTGTATTGTCTTGAGACTTTGACCTGCTCGCTTTAATGTCACTGTTTACTCTTGTAGAGGGAATGGGAACATTAGTTGGTTTTGCTAATTTATGCATTTCCTGTTTAGATGTGTTGGGATCTGAACTATTTGAAGGCACAATAAGGTTCACTCTCTTAACAGTAGAAGTGCTGGGATTTGAACTCCTAGAGGGCACACTCGAGTTCACATTCTTAGCACTAACAGATTTGGAATCTGAACTACTTGAAGGCACACTAAGGTTCACGTTCATAACATTTGGCATTGAATGACTTGCATGCTTGGCACTAGGCATTGAACAAGATATCAAGAGATTGACTTGCTCACCTAAGGTTTTAGGGCATATTGTAATTAAGCATTCTAGAAGTTCTTGAGATCGTTTGGCATATAAGCATGCATGACCAATTGCATTATCATCTGGTTTCTCTAACTTATCCTCTTCTACAATCTCACGGAGACATTCTAGGCTGTCCTTAAGGTATGAGAAATATGTTTGAATAGCAAGTTTGTTATTCCTAAGATGAGGAGGAACATATTTCACAGTCAAAGCATATTTATTACAGACATGCACCTTTGAAGCACCATTCTCCCCATTGGTCATTGGCATTTTCCGTTTTACCTGACTCTTCAGATTCTCAATTTCCTTTTGAAACGAGGTTATTTTTTCGTTATTTTTGTTACGAGTGACTTTAATTGACTCAAATAACTCATTGAAATGATGTTTAACCTTTTCATTTTGTTCTAGAAAACTCTCATTTTCCTTTTGTAAGGCATTAACTAAGTTTTGAAGATGAAAATTTTGAGAATTCCGAGAATCTAAAAGAGGAGGCATTTGGGAGCCAGTCATATTGTTCTTTTCACCATTTAATTGAGAGATTTGGGCTTTCAACTTTCTGATCGTGTTACAGTGAGCTTGAATCTGTTCGTCACGTTTGTTTAGTTCAAAAACTGCATCAAACTCTGGAACATCCGAGGATATCTTGATGTTTGAGGTTTTAACATTTTCTTTAAGATGTTGATATTTTAGTTGCAAGTCAAAATGTTCAACTTCTAGCTTAGAAAAATGTTTTACCAAATTATCGTGATCATCATGTTCAATTTTATCACTTAGTTTAGAGTTTTTGATTTCAAGCTCAATGACACGATCATGGGAGACTTTCAACGCAACAGATAATTCATGAAATTGAGAAGCAGTAATAGAGCAATTAGTAGCAGTATAAAACACATCTTGAGAGATACATTCAGAAATCAGATTCTCATTTAAGGTATGCAAGTTCTTCCTCTCAATTTCATTATATTTTAATGCCCGCTCATAGTCACTAACTTCAATTATCATTGCATCAAATTCTTTTTCCATCCCTTTAATATCTGTATCCATCCCCTTTTTAAGACTCTCAAAGTGATCTTTTAATTGTTTAAAGAAAGGCATGACTTCAGTTAAATAACATTCTTTTGTTTGTTCAAAACCCCTTTCCCCTTCAGTTATCCCAGTGGGTGTGATTCTTTTCTTACAAGTTTTCTCAAAATCAACAAATAATTGAAAGATCACATATTGACTGATTAAGGTCTTGCTCTTAGTGGCAATAGTTCTAGGAACTAAATGCATTGGTGTATTGGGAGGATACACAGTCGCTGCAGGCATTCTCCTAAGGGGAGGGTTTGTTTCAACAATATTTTCAGCTTTTTGCTTATCTAAGTCCTTTTTCCAAAACACTTGTTCAGGTGTTAACAAAGTTTGAGGCTTAAACTTGTTTAAGGAAATCCAATTTTCCTTTTTGTAATCATGGGGTTTGATCATTATGTTATTCTTTTTACATTCAGGATCATCTAGCTTCTTATTCATTTTCTCCCTAGATGCATCATCTAATTTTCTATCTTCCTCAGTGCACTCAACGCAACTAGGTTTCTGTCTAGGCTTAAGGATTTCATTACCATCATAAATTACATTTTTAGCTGCTTTAGCTATCTTTCCGTACTCAGTGTTGGGTTTATCTATGATGGGAACACTATGCTTATCGCTTAAAACTCTATGCTTAGTGACCATGTGAGCAGTTTGAATGGTATTCCCTTGTACGTACAACTTATTTTCAAGCTTGTTTTTCAAGATTTTTAGATTAGAAAAATCATTCAAAAGTTTTGATTCCTTAGCACAGAATTCTTGGTTAAGCATTTTAACATTTTCTTGAAGTTCTTGTTTTTGCTTAGCGGTTTTAGAAAGCTTTTCTTGTAAGGAGGTTAACTCTTGTTTTAATACTTCTTCTCTAAACTTACTTTGTCTAATAGTTGTACGCATTTGGTCATCCATCTCCTGCTCACGAGTGGTTAACTCAAACTTAGCTCGTTGTTCATAAATAGCAACACGTTCTTTATAAGCATTAAGCTCAGAGATAACAGAATCATCAGGGGCACATGCAGTGTATTCATAAAAAACATAGTCATTGTTGACTGCAGAAGATGCATCACTTGGTACAACTTCACTTTCACTTTGTTTCACATATTGATCATATGGGACAACATTGATATTCCCCATATTTTCAATATTTGATTCAATAGTTTCAGTTGTTTGTACTTTGTCATGCATCTTTTGCACATCAGCATCATCGTATAGTTTTAATACCTCTGAGATGAGTTTGTCTTTGGATGGGCCAGCTTGTGGTGAAGATGAGACCTTAGGAGAAACCATTGGAGAAATGCTAGCCATAAAAATTGTGTGTGCAGTAGGTCCATCATCCACATCAGAGTCGTATGCATCACAATCAGCGACTTGAAAGGCATTCTGATGATTGTGACCTATATCCTGAATTGGCTGCTCATCCACATCTGCATCATAGGTATTGGCATTGCCCTCAGCGAGAAACAACAACTCCTCTTCATCCAAAGCAGCACCATTGTCTTGAGCTTGCACTAGCAGCATCTTATCCCTGAAGTATTCTGCATTCTGTGGACGTTTTGGAGATGTGCAGTTTCTAGCAATGTGTCCCTCACCACCACAGTTGTAGCATTTGACTGGCTTTGCTTGTCCTTGATTTCCAGTCCTTCCCCGATTCTGATTTGTCACATAGCCTCTACCAACTCCACCTCTTCCTTGTTCATACTGCCTTTCTTGAACTGGTTGTACTATAACCTTCCCATCTCTGACAGTGGCTTGATTGTGTGGATTAGATGTTGTTCTGAGGTTATTGTTGGTGTGTGGGAGAGAGTTCATGTTTTGACTAATCAGGAGAGCTAGTTGATTAATGAAGTTACCCACGTGTGCATCAACATCAGCTTGTTTGAACATTGGATCGGGAATGAGTTTGTGAGTTCCATCACCTATGGGTATAACTTGTGAAGCTTTAGTGGTGATCCCAATGTTTGAGTAGAAGGCAGTTGAATCATTTGATGAGTTTGTCTCTCTTGGATTTGTTTTGAATTGTTCAAGAATCCTCTTTTCAAACATGGCATGTCTCTCATTCTGAAGAAGGAAGGCATACAGTTGCTCATAATTCGTATTCTTCAATCCTTTAGTGAGCTTCACAGAAGTGACAAACTTGTGCCATTCGGGATTCATGTTGTTTACAAACTTTGAGTTCAGCTGAATGTTAGGCATGGTCATTCTGATGTTCCTCATGTCATTAACAAGCTTGTGGAATCTCACGTAATACTCATAGACACTCTCATCTAGTTTCATCTTGAAGTGCTCAAATTCATCATAGAGTTGTGATTCTCTGTCTTCCATGGTTAATTCAGAACCCGAGAGAAGCATCTTGACATTATCCCATACAACCTTTGCTTCAGTGTTGTGGTTGATAAGCTTGTATATGTCTTTTGGAAGACCTTGCAATATGATGTTAGAAGCCCTGATATCCGCATCGAATCTCTTCTTCTCCTTATCATTGAGCTCATCATACGTCTTTGGTCTGTCTATTCCATAGATCATTGTTCCATCTTCAGCTATATCAATTATGTCTATAGTAGTCTCAACTCTATACGGTCCTTCATCAATCGATTTGAGAATGTTGACCCCATTTTCCTTTCCAAGACAGTACAATCTGATTCTTTGAGCCCAAGAGTCGTAGTCAGTTCTGTCAAGCATAGGTGGACGAGTATCTGACCCTGCTGCTTGAACGTCCTCAGCTACGGAAGAAACAATAGTAGGAACGATGTTTGCCATGATTACAAGTTCTACGGGATTTTACAATTCTTTGATTAAACCGGGAAATTGATTCTTTCACGGGATTTTACTAAACCAAAATAACAACCGTAAGAATGTATCACGAAGAAGTGACAAGTCTAAAATTAGACAAGTAGTAAAACACACAACTCGCTTAGTTATCAACTCGCTAAACACCCAACTCGCTCAAGGAGACAACTCACTTAAGGAATCAACTCGCTAAATAGCCAAGTCGCATTAGCATCAACTCGCAACACTGTCAACACGCTTAATGAATCAAGTCGCTATAAAGCCAACTCGCTTTGATATCAACTCGCAACACAATCAACTCGCTTGAACACCAAGTCGCTTAAATTAACTCGCTAGCTTTACAACTCGCTTAATAGCTAAGTCGCTTTAGATATCAAGTCGCTTAAAGAAACAACTCGCTTAGAACCCAAGTCGCATAAAAATCAACTCGCTAAACAGCCAAGTCACATGTACCAACTCGCATCCAATAACAAAGAAACTCGCTTTGAAGAACAAAGTATCCGAGACTCAACTCGCTTCGTACAAACTTCTAAAATAACCACTTTATCAATCAACAACAACCAAACCACAATGATTTAAGCCTTCCAATTCAAAACATAAACACATATGATGATCCTAAACACAAAAGTACAAGCAAAATTCAAAATTTAACACTAGAATTTGTCCAAATGAATCAAACTCTCCTAAACCTTTAATACCCCAAAAACCTTATGAAATCCACCAAAACAAGAAGCATGAAAGATGAGTGATCAAACCATGGCTCTGATACCAATTGTTAGATATAGGATTTCACAAACACATTAAACCATAACCATGTGGGGCGTTAACAATGTTTAGAGAGAGAAAGTTCTAGTGAGAGAAAGGAAGAGAGTTGGGAACTATGTGAAACAAAGAAAAATGGTATTGAAGCTCCAACTTGGGAGGTAGAGGGTATTTATAGTTTCTTACAAACAAACGCCACCTACGGGCTGTGGATCAGGCATACAGTGGGTAAAGACCCGTCCGTCCTCCACGGTATTACATAACTAAATACTACTTAACATAAAATAACTACGACTACGAGCTTTCAAACGATTACATATACTTGAGGTGACCGATTCTTTAATACCTGGAATTTATAATTCCTAACATAAGGCATCTTATTGGGTAGCTTGTATGTTTATTTTACCTCAGAATCTTAGTTCATTTCAAGCAATGCATTCCAATATCCTGAATTATATTTGTGTAGGTTTTTGAGTGTTGATGTTATTAACGGATCAAGGATGCACGCCAATTTGCCATTAAGATGAATGATGAATGCATCCATTATTTTATTCCCAGGATGAAAGATGAATGATGAATGTTGGGGAGATTATGATTTGGGGAGATGAATGATTTGGGGAGATGATGAAGAGGATGAAAGATGAAGGGGTAAAATGTAAATGTGTTAGACCTGATCGACTTGGTCCCACCAACGAAACTCAGACTCAATCTTATTCCTGCAAACATTATACAAAAGAGTGGGATAAAACAATATCCTAGCTCCAGCACCAACCAAGACCTTCTTAGCCTCAACGCTCACGATCATCTGCTTTCCATAATCATTATTTTCAACCGTCCGATCAATATTAGAATTATCATCTAAATCTAGATCCTCGATCTTCATCATGTAACTGATCTTAACCAAACTTCAAATAATGCTAAAATCCTAACGCCAATAAAGTCAATTAAAATATTATTCGATTGTGTAATTTGAGACGTTATTGCTTTGTTGATTATGATATTGATTTGGAAATAGTTTAAAAACATGTTGGATTTAATTGAATTAAGGAAATATGGGATTGATTCAAAGTGGTGGATAAATAATCTAATCACACCACTAGCAGTAAAGATTAGATTACTGCTAGTGCTTGATGTGGCCAAATAATCTAATCTTTGAAGCAGAAATCTAAAGCTGATAAAAAGATATAAAGATGAAGGGGTAAAATGTAAATGTGTTATAAAAGTATAAATGTGTATGGACTAAAATACCCTCAACTAGAAAACAAAAATCAGACTTTGACTTTGTCAAAGGACTAATCTGGCATTTAATGGCCATGTTTTGGACCTATGGCGATGAAAAGGCCGAGCTTTGTCCCATCGCGATGCACCCTGCCAAGTTTAGGGACCAACGGTGTATTTTAGTCTAATATATATGTATATGCATCTAATTTTTAGCTGAAAAATACATTAGGGTGCATCTAAAACATTAGGGATGCATATAATTTAAGTCGATGCATTTCTAATGTGTGATTATAGTTATTTTTTCATCCTTCTCATTTTAAGATTTCTGACATTTGATCATAAGTCATAATATGATGTGAAACTCATTTATGTACTATTTTTTATTTATACTTACATGTTTAATGGTTTGTGTATGTTCAAGTTCGAAGATATAGACAAAGGTGATACTAGTCGAGTATACTATTGCATCGCTATTATGATAATGTACATAGTACATCCGTTTTTGAGTATTTAGGAGTAAGTAAAATTTTCAAAGTATTCATGATCTATGTAAACAATAAATGTGAGTACTTTTAGAATGGGTTAAAATGTGAACGTGTACACAATTTTATGTTCTGCTTTGTAAAGTGGTGTGTGAATGATAGTTTATATTGGAGTTGTTAAGCGATTTCTGAACAAATTGATACTCTTATTTAAGAAAACATTAGGGTCTTTCATGTATATATTTGTTAACTTTATCATAAAAAATGTAAACATAAACTAAATTCCAAAGCTTGTTTTGGTTTGGAATAACTTTTAAATAAAGTGTTTTGGTTTTACCTTTATAAAAAGAAATGAAAAAGTATACATGTTTGTCCACCGATGTTTCATTTGACAATTGGCAGAAACAAACAAATACGTAGAAAACAACAAAGAAATGAAAGAAAAGACATATTAGTAAGTTTCTCGAACCCCCCAAACTGCATTCATTTCTCTTCTTGTCCTCTTCGTTAGCCTTCAAAACCACACACTTCTTTTTAACCCCCTAGTTTTCTCATCATTCATTCATTCATCACAATTCACAATACACAAACCACAACACACACATAATGAAAAGATCATTAAGTGTGGATGAGTACCACAATAATAGTCTAGAGATGAAAAAATTCAAGACGAACAACCCAGCGGAACCTGAGTCAGGTTCCGCTGAAGTTGTCCTCAACGATGATAACTTATTATACGAAATCTTAAAGCGTGTGGAAGCGCGTACCTTAGGTACGGCTTCCTGCGTGAGTAAGAAATGGCATGAGACCGCTCAGGACGAGCGGTTATGGGAAATGATTTGCACACAACATTCTACTAATATCGGATGTAGTATTAATCAACTACGATCCGTTGTTTTAGCACTTGGTGGATTTAGATGCCTTCATTCTCAATACTTGTTACCTTTATCCAAACCATTGGTTTCCTTTCCAACTTCATCATCTTCTTCTACAGTTGCCGCGGCGACTTACACGTCCGCGTGGCCGTGTCTGTCGCCTCGTGCTGTTGCTCCTGCGAAAGCAACCGCGGCGAAAAGTCGTTGGGGGAAAGATGAGATTCAGTTGTCATTGTCTCTATTATCGATTCGGTACTTTGAAAAGTTAGATTATAACAAGAGAAATATGTGAAATGTATCGAGTCTAGTTGTAATGTTTAATTAATTTTTTGATTTTGTTTTAATTTTTGGATTTCTGATGTATTACTGTTTTTTTCTATAAGTCACAATGCGATTGTATTAGCTCTCAAATTACGTGTGACAGATGGAAAAAAACAAGTTAATGTATTATGTTAGTTGATTAATGTTATTGCCACTTTTTCTTTTTATTATTAGCTACACTGCGATTGTGCAAGGTGTCAATTTTTTAACAATGTTATATATTTCTGGCAATAGATTTGTTAGTGGTTGTTGGTTTTGACCTTACTTTTAATAAAAGATTTCTGGTCATATTTCTGAAATTATATGATCCGAGTGTTTGTTTCGGCTTATATGGTAGGCTTATGGCTTATGTGGTTTCGGCTTATTTTTCATAAGCTCACTTTTCGTGGCTTATTTTAAAACTTTTCCGCAAGCTTATTATGATATAATAGGTTTATATAAGCTGAAAAGTTTTAAAATAAGCCATAAAAAATAAGCTTATGAAATATAAACCGGAATCCACATAAGCCATAGCCTGCTAATATAAGCCGAAAGAAACACCCCCGATATTTGTGGACGGTGGTGGTGATGATAGTGGTGTCGGGTTCGGAAACCGGTTTTCCGGGCGTATTTTGGGGGATGACTTGTTGTGTTGCGGACTTGCGGAGGAAGTATAGACAGGTGTGAAAAGAAGAAAAGTGGGGGAAGGGTTTTTTGTCGTATTCGATGTTGGCATTATGTATGAAGGCAAATTTAGATAAAAGCATTTCCACTACATATGAAGACAAAAATTATTATAATTTGTTTATATTATCATGAATATGTCATTTTATTTGTATTATCCGACCAATAAGGTGGCGTGTGGGATTGCTTATAAAATACTCCCTCCGTCTCATATTTATTGTCCATATTTCCTTTTAAGTATGTCTCAAATTAATTGTCCACTTTCCTATTTTAGTAAGAAAAAAAGAATATAATGAAGGAATATTCTATTTGAATGGTTGAGAGTTATAATGGTCCCACTTTTATTAATCTTTGTGTTTCTTGTCTCCTGACAATAATTTTGAGACGGAGGGAGTAGTGTGCGTTTTCCTCGCGTTATTTTTTTTTATAGTTATCAAGTGATTTGGTTTTAACTATTCAAAAGCGAAATCTTAAATTGATTTATAAATGGAAAATACATGAGTTTTTATTCTAAAGTAAAATGTACGTAGTTTTGACTGAAAAGTTTTGTGACTCTTTGCGGATATTTTTTCTAACCATATCTAGCAATAAGCGACTATCCGTTTATAATGACGAGAACTTTTAGAAACAAATGATTATAGCTGCAATACTGATATCAAGACGTAGGACCTTAACCAACTGGCTTAGCTCAGTTGGCCACCTTGGAGTCCTTAGGGGCTCTTAGGGAGGGAGGTCTTGAGTTCAAATCATGTAAGGGGTTTGAATGAGGGATTTTCCTTCAAGGTAGTCCTTTAATGAAGGGGTTTGGGCCTGGTAACCCCAGGTTCGAATCTTGAAAAAGGCAAGGGTTTACCCCTATTAATTGTCGTGCCTTCGGGCGGATTAGTAGGAGGTTTTCCCCCCATCGGGTATTTGATATAGGCATTTCCGCTTCGAGGGAGCTCTCTAGCGCGGACCCGGTTTAGATAACGTAGTCTAGACCTCCCGCTGTCGAACCGCGACACGAAGCACTTTATAAGAAATTCACCTTTAAAAAAAAAAGACGTAGGACCTTGAATTAAGATGAATATGAATTAGAGTAAACTACATCGTTCGTCCTTGTGGTTTGCGTTGACCGGCAAATTTCGTCCTTTGACCGAAAAAATGCACCGTTCGTCCTTAATTGCGAAACGTTGTGTATCGTTGGTCCTTCACTTTAACGGGCCACACTAACTCTCGTTAAGTGGTAGCACATGAAACCCACATGAGGGTATTTTGGTCTTTTTAACCTGAAGTTCATCTTCTTCCTTTAATATATCATCACCTCATCTTCAAACAACAAACTACCCACAATCTTCATCTTCACCCACACCACTTTCATCACCTCCGACCACCATCACAAGCCCAAATCACCATGTTTATTAAATTCTTGTGCCAAAAATTCAAAAACCCGTCACTTAAAACACAATCACAACCATTACAAGATTACTCCATTATCACCTTCATACATTTTAACTAATACATACCTAAATAAAAAAATAAGTCATCACCGCAACAATTAGAAGCCCAACAAATCAAGAACTCCATTATCACCTTCAAAAACCCTCGCTGCCACAACACCAACCATACCCGTCTCTATTGCAGCAGCTGCTTCCACCACCACCAAAAAACGCAACCACATCCACCTTTACTTAGATATGCCGCTGCCGCCACTCAAATCTATCAAATCAAACATAACACAAAAAGGCATCTTATAATTATTCCTAGTCATTATGATCGGCATCTTATAATTATTCCTAGTCATTATGATCCAAACATCAAAGCTGCAAAATCACCAATTCCTTACCATTTAATTTTATTTTTATTATTATTTTTCTTTTTTGTATATGGGCTTAAATCTGTGTGGTTAAATTGATTTGATAAGCAACCACCATACTCTCGAGATCTGATATGCAACAATCTAGAACCTCTTAAAATCAAGATTCGACCATAAATCTTGTTTGGACGATGGAGGTGTGGTGGCGGTAATGGTTCAAGGTCGAGGGTGGTGGTGGTTGTGACATCTTGGGCTTTTTTGGATGGAAATATGCTCTTGTGTATATATATTATATGTGTGTTTGGATATTAAAATTTTTTGGGTGAAAGATTAAAGTTCTAGTTTTTTTTTTTTTTTTTTTTTTTTTTTTTTTTTTTTTTTTTTTTAGTTCAAGGCTTTTAAAGCTTAAGATTTCTAGAGAATGTGGAGTTTGTGTTGATGGATAAGTGGAGAAGATGAAGTTGAGAGAGAAGCAATAAAAAGACCAAAATATCCTTGGTTGTGTAAATTTAACAGCCGTTAACATGGACCGTTAGAAGAAGGGATCAACGATACATAACGTTTCGCAATTAAGGACGGACGGTGCATTTTTTTTTGTCAAAGGACGAAACTTGTCGGTTAACGCAAACCACAAGGACGAACGATGTAGTTTACTCTATGAATTATATACGAAAGGAATCTGTAAGCGATTGGTAAAATATAAAAATGCAATAATAAAATACTAAAATCGTACATTAACCTCAGGCTGCTCGCAGTAATGTAAGAAGATCGATATACACGACCGATCCTGTATCGATCTCCCTACTGTGGCCCTAGTCGATCGACCAAATTGGGTGGGGATAATTATCCAACCGTTGCATGCAAAAAAAATTAAAAAAAAATCCTACCGTTACAAAAAAAAAAAAAATAATAATAATAAAAAAAATCGACAGTTTGTGATTAAAAAGAAATCACTAAACTACCCTATAAATACACAACATATTTACACACTAAATTCACAAATCTCATTTCACACATTCTCTATATTCTTTCCACACTATGAGTTTTAATTCTTACGAGCTATTCATTGCCGATTCGTCATCAGATGATGAAAATGAAGTTAGTAATGAGTTTATGATGTTTGCGGAAGAGTGTTGGGAGGATTTTCAAGCGTCACAAACTAAAGTCTCGCGAAACCAAGTTAGTAGGGATCGTTTGGGTGCTCATAACAGTTTAGTGGCTGCTTACTTCAGCGAGACCCCCAGATACGACGATCAAGCATTCCATGATCGTTTCCGAATGAGCCGACGACTATTCACACGAATTGTCCGAGATATAACCGATCATTCACCTTATTTCCAACAAACTCCTAGTTGTGCAGGCGTACTTGGTATTTCTCCATTGATGAAGTATACTTCGTCAATCCGTCAATTGGCATACGGAGTCAATGGTGATGCTCTAGACGAATATGTGCAAATGGGTGCGTCAACAATTCGTGAGTGTCTCCAAAAATTTTGTGAGGCCATAATGGAGTTATATGGTGCAGAGTATTTGCGAAAGCCGACGGTTACTGACATTGACAAACTCTATGCTCATCACTACGAATATCATGGGTTTCCTGGGATGATAGGAAGCATTGATTACACAGATTGGCCGTGGGAGAATTGCCCACATGCTTTAAAAGCTAAATTTTGTAGGGGTGATCACGGGCAAAATCCTTTCATTTTATTGGAAGCGATCGCGTCCCAAGATTTATGGATTTGACATGCGATCTTTGGTGTCGCCGGGATGAATAACGACGTAAATGTTTTACGTGCATCGCCTCTTTTCAATGATCTCAAAACCGGGAGAGCACCGGATGTGGAATTCGTTGCTAACGGCGTGCCTTATAAACGCAGATATTATCTTGCTGATCGGATATATCCGGAATACTCGGTTATTATGAAGTACATTAAAAATCCAGGGACGAATGATCACAAACGAATATTGTATAAGACGATGCACGAAGCAACAAGAAAAGATGTGGAACGTGCTTTTGGTGTACTAAAGAGGAAGTGGCTAATGATTAAACATCCGGCTAGAGGGTTTGACAAAGAGCGTCTATCACATATAATGTACACATGCATCATATTACATAATATGATAATTCAGGACGAAGAGCGGGCGATATCTCCCGTCTTCTTTCCAGTAGAGCAGCACCGTTCTTATGATCCCATAAGAACGCATGTGGAATCGTTGGAAATTACCAGGGAGATATGCAACAGAACAACTCATCTTAGCCTCAAAGCCGATTTGGTGGAAGACATTTGGCATCGTCATAATCAAAACTAGTTTAGTCGTTGTATTGTCGTAATGTTTTAATTTTATTTGAATTATTATGTAACGTTTTAATTATTAATGAAAATTTATTTTGTGTTAATTTTTTTTTTTTTTTTTTTTTTTTTTTTTAAAATGATCATGGTCGCCCTTACTGGGGCACCTAATCGCCTGAAGGTCGCTGGAGAGAGAAAACTGACGTGACAGTGAAAATAAAGGGATTGAATCCCCTTACTGGAACCAGCCTCACCGTGGCTAATTTTTTTTTTAACAATGTTATTAACATTACTTGGAAGTATTCATCTAATTTATCTTCAGCCATTTTTTTTTTCTTTATTTTTTTACAAATGATGGATGGTTAATATGGTTGTGTTATATATAGGGGTGTTCATCGGTTCGGTTATCGGATTATTCGGTTTATTCGGTTCGGTTAGTTCGGTTAAAATTTTTTTCTGGGTATAACCGAAAACCGAACCGAACCGAAATTAAATTTGATTCAACCGAACCGAAAACCGAACCGAATAACCGAAAACCGAACCCCTATAACCGAAAACCGAACCGAATAACCCGAATTACATATTTTTAATTATTATTTTTATTTAATTATATATATTTTTTGCACAAAATATTTTTTTCAAGCTTAAATCATGTTATATTTATACTAAAAAAGAGTTTTAGTGATTTTTTTCATATATATACATAGAAAAAATATATATTTTATATAAATTCGGTTTTCGGTTCGGTTTTCGGTTTTCATTGCCAAAACCATATCCAACCCGATAACCAAATGTTTAGTTCGGTTCGGTTCGGTTTTGACTAATTTGGTTCGGTCACAAATTCGGTTCAGTTATTTTCGATTCGGCTCGGTTTCGGTTTTCGGTTAATGTGGATATTACCCAATCCGTGAACACCCTTAGTTATATATACAACAAGTAATTTGAACCCGCCGCGTTGCGGCGGGGTGTTTTGTAAATTGGATGAAAAGACTGCAGATGGTTCATCTGTACGCATTGTTGGCCTTGCTCACCTTGGTGACCTGCCTATGCTATTGTTCTGGGTTGACCATCGGGGAGCTTGAAGCTGAATCAGTTGCACCTAAAACAAACATGGTGTCCGTATGTTCAATGAGGATGCCACAGATAACATTTTGCAGCCATTAAGCAGGTACATTCCAGAGCTACGGATCCGTTGCAAAGACTTGTACCCAAATACTCATACCATAAACAATGACATGTATAAATCAGTGAACCCAAAGACATGTACCCAAATTTATGCTGGATGTATCATTATAATGGTACACACATTATAATGCATTAGATCTGTTGCAAAGACATGTACCCAAAGATGGCACCAAACATAGATTAAGACAAACATCTTTGAGTCTTAATATAATCAAAAAAGAAGAAAAAAAAAACATAGATTGGCATAGATTATGAATCACATCAAGTATCAGTTTTGGATACTTCTGAGAATCATCCAGCACACATTATAATGATACATCCAACATAAATTTGGGTACATGTCTTTGCAACGGATCCGTATATCTGGGCTTTTACCCAAATACACATTATACCAGATTTTGGGATTCCCTCTTCACACATTTGATACATTCAATGTATAAATTGTCATCACGTTACCTTGTACCGACTGTTTCCCTTTGTGACCCGTTGTTTAGTGTATTTGCTCATACCCACCAGTAACGTTAGAAAAGTGCATGGCGTTATGTCCGACATCATGGGTGCTCGTTCGGCCAGCTGATCGAATAGGTGGATCCACACTCCCATCTTGAATGCTCCCAGAAGCAAAGTCCAACGTCACTGAGACATATCGTGCAGCTGTATAGATTGTTATAAAAATGTGTATAAGTTGTTGGACACTGTTGGGTGTATAAAGGTGTAAAAAAAATAACGTAGCAGTTACCACATGATAGCTGGCTTATATTGGTAGCACGTAGTGTGGTCTGTTCACCACAAACGCTTTGAACAATGGTATCATCGTGGAACGCATCATTGTTATAACCTGAAATTTACAGAAAGCAACTATTAAATATCAACATTAGATAAGATATCGAACTTCTGTCCAAAAACATGGTCAATTATATTACCTATATACTGGGGCTAGTTACATAATATTTATAGTATCAAGGAAGTACGACTTTCATACATGGTCAAGAAAACTCTGCTACAATATCGCACCAAGCGTGTATGGTTTAGATTTTATTTGAAGGAATGATAATTAAACCTGCTATAGAACCTAGAACCTCAACAACTTCATGTCTAACCGATGCAGATTTGTTTGCAACTGTCCCAAACGGCAAGCGTATGGATCCTGAAATCAAAGATAAATAAATCAGCGAACAGAAAAAAGAACCGTGATTAACGGGAAAAAAAATTCTTGTCATGCTCCTTGGTTAGACAATCTAAAAAGAGCACCATATATTTCATGCAGGCCGTTGTGTTCATTTGAAATTACCCCCCATATATACTTGATTCCGAATAGAATGTCAAATTGTTTATATATATCATTTCCCGAAGACCATCATAGTTGATATTTTGTTGTTGCACGACGCTGACAGTTTCCTTTTATTGGTCTCAGTTGCCCATTCACAACTCTCGTTATCACAGTTGACAGCCGTTACTATTTGATGCCCAGTGTACAAAAAATAAACTAAAAAACAATTGGTAGACACCTCTAGGTACGTAATCGAATTTGAATGAGTATATTTTTGGGTACATAGAATGAGTCATAAGCATCAGGTCCAAATCATAACTAAAATATTCAATTTCTTATGAAATAAAAGTATCTGTTATTTAGCAAACATCCAAAATAATATGAGGTACCTTGTTCCCACAACTTTGAAATCTTCTTCAGATGATCTACTGATACATTTGTGGAAATCGAACTCTAGTTGGTGTTCGGGAGTTAAATGTATCTGTATGTGAACAAATTTTTTCAGATAAATATATTTAAAATTGTAAGCAATTTATATAGATTGGTTCTTAGAAGATTAAATTGTAACTATCTCAAATCAGGTTAAAAAATAGTAATCATGAAAATCTTATCTTACCATACGATACTTTATTGCAGCTGTAAGTAGACATAATTATCTGAATAGCTTGACCCCTATATAATCAGTCTGTCAATGCAAATCCAAACACCCCCTAAATACCTTGTGACCATGTAAACAAAAAACAGGAAAAGATGGCGCTTCCACGATCATTAACATATATTCCATAATCAGATCATTTTCATCATAAAAACATACCTCTTTTGCAATCATTAACATATCTTCCGGAGACCGGTAGCATCCAACATTCTTCCAAATTTGCTGTTTAACAGCCAAATAAATAAAATTGAACATATCTTTACACATTATCAAAGAACATACAGTCTAGCTGGAATTAAGTAATTAGGAACATATGATTAGTGTCTGCATAAGCCAACAACGTCTCTTGTCTATGCCTTATGGTATAGCCAAACTACATATGCAAAATCGTACATAGAAACAGATGTCATCGGATTTAAAACCTTGATATATAAATCGATAAATCTGCTTTACCTGATGTGCCTATACCAACCCGCCAACACGCAAACCCGAATAGGTTAACACGAACACGACTCGATTGCCACCCCTAGTAAATATCCTACACTCCATGTGCATTGTTACATATCTAAAAAATTGTTTCAAGTAGTACCACATGGTTGAAAGGATATAAAATTTGCTTATTTACATACTCTAATGTATGCTTTATATGCATCTTGAGTTTGGTATTATAATGCTAATTCGTGGTTGTTGAGCCAATGCCAAATGTAAGTATTTTAGAACCTGTTTATGACAAAAACAAACCTATGGAGCTTTTTTAGATGCTTGAAGTTGCAATAACTTCATAATGCAACATCCACCACGTTTACGTATATTGTTTCTATGTGGCCTGCTACAACCCTCTTCTAATCCTTCATTGATACCAAGCACAATAGCAACTTTCATCAGCATGTACATACATATTATCCTATAACACTTGAACAATTAATATAATGAGCTATAAACACAATTAGTACAAAAACATAAACCTGTATTTAGTTTCAAATGAGCACACAACTTTGAAGTTTTGATGGTACCAACATGTTAATCTGCATACCCGTACATATACTTACATAAGCAATGGACCAAGAGCACTAATGATAAAAAAACAAAAAAAAAACCTTACCACAAACCCAATTCTCTCAAGAATTTGATCGAACACTTGGCGGGCAACAACTCTAACGCGAACAAACCCACTTCCCAATTCACCTTCAAGCACACTTAACCCCATCTTCAAATCAACTATATTTATCATCCTTTTTTATTTTCAGAACCTACCAAAAAAAATCCTATTAACCCATAAGCAAAATCAGAAGTCGGCAGCAATTGGTTAGCGGTTGGGGAATATTTGTATGTGTCGAAGGTTACATTTACGACACTGATAAGGTTTTAAAAGGTACCTTTTTTAGGGGTCGTTTAAGCCCTTATTTGATCACTTTTGTATCCGTTATTGCTTAATATCGTTCCTTTTCACTTTTTAGGTCTCTTGAAGGCAAAATGCTGGAATGGCACTTATTTGGACGAAAAGGCGCGAATATACAAAGAAAATGGCCAAAGTCAGAATCGAGACACTCAAAGCTGCTGAAAACATAAGGTGACGGCGTCACAGCTTATACACGACGCCGTCGGAGGATTTTGTGATGGGACAGAAGCCAAAACTCCTATTTTTAAGTGACGACGTCAAGTTATAAAAGAGTAGGTCGTCACAACTCAGACGGCCTAGATGCAATCCAGACGGCGTCAGAAGCTGAAGAGGACGGTGTCACAAGCATAAGGTGATGCCGTCGCAAGTCTAACGTGGCCAAGACGAAACCCTAATGATGGCGACACGACGGCGTCACAAAACAAAAGGTGATGCCATCGCATGTGTAATCTTATATATAGAATCCGAATTTTTCAGTATTAGTGTGTAGTCTTTTGGAGTAAAAACCTAAACCGAACCAAGGCTGTCTTGTACAGTATTTTAGGGTTCCAAACCCTATCTTACACCAAGATAAGTGTTTTACTTCATTAATACAATTATGTCTTTGATTATTTGTGTGTATGCTTGCATGTTCTCCATGTCCGGCTAATTTACTTGTGTGTTTGCTTAGGGAATATGAAACTTAATTATTGAATATTGATTGGTTGTCTCTTATCTTAGTTGATTAATGATCTAGTAATGCGATAGGTCATTCGTTGTGTACTTAATGCTTGATTAAATCTTTGTGAACCTTAGAATATAACTCCTTGAGTAGTTGTAAGCTAAACCATCCAAAGAGTGCCTTAGAGTAAGAGTTTATTATCCCTAGTGGGTTTTGTAGACGAGACCCTTTGGTAAGTTCAAAGAGTTAGGGAGAAACGCATACCCTACAACCTTAGACACACAACGTAACTAAGAATAAGGACGTGACAATTCAACCACCAATAGGAGATAATTAAGGAGTAGTAAAACCTAAGTAAACACATCTTTAAACTATCATACGAGCACACAATAATTTGACATAGACTACATACACCTTAGATTAGATAATTAGATAAGTAGAGTAATCGGTAGAAATACCAACCCCCCAAATCCAAACCCCGAGATTCGTACCTTTCCTTTCCTTAAAAAATATAAAAAGATAAAAAAAAATAATCTTCCTCAACCCCAACCTTAGCGTAGTAACTTCTCACTAGCATTCCTATTCCCCTAGAGAACGATATCAATACCCGTGACTTACCCTAATACTACACTACAACGATTAGGTTCACTGCCTAGGGTGTTGAAAAACTTGATCGACGAAAAGGAAGTTCCTTTGACCCCGAACGACGCGTGTAGCGTTATCAAGTTTTTGGCGCCACTGCCGGGGAATAGAATAGCTAGTTAGTAGTCCACCTCGTTTAGGTTTCTTTACTTGATTCCTATCAAGTAAACTTTTTTTCTCATTTTTAGTTTTCTCTTAGTCTATCCCCTTTCTTCGTGACCTTTGCTCGTAATCCCATCACTTTTCATCATGGAAGGTGATAACCAACCACCACTCATCAACCCACCACCAAATGACCCGCCAAGAGCCCGTACTCTTGGTGAATACTCGAGACCAAGCCACTTAGGCTATAGGAACACCATTGAGCTTCCCGACCAAGCCCAAACTACGGCCCTGCGATCCGACACCATCCGGTTGGTGCAAAACGGATGTGCATTCCATGGACTTCGTTCCGAAGATCCAAATCAGCATCTTAGGGATTTCCTTAAAATTGTCGATTCCATCGACCTTGATGCTACTACTCGGGAGACCACGCGCCTGCGTCTCTTCCAATTCTCTCTACGGGATTAAGCTAGTAATTGGCTTGAGCGACTTCCCGCCGGCTCCATCTCAAGTTGGGATGATCTCACCTCTCGTTTCCTTGCTCAATTTTTCCTACTGGGGAGAACCACTAAGCTTAGGAATGACATCTTGATGTTCCAACAACGTCAGGGTGAATCTCTCTACGAAGCATGGACTCGATTCAAGGACTTACTTCATAAAGTCCCTCATCACGGCATTGATCTTTGGCTCCAAGTCCAACTTTTCTATGATCATGTCAACTTCCCCACCAAGCGATCCATTGACCAAGCGGCCGGTGGAAAACTTAGTGATCTCACCGCGGAAGAATCATGGGGTATAATAGAGGACCTTGCCCTCTATGACAACGAAAGTTGGGATGACCCCCGTGAGCTGCCCAAAACCGTTAAGGCAATCTCCTTGCCTCCCATTACCTCACAATCTTCCGACCGTAGTATGATCGAACTTGAAGATCAAGTTAAATTCCTAATGAGTTCCTACGAAAATCCTAAGTCCTCACGTCAAGTGAATAAAATCACTCTACCTTGTGAGTTATGTAGTGGTCCCCATGACACTCGTGATTGCACAAGACTCCCCGAACAAGCTTTTGCGGACTACGCCTCCATGCGTACCGACGGAGCGGGAGAGAAGTGGTACACTTTCAAGCCCGAACAAAACAACTTAGGAAACTCTTACAACCCCTCATGGAGAAATCACCCTAACCTTAAGTGGAACCAAAACTCAAGCACACCCCAAAGCTCATCTAGTCCACCTAATAGGTTCAACTCTCTAAACACCGGGAACCCCACTAATCTTGAGGCAATTGCATCTAGATTCCTGTCATCTCAAGAGACTCGATTCACTAAGCTTGAAGCCGATTTTAAGCTAAGACAAAGCGAGATGACAAACAAGCTTGATGCCCTCTTAAAAGCCTTCAATGAACGGGAAGTTGGAGCACTCCCAAGTGATACTATAAAGAACCCAAAAGTGAATTCGATTTCATCGACTTCATGTTCTTGTTCACCATGGGAGAATGCACATCCATGCCCCTCACACCCAACGGTTCACTCGGTAAATGCTATCAAAAAGGGTTCCAAGCCATCCAAAATGAGGTACCAGGGCCCTGCACCATTGGTAGAACCTACTCTTGAGAAACCCGTCAACCAAGAATCCAAAACTAGTTTAGAGGAGGAGTACAAGGAACTCCATCAAGAAAAACTGATTCTTGAGGTCTTAGCTCATGCACCTTATTATAATGCTTTAAAAGAAAAATATGAGTTAGAACTTAAGCTTGGAAAACATGGGTCCGCTTTTTTGTGCAAAATAATTTACCTAAGAAGTTAGACGATCCCGGGCTATTTACTCTTCCGTGTAGGCTTGGAACTTCTAAACCTCTCGACGCTCTAGCCGACTTAGGGTCATGCATCAATCTTGTTCCGTTGTCCCTCCATAGAAGCCTTAACTTAGGTAAAATAGAACCAACGGAAACCATCTTAGGTCTAGCGGACGGTAGTGTTGCACGTCCGGTAGGAATAATAAAAGACATGGTAGCACACGTAGGAGAGTTGACTCTTTTGGCCGACTTTCATGTGCTAGACATGAATAAGGACCCAACATGCCCATTACTAGTAGGAAGAGGATTCTTAGCTACCGCTAGTGCCATCATCGATTGTAAGATGTCCAAGATAGCGGTAGGAGAGGGGAGTGCTAGGTCAATTTACGATGTCAAAAAGCATACGTACTACAAAGAAGAGGAAATCCCACATGAGATTAGGTTGGATAGAGAGCCTTCTAGATATGAACCTTGGATAGATAAGAACCTCATAGGCCCCCAAAGACCTTTTTACCTAGATGAAGCCTTCACTAGTAAAGCAACTTTCCAAGAAAAAGAAATGGCGAGGGACATGGAAGTGAACCCGTTCGAGGACGCCTTAGTATTTAGGAAGATGACCGAGTTCCTAGGAAGCTTGCCCGTCAACCTTGTCATGAATAAGTGGAAAGTTGAGAAATCTAAACACAAATGGGATTGGGATAGACCGCCTAGTGACGGTGATGGAGAGTGGCACATTAGGATAACAATCTATGATCCCGATGGAGAGAAGTTTGAAAAGGCATATCTAACCGAACGTACTACTAGGAACTTGAATGATAAGTTTGATCCTTATGACATTGTTGATGATAGGCTTACTTATATCGGTACGTAGGAGCACGACTACGAGTCTAGCTACAAGACTCTTAAATAAAGAAAAGCGCTTCGTGGGAGGCAACCCATGCTTAATTGTTTGCTTGTTAGTGTCATATGTCTTTTATTGATTGTTTATTCTCATGTTTAAATTTGTAAAAATGCTTTATTTTGTTTTTAACCTCGTCTTAATTGCGTATAAAGGTATCTTACATAAGGGATAAGTGTAGGGAGGATTACACACGTTTTCAAAAGAAATGTAAACATGAGAATAACAATTAGCTAAAAGATATATATATGTGTTTGTTCGAGTCAAATGCTTGTATCGAGTCATAATGGATGTTTTGCAGAAATTTTTCCAGATTCTAAAGATATAAATTTTCCAGAATTTTTTTCAGAAAATCGCAGACCAGTTTTTGTCAAGATAACCTGACGGCGTCAGGATCGCAACCTGACGGCGTCAGGAAGGAGTAAAAACAACAGATTACTTTTTTTCTCATTTTCTGAGCTACTTAAAAAATTTTGAAATTTTCCAGGTCTTAATTTTCCAGAAATTCTGTAAACATCCATTCCACAAGCATTATATCCTAGTTTAAATCGAGTCTTATATATATTATTACAGCCGATTTTACGCGAAGGTTTCGTTTGTTTTCTTCAAGTGTGCAGGTTTAATTTATCAAGAAGAAGAAACATAAGATTGGAAGGAGCTTTTCACGCATAAATTCTTCTTGGAAAGGATTTAACCACTACTTCACACACGTATCCTACCGAGCTAATCAGGGGAGTACTAGTTTCTTTCATTTTTAATTACCTTCCATTATCATAACTTTGATACATTCGGGGAACATTGGGGACAATGTTCAGTTTAAGTGTAGGGAGGAAAAATAAAATGGGAACTTTGAAACTATGCTTATCCTTGAATATTTGCTTTGTCCAATTGTATTTGTGTAATAAACCATGAGAAAATGTCGGTTAGGGTAATTTTGGCACCAAATTTAAAATTTTTCATGACATATAGGAGTGGGCCATTAGTCTTAACAAAAGCGTCTCACGGATAGGAAGTTGCATGACTAGCACAAAAACCCTTTACCACCTAAATTCCACCCAAAATGTGAGGTTAGCCCTTAGATTAGTAGGAATTGAAGCATTCATCTTTAATGCTTAGAGTGTGAACCAGTAGTATAATAGATTCTAGAACTTGTTTTGTGATGCATCTCGAGATCACTAGTAAGACTGTACTTGTGTAGGTAGGAATAACTAAATGATAAGAGGCATTATGATAACCCTTGTTTGATACCCGTAATATAATTACTTCTTCCACATCGGTTGAGTAATTCCCCCACACCCTTTGCGTTGTACTCATCTTTAGTACACGATACCCCTAGTTAACCCCTCTGAGCCTATCCTTTTCACGGTTCTAGTGATGTTTCGGTTTTTCCGGAATATCAATGAAGAGCATCGTTTACACCCCACCCCCAAATATACACCCAAATCGCCTTAGCCTACCCTGTATGCACTCCCTTTTAGTGCATTATTGTTATCACCCTAAACCCTTAGTTCAATTATCTGGTTGCTTGCATGAGTTGCTAATTCGAGTCATATCCTTTGTATACAGTTTTGGGACGATTGAGATTCATGGGAAAAGTTAAAGTTTATGAAATGACGGGAAGGGAACGTTAAATTCAAATTCCCTTTGTTTGCGTAATAAAGTACCCCAAGTGTTTTGATCTTTTCAATTCGGGTCAAATTAGTGTTAGAGTAATAAAAACTCAAGTGTAGGGATGTGCCTATAAATCCCTAACATTTTGATGTTACCGTAGAGGATGGTAGAGTAAAAGTGTATGAAAAAAAAATCGAAAAAAAAGAGAAAAAGAGAAAAGAAAAAAAAAATAGAGTGAAAAAAAAAAAAAAAAACGGGCTACCATCTCACATCTATCCTTTAAATTTATGTTTGTTTATTTCAGTTAGCTAGAGTCTAGAGTGTCGAGTCTTGGCTTAGCAACTCCATTCTTCGTATGCTTGTAACATATAGATTTTTGACTTGCCACCACTAAATAGCCTATCCCACCAAACCCTTTGTTTCCTTACCGTAAGCCTAACGTTACAACCCTTTAAAGACCTCTTTGATAGTCTTTCCTAGGTGCTTACGCCAAAGCGATGGAGGTTTGATCTATTCTCAAGCCTATGGTAATCTATGTACTAGGACCGGTTAATGAGTGTTTATCTTCCATTTCCAATTTGTTATATTTCATATACACCCGAGAGAGATGTGAGTATCCAAACACCCCATGTGAGGTGCTAGTATGTGATTTCCGTGCTTATTATGACTTTTGCGGGGCTTATATGTGTTGTGGACTGTTTTAAACCAATGCTTCATGACCCCTAACTTATAAATTAATTGGCTAAAAGCACATTTGCTTGAGGACAAGCAAATACCAAGTGTAGAGATATTTGATAAGGTTTTAAAAGGTACCTTTTTGAGGGGTCGTTTAAGCCCTTATTTGATCACTTTTGTATCCGTTATTGCTTAATATCGTTGCTTTTCACTTTTTAAGTCTCTTGAAGGCAAAATGCTGGAATGGCACTTATTTGGACGAAAAGGCGCGAATATACGAAGAAAATGGCCAAAGTCAGAATCGAGACACTCAAAGCTGCTGAAAACATAAGGTGACGGCGTCACAGCTTATACGCGACGCCGTCGGAGGATTTTGTGACGGGACAGAAGCCAAAACTCCTATTTTCAAGTGACGACGTCAAGTTATAAAAGAGTAGGCCGTCGCAACTCAGACGGCCTAGATGCAATCCAGACGGCGTCAGAAGCTGAAGAGGACGGTGTCATAAGCATAAGGTGACGCCGTCGCAAGTCTAAGGCCAAGACGAAACCTTAATGCCGGCGACACGACGGCGTCACAAAACAAAAGGTGACGCCGTCGCATGTGTAATCTTATATATAGAATCCGAATTTTTCAGTATTAGTGTGTAGTCTTTTGGAGTAAAAACCTAAACCGAACCAAGGCTGTCTTGTACAGTATTTTAGGGTTCCAAACCCTATCTTACACCAAGATAAGTGTTTTACTTCATTAATACAATTATGTCTTTGATTATTTGTGTGTATGCTTTCATGTTCTCCATGTCCGGCTAATTTACTTGTGTGTTTGCTTAGGGAATATGAAACTTAATTATTGAATATTGATTGGTTGTCTCTTATCTTAGTTGATTAATGATCTAGTAATGCGATAGGTCATTCGTTGTGTACTTAATGCTTGATTAAATCTTTGTGAACCTTAGAATATAACTCCTTGAGTAGTTGTAAGCTAAACCATCCAAAGAGTGCCTTAGAGTAAGA
The DNA here is from genome assembly GCA_019973895.1 of Chrysanthemum seticuspe. Taxonomy (NCBI): domain Eukaryota; kingdom Viridiplantae; phylum Streptophyta; class Magnoliopsida; order Asterales; family Asteraceae; genus Chrysanthemum; species Chrysanthemum seticuspe. The sequence continues at coordinate 272,723,888 of BPTQ01000006.1, read as the reverse complement.
GTTTATTATCCCTAGTGGGTTTTGTAGACGAGACCCTTTGGTAAGTTCAAAGAGTTAGGGAGAAACGCATACCCTACAACCTTAGACACACAACGCAACTAAGAATAAGGACGTGACAATTTAACCACCAATAGGAGATAATTAAGGAGTAGTAAAACCTTAGTAAACACATCTTTAAACTATCATACGAGCACACAATAATTAGACATAGACTACATACACCTTAGATTAGATAATTAGATAAGTAGAGTAATCGGTAGAAATACCAATCCCCCAAATCCAAACCCCGAGATTCGTACCTTTCTTTTCCTTAAAAAATATAAAAAGATAAAAAAAAATAATCTTCCTCAACCCCAACCTTAGCGTAGTAACTTCTCACTAGCATTCCTATTCTCCTAGAGAACGATATCAATACCTGTGGCTTACCCTAATACTACACTACAACGATTAGGTTCACTGCCTAGGGTGTTGAAAAACTTGCTAAACGAAAAGGAAGTTCCTTTGACCCCGAACGACGCGTGTAGCATTATCAGACACGACACATAACCGGTGTTATTAATTCAAGATAGAGAGCGAAAGAACAAAAATTTACATAACCCATCAAGAAAATCGACTTAAAATCCAAAAAAACAATCAAGAATGATAACCCATTAATAAAAAAGTACCAAAGATCACAAATTTAGTTATAAAAAAGGAGAAAAAAAACAAACCAACGGTATTGGGGATATTAATGGTAACGTAGTTAGATTTCTTGAGCCTGTTTTGAAGATGAGCCACACACCAAACAGTAAAACATGATGATTCTTGATGTTGTTAACTGGTGTTATTAACTGGTGGATGAGATCCGTTTTTAGAGAGAGGTAGTGAGAGAATGAGATGTTGGTGAGGCAGGAAGAAACACGTGTACATAACGTGTTCATACACTAAACGCAAAGCCGGATAATCTTATTTAAATGTAAGTGAATAAAATATAATGGTTTGAGTGAGGCTTGTGCTATATAATCTTATATGAATTTAATTTAATTGTGATAGAAATGATTAACAACATTCTGAATTTAAACTACCAAATATTTAAAGGATATTTGGTTCAAATCACTTTACTCACTTTTTGAGTTTTTTAACTTTTAACAGATGTTTTTTTTTTAGTAAAGATAAAGGTAAAGATAAAGATAAGGATATGTAAATAGTTAGGTTTGAACATGTGATACTATTTGACCAGGGGCAAAGCCATGTTGTTTGTCGTGGGGGCGACGCTGTTTTTTATAAGGGATATTGGTCCTTTATTTATAGTTCTTGCATTAACATGTCTGGAATTAGGTGTAGCTATATTACAAGCTTATGTTTTTACGATCTTAATCTGTATTTACTTGAATGATGCTATAAATCTTCATTAAAGTGGTTATTTATTTATAATTGAACAAAAGCGAAAAGGTGAAGCTGTTTTACCTAATTGTAGAGGTGAAAGAATGAGAACTTCCCCCGAATAGGCAAAAAGATTCTAAGCACGTCTGGTCAAAGTATATCTTGTCTTTACCACGAGCCATTTTATGGCTAACAAGAATTTAAGTTTTGCACATATCAGCGGTTCTTCCATTTTATTTCTTCCTAATAGACGAAACTCCAACCAAGTTGTTACGGAAACACAAAAAATATATAAGAAAAAATGTCAAATTGGTGGGAAAAAAGTGAAGTGCCCTACTCCCTCACTAACAAAATCAGATTGACTTCATCTCTCTCAGCTTGCCAACACTTAGAGTGTTCTCTAATGACAATAATCTAATTTCTGGTGGTTCTTACTTTCTGTTCTATTAGAAAATATGAGGAAGAGAGGTTAACTGGGAAGTGGGAAAATGGAGGTGGATTAGTGGATAAATTTAACATAATATACATTTAATATTATTTTTAATATTTGTCTCTTTTTTTATGCGAGTCGCGAGGTATATATTTAATTAAGGGACTTTTAAAATAATCGCAAGTAACAACAATTATTTTTTTTCCAGAGATTTTTTTACAACATAAGTAAATCATATGGACATTTGTGTACATTTGTTACACAAAAATACACATATTTAACAAAGGGAACATTTTCGCAGTCGTATGTTAAAGTCATGGACCTTTTTGTAATTTCTAAGGATTGTTTTCGCAAAGTAAATAAAAAATACATTGACTATTTCTGCCGAAAACCAAACCGCAGAGACCATTTTTGCTTTCTTTAGAAGGTTTAGGGACTTTTTTTTTGCAATTTTTCAAAAACTATTTCTGCAAAGCAAATACATGGACTATTTTTTCCAACCGCCAAACCATAAAGACTATTTTTTCCAAGAGTATGTTTGCAACACAGGTAAACATCGAGGACTATTCTTGCTATTTTCATTGGCAAATTATTGTTTGGTGAATAGTATTTGCCAAGTATTTGCCTCCCGGGAATTGTTTATACTTAGAACTATAATATAAGAAGAGTATTTGCCTCCCGGAAATTATTTATACTTGTAATTAGCATGATTTGTTAACGGATGTAGGTGTTTTAATGCTTTTCTCTGATGTTTTTCTTATTGTGGAAAACTAGAAGGGGGGGGGGGGGTTGAATAGTTTTGCCGATTTTAAGTTGATTTCAAAAACTTTAGATTCGTTAATATGTGAGATCTTATGGATGTTGAGAACGTATAGATCTAATGATAATGTAAGCAAATAAATAAAGTTAAGGGATAGAAATGACACAACCGATTTATAGTGGTTCGGCTACAAGGACACCTTCCTTGCCCTACTCCACTCCCCGAGTCACCTACTCGAGAGTTCAAGCACTATGTCAACAAACTCCTTCACTTGGCGGAGAAGCCTTCACAACGTTGCTTACACTTTTTCCGGTACAAAGCTAAATACCGAGTCCGTAGCACGGTGGACCAAACCAACACAACTATTACACAACAAATATGTGAAATAAAAAATACAAGATCTTCGCTACAGAAATCTTGTGGAGTGACAAATCAATCAAGGACCCCTTGCTTGGATGACTTGTAGAATGCTTGTGATCTCGCCTTAGAGAAGGACCTATATGAGGATCACAAATAGAAAGAAAGAAGAACAACTCTCTAGATCAAGTGATCTATATGTTAGAAGAGAATGAGAGTGTATGAGAGATTTAGTAAGAAGAGGGGTGGGTTAGAATGAAGAAATGGCTCTCTATTTATAGGCAAAATTCTTCACTGTTCCCCGGATCCCACGGATCCCTTCCACTTGGGATCCGTCTAGTGTAATCCTAGGGATCCGTGGAACGCTCCTCTTTGCCCATGGGTTTTTTGGTTATGGGTCATGGGTTACGGGTTGGTCCATGGGTTTTTTTTAGATTCAATGTATCTAAATATACATTGCATCTAGCCAACTTGGGTATGGGTTATGATCCATGGGTTATGGTCCATGGGTTAAGGTTTTTACACATCCTAATAAACTATTACAACAAATGCTTAATTATTACATTTTTGTATTTAAATGGCTATATGTAAATGCTTTACAAAAATAACATGTATCCTCATAATTATACTTAAGATAACATTATATTTGTTATCAACAAAACACAAAGAGATCGCAAAATATTAATAAACGTTTTTACGGTTTATTTGTATTAACAATCTTCCCCTTTTTGTTGATGACAAAACATAATGTTATGATGAGTAAAACGTAAGAATAGATGTGAGTTTTGAAAGCCCCTAAGTTTTACTTCTTCTCCCCCTTTTTGTCGAAACAAAAAGTTAACCCTTGAAAGAAATAAACATAAAAGCGTGGAAAAAGTAGTCCACGTATTTCTTACTCCCCCTTGACGGTAGCTCCCCCTAGCTTGGGGCGTCAAGTGAAGAAAAATAAAATTCTACAAAAAGAAAGGTTAGTAACATGCTTAAATAATCTTGTGATTGCCGAGAATCAAGATTGGGAGCCAAGGTATGTAAACAAAGCCTTGTAATAAAACAACAAATTGTAGTGGTATTTATGCCACTTACAAGCATGTAAAAATAAGAACAAGACTTGTTCTTGAAAATGACATCAAAAGACAAAAAAAAAATACTAAAAGTAGAAACTAGTAGTAGTGATTCCTTCCATGCTTGCATAAGATTATGGATGGAGGTTTTGATGAGTGATGGTATTGATGCGATCAAGGATGAGGTTGAGTATGAAACGCATTTCTTCCCTAACTTCTATTGCGATTTCCCTAGTGGATTGGCAATGTTCACAATGTAAATGATGTGGGTAATGAGTGCGGAAGTTTTCCGGGTTGTTTTGATTTGAGTTATGCGGAAGTTGTGGTGGAAAAATAGGAAAATATGGATCAACATCCGGAATATTTGTGAATGGTGGTGGAAAATAACCTAGATGTTCTTGTAATGCGATGGGAGCTAACGGTGGTGATGTTTCAAGATCTTGAAATATAGTATTTGGAGATGTGGGTGGTGTTGAAAAGACTATTTCTTTTTGTTTAGATTGTTTAGATCTTGTTGGAGTCTTAAGGAGTTCCAAAAGAGTGACTTTAGGTGGTGATGAGGTTGGTGTACTTGTTGGTGATGAGGGAGGTGCTATTATGGAAGCATCTTGTGGTGAGTTATTTGTTGAGGATGAACCATTTGAGGTTGGTTGTGCTAAACAACAAGATCGGATACTAATCCGTGCGGATATCCTAGCATTTGATTGTGGTATTTTGGATGGTGGTGGCACAAAGGTTTGGGTATCATGAAGATGATTGTTTGTACTAGGTGATTCATCTAAAGGGTTTTTGGATGACATGGTGTATTGTGGTTATGAAGATGAGATGGATTATGCAAGCATTTTGGGAGTTCTATATATAGAAAAACAAAGTATTGTAATGAATTCTTGACCCAAAATGTGGATTAAAATCTAATGATTAGATATGAATTCAAGGCATGTGATCATGAGAACACAAGCATTAAAGAGCATACTCCAAAAAAATGAAGCAAATGTGGATTTTTCATCCAAAGTGAAAAAATAGAAGGTAAAAACAGCTTCTGTTTCACGGATCCCACAGATCCTTCCCTTGAGGGATCCGTCCAGCATGAAGGCTGGGATCCGTGGGTCTGGTGATCCAGGCAGCACAAAATTTTCTTTTTGGAAACATTTTGCCTATTGTGTGCCTATATGCAAACTATTTGGAGTTACGGTTATCTCGACTCCTAAAAAGAAAAGGAAAATAAACTAGAAGTAGAAAGACATCCTATTGAGATAACCCGAAAACACATATTTAGTACATAAGTACGTTATTTAGTGTTATCAATGCTCCTAATTCATTGTTGCTTAAATGAATGTACCCGAAAACACATATTAGTTATGTGTCCCATTTAGCATTCAAGAGACATGAGATGCAATGAAAACGGGTTTTTACTTTGTATTAATAATGCAAAAAGCGATTTGTCCTAGACGTGAGAAATTGCTTTTGTGAAATTGATACGAGAAGGTATCATCCTTTTTAGAAAACATTTTGAAAAGAGGTTCTCTTTGAAAATGTATATGTGAGAAAAAAAATAAGAAAGCTATAAGTGGAAAACTTATTTTGGGTTTTGAAAATTCCCGTATTGTTTGTGAGTTGTGTATGAAATAGAAATCCTAGACTCAGAAAGAAGAAGGCTAGTGTTTACATACCTTGTAGAGTCAAATAAGTTACGACGTTTGTTCCATTAGACCAAGACCAAGACGAAGTACGTTGAATTGTTCCCGCTTCAACGGTTTGGTGAGGACGTCGGCTATGTTGTCTTTGGATGCTATCTTCTCAATAGAGATGTTCCCCTTTTGAACATTGTATCTTAGGAAGTGATGACGAATCTCTATATGCTTTGTGCGAGAGTGCAATACCGGATTCTTGCTTAAGTCGATGGCACCTTTGTTGTCACATAGAATGGCTATGTCGCTTAAATGAATGTCTTAGTCGACTAACGCTTGTTTCATCCATAGTGCTTGTTGGCATGCTTTGCCGGCGGAAACGTACTCGGCTTCGGTTGTTGATATTGCTAGTGCCGTTTGTTTCTTAGAAAACCAAGATGTTAAGCAACATCCCATGAAAGTACTTACCCCACTTGTACTTTTTCTATCAACGTAATCACCTGCATGGTCAGAATATGCATATACAATTGTTTCTACTCCCGTGCCCTTAGGATACCATAATCCTAATTGTGTTGTACCCTTAATATATCTAAATATCTTTTTTACGGCTTCTAGGTGTGATGTTTTAGGGTCTTCTTGAAACCTAGCACATAAGCAAACACTAAACATGATATCCGACCTACTTGCCGTGAGGTAGAGAAGACTACCTATCATGCCACGATATTTAGTATTATCTACGGATTCGCCGTCTTCATCTTTTGTGAGTTTGGTGTCGGATGACATTGGAGTCCTAATTGGTTTTGTTGTTCCCTATTCACTATCGTTTAATAACAATTAAGTACTTAAAACAATTTAACAGTGAATAATGACTGAAAGTAATGTAAGTAAAATACACAAAGTAATTTTCAACATCATATTCTTATTAGAAATAAATCAAAAGAATACGTTACCCAAGTACTTGCGGAATAGTACTTGGGATTGAAATGACAAGGTTTGGGGTGACTCCTCTCTAAACTCAGGCTAAGTCTGAGCACAACTCTTAGAACCCACTGAGCTAGCTCAAGGATAAAGTTGTATTGGAGGAGTGAAAAGTTGGCTTGTGTGTATGTGTGTTTTTACAATTCACAAGTTTAAACTTTTCACTCTTCTTCTTATGCTATTTATACAAGTATGATATTTAACTTTAACCTAGAAGACAAAAACATAGATCACAGCAAACACGAATATTGATGTATTCGGTTACTGTTCACCTTTCTATTTATAGTAGGCGGCGAGACTATTTCCTTTGACAGAGAATCGCCGCTTACTATAAATGGGAAGATATGATCTTCATAGATTGAGACTATGTATAAACTGGATAAACACTTGAGGGACTTAGTTTTATCTGGGTAAAACTTTCCCGCCTAGTCCAGCTCATTCTTCAGTCTTTAAAGCCTTCAGTCTCTTCCTTCGTTTGTCTTCAGTGTTTAACAGTTGGAGAGGAGTCGAAGGGATTCAGTGAGTTATTGTCATCACTCACTAAATCCACTATCTTCTTCTTGACTTAGTCTTCACCCTTTAAGTTCCGCCTTGCAGAGTGGAGAGGCTCCTTCTTCGCCTCATACTAAGTGTCCTGAAGATAGCTCACTGAGAGACTATGCACTCAGTGACCTGATTGTGTTTAACGGATTAAACACTTAGGTTATTTTCTATTCAAATCCTAGTTTAAGGGGTTTGGGTATTTACTGAACCCAACAGTTTCCCCCTATTTGGATATACAAATAGCCTAAGTGTTTGATCAGTGTAAGTGAGCAAAAATTCTTCTTCTTACACTGAATGTACTAATGAATACAATAAGGAACATTTGAGTAATTTGACAAAACATACATCTTTTATTGATCAGATTACATATTTCCTATCACTAGTAGAAAAAGGATAAAATAATGTCAGTCCAGATGGATACCCAGTGCTTCGAGCTTCACTTTCTTGGTGATGAGTGTTTCTGTAAAAACCCACATTTTCGAAACACGTTAAAAATACCAAAATACCCTTCAACCTCGAACTTTTGAAGACATTAATTACTAAAATATTTCGTCACTTAATTATCTAAACCGTTGTCATCCGAAACAAATAAAAGTAATACGAAATACGTACGCTAAAAATAAATTGCACACGTTTAAATTACGTCACACATTTTTCCTTTAAAAATGTCCCTAGCTGAAAGTTTAGAGGAACACGCAACGTATCGAGTCGAGGAATGAGACCAAATTCGTGATTGACATATATATAGAAGTCCCATTTTATTTACCTTGATTGGTGGGCTTATCTTTTTGTGTGTATCCCATTCACGGCAACTTAAATAACCAAATATCACAATTAGTTTGTCACAAATCATATGACAAAACCCTAGCAACCTATCTCAAGACTCACGGCAGCCATTTTTTGGTACTCCATCTATTTCTGTCGATCAAGGAAGGAAACAAGGAGATTCGTTTGGTGGTCTTGGTAAGCTTGTGATCGTGGCTGGGTGACTTGAACTATACGTGGGTGTGTTTTCGTTCGAGGGTTCCTGGAGGCTGTTTCCGGTGGTGTTTATTTTGAACCATCCTCCATCGTTTTGGGCCGTATTTCCTTCTTGTATTCACGCTTCAAGGGTAACACCTCGAAATCTTGTTTCGATTTCCTTCTTTTGCTTGCCTTCTGATTTTGGTGTCGTAAGGTTCCATATCGAATGCATGCAATACCAAATGAATCTCGCATAAAATGATGTGTTATAATCTTCGCATGAAATAATAAAAGTAATCACATGAAATCATGAAAACGGAATACTACACCTATCGATCATTGTCCTGTTTTGTTGTCGAATCTGATTATATGTATACATTTTGAATTGGTTATTATAACCTGCATATATGCACGAGTAATAAGAATGGAGCATGCATGTATACATGAGACATGGATATTCAAGGTATTTCATGCTAAGGATTTTGAAGAGTTTGGGTTATGCATGGCACTTTGGGTCAACGATAAGCATTTGATGTTTAAAACAGTAAAAGAGTCAAAAAAAATGTAATATGGAATGCGTATGGATTGGTCTTGTGGGGGTAACTTCGAGGGTGTTCGCGGGATTTTTGGGTACACTAATCGTCGTGTTGAAAGCGCTTCGGGGAAATAGAGTCGGGGGTTAATCATTATAAGTGTTTTTTTTCTATTTGTGTCGGTAAGCCGTTTGAACCGTGATCAAGCTCGAAATTGGCATGTCAAGATATGAAAAGCAAAGTGAAAAGGGTTTTACTGTACGAAAGAGTTGATTTTTTGGTTTCATGTTAAATATTTAATAGTTGCACTTTCAACCCTCATCTTTAATAGTTTGTCACATGCAAACCTTGATCTATTATGAATTGACACTTTACACCTTAAACTATAATAATAATATTAAAGAGTTTTGTTATATTTAGTTACTTGTCGCAATAAACCTTAAACTTTGATAAGTTACACTTTAGACCCTAAATTATAATAAGTTATTATACTTAACTCTAAATTGACTAATTAATGATATGAACCCTAAAGCTAACTTACTAAATATGAAAACCTGCCTAAAATAGAAAGTTACCTAAAAGTGGGAAGTTACTAAATATGGAAACCTGCTAAAAAGGGAAAGCCGTCTAAAATGGGTAATCTGATCTTAATAAACGTTATTTAATTCGTATAGGTTCCGGACGGCGAGATTGATTCATCTTGTGACTTTAATTTCCTATTTTGCTTGCTTCGAATCAGGTACAGATATTCTGACCTTGTCTCTAAGGTTTCTCATGATTTGTTTACATCTTTCGATATTAGCTTTGAACCGTTATATTTTGCTCTGAGCCTTTTTATTAAGGTTTCCTATAACTTTGCTATGTTCCCTTTGATTGGATCTCCTATGTGAACAGTTTGATTTTGAACCTTTGATTATGGACCTTCAGATTATGAGCCTTTGATATGAACTTGTGATATGTACCTCTGATATGGACTTATGATATGGACTTTGATATGAACCTTTGTTATGAACCCTTATGATATGATTATACTTTGACCCTTCAGTTTGATACCCGAGCCAAATATGTTTCCCTAGCCATGAAGGTAACATGGCCGTGTCATTGATGCACCAATGGCATGACTCTAGTGTGGTTGAGTGATGTTCCACACCGTCCCTTTCTGTTATCTGATTATGAGCTCGATATATATTGTATGGCCACTATTTGTCTGCAGGGGCGTATGGATGCATCCTAGATTTGTTCTGTTATCTGATATGATCTGATCTGTTCTGGTGAATGATGTCGTGTGCAATACGCGTCTTCACAGTCTGGGAGCTAGCTACTCCATTGGTTACTGAGGACTCCCCTCCTATTATATATGGTATTCCGAGGTCACCCCTCCGAATACAATGGTTACTTATGATATGATATATTTCTGGGCTCGTGGTAGATTTCTGACAACCCTTACGCTTTTGATATGCCTATACTGTACTTTCTGTATTTCCCCAACGCACCATATTATGTGTTAATTGTTCATTACTCAATCCCTTATATGACTCACTCTACTACCAAGATATATACATTCTATTGCATTGATCTGTCACACTTTGATTCCGTTACTTCTGACTATGGTTCCATTCACGTACCGGGCTATTACATGATTATTGAATTTGTTTATGTTTTTACATGTTTATGTGACTACCGGTTACCATGCTACGATTAATATGTTTATTTGTGATTCACATGTTGTCATCTGATTATATGTTATCTTACCGTTATGTGACCTCTTTGATCTGTGTGGTGACTATGCTAGTATGTAATCGATTGTCTTGTATGTTTATTATGTATACTTCGTTCAGTTAATCTCGTGAACTTTGATTATCCGATAGTACCCTTATCTGCTTGTTGATTGACCTGCCATGTTTGCATTTCTGTTTATGCTACGGTTTGATTGGGTAAATGGTTCAGCTTGTGACTTCTGGCTTGTTAATTTGTTTAGTTGCCCTACTATGTCTTTAATTCATTTAATTATATCGTTTATACTGTATTCCTACTTATTACGTGTAACTGCCATGTGTTGACCGCTGTTGGTACTTCCGCTGTTATGATACTGGTTATGTTTTCTATTAAGGGTTTTGACCTGTGTGAATTGCCATGCCCACTTTTTAATTAATTGTTTCCGCTTTCCTGTAGTTATATGTCTGGTTTGTATGTGCTTGTTTATATGTCATTGATGCTTTGCCTTGCTTCGTTCTCCTTGTTATCTGTTCGTTTTGGATATCTTTATATTTGCGTTCTTCAGGATTCTCATTGACTCATTATTCTCATTTCCCTGCGACTTTGTTATCCGTTTCCTTTGTTTCATTTTGCATTCCCGATTTTATTTAGCTTTCGTTTTGTTATATCTGTTCACAGGGCTTTTTAAGCTCAACCGCATTCCTTTTCCTGCGGCAGGTTTTTAGGTTGAAGATGGGCTTTGATGGGCTGAGAGTTGGATTATCCGAGTGGACCGACCCTAGTTACCATTTCATTTCATTTTGTTCTAGACATATTGGGGTTTGAATTTTCTTTGTAAGTCATCTGTTATATGACTTGGTATTTATTTTTGTAAAGCTTCCGCTTGTAAATTTTATTTGTATGTTCTGATATGACACCAGAATGTGACACGTCTACCCTTGTCGGGTTGGGGTGTTACAATTATGGTATCAGAGCCCAGGTTTCGTCTTGTTGACCTTAGGATTGACCTGTGAGGACTGGGTAGACATTAGGCTTCCGTCTGTTCTGATCTCTCCTGATTCCTTTTGATTGTCGTTCAGATTTGACCTTGATATTCTTTTGTCTTCACTGATTTGGCCTTCTTCTCTTCGCATTTGAATTTGTTTATTTTGTCTGCGCGCATCCGTTTGTCGATCATTAGATGGAGTGTTAGGAATTAGAAATTCCAGGTATTAAAGAGTCGGTCACCTCAAGTATATGTAATCGTTAGAAAGCTCGTAGTCGTAGTTCTTTTAAGTTAAGTAGTATGTAGTTAAGTAACACCGTGGAGGACGGACGGGTCTTTACCCACTGTATGCCTGATCCACAGCCCGATGTGTGGCGATTTATGTAAGACTATAAATACTCTCTACCTCCCAAGGTAGAGAGTTGGAGCTCATAATAATATCTTTCACTTTCTCTCACTAAGTTCCCTAAACCTCTAACTTTCTCTCTCTAGAATTCCACTTATTCGCCACATGGTTGTTATGGTTTGATGTGTATGTGAAAAGTTATATCTTACAATTGGTATCAAGAGCCATGGTTAGATCATATCTTGCACATCTTTGGATTTCTAGTGGTTTTTAGGTGGTTTTTTAGTTTGAAAAAGTTTAGTGGTTTTTGCATCATTTGGTTGATTTCTTGTGTTAAAGTTTGAATTTTGTTAGTACTTTTATGTTTAGAATCATCACAAGTGTTTAGGTTTTCATTTGGTAAGCTTGAATCATTTTGGTTGGGTTGTTTTTGGATTGAAAAGTGATGTTTATATGGTTTTTCATGCTAGCGACTTAGTTCACGGATAATTTTCTTCGTAGCGACTTGCTTCACTAATTTATAGCGAGTTACAGTTTCAGACCTAGCGAGTTACATCTAGCGATTTACAGTACAAGTAGTGGACTCTCCACTACGGGTAGCGACTTGGTGGTAGCGACTTGGTCTGTAGCGAGTTGCTCTTTAGCGACTTGCATCGTTAGCGACTTGAGTAGCGAATTGCTGCCGAAATTTTGCTAGCGACTTGAGTGTTAGCGAGTTACTACTTAGCGACTTGCATTTGTGTAGCGACTTGGGACTCTAGCGACTTAGTGGTGTAGCGAATTAAGTGTTAGCGACTTAGTGCATATCTTCTAGCGACTTAGTGCATTATCTTCTAGCGACTTAGTGCATTATCTTCTAGCGACTTAGTGCATTATCTTCTAGCGACTTGAGTGATTGTTTACGGTTTTCTCTTGATTTAGTAAAATCCCGTGAAAGAATCTATTTCCCGGTTTAATCATAGAGTTATAAAATCCCGTATAATCTGTTAACATGTCTACCAACGTTCCTACTGTCATCTCCACTGTTGCCGAGGATGTTCAAGCTGCTGGCTCAGATACTCGTCCACCCATGCTTGACAGAACTGACTACGATTCTTGGGCTCAACGAATCAGACTGTATTGCCTTGGAAAGGAAAATGGTGTCAACATCCTCAAATCCATTGATGAAGGACCATATCGAGTTGAGACGACTAGAGACATACTTGATACTAATGAAGATGGTACTCCTGTTTACGGAATGGACAGACCTAAGATGTATGATGAGCTTGATGATAAGGATAAAAAGAGATTCGATGCAGATATCAGGGCTTCAAACATTGTTCTTCAAGGTCTTCCTAAAGACATCTACAAGCTGATCAATCATAACACTGATGCTAAGGCAGTTTGGGATAATGTTAAGATGCTTCTCTCAGGTTCAGAATTAACTATGGAAGACAGAGAATCCCAACTCTATGACGAATTTGAGCACTTCAAGATGAAACCAGATGAGAATGTCTATGAGTACTATGTGAGATTTCATAAGTTAGTTAATGACATGAGGAACATCAGAATGACTATGCCTAACATTCAGTTGAACTCAAAATTTGTGAACAACATGAATCCCGAATGGCACAAGTTTGTTACCGCTGTGAAGCTTACTAAAGGATTGAAGAACACAAACTATGAGCAACTCTATGCCTTCCTCCTTCAGAATGAGAGACATGCTATGTTTGAAAAATTGATTCTCAATCAGTTCAAAACTAACCCGGGAGAGACAAGCTCGTCTAATGATTCAACTGCCTTCTACTCAAACATCGGAATCACAACCAAAGCTTCACAAGTCATACCCTTGGGTAATGGTAATCACAAACTCATTCCTGATCCTATGTACAAACAAGCTGATGCTGATGCACACGTGGGAAGCTTCATTAATCAACTAGCTCTTCTGATTAGCCAAAACATGAATTCTCTCCCACAAACCAACAACAACCTCAGAACAGCATCTAACCCACACAATCAAGCTACTGTTAAAGATGGAAGGATCGTGGTGCAACCAGTTCAGGAAAGACAGTATGATCAGGGAAGAGGTGGTGCTGGTAGAGGTTATGTGGGCAATCAGAATCGAGGAAGGAATGGTAACCAAGGTCAAGCTAAGCCGATCAAATGCTATAACTGTGGTGGTGAGGGACACATTGCAAGGAACTGCACATCTCCAAAGCGTCCACAGAATGCTGATTACTTCAGAGATAAGATGCTGCTGGCACAAGCTCAGGACAATGGAGCTGCTTTGAATGAAGAGGAATTGCTATTTCTTGCTGAGGGCAATGCCAAGACCTATGATGCAGATGTGGATGAGCAGCCTATTCAGGAGATAGGTCACAATCATCAGAATGCCTTTCAAGTCGCTGACTGTGATGCATACGACTCTGATGTAGATGATGGACCTACTGCACACACAATTTTTATGGCTAGCATTTCTCCAATGGTCTCTCCCAAGGTCTCTTCTTCACCACAAGCTGGCCCATCCAAGGACAAACTCATCTCAGAGGTATTAAAACTATACGATGATGCTGATGTGCAACAGATGCATGACAAAGTACAACCAACTGAAACTATTGAATCAAATGTTGAAAATATGGGTAATAACAATATTGTCCCATACGATCAATACGTGAAACAAAGTGAAAGTGAAGTTGTACCAAGTGATGCATCTTCTGCAGTCAACAATGACTATGTCTTTGATGAATACACTGCATGTGCTCCTGATGATTCCGTAATTTCTGAACTAAATGCCTATAAGGAACGTGTTGCTATTTATGAACAACGTGCAAAATTTGAGTTGACCACTCGTGAGCAGGAAATGGATGACCAAGTGAGTACAGTAATTAGAAAAAGTAAGTTTAGAGAAGAAGTATTGAAACAAGAATTACATTCCTTGCAAGAAAAACTTTCTAAAACAGCTAAGCAAAAACAAGAACTTCAAGAAAATGTGAAAATGCTTAAGCAAGAATTTAATGCAAAGGAATCAAAACTCTTGAGAGATTTTTCTAATCTGAAAACTTTGAAAAACAAACTTGAAAACAAGTTGTACATACAAGGAAACACCATTCAGACTGCTCACATGGTCACCAAACATCGAGTCTTAAGCGATAAGCATAGCATTCCCCTTGTTGAGGAACCAAATCCAGAGGTAATTAAAAAGGCTAGAAATGCTCATAAGGTGCTTTATGATGGTAATGAAGTCCTTAAGCCTAGGCAGAAACCTAGTTGCGTTGAGTGCACTGAGGAAGATAATAAATTAAATGAAATCACTAGGGAAAAGATGAATAAGAAACAAAATGATCCCAAATGCAAAGAGAAAAACATAATTATCTCTCCTCATGATTACAAGAAGGAAAACTGGATTTCCTTGAACAAGTTTAAACCTCAGACTTTGTTGACTCCCGAACAAGTCTTCTGGAAAAAGGATTTAGATAAGCAGAAAACGGAAAATATTGTTGATACAAACCCTCCCCTTTGGAAAATGCCTAGAGCGACTGTGTATCCTCCTAATACACCAATGCATCTTGTACCTAGAACAATTGCCACTAAAAGCAAGACATTAATTGCCAATACGTTATATTTCAACTATTTGTTGATTTTGAGAAAACTTGCAAGAAAAGGATCACACCCACTGGTATAACTGAAGGAGAAAGGGGTTTTGAACAAATGAAAGAATGTTATTTAACTGAGGTCATGCCCTTCTTTAAACTTCTAAAAGATCACTTTGAGAGTCTTAAAAAGGGGGTAGAAACTGATATTAAGGGTATGGAAAAGGAATTTGATGCAATGGTTGTTGAAGTTAGTGACTATGAGCGTGCACTGAAATATAATGAGATTGAAAGAAAGAAATTGCATACATTAAATGAGAATCTTATTACTGAATGTGTTGCTCAAGATGTGTTTTTCACTGCTTCAAATTGCTCTATTAATGCTTCCAAATTTCATGAACTATCTGTGGCCCTGAAAGTCTCCCATGATCGTGTCATTGAGCTTGAACAAACTAATTCTAAACTAAACGAGAAAATTGAACTGGATGATCACGACAATTTCGTTAAACATTTTTCTAAACTAGAAGTTGAACATTTTAATTTACAACTAAAATATCAACATCTTAAAGAAAATGTCAAAACTTCAAATGTCAAGACATCTTCAGATGCTCCAGAGTTTGATGCAGTTTTTCAAATTAACAAACGTGCTGAACAGATCCAAGCTCAGTGCAACACGATCAGAAAGTTGAAAGCCCAAATCTCTCAATTAAAGGGTCAAACGAACAATATGACAGGCTCCCAAATGCCTCCTCCTTTAGATTCTCAGAATTCTCAAACGTTTCATCTTCAAAACCTAGTAAATGCTTTACAAAAGGAAAACGAAAGTTTTCTAGAAGAAAATGAAAAGGTTAAACGTCATTTCAATGAGTTATTTGAATCAATTAAAGTCACTCGTAACAAAAACAACGAACAAATAGCTTCATTGCAAAAGGAAATTGAGAATCTGAAGAGTCAGGTAAAAGGGAAAATGCCAATGACCAATGGGGAGAATGTTGTATCAAAGGTTCACTCTTGTAATAAATATGCTTTACTTGTGACATATGTCCCTCCTCATCTAAGGAACAACAAACTTGCCATTCAAACATACTTCTCATCCCTTAAGGATTGCCTAGAATGTCTGCGTGATATTGTTGAAGAGGATAAGCTAGAGAAACCTCATGATAATGCAATTGGACATGCATGCTTATATGCCAAACGATCTCAAGAAATCTTAGAATGCTTGATCACAATATGCCCAAAGTCATTAGGTGAGAGAGTTAATCCTTTGATTCCATGCTCAATGCCTAACGCTAAGTATGATATGCATTCGATTCCCAATGTTTTGAATGTGAACAGTAGTGTGCCTTTAAGTAGTTCAGATTCTAGATCTGTCAATGCTAAGAAAGAGAACTCAAGTGTGCCTTCTAGGAGTACAAATCTCAGTACCTCTAGTTTTAAGAATGTGAACCGTAGTGCACCTGCATGTAGTTCAGATCCCAGCACATCTAAACAGGTGGTGCAAAGAGTAGTAAAACATACTATTGTTCCCATTCCCTCTACAGGAGTAATCAGTGACATTAAAGGGAGCAGGTCAAAATCTCAAGACAATACAAGGAATGATAGGACCTCGCAAGCTAAGAATGTGCACTGGAAAAGAGTAGAAGAACAATCTAGGAACTTTAAGCTTGAATCGAATAAAACGAATCGTGTTGATTCTAGTATTAGCCATAGGCGTACTGTAATTAATTCGAATTCTGATACTATTTGCAAACCTTGTACTGATGTCTGCTTGAATTATGTTTCTAATCATGAATGTGGTGTTACTGTTCTGCCTAATGATGTTAATTGTCCAGTTAATATTGTTAATGCTAAAATTCTTGCTAAGAAGGCTAAAAGACAAAAACGAAAGAAAGTTAGAAAACAGTGGAAACCCACAGGAAGAACATTCAGTAAAATAGGCTTTTATTGGACACCTGTTGGTCTTAAGACTAATCAGACAATACCCACTAGAAAATGGATGCCTACTGGTAGAACTATTCCCTTAAGAAGTGATCACACTGTGAACAGGGCTAATACTGACACTAGTACTGCATCTATTCACAACAATTCCATTGCCTCACTTTCTGATATGAATGCTTCTATTTCTGATGTGGGTGTTCCAAACATTGTTACTAACCAAATGGAACCCATTCTTGCATGGGGATCCCAATTATCCAGTTATCCATTCTTGTCTGTGTTCAACTGCAGATCGTTCAAATCGTTCTGTGGTACCTGGACTCAGGCTGTTCCAAGCATATGACTGGAGACCGGTCGCGGCTCATGAACTTCGTGAGCAAATTCATCGGGACTGTTAGATTTGGTAATGATCATTTCGGTGCCATCATGGGTTATGGAGATTATGTAGTTGGTGATAGTGTCATCTCTAGAGTTTACTATGTAGAAGGTTTGGGTCATAATCTGTTCTCTGTTGGTCAATTCTGTGATTCTGATCTAGAAGTTGCCTTCAGAAAACATACCTGCTTTGTTAGAGATCTTAATGGTAAGGAACTGCTAAAAGGAACTCGTGGGTCAAATCTTTACACCATCTCTATCGATGACATGATGAGGGCTTCTCCAATCTGCTTGCTATCAAAGGCTTCAAAAACAAAGTCATGGTTATGGCATCGTCGTCTCAATCACTTGAACTTCGGCACCATCAACGATCTTTCCAGAAAGGACTTAGTTGTAGGTTTACCTAGACTAAAGTATGAAAAGGATCATCTTTGTTCAGCATGTCAATTGGGAAAAAGCAAGAAGTATGCCCATAAACCCAAACCTACTAACTCTGTCACAGAAGTTCTTCATATGATTCATATGGATTTATGTGGACCTATGAGGGTGCAGAATATCTTTGGGAAGAAATATGTGTTAGTTGTGGTTGATGATTACTCTAGATTCACCTGGGTCAAGTTCTTAAGGACAAATGATGAAACTCCTGATATCATCATCAAACTCATCAAACAGCTACAGGTTCGACTAAACAAAACTGTCAGAATTATCAGAACAGACAATGGAACTGAGTTTGTCAACAAACAACTTAGTGAATTCTATGAAAGCGTTGGAATCAGCCATCAAAGAAGTGTTCCACGAACCCCTCAACAGAACGGTGTAGTTGAAAGACGAAATCGTACTCTTGTTGAAGCCGCAAGAACTATGCTTATCTACTCAAAGGTTCCAATGTTTCTCTGGGCAGAAGCAATTGCCACTGCATGCTACACACAAAATCGTTCCCTGATCCACACTGTTCATGGAAAAACTCCATATGAACTTGTCCACAACAGAAAACCTAATCTATCTTTCCTTCGTGTGTTTGGTGCATTGTGTTATCCAACTAATGAGGGTCAAGACTTAGGCAAACTTAGGGCTAAAGCTGACATTGGAGTATTTGTAGGATATGCATCAAACAAAAAGGGATACCGAATCTACAACAAAAGAACCCGAAATATCATGGAAACAATTCACGTTACGTTTGATGAGCTGACCGGTCAAATGGCTCCTGGACACTCCAGCTCAGGACCCGCACTTCAAAACAGTCCCATTGGTTCATCCCTTGTTCCAAACTCCTCTCAAGAAACTCCATATGTACCTCCATCTGAAGATGATGTAAAGAAATTGTTTGATCCTATGTTTGATGAACTGTATGATTCAATTACTAATGAGGTGCTGATTCCTACAACAGAGGATGATCATATTCCAGTGAATGAAGTCAATCCCTCAGTCTCAATATCTTTAAGTCAAGAAGCACCAGCTGCTGATCCTTCAGTCTCATCAACAAATCATCATTCTTCAAATGTACATCATGGAAATGTTTCTGGCATCAATGATGAAGTTAATCCCTTTGCCACTCCTGAAGATGCTCCATTTGAAAACATATTTGCCACTCCTGAATCATCATCAGAACCACCTTCTTCAGGAGACATCGACTCTGCTACCTCAGTTCCTCAACAACTGCCACATGAACACCTCAGAAAATGGACTCACGATCATCCATTAGACAACATCATTGGAAATCCCTCTCATCCTGTATCAACCCGGAAACAACTTGCAACCGATGCCTTATGGTGTTTCTTCAACTTCGTACTATCTAAGATCGAACCAAAAGATGTTAAAACCGCCATGAATGAAGACAGCTGGTTCAATGCCATGCAAGATGAAATTCATGGGTTTGATCGTCTTGATGTATGGGAGTTAGTACCTGCTCCAGACTGTGCTATGATTATAGCTCTCAAATGGATCTTCAAAGTAAAACTTGATGAGCATGGTGATGTGTTGAAGAACAAGGCTCAATTAGTTGCTAAAGGATATCGTCAAGAGGAGGGTATAGACTTTGAAGAATCTTTTGCTCCAGTTGCTCGAATCGAGGCAATTAGAATCTTTCTGGCTAATGCTGCTAGTAAGAACATGGTAGTCTATCAGATGGATGTGAAGACGGCATTTCTGAACGGAGATCTTAAAGAAGTCGTCTACGTCAGCCAACCTGAAGGATTTGTGAATCAAGAGCATCCTACTCACGTTTATCGTTTGAAGAAGGCTCTTTACGGTTTAAAGCAAGCTCCAAGGGCATGGTATGATACACTGTCAAAGTTTCTATCAACCGGATTCATCAAAGGAGCAGTTGATCCTACATTGTTCACCAGGAAGTCAGGCAAACATTTGATTCATGTTCAAATTTATGTTGATGATATTATTTTTGCCTCGACTGACCCAATGGAATGTGGTCGTTTTTCAAATGAAATGAGTTCAAAGTTTCAAATGTCAATGATGGGACAAATGTTATTTTTCTTGGGATTACAAATTTCTCAAAGTCCCGGAGGCATTTTCATAAATCAATCTAAATATGCAACAGAGATTTTAAAGAAATTTGGATTTGATTCAAGTGACCCTGTTGACACCCCCATGATTGACCGAACCAAACTAGATGAGGACCTCTCAGGGATCATGATTGACCAAACGAAATATCGGAGTATGATTGGATCCCTGATGTATCTCACTGCTAGTAGACCAGACATCTTGTTCGCTGTTTGCATGTGTTCTAGATACCAGGCTAAGCCTACTAAAAAGCACCTTGAAGCAGTTAAACGGGTCTTTCGGTATCTCCAAGGAACCATCAATATGGGACTATGGTACCCGAAGGACACCGGTATGTCACTAACAGCCTATGCAGATGCTGATCATGCAGGTTGTCAAGATACTCGTCGAAGTACGTCAGGAGGTGCTCAGTTTTTGGGTGATAAGCTTGTGAGCTGGTCTTCAAAGAAGCAAATGAGTACTTCTATTTCCTCTACAGAGGCTGAATACATAGCCATGTCATCTTGTTGTGCTCAAATCTTATGGATGAGATCTCAATTATCTGACTATGGCTTTGAATTCAACAAAATCCCTCTGTACTGTGATAATAAAAGTGCTATTGCTCTCTCATGCAACAACGTTCAACACTCAAGAGCAAAGCATATCGACATTCGACATCATTTCATCAGGGAACAAGTGGAAAAAGGTGTGGTGGAACTATATTTTGTGAGGTCTGAATATCAGTTAGCAGACATCTTCACCAAAGCTCTTCCAAGAGAACGTTTTGAGTTTATTCTTCCACGACTTGGCTTGAAAAGCCTTCAACCAGAAACTCTCAAACGTCTTCAGGAGGAAGACGAGGAGTAAAGGTCTATCTTCATCTATCTCTTGTATATATCTATTCGAAAAACAAAATACAAAATTATAAAACCTTCAAAAATCAAATAGAAAAATATAAAACTTTCAAAATCCATAAAAATTTGAAAAATTCGAAAAAAATCTTCAAAAAATATTGTCATTTTGTCATGTTTCTCTCGATTCGATTATATCTACGGTCTTGATGTTTTCATTCAAAGAATGACACGGGACTGTAGATGTTGTTCGAATTTTTATTATTAAAAAAAAAAAAAAAAAAAAAAATCAAAAAATATTTTTGGGAGAAAGAGAAAAAATGGTTTATTGTCATTTTTCAGGCAATAACCCGATTTTAAAAGAAAGAACAGAGCCATGTTTTATCATGTTTTCAAAATTCCATGCTCTGATTCTAAAAACATTTATCTGCTGAAAACTAAATGCTTTGAAAAATAACTCGATCTCTATTTTTGATAATCATCAGGACTTATTTGTCAAAATCTCTATCTCTCAATCAACAACCTATGTCATTGATTGAGGGGGAGAATGATTTCAATTAAATTAAAAAGTTATTTGGCATTAAATTGTTTTCAAAAGATGTACATGCATGTTTTATCAATGGAGTTTAAAGTCTTAAAATTCGATCCGTATCAGTTAAAACGCTTTCATAATCAAGTCACAATTCTCCTTAAAAGCCTTCAAAATCAATTTAAATCTATAAGAGATCACAAATCTCAAATGATTTGATAATTGTGATCGGGGGATAATGTGTGATTTAAATTGGATTTAAACTGATAATTAGGTAAATGGTTTTATAAGGATGTACATGCTATCCTGCCCACATGTGACAAACGATTTCAAATTTTCCATGCACATGTTGAGGGGGAGCATCTATCTTAAACCTATGATTTGAAATGTGATCAACTTATCTCAATGTGCAAGTTCCCTCTAGTATGTGCAAAACTCTTTTCAAACCTCGAGGCACATATTGAGGGGGAGCAAATTCATGGAAACCTCATCCTTCCCGGAAATGCTATACCTACTTGATTTGATGTGGGAAGTGATGTTGATATCTTTTAGAAAATGGTAATCAAAGAAGTTAATTCTTTCTCTTGCCTCCGTGTGCAAAACTTTCTCAAATACTTGATGCACATGTTGAGGGGGAGTTCTCGTTCAAAAAATATCAAAAAACAATTCAGGTACAAAATGCTTTGATAATATATCACAAGTATCTGAATTGATTTTCAAATGGTTTTCAATTGGTTCCAATGGCAGATGAACAATACCAAATAGACTGACCAACTTTACCTTATGTACGGTGATATAAGGATGATAAGGTTAGGTATGTGTTCCCATGATCCGCCAGAACCGGAGGGATCTACCCAGGGACAATCCACTAGTTAGTGTAGAAGTCCTTAGGTATGATGATAAAAGGAGAAAAATGAGATATGGGAAGAGTGCAGACTAAGACTGAGCTAGTACTGGAATAAACCCAACAAGGTTCTAGCTATGAAGTCTCGGTAAGCACTGAAGGGGTTGAAGAATTAAAAAGAATTGAATGAGGAAAGGGTGAAAACAAATAGCCCTCCATTTATTCAACCTTAGGGCAGAAACCGGGTTCAATTCATATGCTACTGATGGTAACATCAGTATTGAAGACAAGACGTCATGGACCCAGTGACGCACTGCACTTCAACTTTCCAAACCACTCAAGTTCCTCTTAAAAGGACTTGTTTCATTCTCACGGGGAACCGACATTATCTATCGACTTTCTCTTGGAGATGGTTGATATTGAAGAAGGAGACCCTCTCCCTAGACTCCGGCACAGGATCCAAATATGCACATATTGAGTCTAGAGCCACGAGATCATCAATAAATCTCATTAGGACACTATCAATGAAGACTCTCTATTTCACACAATGTGGAAAGAGAGATTATATCTTGAGTCCTACGCATTATCCTTGTGGTATTGCCAGAACATCTGAGTGATGTGTTTTCATATTCACAATGAAGATGGAAAGCCTTCTGGAGCCAACATCAAACAAGCTCCTGGTAGGTGGCATGTGAGATCTATTATATGGATCAACCATGTGACAACTGAACAGAAACAATGGGGAGATTCAACCTCTTGAATCAATCCTGGTTCAGGTTATGGATTGACGGATACCTTTGAAAAACCGGTCATTGTGCTTAACAACCTTTTTCTTTAGCACATCGACCGTGTACTCATTTTTCAAACCAAAAGGTGTTTTTATGATTGATAATTGATTTTCAATAAAACCTTCGTTGTATTGCAAAAACAATTTCTATTGAGCAATACACGATTGTTTTTCAAATCTCTTTTCATCAATCAGTGGACTAAAAATTCGCTGGTTCACTCACTCCGTGTTATCTTCTTTGAGATGTTCTGGTTTGAGAACAGCTAGAGCAGCTGCGAAACCCTGTCAAGGAAATTCTTCGGAATTATACCTGATCACAGGCAGTACTTGTACTGATCAACGGGGAACCGTGGGCCGTGTACCTCAATTCAACGAAAGTGATCAAAGACACTTTCGTGCGATTTATTGCTAACTGTTGTATGCAGGTACGCCCGACGTTTGCAGCTGATCAGAATGAAGCGGTCAATCCATAGCCGCATGCTCACTTTACACATTCATCTATAAAGAAATCATGATTAGTACATCAATGACTCTGATATTTTCACTCCATGCTTCTGCTACGCTGCTGCCAATATCATGAATCAACTAATGCTTCCGCAACTCTGATGAGAAGATATCATGATCCAGAATGTGAGCATGTCGGTCCTAAAGTCACAACACCACAAAGGATGTCTTAGAGATTTTTGATAGCTGATGATCTCAAAAGATGGCTCAAAATTATTATCACGTGGATCAGTAAAAGACCTCCACTTGGAGTATCCAAACATGCAATGTAAAGAATCAATGACTACGAGCTTAGAAGCAAAGGACTACATCAAGAATGCAAGAACAATTTTTTTGTAATATCTATTTGTATTCAATGTAATTTTGGTACATGATTGAGGTGACCTTCCTTAGGGGGAGATTGTTAGGAATTAGAAATTCCAGGTATTAAAGAGTCGGTCACCTCAAGTATATGTAATCGTTAGAAAGCTCGTAGTCGTAGTTCTTTTAAGTTAAGTAGTATGTAGTTAAGTAACACCGTGGAGGACGGACGGGTCTTTACCCACTGTATGCCTGATCCACAGCCCGATGTGTGGCGATTTATGTAAGACTATAAATACTCTCTACCTCCCAAGGTAGAGAGTTGGAGCTCATAATAATATCTTTCACTTTCTCTCACTAAGTTCCCTAAACCTCTAACTTTCTCTCTCTAGAATTCCACTTATTCGCCACATGGTTGTTATGGTTTGATGTGTATGTGAAATGTTATATCTTACATGGAGATTTCTCGTAGAGCTGAAGATGATGGTGCCGACCCTGCATTGCTGCAACAATTTCTAGAAAGGTTCGTGAAGCAGAAGCCGCAACCGATCGTGATGCTGCCGGAGACGTCAGGATGCTGCTGAAGGGAGCTGGACGAATCAACCAACGGCGGAAAGACGGAGACAAGATTCAACTGGTGGCTGAGAAGGTTCAGCTATTGCATATGATTGGGCGCGACTTGTGTTATTCCGATTCGTTTGTCATGCGTTTTGTGGCGGTTTGATATTTTGCTATGTGATTTTGATCGGCATTGCTCTTCTTTGATTTGTTCAGAACTCGGTTTGAATCGTGAAGCGTTATCTTTTAGCATTTTGTTAATATCTCAGCTTTTCTTTTGGATCGTCAGTAATGAGTCATGAGGAACCGCTTCAAGCAAGTTGGTGGCCTTCTTCTTTGGTGATATGGTAAGTTGTTTGATGTAGTTTATGTTGTATGTGAATCTGGTCTGCTTTGGTATGTTACTTGATATTTGTATGTGATATGTTTTGTGTAATTTTGATTATGTGGTTTGTCATGACCCGGGACAGAATGTGGTAACAATAAGGACTTGTTATGTGATGCAAGTATTATGACGCCTGATCACCGTGATAATACCGAGATCATATAATTTGACCTTATTGAAGTCATAAGACGTCTTGGGAAATGCCTGGGGTTGGTACGTGAATGGACTGGGGCTTATATCCGTTATTTGTCAATCCTCGTGTTCTTTTGAAATTCTGTACCTCTTCGAGAGATTCACATCGACATCTGTTACGTGTAAGTTTTGTACTCTTTGGGACCGAAATTGTTACGATTATGCGAAACTATGGATTGCTACGTCTGCCTTAAACTTGTACGTCTTCGTGTACTTCTGCGACTTCAATTTTCGAGGACGAAAATTTTCTTTTTTGAGGGGAAGAGTTGTAAAACCCACATTTTCGAAACACGTTAAAAACACCAAAATACCCTTCAACCTCGAACTTTTGAAGACATTAATTACTAAAATATTTCGTCACTTAATTATCTAAACCGTTGTCATCCGAAACAAATAAAAGTAATACGAAATACGTACGCTAAAAATAAATTGCACACGTTTAAATTACGTCACACATTTTTCCTTTAAAAATGTCCCTAGCCGAAAGTTTAGAGGAACACGCAACGTATCGAGTCAAGGAATGAGACCAAATTCGTGATTGACATATATATAGAAGGTCCCATTTTATTTACCTTGATTGGTGGGCTTATCTTTTTGTGTGTATCCCATTCACGGCAACTTAAATAACCAAATATCACAATTAGTTTGTCACAAATCATATCACAAAAGATTTCACAAAACCCTAGCAACCTATCTCAAGACTCATGGCAGCCATTTTTTGTTACTCCATCTATTTCTGTCGATCAAGGAAGGAAACAAGGAGATTCGTTTGGTGGGTGGTAAGCTTGTGATCGTGGCTGGGTGACTTGAACTATACGTGGGTGTGTTTTTGTTCGAGGGTTCCTGGAGGCTGTTTCCGGTGGTGTTTATTTCGAACCATCCTCCATCGTTTTGGGCCGTATTTCCTTCTTGTATTCACGCTTCAAGGGTAACACCTCGAAATCTTGTTTCGATTTCCTTCTTTTGCTTGTCTTCTGATTTTGGTGTCGTAAGGTTCCATATCGAATGCATGCAATACCAAATGAATCTCGCATAAAATGATGTGTTATAATCTTCGCATGAAATAATAAAAGTAATCACATGAAATCATGAAAACGGAATACTACACCTATCGATCATTGTCCTGTTTTGTTGTCGAATCTGATTATATGTATACATTTTGAATTGGTTATTATAACCTGCATATATGCACGAGTAATAAGAATGGAGCATGCATGTATACATGAGACATGGATATTCAAGGTATTTCATGCTAAGGATTTTGAAGAGTTTGGGTTATGCATGGCACTTTGGGTCAACGATAAGCATTTGATGTTTAAAACAGTAAAAGAGTCAAAAAAAAAGTAATATGGAATGCGTATGGATTGGTCTTGTGGGGGTAACTTCGAGGGTGTTCGCGGGATTTTTGGGTACACTAATCGTCGTGTTGAAAGCGCTTCAGGGAAATAGAGTCGGGGGTTAATCATTATAAGTGTTTTTTTTCTATTTGTGTCGGTAAGCCGTTTGAACCGTGATCAAGCTCGAAATTGGCATGTCAAGATATGAAAAGCAAAGTGAAAAGGGTTTTACTGTACGAAAGAGTTGATTTTTTGGTTTCATGTTAAATATTTAATAGTTGCACTTTCAACCCTCATCTTTAATAGTTTGTCACATGCAAACCTTGATCTATTATGAATTGACACTTTACACCTTAAACTATAATAATAATAATATTAAAGAGTTTTGTTATATTTAGTTACTTGTCGCAATAAACCTTAAACTTTGATAAGTTACACTTTAGACCCTAAATTATAATAAGTTATTATACTTAACTCTAAATTGACTAATTAATGATATGAACCCTAAAGCTAACTTACTAAATATGAAAACCTGCCTAAAATAGAAAGTTACCTAAAAGTGGGAAGTTACTAAATATGGAAACCTGCTAAAAAGGGAAAGCCGTCTAAAATGGGTAATCTGATCTTAATAAACGTTATTTAATTCGTATAGGTTCCGGACGGCGAGATTGATTCATCTTGTGACTTTACTTTCCTATTTTGCTTGCTTCGAATCAGGTACAGATATTCTGACCTTGTCTCTAAGGTTTCTCATGATTTGTTTACATCTTTCGATATTAGCTTTGAACCGTTATATTTTGCTCTGAGCCTTTTTATTAAGGTTTCCTATAACTTTGCTATGTTCCCTTTGATTGGATCTCCTATGTGAACTGTTTGATTTTGAACCTTTGATTATGAACCTTCAGATTATGAGCCTTTGATATGAACTTGTGATATGTACCTCTGATATGGACTTATGATATGGACTTTGATATGAACCTTTGTTATGAACCCTTATGATATGATTATGCTTTGACCCTTCAGTTTGATACCCGAGCCAAATATGTTTCCCTAGCCATGAAGGTAACATGGCCGTGTCATTGATGCACCAATGGCATGACTCTAGTGTGGTTGAGTGATATTCCACACCGTCCCTTTCTGTTATCTGATTATGAGCTCGATATATATTGTATGGCCACTATTTGTCTGCAGGGGCGTATGGATGCATCCTAGATTTGTTCTGTTATCTGATATGATCTGATCTGTTCTGGTGAATGATGTCGTGTGCAATACGCGTCTTCACAGTCTGGGAGCTAGCTACTCCATTGGTTACTGAGGACTCCCCTCCTATTATATATGGTATTCCGAGGTCACCCCTCCGAATACAATGGTTACTTATGATATGATATATTTCTGGGCTCGTGGTAGATTTCTGACAACCCTTACGCTTTTGATATGCCTATACTGTACTTTCTGTATTTCCCCAACGCACCAAATTATGTGTTAATTGTTCATTACTCAATCCCTTATATGACTCACTCTACTACCAAGATATATACATTCCATTGCATTGATCTGTCACACTTTGATTCCGTTACTTCTGACTATGGTTCCATTTACGTACCGGGCTATTACATGATTATTGAATTTGTTTATGTTTTTACATGTTTATGTGACTACCGGTTACCATGCTACGATTAATATGTTTATATGTGATTCACATGTTGTCATCTGATTATATGTTATCTTACCGTTATGTGACCTCTTTGATCTGTGTGGTGACTATGCTAGTTTGTAATCGATTGTCTTGTATGTTTATTATGTATACTTCGTTCAGTTAATCTCGTGAACTTTGATTATCCGATAGTACCCTTATCTGCTTGTTGATTGACCTGCCATGTTTGCATTTCTGTTTATGCTACGGTTTGATTGGGTAAATGGTTCAGCTTGTGACTTCTGGCTTGTTAATTTGTTTAGTTGCCCTACTATGTCTTTAATTCATTTAATTATATCGTTTATACTGTATTCCTACTTATTACGTGTAACTGCCATGTGTTGACCGCTGTTGGTACTTCCGCTGTTATGATACTGGTTATGTTTTCTATTAAGGGTTTTGACCTGTGTGAATTGCCATGCCCACTTTTTAATTAATTGTTTCCGCTTTCCTGTAGTTATATGTCTGGTTTGTATGTGCTTGTTTATATGTCATTGATGCTTTGCCTTGCTTCGTTCTCCTTGTTATCTGTTCGTTTTGGATATCTGTATATTTGCATTCTTCAGGATTCTCATTGACTCATTATTCTCATTTCCCTGCGACTTTGTTATCCGTTTCCTTTGTTTCATTTTGCATTCCCGATTTTATTTAGCTTTCGTTTTGTTATATCTGTTCACTGGGCTTTTTAAGCTCAGCAGCATTCCTTTTCCTGTGGCAGGTTTTTAGGTTGAAGATGGGCTTTGATGGGCTGAGAGTTGGATTATCCGAGTGGACCGACCCTAGTTACCATTTCATTTCATTTTGTTCTAGACATATTGGGGTTTGAATTTTCTTTGTAAGTCATCTGTTATATGACTTGGTATTTATTTTTGTAAAGCTTCCGCTTGTAAATTTTGTTTGTATGTTCTGATATGACACCAGAATGTGACACGTCTACCCTTGTCGGGTTGGGGTGTTACAGTTTCCCTGTCAGGATGGTCTCTTATCTTTGCATTCAGGTCTTGACAGAACCTGATGTTTGCTGGGGATTGGATCTGAGAGGCCACTGGGATGTAGCTGATCATTGTAGCCACTCCTGCCTGATCGATATCACTCCACCTTTGGAAAGCTGGGTTTCCGTAGACATCAATGAAAAATAGCCCTCTTTCAGGATTTTCAATCACTAAACAGTTCACAAATTTTACCCCCTCAGGCAGCTCTCTGTTGCATTCTAAGCCAGGCACTTTGATTTCAGGTTGGAACTCAACTCTTTTCCTTTTGCCAGTGGAAGCTTGTGGTTGAGATCCTTGAGGTGCAGTCAAGGCAGGCTGAATTCCCAGTTGAGCTGGTGCATCCCTCAGCCTTTCATATCTTTTACTGAGCATTTTCATCAGATCCTTGACCACCTTATTTTGCTTCTTTCCAATGATCGGACCAAGTTCATCAAGTTCAGTGATCCCAAAGTCACTGAATTTTAAGGGATCATGAACCTCAAAGTGTCTTTTGTCATCCCCTCTGTAAACATTCATAGCCAATGGTTTGGTGTTGGGAATAATCTTGACATCAGTGATTTTTTCAGGAAGCCTTCGGCTGGTCATTGTCCAGTTGGACTCCTCAATTCTGCTTTGCCTGAGAGCTTCAGTTTTCTTTCTCTTTTCTTCATACTGCTTTCTCATTGCAGCCATTTGAGCAGCCTGAGCATCTTTGAATTTTTGTCCTGCCTGACCCTTTGGGAGCTTGCTTGCATCTAATCCCATGTTCTTAGCTTCTTCGGCGACAACCTTTTCCAGTGCTTCTTTGGTCTTCTTATCATCCTCAGCTTGTTTCAATTTCCTTTCTTCTTTAGCAAGGTGTTTGGTTAGCTGTTGAGGAGTGAAGAGGTATTCAGTGTCACCGATTTTGTAGGGAATCTTCTCAGGCTCAGTTGTTGTCAATATGCCTTTGCCTTTGTCCTGGCCTGAGGAAGAAGATGCAACCAAGGGTGGTGTTGTTGTCATTATTGGTGTTGTGACTGTTATTGTTGTTGTTTGTGGTGGTAGAGATGAGATGGGTATTGCTGAGACTGGTGCAGATGATGTGGGAGCTACTGAGACTGGTGGTGTTTGCTCCCCCTCAGTGTGAAGAGGAGTTTCCTCAGCAGTATTCTCCCCCTCAACTGTTGCCGGAGCTTCAGTGAGGGCAAGAGTTGGCGTTGGTGCTGAGGGGGACTGAGCAGCTTGACCCTTGAAGGCCTGATAGATTTCAGTCATCATAGCCTTAATCTCTGTAGTATCGGCCTGAATACCAGTGACCTTTTCATCCAAGTTAGCTTGAGAAAGCTCCAAGGCAGTCATCCGGGGACCAAGATTCCAGGCCAGGGAGGAGGATGCCTGAGCCATGGTCGCCACCTGTGTATTCAAAGAGTCCATTGTAGCTTGAAGAGACTGGACTGAGGAAGGAAGACTCTGAACATTGGCAGACTTGAGCAGATCTAGCAGTTCATTAAGGTTTGAGGATTGTTTTAGGTATGCCTCAATAGTCTTTAGCACTTGAGAGTTAAGTGCTGGATCTTCTTTAACAAACTCCCTGATTTCATCGATCGTTGTGCCTACAGTCTGAAGGTGCCTTAAGAAGTTGGCCATATTTTCATTCAGTCCGAAGAGTCTGTCATACATCAAGTCCCTGTGCTCATGAACATTTTCATCGAAGCCCTGTACCTCTGCCTTTAGATCAGCATAACTTGCAGCAGCCTCAGTATGTTGTTCCCATAATGTTTTAGTAACCCCTGAGTATAGCTTCCTTGAAGCCCTGGTGATCCACTGAGCCAACTGTCTTTTAGTGAGGGGAAGAACATTGTCAAACTCTTTGAATTCATCAGAGCTTGAGGAGGATTCAGAGGCCTGATCATCATGTTGGAATGGGGATTCAGTATGCTCCTGTGGATCAGGCTGAGGCTCTTGTTCAGATTGAACCTCAGCGTCCGCTTCATCCCCTGCTGATAAAATTTCTTCATCACTTTCAGCAAGGTCATCATCAGATTTTAGCAACTCAGTAACCTCAGCAACTGTTAACAAGGGAGTGGGAATGGGTTCCATATCAGCGGGTGGTATTGATCCCTCTGAGTCTTTGTCCCCCGTGGACCCCTCGGACACTGGTGGGAGTTTCCCAGCGTCTTCTCGGGAGTCAGGATTTGTTTTGGGTTCCATATCGGCGGGTTGTTCCTTTCCCTCCGAGTCTTTGTCCCCCATTGACCCCTGAGACACTGATGGGTTTTTCCCAGTGCCTTTAGCAGAGTCAGTGATTGTTGTATCCCTATCAGTGGGTTGTTTGTTTCCCCCTGAGTCTTTGGGATCGATCAGTGTGCCCTCAGACAAAGGCTTTGATTTGCTAATGTCCTCATCAGGCGTAGTGGAAGGCGCTCCCCTACCAGCGGGTTGTTTGTTTCCCTCTGGATCTTGGGGAGTAGTAGGTGTGACCAAGGGCACTGACTGTGATGTATCAGTGTCCTTCGTTGTCACGGGGGTGGTTGTTGCCTGGTCAGTGGGTGTCTTTTTAGTCTCAGGCTTTTTGTGCCTCTTAGGCTGTGCTCCTGAAGCCTCAGGGCCCTGAGACTTTGGTTTAGTCTTAGTCCCAGTATGAGACTTCCCCTTTCTCTTTTTAGGAGCAGGATTAGGAGACACTGATCCCTCCTGGTTGTTTACAGCAACCATATGGGTCGTCAATTCAATAGGAGTGACAAGGGATGGGTCCTTTTGAAAATTTGATGGACTCAGGATGCCAGGTAAATTTCCAAATTTTTCATCCTGAGTATAATTGGATCCCAGTAACGATTGCAAAGCACAAGAGACAAACCTAGGATACGAAACGTACTTCGTCCTAGTTTTGCTCTGTAGCTTCGTTACGAGATCACTGTAAATGATCTCCCCTATGTCGACAGTGACCCCATTCATCAAGCAGTATGCCATCATCAACTGAATAGAGTTAACTTGTTCAGTGGATGAGTGGTTCCCGCCGAGGACCTGAATCACAAAAGTGAAGAGGATCCTCCAAGCCACGGGGAATAAGCTTTTAGTGACTGGGGTCTTGTCCAAAAAAGTTGGATCTAAAACGATTTGTTTTAACCCATCCTTCACTGTGGAGGGTTCAGGATGGGCGACATAAACACCTTTGTTATAATCTAACCCTGTTGAAGTGCAAAACGTTTTGTAATCCAGGGTGAATTGTTTCCCCCCATTAAGACTGAACCTGATGAGATACTCCCTGAGAGGTCTAAGGTTATTCTCATCAGTAGAAGGTGTCGGGTCAAAGGCTCTAGCTGTAGCCCAAAACTCCCTGAGGTAGTTTGGGTACAGTACTGAGGGACATTTTTCAAAGGCCGTTTTGAGTGGGCAGTTGAATAAAAATTTTATAATGTCTTTATAGGTTGGGACATTTTCAGGATACTCAAAATTTCCTATGACATTATTTGTTTTAAATTCAACGTTAGTAAGATCCCCTACCCACTGAGAAGCAAACTGGAGAGATTGTGTTCTAGCCATTTCCATTAACAAAGATTTTAGGGTTTAAAAAAATGTTTTGACTAGAACAATCAAAGTATTTAGATCTCTTCAAGTTTGTGATGAAAAACTTTTGTAAATGTTTACAAGGAGGGTTTTCCAAAAGAGGTTTTAAAGATATTGAGAACACACAAATATTTCTGGATTTGAGAA
Source organism: Chrysanthemum seticuspe (assembly GCA_019973895.1). Classification (NCBI taxonomy): domain Eukaryota; kingdom Viridiplantae; phylum Streptophyta; class Magnoliopsida; order Asterales; family Asteraceae; genus Chrysanthemum; species Chrysanthemum seticuspe. The sequence goes on along the minus strand of BPTQ01000006.1, from coordinate 272,691,204 downwards.
AGAATTTTGATAGAGTTTAGTTGCAGAAAATAATTTGTGTGTTTTTTGTGGTTTTTGAAGAGGGTATTTATAGAGTAGCGAGAGGGGTGGTTTTTGTATAAGTGTGGATATGTAAAGACCATTTTTGAAATCGTTTGATATTCCACATTTAATGCTACCCACCACATCACGCAGTAAAATCCCGTCTTTCAAGGAAAACAGTTGCAATGCACAGTAAAAGTGCACTTTAGCAGTAATAAAATATCCATGGGATATTTTATGTGAGAGAAGGCATTTAATGCCAAGTGGGGTGAGGTAAATGATGATACTCCTGACAGTAAGACATGTATTCCTATATTAAATTGGTGGGATTACCAACCTAGGACATTTAAGTAACTAATACTTGGAGCATTTAGTTACTTATTCAATGCTTTCTGTCAGGGACCCTGAGTGAGTCTTACTCATTCAGTGAGAGGTTTGTTTTGGATGTTCAGGGAGGATGAACCATTTCAGAGAACTTACTGAGATTGGTTTTCAGATACCTGACTTTCAATGTCAAGCATTCCCAATTCAGCTTTCAGTCTCCTGAAGGTAGGTTCATCCAAGGGTTTTGTGAAGATATCAGCCAGTTGATATTCAGTAGGGATGAAATGAAGTTCAATGTCTCCCTTCATTATGTGATCCCTGATGAAGTGATATCTGATATCGATGTGTTTGGTTCTTTGGTGGAGGACAGGGTTGTTGGAGATTGCAATAGCACTGGTGTTGTCACAGAAGATGGGCACCATTTTATAATGGATGTCATAGTCACTGAGTTGACTTTTCATCCATAATACATTGGCACAACATCCTACTGCAACTACATATTCAGCTTCAGCTGAGGACATAGCTACTGATTGTTGCTTTTTAGCACTCCAACAAACTAGTTTTCCTCCAAGAAATTGACAGGACCCTGAGGTACTTTTTCTGTCCATGTTGCAGCCAGCATAATCAGAATCAGAGTAACCCTTGAGATCAAACCCTGAGCACTTTGGATAATAGAGTCCAAGGCTTGGGGTTCCCTTCAGGTACCTGAGTATTCTTTTGGCTGCAGTGAGATGGGATTCTTTAGGATTGGACTGATATCTTGCTATTAGACAGACTGAGAATTGGACATCTAGTCTAGAAGCAGTTAGATACATCAGTGAGCCAACAATCCCTCTGAAATGAGTTTGATTGACTGATTTTCCAGAGAGATCAGGTCCAAGGTTATTAGGTGGGACCATTGGAGTCTTTACTGAGGCACAGTCAGATATCTCATATTTTTTCAAAAGATTTCTGGTGTATTTCTCTTGACTGATGGATATTCCTTTATCAGTTTGCCTAATTTGTAGTCCAAGAAAGTATGTGAGTTCCCCCATCATGCTCATTTCAAACTTCTTTGTCATCAGTTTTTCAAACTGTTTGCAAAGTTTGTAGTTTGTTGAGCCAAAGATGATGTCATCAACATACACTTGGACTAGTATCACATCCTGTTGAGTTCTATAGACAAACAGTGTGTTGTCTATCTTTCCTCTGAAAAACTTGTTTTGTATCAGGAAGGCTGAGAGAGTTTCATACCATGCCCTGGGAGCTTGTTTAAGTCCATAAAGAGCCTTGTCAAGTTTGCAGACATAGTCAGGGAATTCACTGCTCTCAAAGCCTGGAGGTTGCTGAACATATACATCTTCCTTGAGATCACCATTTAAGAATGCACTTTTAACATCCATTTGGTAGACCCTGAAGTTCATGTATGTTGCATATGCAAGAAAGATCCTGATGGCTTCCATTCTTTCAACATGAGCAAATGTTTCATCATAGTCAATGCCTTCTTGTTGACTGTAACCTTTGGCTACAAGTCTGGCTTTGTTTTTAATGACAGTGCCATTTTCATCAGTTTTGTTTCTGAAAACCCACTTCATTCCTATGACTACTACATCCAGAGGACATTTGATCAAGGTCATGACCTTGTTTTTATCAAACTGTTGCAGTTCTTCTTGCATAGCCTGAACCCAGCTTGGGTATTTTAGAGCTTCAGTGACATTTTTGGGTTCTATTTCTGATAGGTAATCAGCATATAGACATTCATTTGTTGAAGCTGCAGTTAAGTTAGCAGCCATGCTTCTAGTGAGCATGCCTTCAGTGGGTTCACCAATGATGTTTACAAGCTCAATGTCCTGAGATCTTGTCCACTTACTTTGTGGTCTGGGATCTGAGCTTGAGGATGTCACTGGGAGTTCATCAGTGAGATCAGGTGCAAGACCCACAAGATCATTTAGATCATCTGTTGAGGTGTCTTGTTCTGGTAGAGGTTCTTAAGTTACAGGATCCTGATCATTTGGATCAGTGTTACCTATCCCTGTAGGGACTGACTGATTATCAATGAATTCACTGATAGTTGGTTGTGACAGGTTGTGAGGCAAGACATAATATGAGATGTCAGCATCAGCTTGGTATGAGGAATTGGTTTCAGTGTTGTACTCATCAGGAGGATATCTTGATGAGTTATCAATTCCTATTTCTTCCACTGAAGTGTTGGTGAACCTGATGCTTTCTATACTTTCATCAAAGGTGACATGATAGGTTTCCTCAACTTGTTGTCTCCTAGTGTTAAATACCCTGAAGGCTTTGGAGATCAGTGAGTAACCTAGAAAGTATCCATCGTCAGCTTTAGCATCGAACTTGCCTAGATGATCCTTGTGGTTATGAATAAACATAGGACATCCAAACACATGGAAGTAGCTAATGTCAGGAAGTCTACCTTTGAATATCTCATATGGGGTTTTATTATGTCTTTTGACAATGATTGACCTGTTTTGAGTGTAACAGGCTGTCTTAACTGCTTCACTCCAGAAATGCTTTGAAAGGGTGGAGCCATTTAACATGGTTCTTGCAGCCTCAATGAGAGTTTTGTTTTTCCTTTCAGTTATCCCATTTTATTCAGGGGTATAAGGAGATGAGAAATTTTGGGAGATTCCCTTCTCATCACAGAAACTCTCAAGCTCAGCATTTCTAAATTCAGTACCATTGTCAGTTCTGATTTGTTTCACTGTAATGTCATTCTGGTTTTCAATGTTCCTGATGAATGACATTATAGTATTAGCAGCCTGACTCTTTTTGGAAAGAAAGTATACCCAAGTGTATCTTGAATACTCATCAACATTGACAAGTGTATACTTCTCATGTTGGATTGATCTAGGACTGACTGGTCCAAAGAGATCCATATGCAAGAGGTGAAGACAGCTTTTGATAGAGAAATTTTGCTTGGTTTTGAAAGATGCTCTTTTATGTTTTCCTTTTTCACAGACTGAGCATGGTTTGTCTTTTACAAAAACCAGTGATCGTAAGCCAAGGACCTTGTTTTGTTTTGCCAAGTTGTTAATGTTTTTGAAGTTTAAGTGTGAGAGTCTCTTGTGCCACAGCCAATTGATAGTTTCAGTGGCTTTGGCAAAGAGACAGGTTCCATCTTTAGAGAGGGTTGACATGTCTAAGACATAAACATCGTCTCTCCTAGGAGCAATCAACACAACTTCCTTGTTGGCATTGAAAATGGTACATTGTTTGTCATTGAATTGTACAATGTACTTAGCATTACATAGCTGACTGACACTGATGAGATTGTATTTGAGACCATTGACATAAGCAATCCTAGAGAAAACTATTCCATTGCAGTTTACTGAACCATAACCTTCTGTAGGACATGATGAGTTATCACCAAATACTACCTTGGGCCCTGGTTCCTTTACATACTTGTGCAGATATTCCTTCACACCAGTCATGCTTCTTGAGCATCCACTGTCTAGATGCCAGATAGGTTCCCTGGCATGTCTCTGCACAAGTAGTAAACTAAATTAGTTTCTCTTTGTGACCCACTTACTAGTGGGATTGGGTCTCATGGTCTCTTTGAATTGAGCAATCGATTCATGGTCAGTGGTGGAGTGCAATGAGCTACCACAGGTTTTGCATTTAGAGACTGAGGATTACTCAGTGGATTTTGGTTGTTTTGAAATTCTCCTTACATGGATGACGTTGTCATGCTGAGATGTCTTATGAGCTGCGTTACCGTAAATATCACAGCATATGTTCATAAGACAATCATCAGGGCGATGATCATTAAAGCCACAGTGTGGGCAAGGAGGAAAAGGCTTTGCTCTCAATTTTTGAGCTTTAGATGAAGAAGCATGATGACCAACTTTTGTGTAGTTTTCTTGACTGAGAGAGCTCACATATTGCAAGTGGTCAGCAGTCATGTGATCATCCTTTTTACATATCATGCAAAAAAGGATTCTATAACAATTGTCAGTGGTATGACTAGTATAGTGGCATAGATCACACTTCTGCTTGTTTTTTGTGGTGGTTTTTGACTTTGAGGAACTAGAGGAGTTTTTGAATTTGAGGAACTAGAGGAAGCTGACTTCGTCTCCTTGATTGGTTCAGGGACCTTTTCAATAGATTCCATTTCGTCAGTTAGCTTCCTCACAAGTTCAGTCAGTTGCTGAATCTGATCAGCTTCAGTGGGGACAGAGGATGTGGAATTTTCAGCGGGGGTGGATTCTTGTTGAGTTGGTTTTGATTGTCTTTTCAGAATGGTTCTACCAAGTCCAGACCTTTCTTTAGGAGAGTGTGGATTGTAATGTAATGGAGTAAGCTCAGAGCTAGGATCAACACCCTGAAGAGGTTCCAAAGGTGGAAGTGGTGCTTGAGATTCATCTTCAGACTCAGAGATGTGTTCAGTGCTACTAGACACATCAGAGAGTCCAAGTATGCTGTTTAGAGCTTGACTTTCAGGCTCTAGAATTTTCCCAGAGTCAAAGTTGGGAAGCTTACTCTCAGGTTTAAGTCTTTTAATCCAGTCATTGGGCTTGGGAATAGTCAACATACTGGTAATCATGCCACCAGACACAAATGGTTTAGGACTCTGGTCTTTGTTGCGAGAGTCAGTGAGATGGTGTTCACCTATGACTCTCTTTTTGCTACTCGGGGCACCCACAGCATCAAAGACCCTTGGATTCTTAGCAGTCCAACCTTCAATGATATCTTTTTCCCTTTTTAGTTCATCTTGAAGGGCCTGATTTATTTTGACTAGTTCAGTGTTTTGAATTTGTAAAGTGACAGCCTCAAGCTTAGCTTGTTTAAACAGAAGTAATTCATCTCTACACTTATTCAATTCAAAACCTAACTTGTTGAACTTAGAAAAAAGATTTAATCGCTGCTCTTCTACAAACTTAAGGTCAACATTGATATAGTTCATATAAGACTGCCAATCAGAGTCATCATCCATAGAAAGTAGAATATTTACCTTCTTCATTGTGATGTTAACCCATTCTCCATTTATGGCATGATCCTTTCCAACAGCTAGCTTGTCTTCCTCTGAGAGGGCCATCAGTGCGCTGACATGCACCATTTCGTCATCTGATGAGACTGGCTCTTCATCCCAGTCGAAAGTTTCAGCAACAAGACCTTTGTTTTTACCCTGCACAGATTGAACACTTTTTGGTTATGAAGGACTGGCCTCAAGCAATGCAAGCTTAGCTTTGATTTTCCTGTACTTGGCTTCAAAATCTATTGTTTTGTTCTGGTCAGATTTATTTTGAAAGTTTTGATGAGACTGATAGATTTTAGGTTGAAATTTGGTAAAGCCTGAGGAATGATTTGAGCTTGATGGTCTGTAAGAGGGTTCAGAAATTGTTTTTGAAAAACAGTCCTTTGCAAAATGACCTCTTTTGTGACACTTAAAGCATTCAGTGTGCTCATTTGCTTTAGCAGTTGAAAAACCTTTGTTTCTTTTAATAAACCTTCGAGAGTTTGCAAGGAGTGCCCTTTCCTGAAATTCAACGTTCAGGTCATTTAGGTACTCCTCACATGATCTCTCATCAGGCTCGTCATCAGAGTTTTCTTGAAAATCTTGAACCACATTGTTAGAAAAGAAAGCAGTTGACATAGGTGAGGTGGTGGTCAGGGACCTCTTGACATCCTGAGACTTCTTTAAGTCAGGGTATCGTCTGTTGATGAGGTTTTCCTCATAGACAAATTTCCCATAAATTTCAGGAAGATCAAGGTTTTGGATATGATTTGCATTTCTAAGTCCCTGAGAGAAGTTTAACCACTTCTCAGGAAGACAATTTACAAAACCAACATTAATCTCATGTTTGGACAACTTAACACCATCATTAGCCAGTTCATTTAAAAGGGTTTTGTAACGGGTGTAAGTTTGAGAGAGTGTTTCTGAGTCCCTAGCCCTGAAGGTATTGTACTCAAGTTTCAGGTCCATTATCCTGTTTTCCTTGGTATCAGATGGGCCTTCATGGCTATGGACTAGGTCATCCCAGGTTTGTTTAGCTGTATTACAGCTTATAACTGACTCCATTATATCATCAGGAAGGCAAGATATGATGATACTTTTGAGTCTTTGGTCCTGGTTGACCACTCTCCTTTCATCCTGGGTCCACTGAGCTTCAGGCTTGGGCAAACCTTCAGCAGTCTTTGGGACAAATGGACCTTCATTTATACACTTGATATAATAAGGTTCCATCCCAATCAAATAGCAAAGCACGCTTTTTCCATTTGTTGAATTTGCGAACTTCAAGTCTAGGGGCAACAGCTGAAAAAGCTCCACCCTTTTTATTGACTAGTTGGGGTACATCAGTTTCAGCCATAGAGATCCTGATTTAAAAACAGTTTAGAGCGGCTTAAGGTTTTATAAAAAGTTTTATAATCAGCCTTGCTCTGATACCACTTGTTGTTCCCTATTCACTATCGTTTAATAACAATTAAGTACTTAAAACAATTTAACAATGAATAATGACTGAAAGTAATGTAAGTAAAATACACAAAGTAATTTTCAACATCATATTCTTATTAGAAATAAATCAAAAGAATACGTTACCCAAGTACTTGCGGAATAGTACTTGGGATTGAAATGACAAGGTTTGGGGTGACTCCTCTCTAAGCTCAGGCTAAGTCTGAGCACAACTCTTAGAACCCACTGAGCTAGCTCAAGGATAAAGTTGTATTGGAGGAGTGAAAAGTTGGCTTGTGTGTATGTGTGTTTTTACAATTCACAAGCTTAAACTTTTCACTCTTCTTCTTATGCTATTTATACAAGTATGATATTTAACTTTAACCTAGAAGACAAAAACATAGATCACAGCAAACACGAATATTGATGTATTCGGTTACTGTTCACCTTTCTATTTATAGTAGGCGGCGAGACTATTTCCTTTGACAAAGAATCGCCGCTTACTATAAATGGGAAGATATGATCTTCATAGATTGAGACTGTATAAACTGGATAAACACTTGAGGGACTTAGTTTTATCTGGGTAAAACTTTCCCGCCTAGTCCAGCTCATTCTTCAGCCTTTAAAGCCTTCAGTCTCTTTCTTCGTTTGTCTTCAGTGTTTAACAGTTGGAGAGGAGTCGAAGGGATTCAGTGAGTTATTGTCATCACTCACTGAATCCACTATCTTCTTCTTGACTTAGTCTTCACCCTTTAAGTTCCGCCTTGCAGAGTGGAGAGGCTCCTTCTTCGCCTCATACTAAGTGTCCTGAAGATAGCTCACTGAGAGACTATGCGCTCAGTGACCTGATTGTGTTTAACGGATTAAACACTTAGGTTATTTTCTATTCAAATCCTAGTTTAAGGGGTTTGGGTATTTACTGAACCCAACAGGTTTCGACTCTTCTAGACCGAATTTCTTTAACATCTCCTTGATGTATTTAGATTGATTGAAGAAGATACCATCTTCTACTTGTTTTATTTGTAGACCAAGAAAGAAACTAAGTTCTCCTATCATACTCATCTCGAACTCGTCATGCATGATCTTAGAGAAATCATCACACATGTCTTGACAAGTGGATCCAAATATAATATCATCTACATATATTTGTACTATGATTATATGTGACTCTCTTTTCTTAGTAAAAAGTGTGTTGTCAACTAACCCCATGGTATAGTTGTGTTTAACTAAAAATGACTTGAGTCTATCATACCAAGCTTTTGGAGCTTGTTTAAGACCGTAAAGGGCTTTCTTTAATTTATACACATGTTTGGGTTTTTCAAAATCAATGAAGCCAGGAGGTTGAGCTACATATACTTCTTCATTAATGAAACCATTTAGAAAAGCGCTTTTGACATCCATTTGATAAAGCTTTAGATCATTAGCACAAGCATACGCAAGAAGTATTCTTATAGACTCTAATCTAGCCACGAGGGCGTAGGTCTCATCAAAGCCTATTCCCTCTTGTTGGTTATACCCTTGAGCAACGAGTCTAGCCTTGTTCCTAGACACTACTCCGTTTGCATCTAATTTGTTTTTATAAACCCATTTGGTTCCTATTATGGTTTGATTACTAGGTGGAGGGACAAGTGTCCAAACATCATTAGAAACAAATTGATTTAGTTCTTCTTGCATAGCCATTACCCAACTCTCATCTTTTATGGCTTCTTGTGTATTCTTAGGTTCTAAGGTTGAAACGAAACAATACAATCTACTTTGGTTTTGAACTTGAGACCTTAATGTTTGTTCGTTTAGTTTTCCTATGACTTTATCTACGGGGTGTTTGGACTCTTTAATGTTTATTATTTCATCACTTAGAGGTTCTTCCTCTTCACTTATCTTTTTCTTTATTACTATAGTTTCACTTTCTATAATCTCGTCATTGACAAGAGGTGGACAGGGTTTGGGTGGACTTTCATCAAATTTTATATTTGATGATTCTTCTACCTTCATTGTTTCTTTGTTTAATATGACGTATGCTTTGCTATTTGGCGAGTAACCTAAAAAGATACCTTCGGTTGATTTAGGATCAAATTTTGTAAGGTAATCTTTAGTGTTAAGAATAAAACATTTACTACCAAAGACTCTAAAGTGATTTAACGTAGGCTTTTTTCCTCGAAGTAACTCATATGGAGTTTTTCCTAAGATTGGTCTAATTAAGACTCGATTGAGTATGTACGTTGAAGTATCAATGGCATTACACCAAAACTTTTGAGGTATGGATTGTTCATTAAGCATGGTTCGACTCATTTCTTGTAGGGTTCTATTCTTTCTTTCTACTACCCCATTCGATTGTGGAGTGCGTGGAGCCGAGAAGTTGTGAGTAATACCATTAGCGTCACAAAAAGCTCCGAATTGCACTTCATTATCGAATTCCCTACCATGATCCGTCCTAATAGACACTATGGGACTTCCTAGTTGTCTTTGGATCTTTTTGCTTAATATTTCAAAATAATTAAAGGTTTCCGTTTTGTTCTTTAAAAATTTTGTCCATGTATACCTAGAATAGTCATCCACTATGACCAAAGTATAGTAGTTGCCTCCATAACTTTGGATAGCGGATGGACCGAATAAATCCATATGTAGTAATTCTAGACACCTAGTTGTAGACACCATGTTTTTAGCTTTATGACTAGAATGAGCTTGTTTTCCTACATTACAAGCATCACAAAAGTGATGTTCATATTTCAACTTAGGTAGATCTCTTACTAGATCTTTGGATGATAGCGATTGAAGAAGTCGCATGTTGGCGTGACCCAATCTTCGATGCCATAAGGTCGAAGTATCATCCATAGAGGTAAGACATAGTTTGTCTTTAGGTTCATTACCGATTTTAATGACATAGACTCCATGTTTCCTAATTCCTTTTCCTATGGTTATGCCATTTTTTAGTATCTTACTACCGGTTTCAGTAAAAAGTACATTGCACTTTTTATCACATATTTGTCCTATACTTAAGAGGTTAAAGTTTAGGTTTTCTACGTGACACACATCGTTAATGGTTAGAGATTTGTTAGAAATCGTACCTTTACCGATGATTCTACTTTTGCTATTTCCAAACACCACATTACCTCCATTGAAGGATTCATATGTGGAGAATAGATCCCTATTGCCGGTCATGTACCTTGTACACCCGCTATCCTTGACCCATTCATTGGGGTCTAGGTCGACCTTTAAGCACACCTAAAACAATAATAAACTCAAAAGTTTGGTCCCCATTTGTTCATGGGTCCATTAGTGTTAAACATTCCATTCATGCTAGACATGTATGGATAAGATGAGTATGCATTCCATGGAGCAAAGTTTTGAAAATGAAAACCGTTTTGCATGTTTGGATTCCATCCCATTTGATGGTTACTTTTCGGGTAAACGTTATTAGGTCTCCTAAATGAATTAGGTTTTGAAAAAGATGGAGCTTTGTTTCTTGCAAAAGTAGGATTATATTTTGGAGGTGGTTGTCTAGTGGTGACATGAGTTGGTTTCTTCCTATTAACTATAACAAACTCAGTTCTAGATGAAGAAGCTACGTTATTGCTACTGTTTGCTACAGCAGATCCACGAATCCCTTTCTTACACTAGCCGGTTCCCTTTTTAGGGGATCCGTGGGATCCGCCACAACAGTGGCTGGTTTTTCTAGTTCCTTAACAAATTTAGTTTCTTTACTTTCACTAGTTGATGGATCAAGTTGTTGACTACCTAGACCCTTTTGATTGTTACCGGTTTTAACACCATTGAGTATTGTATCTAAAGTGTTCGTACTCATTCTAGCAATTTTAGAATCTAAGTGATCCACTAATGTTTGAAGTTGAATGCAAAGTTCACATTCACCACTTGCTATTTTACCCTTTTCTAAACGTTTTAGTTTTGCTTTTAATTCTATGACTTCTTTGTCTAAACGTTGATTTTGACTCTTTAAAAGCTTGTTTTTGTTAATTAGTTTTAAGCTAATATTGCATAGTTTGTCATATTCATTATGCAATGAGTTGTCATCAAGTGATGAACTACTATAGTATTCGTGACATACCTCGTCATTTGCCATGAGACAAATTTCTTCATCCTCCTCGTCGCTCATTCCCCATGTGCCGCTCACGAACGCCTTTTGATCATCCTGTTTGGGACACTTACTAATAAAGTGGTTTGGGTCCCCACATTTAAAGCAAGTACGATCATCCTTTGGCTTCTCGTCCTCTTTGCTTTTCTGAAAGCCTTTCTTATCGTCATACGGTTGTTTGACGTATCTTCCCTTTCTTCTAAAGAACTTTTTAAAGTCCCTTACTGCCATAGCGTACTCTTCGTCGTCACTACTCGAAGAGGAGTTCTCCTCATTGCTCGAAGCCTTTTTGGATTTAAGGGCAAGAGATTTGTGTTTCTCTTTCACCTTTGAGGCTTCGGAATCTTTAGCAAGGACAAGCTCGTAGACTTTTAGGTTGCCTATGATTCATCGAGGGTGAGGATTGTCAAATCTTTTGACTCTTCGATCGCCGTCACCATGGATCTCCACTTCGATAGAAGTGCCCTTAGATATCTCCTAACATGGTTACTGCTAGAAAAAGATTCAACAAGTGCTTGTAAAGATGTAATAATAGTATTAAAGTTAGCAAATGAATGATCTATAGTTTCCTCATCCGATATTGAAAATTGTTCATACTGTTGAACAAATAAATCAATTTTATTATTTTTAACTTGTTGGTTGCCTTGATGAGTTACAACTAAAGAATTCCAAATTTCTTTAGAGGTTTTAAGCATAGAAATTCTTTCGAATTTCTTTTTCGGTAAAGCATTATATAAAACCATTTTTGCTTCACTATTTTTAGAAAGCTTTTTCTTCATTTCATCATTTAGTTTATCATGAGGTATGTTAACTAAATTCCCTTTATCGTCTTTTGAGGTAGCCTCAAAGTCACCTTCAACAATAATGTACCAAAGATCAATATCTTTAGATTTCACATATGTTTCGAATCTATTTTTCCAATATATAAAACCATTAGTTTCAAGTAGTGGTGGTCGTTGCATAGATTGCCCTTCCTTATAATTTTCAGAACCCATAATGATCGAAAAGTTTTTAAAATACAATTTTACTTTAAAACTTTTATAAACTTAGCTCTTGATGCCAATTGTGGAAAACTAGAGGGGGGGTTGAATAGTTTTGCCGATTTTAAGTTGATTTCAACAACTTTAGATTCGTTAATATGTGAGATCTTATGGATGTTGAGAACGTATAGATCTAATGATAATGTAAGCAAATAAATAAAGTTAAGGGATAGAAATGACACAACCGATTTATAGTGGTTCGGCTACAAGGACACCTTCCTTGCCCTACTCCACTCCCCGAGTCACCTACTCGAGAGTTCAAGCACTATGTCAACAAACTCCTTCACTTGGCGGAGAAACCTTCACAACCTTGCTTACACTTTTTCCGGTACAAAGCTAAATACCGAGTCCGTAGCACGGTGGACCAAACCAACACAACTATTACACAACAAATATGTGAAATAACAAATACAAGATCTTCGCTACAGAAATCTTGCGGAGTGACAAATCAATCAAGGACCCCTTGCTTGGATGACTTGTAGAATGCTTGTGATCTCGCCTTAGAGAATGACCTATATGAGGATCACAAATAGAAAGAAAGAAGAACAACTCTCTAGATCAAGTGATCTATATGTTAGAAGAGAATGAGAGTGTATGAGAGATTTAGTAAGAAGAGGGGTGGGTTAGAATGAAGAAATGACTCTCTATTTATAGGCAAAATTCTTCATTGTTCCCCGGATCCCACGGATCCCTTCCACTTGGGATCCGTCTAGTGTAATCCTAGGGATCTGTGGAACGCTCCTCTTTGCCCATGGGTTTTTTGGTTATGGGTTATGGGTTGGTCAATGGGTTTTCTTTAGATTCAATGTATCTAAATATACATTGCATCTAGCCAACTTGGGTATGGGTTATGATCCATGGGTTAAGGTTTTTACCCATCCTAATAAACTATTACAACAAATGCTTAATTATTACATTTTTGTATTTAAATGGCTATATGTAAATGCTTTACAAAAATAACATGTATCCTCATAATTATACTTAAGATAACATTATATTTGTTATCAACATTACACAAAGAGATCGCAAAATATTAATAAACGTTTTTACGGTTTATTTGTATTAACACTTATAATTTAAACTTCATAGTATTGACATGATAATCACGTATTTTTTTTACTTAAATTATTCATGTAATCACGAGCGATTTAATACAACTTTTAAGATTCTTGACATATAGAAGATCTCGTTAACTACATGTATTTGATTCATAGATATATTATACAACCTAAGTGAGTTTAGTTCAAATTGATATCACCAATTCAATTTTATTTTATAGATACCTAAAATAGTACCGGTAGTGTTAATTGCATTGTAATAGAGCATTTTTGTTGCCTTTATATTAAACCCCGACCCGGTGATAGACTCAGTTAGATTCACTTAAGAATGTTAACTCGTTGTATACAAGTCTTGGACAATCAAAACAAGAAGAGATTATCGAAAGATCAATGTATTATCAATGGAAGTTGTTACAGATTGTTTACAATGATGAAAGGAAGAGTAGAGAGGAAATTGTATTCACAAAACCTAACTAATTAATTGTTGTTACAAGTATTTAAAGGAAACATTAGGCGGGAGAGTTGGTTAAGCCAAAGGAGTATATGTCACGTGCACCTCACGTGTGTGTATACACACCTGCGCCTCACGTGCCATTTAGCTTAACCAACTTACCAGCTTATTATCCATCAGCTCCTAACAATCCTCCCTTCTTCAAACCATTCTTGTCCTCAAGAATGTGAATCAAAAGCTGGAAATTTGGCATATAATTCTTCCAAATTTTCCCAAGTGGCATCTTCTGGTGTCCCATTAGTCCACTGAATCAAACCATACACCACATCAGCATTCCTCTTCTTAACCATTTTCCTATCTAAAATTGACATAGGTTGCACTGCTATTAATCCTTCTTGATTACAACTAGAAGATCAACTTGTGATGATTGAGGATCTCCTTTACAAAGCTTCAACTGAGATACATGGAAGACATTGTGTATTTGGCTATGAACAGGTAACTCCAACCTATATGCCACTTGCCCAATTTTACCAATGATCTTAAAAGGTCCAAAGTACTTTGGGGAGAATTTGTTTTGCCTTCCTTGCCTAATGGACACTTGTCTGTGGGGCTGCAGTTTCAAAAAGACCATGTCACCCACCTCAAGCATCCTATCACTTCTACCTTTATCTGCTTGCTGTTTCATCCTGTTTTGTGATCTTTCCAAATGAAACTTAAGCAATTGAATGACATGTTCTCTAGCTGCTAGGTCCTATCCACTGCATCAACCTTGTTGAGACCCCCTATGTATGGAACATGTACTGGTGGAGCTTGACCATATACTGCCTCAAAAGGAGTAGTCATGATAGAAGTATGAAAATTTGAGTTGTACCACAATTCAGCCAAGGATAGCCACTTTGCCCATTCTTTAGGTCTTTCTCCTGACATACATCTTAGGTAACATTCCAAACATCTATTCACTACCTTTGTCTGGTCATCAGTTTGTGGGTGGTATGAGGTGGACATCAGCAACTTAACTTGCAAAAGTTTGAACAATTCTTTCCCAAAGTTGCTCAAGAAAACCTTATCTCTGTCTGATACAATGGTAGTAGGCAACCCATGTAATTTGTAAATTGTGTCCAAAAACAATTGAGCTACTTGAGCTGCTGTGAAAGGATGAGCTAAAGCCATGAAATGAGCATACTTAGTAAGTCTGTCAACTACTACAAAGATCACATTATTTCCATTAGATCTTGGTAATCCTTCAATGAAATCCATAGAAATACTTTCCCAAATCCTTTGAGGAATGGGCAGAGGTTGTAATAGACCAGGGTAGGCTGCTAAATCTGGTTTACACCTCTAACAAGTGATACATTCTTTGACATATTGCTTCACTTCTTTTCTTAAGCCTTTCCAATACAACACAGAACATATCTTGTGGGTAGTAACTTTGACCCCAGAATGGCCTCCAATAGCTCCACCATGAAAGTGAGCAATCAAATCTACTCTTAGCTCTCTATCTTGACCAACCACTAACTTGTTTTTTCTTAGTAATTGACCATTAGCCCAAACATAATGTTTCTTACTTGTATTTCCAGTCTGCAATTTTTCAATGATAGCTTTTAGTGTCACATCTGCATCCCAACTTGCAACTATTCTAGTGGCCAATGCAGTAGTCATAGTAACTACTATGGTATGCATCAATGTCCCAACTTCTTGTACTCTTGACAAAGCATCAGCAGCTGCATTGTCAACCCCTTCTTATACTTGACCACATAGTCAAAGCCCATTAATTTGGGTAGCCATTTCATTTGTGCAGGAGTAGAAATCCTCTAGTCTAACAGATACTTCAAACTGTAGTGATCTATTTTAATGACAAAATGCCTATCCAACAAATATCCTCTCCACTTTTCCAATGCCAACATCACAGCCAAGAATTCTTTTTCATAAGTGGAGAGTTGTTGGTGTTTTGGAGCTAAACTATTACTCAAATATGCAATGGGATGGCCATTTTGTTGAAGCACTGCTCCAATTCCACTTCCTGATGCATTTGTTTCTACTTCAAAAGGTTTTTCAAAGTTTGGAAGAGCTAACACTGAAGCTTGGATGATGGCTTTCTTCAAGGCTTCAAAGGCTGCCAAAGCTTCATTAGACCATTTGAAAGCATTTTTCTTCAAGAGTTGTGACAATGGTCTACTAATGGTAGCAAAATCTTTAATGAACTTTCTATAATAACCAGTAAGACCAAGAAATCCCCTCAGTTGCTTGAGATTGGTAGGTACTGGCCAATTTTGCATTGCAATTATCTTGGTTGGGTCAGTGGCCACTCCCTTAGCAGACAACACATGTCCCAGATACTCAACATGGTTTGTGCCAAACACACATTTAGATTTTTTTGTATACATCTTATTTTGCCTCATAGTCTCAAGTATCACAGTCAAGTGTTGCACATGATCAACAATATTCTTAGAGTAGACCAGAATATCATCAAAGAATACCAATGTGAACTTCCTCAAATAAGCCTTGAACACATCATTCATTAATGCCTGAAAAGTGGAGGGTGCATTGGTTAGACCAAAGGGCATCACAAGGAATTCATAGTGTCCTTCATGGGTCTTAAAAGCAGTCTTTGCTATATCATCCTCATACATCCTAATCTGATGATAGCCTGATCTAAGATCCAGTTTAGAAAACACTGCAGCTCCATGCAATTCATCAATAAGCTCATCAATCACTGGAATGGGGAACTTATCCTTCACTGTGTGCTTATTCAGTTGCCTATAATCTACACACATTCTCCAACTATTGTCCTTCTTTTTAACCATCACAATTGGTGAAGCAAATGGACTTTGACTTTTCTTAATCACACCTGCTTCAAGCAATTCCTTCACCATGGCCTCTATGGCATCTTTTTGCACAGGGGGATGCCTATAAGGTCTAGTATTGACTGGTTGGGTGTTTGGGAGAAGAGGTATTATGTGATCAAATGTTCTCTTTGGAGGTAATTCCTTTGGTACATCAAAGACATCAGCATACTTATCAAGTACTTGTTCCAATTTAAGGTTCACTTCCTTATTGTCTTCTTCCACCCCAATAGACTTTAGTTTTATTCCAGTGTTTGGGTACACACATAACATGGAGATCTCTGCTTGTGGTGTTCCTTCCAACCTTTGTAATTGTTTCTTTCCTTTCATCCACTGGACTGTGGGCTTATGAGTTCCCCTCAATGTCACTTTATTGCCCTTATATACAAACTGCATTCTCAATTCTTTGAAGTCACACATAATTTGACCAAGAGTAGAAAGCTACTGAATACCCAAAACCATATCACAACCTCCCAAGGGAAGCAGCATTACATTAGACACAAAAGTTTGCCCTTTCAATTTCCAAGTAAACCCCTTACATTCACTTACACTAAGCAGCTTCCTACCACCAGCCACAGTGACAGCCAAGGGACAAGTTTTTCTGATGTGACATCCCATTCTCTTAGCCACATTAATGTCTAAAAAATTATGGGTAGACCCTAAATCAACCAATATATGTAATTCATGCTTATTTCCAAACAACCCAACTACCCTTAAGGTATGGTATGAACTTACTCCATTCAATGCATTCAAGGAGATATGTGGTTGTACTTCATCAGATTGTAAGTCATCTAAATCATCTTTTGCATCTTCAAATTCTTCTCCCGATTCCTCATTCTCAGCCAACACAACCAAACTAAATAATTGACCTTCACATTTATGTCATGGAACAAACTTTTTGTCACAATAAAAGCACAAATTCTTTGCTCTTTTGTCCTCATACTCCTTTTGTGTTAACTGCCTTCTAGGTTGAACATTGTTTGGTCTAGTGTTCCAACTTTTGTTAGCATTTGGCAGGGGTAACAAAGGTTTAACATTATCATTAGCAACACCCTGATTAACACCAAATTTCCCATTCCCCATACTAGACTGCATCCTGTTCTTTTTCTTAATGGCATTCAAGGAAGCTTCTTGAAAGTTAGTTAAAGAGTATGCATCAGCTAAAGATGTGGGTTTAAACATTCTAACCCCCATTTCCAATTCAGTTGGTAAACCCCCAAGATAGAAGCTAATTGCATGAGTTTCACTTATATTTACCCTACTTAACAAAGTATCAAACACATCTTGATAAGCTTTAGCATTGGTTTCATATTTGGCATTCTTCAATTCAGAAATTGGATCATCAAATACTGTACCAAATCTCTGAATAATAGCATCTCTATACACAGTCCATAACACCAACTCACCATGTAATCTAATGAACTGTCTATGCCATAACAGTGCTTTATCAAAGAGATGCACAGAAATGAGTCTTACCTTTTGGTCATCTGGTATGTTGTCAATTGCAAAGAACTTCTCACACCTAAACATCCAACCTCTGACATCATCTCTAGAGAATTTTGGAAACTCCACCTTAGTCATCCTACTGAATTGAGTTTGTCTATTTTGCCCTTGATTTGATGTTCTAGCCACCACCCAGTATTCAACTGATTTTGCAAGAATTGATTCATCATCTGTTCCATTGCTTGTCTGAATCCAGCCAATGATTCATCAACATATCTTCTTGTGTTATCATCAATGTTATCCCCACCACTACTGGTACCAGTTGCTCTTGTGGATGGTGCCATTGTCCTATGCTATTTCTTGAATTATGGATGAATCTTGTTGTCAGTTATTACTCCTTCTTCTTCAATTGAGTAATTACTAACAACCTTTAACCGTTCTTTGCCAACCTCAAGTCAAACAAAACTAACCATTAATCCGAAAACAGAGGATTTAAGCACTAATGCGCTATTCTGGTGGTTACAATGTATACTTGACAACTTGGTCGTATTTCTGAAGGATAGCATAGACTAAAAACAGAGTATCAGTGTAATACTCTGAATCTTGAATGAAATGATTGGCGGAATTTCTTGTCGGAATCTTGGATCTTGAAAAACAGAATTTGGCGGGAAAAAAACTGAACAGAATTTGTTGTAATGAGACCTCACCAGGAAAGGTCTCTGATACCAATTGATATACTCAGTTAGATTCACTTAAGAATGTTAACTGGTTGTATACAAGTCTTGGACAATCATGTTAAGATTTAGTAAATCCAGTTATTAAAGAGTCGGTCACCACAAGTATATGTAATCGTTAGAAAGCTCGTAGTCGTAGATTATTTAATGTTAAGTAGTATTTAGTTGTGTAACACCGTGGAGGACGGACGGGTCTTTACCAACTGTATGCCTGATCCACAGCCCGTAGGTGGCGATTTGTGTAAGACTATAAATACTCTCTACCTCCCAAGGTAGAGAGTTGGAGCTCATAATAATACTTTCATTTTCTCTCAC
The DNA here is from genome assembly GCA_019973895.1 of Chrysanthemum seticuspe. Taxonomy (NCBI): domain Eukaryota; kingdom Viridiplantae; phylum Streptophyta; class Magnoliopsida; order Asterales; family Asteraceae; genus Chrysanthemum; species Chrysanthemum seticuspe. Next base: position 272,672,494 of record BPTQ01000006.1, on the reverse strand, counting down.
TAAGTTCCCAAACCTCTAACTATTTCTCTCTCTAAAACCTTGACTTATACGCCTACTTGTGATCATGTTATGATGTGTTTGTGAAATCCAATATGTTACAAATGGTATCAAGAGCCATGGTTTGATCATCTCTCTTACTTATCCTTGGATTTCTAGTGGTTTTATATGGTTTTTGAGTTTGAAAAAGTTTAGTGGTTTTTGCATCATTTGGATAAATTCTTGTGTTAAAGTTTGAATTTTGAGTGTACTTTTGTGTTTAGAATCATTGTAAGTGCTTGGGTTTGAATTTGGAAAGCTTGAATCACTGTGGTTGAGCTTGTTTTGGATTGAAAAGTGTGTTTTTGAAGTTTTTCAAGGTAGCGACTTGAGTCTCGTTGTGAATTTCTTCGTAGCGACTTGCTTCAGTAATTTCTAGCGAGTTGTAGTGTTAGTCGTAGCGACTTGAGCTTAGCGACTTGTCTATTGAGACAAGCCGACAAACAGTACAAGTTAGTGGATTCTTCACTACGGCTAGCGACTTGGAGGGGTAGCGACTTGCTTTCATTATTTCTAGCGACTTGTACTTAAAGTTCTTAGCGAGTTGTCTCTTAGCGATTTGGATACTTAGCGAGTTGCTCTTTAGCGACTTGACTGTTTAGCGATTTGGTGCTTTAAGCGATTTGTGTCCAGCGACTTGGGTCTTAGCGACTTGTGTTTAGCGACTTGATTCACAACGACTTGAGGTTTAGCGAGTTGCTACTTAGCGACTTGGTTCAAGGGTTATAGCGACCTGGTTAATACTTGTTTCTAATACGGTTTTCTCTTGATTTAGTAAAATCCCGTGAAAGAATCTATTTCCCGGTTTAATCATAGAGTTATAAAATCCCGTGAAATCTGTAAACATGTCTACCAACGTGCCTACAATCATCTCTACTGTAGCCGAGGATGTTCAAGCAGCTAGTTCAGACACTCCTCAACCCATGCTTGACAGAACTGACTATGACTCATGGGCTCAACGAATCAGGTTGTATTGTCTTGGAAAGGAAAATGGAGTCAACATTCTCTAGTCCATTGATGAAGGACCGTATCAGATTGAGACTACAAGAGACATAATTGATACTGCTGCAGATGGAACCATGATCTTTGGATTGGACAGACCAAAGACATATGATGAGCTCAGTGATAAGGAGAAAAAGAGATTCGATGCTGATATCAGGGCTTCAAACATTATACTTCAAGGTCTTCCAAAAGATATCTACAAGCTTATCAATCACAACACTGAAGCCAAGGCAGTTTGGGATAATGTCAAGATGCTTCTCTCAGGTTCTGAATTAACTAAGGAAGACAGAGAATCACAACTGTATGATGAATTTGAGCACTTCAAGATGAAACCTGATGAGAGTATCTATGAATATTACGTGAGATTCCACAAGCTTGTGAATGATATGAGGAATATCAAAATGACCATGCCAAACATTCAGCTGAACTCAAAGTTTGTGAACAACATGAATCCCGAATGGCACAAATTTGTCACCGCTGTGAAGCTAACCAAAGGATTGAAGAATACAAACTATGAGCAACTGTATGCCTTCCTTCTTCAGAATGAGAGACATGCTATGTTTGAAAAAAGGATTCTTGAACAGTTCAAAACCAACCAGGGAGAAACATGCTCATCAAATGATTCAACAGCTTTCTACACCAATGTTGGTATTACAACCAAAGCTTCTCAAGTCATACCCACGGGTAATGGTAATCACAAACTCATTCCTGATCCGAGCTTCAAGCAAGCTGATGCTGATGCAGTCATGGGACACTTCATCAATCAACTGGCTCTTATGGTTAAACAAAACTTGACCCTTAATCCACATACCAACAGTCTTCACACTAACAATGAGATCAGAACTGCATCCAATCTACACAATCATGCTGTTGTCAGAGATTGAAAAGTTATGGTGCAACCAGTTCAAGGAAGACAATATGAACAGGGAAGAGGTGGAGTAGGTGGAGGTTATGTTGGAAATCAGAATCGGGGAAGGAATGGAAATCAAGGTCAAGCAAAGCCAATTAAGTGCTACAACTGTGGTGGTGATGGACATATAGCAAGGAACTGCACATCTCCGAAACGTCCTCAAAATGCAGAGTATTTCAGAGACAAGATGTTACTTGTGCAAGCTCAGGATAATGGTGCTGTTTTGGATGAAGAGGAGTTGTTGTTTCTTACTGAGGGCAATGCCAAGACATATGATGCAGATGTGGATGAGCAGCCAATTCAGGAGATAGGTCACAATCATTAGAATGCCTTTCAAGTCGCTGACTGTGATGCATACGACTCTGACTTCGATGATGAACCTACTGCACAGACAATTTTCATGGCTAGCATTTCTCCAATGGTCTCTCCAAAGGTCTCATCATCACAGCAAGCTGGTCCATCCAAAGAATCAATCATCTCAGAGGTATTAAAACTATATGATGATGTTGATCAGCAAAAGATGCATGATAAAGTGAAATCACAGGAAACTTGTGACTCAGATATTGCTAATATGGGTAATAATAATATTGTCCCATATGATCAATATGTGATCCAAAGTGAGAGTGTGGTTGAACCAAGTGATGCATCTTCTGCAGTCAATGATGACTATGTTTTTTATGAATACACTGCATGTGCCCCTGATGATTCTGTTACCTCTGAACTGAATGCCTATAAAGAACAAGTTGCTATTTATGAACAACGTGCTAAGTTTGAGTTAACTACCCGTGAGCAGGAAATGGATGACCAAATGCGTACAATTATTAGAAAATGTAATTTTAGAGAAGAAGTGTTAAAACAAGAGTTAAATTCCTTACAAAAAAAGCTTTCTAAAACTGTTAAGCAAAAGCTAGAGCTTCAAGATAATGTTAAAGTGCTTAAACAAGAATTTAATGCTAAGGAATCAAAACTTTTGAATGATTTTTCTAATCTAAAAACTTTGAAAAACAAACTTGAAAATAAGTTGTACGTACAAGGAAATACCATTCAGACTGCTCACTTGATCACTAAGCATAGAGTCTTAAGCGATAAGCATAGCATTCCCCTTGTTGAGGAACCTAATCCTGAGGTTGTTAAAAAGGCTAGAGCTGCTCATAAGGTACTATATGATGGTAATGAGATTCTTAAACCTAGGCAAACACCATCATGTGTTGGAAGCACGGAAGAGGATAGAAAATTAAATGATGCCTCTAGGGAGAAAATGGATAAGAAGCTTAATGATCATGTGTGTAAAAAGGAAAACATAACGATAAAACCCCATGATTACACTAAGGAAAATTGGATCTCCTTAAACAAGTTTAAGCCTCAGACTCTATTAACCCCTGAACAATTGTTCTGGAAAAAGGATATGGATATGCAAAAAGCTGAAAATCTTGTTGCAAAAAACACTCCCCTTAAGAAAATGCCTGCAGCTACTGTGTATATGAGGAGTCAGGAAAAAGGGAAACTGCCACTTGTCTTTAATGAGAATGTTGCATCAAAGTCATCCTCAGATTGCAAATATACTGTGACTGTTAAATACATTCCTCCTCATCTTAGGAATAATGAACTTGTGTTTCATAACTATTTTGCTCACCTTAAGGATAGTCTAGAATGTCTCCGTGAGATTGTGGAAGAGGATTTCATAAATAAGCCGCTTGATAGAGAAATTAGGTTTGCTTGCATTCAGGCCAAACGATCTCAGGAACTGCTAGAATGTTTAATAGCAACATGTCCTAAATCCTTAGGTGCGAAAGGTAAAGCTGCGATGTCGTGTTCTATGCCTTGTGCGAAGTATACAAACCATTCTATGCCCAGTATTAAGAAAGTGAACTCTAATGTGCCTTCAAGTAGTTCAGATCCCTGCACGTCTAGTTCAGGAATGCAAAAAGTAGATCAACCAACTAATGTTCCCATAATTCCCTCTAGAGGAGTAATCAGTGACATAAAAGCAAGCAGGTCAAAGCCTCCAGGCAATACCAAGCAAGATAGGACCTCGCAAGCTAAGAATGTGCATTGGAAGAGAGTAGAAGATCACCATAGGAATATTAAGTTTGAGTTGAATAAAACAAATCGTGTTGATTCTAGTATTAGCTATAAGCGTACTGTAATTAATTCAAATTCTGCTACTATCCGCAAACCATGAATGTGGTATGAATGATTTGTCTAATGATGTCAAATGCCCAGTTAAAACTGTTAATGTTAAAAATCAAGCTAAGAAGGCTAAAAGGCAAAGGCGAATGAAAGTTAGAAAACAATGGAAACCCACAGGAAGGAAATTTAGTAATATAGGTTATCAATGGATACCTACTGGCCGTAAGATTAATGAGTTGTGCCCTAAATTTTCTAAGTCAATGCCCACTAGAAAATGGATGCCTACTGGTAGAACCATTCCCTTAAGAAGTGAACATACTTTGAATAGGTCAAATACGGACACTAGCACTGCATCTGTTTCTGATGATTCCATTGTTTCTACTTCTGATGTGGGTGTTCCAATCACTGTTACTAACCAAATGGAACCCATTCTTGCATGGGGATCCCAATTATCCAGTTATCCATTCTTGTCTGTGTTCAACTGCAGATCGTTCAAATCGTTCTGTGGTACCTGGACTCAGGCTGTTCCAAGCATATGACTGGAGATCGCTCGCGGCTCATGAACTTCGTGAGTAAATTCATCGGGACTGTTAGATTCGGGAACGACCATTTTGGAGCAATTATGGGTTATGGAGACTATGTTGTTGGCAAAAGTGTAATCTCCAGGGTATATTATGTTGAAGGTCTTGGTCATAACTTGTTTTCTGTTGGTCAATTCTGTGATTCCGATCTAGAAGTGGCATTTAGAAAACATACTTGTTTCGTTAGAGAACTCGATGGTGTGGAATTGTTAAGAGGAACTCGTGGTTCAAATCTATACACCATCTCTATCGAAGACATGATGAAGTCCTCTCCAATCTGCTTGTTGTCAAAGGCTTCGAAAACAAAATCATAGTTATGGCATCGTCGTCTCAATCACTTGAACTTCGGCACCATTAATAACCTCTCCTGAAAGGATCTTGTCAAAGGCTTACCCAGATTAAAATATGAAAAAGATCATCTTTGTTCAGCTTGCCAATTGGGAAAAAGCACAAAATATGCCCACAAACCAAAACCTACAAACTCAGTATTGGAAGTTCTTCATACCTTTCATATGGATATGTGCGGACCAATGAGAGTGCAAACGATAAATGGGAAGAAATACATTCTAGTCGTTGTTGATGACTACTCTCGATTTACTTGGGTAAAGTTTTTGAGGACAAAGGATGAAACTCCAGATGTCATCATCAAACTTATCAAACAGCTTCAGTTTTATGAAAGTGTTGGAATCAGTCATCAAAGAAGTGTTCCACGAACTCCTCAACAGAACGGTGTAGTTGAAAGACGAAATCGAACTCTTGTAGAAGCCGCAAGAACAATGCTAACTTATTCAAAGGTTCCAATGTTTCTATGGGCTGAAGCCATTGCCACTACTTGCTACACCCAAAATCGTTCCTTTATTCATACCTCTCATGGAAAAACTCCATATGAACTAGTCCATAAACGAAAACCTGATCTCTCCTACCTTCGTGTGTTTGGTGCTTTGTGCTATCCAACGAATGACGGTCAAGATTTAGGCAAATTAAGAGCAAAGGCAGATATTGGAGTTTTTGTTGGTTATGCACCAAACAAGAAGGGTTACCGAATCTACAACAAAAGAACTCGAGATATCATGGAAACTATTCACGTCACGTTCGATGAGCTGTCCGGGCAAATGGCTCCAGGACAATCCAGTTCTGGACCCGCATTTCAATCTTCATCAAGTAGTCATATCAGTTCTACCCTTGTTTCAAACCCCTCACCAGCAACTCCTTATGTACCTCCTTCAGAAGATGATTAGAAGAAATTATTTGATCTAGTGTTGATGAACACTATGAGCCAAGTGCTAATGATATGTCAATTCCATCAACAGAGGTTGTTTCTATTCCTGTCAATGAAGTTAACCCTTCAGTTTCAATGTCATTAAGTCAAGAAGCGCCTGCTGCTGATCACTCTGTCTCATCAACTAATCATCAATCATCAAGTGTACATCATGGAAGTGTTTCTGGGATCAATAATGGAGATAATCCCTTTACTACTCCTGAAGATGCCCTCTTTGAAAACATATTTGCTCCTGAACCATCATCAGAACCATCTTCATCAGGAGATATCGACTCTGCTACTTCAGTTCCTCAACAACAACCACATGAACACCTTAGAAAATGGACACATGATCATCCATTGGACAACATCATTGGAAACCTCTCTCGTCTAGTATCCACACGGAAACAACTTGCAACCGATGCCTTATGGTGCTTCTTCAACTCCGTACTCTCTAAGATCGAACCAAAAGAGGTGAAAACTGCCATGAATGAAGACAGTTGGTTCAATGCCATGCAAGAAGAAATTCATGAGTTTGATCGACTAGATGTATGGGAATTGGTACCTGCTCCTGAATGTGCTATGATCATTGCTCTAAAGTGGATCTTCAAAGTAAAACTTGATGAGCATGGTGATGTATTAAAGAACAAGGCTTGATTGGTTGCTAAAGGATACCGTTAAGAGGAGGGTATTGACTTTGAAGAATCATTTGCTCTAGTTGCTCGTATCGAGGCAATCAGAATCTTCTTGGCTAATGTTGCAAGTAAGAAAATGGTAGTCTGTCAGATGGATGTAAAGACGGCTTTTCTAAACGGAGATCTTAAAGAAGTCGTATACGTCAGCCAACCTGAAGACTTTGTGAATCCAGAGCATCCTACTCACGTCTATCATTTGAAGAAGGCTCTTTACGGTTTGAAGCAAGCTCCAAGGGCATGGTATGATACGCTATCAAAGTTTCTTCTATCTACTGGATTCAGCAAAGGAGCAGTTGATCCGACATTGTTCACCAGAAAGTCAGGCAAACATTTAATTCACGTTCAAATATATGTTGATGATATTATTTTTTCCTCGACTGACCCTAATGAATGTGACCGTTTTTCGAATGAAATGGGTTCCAAATTTCAAATGTCAATGATGGGACAAATGTCATTTTTCTTGGGATTACAAATTTCACAAAGTCCCGGAGGCATTTTTATAAATCAATCTAAATATGCAAATGAAATTTTAAAGAAATTTGGATTTGATTCTTGTGACCCTGTTGACACTCCTATGATAGAGGATACTAAACTGGATGAGGACCACTCAGGGATCATGGTAGACCAAACGAAATATCGTAGTATGATTGGATCCATGATGTACCTCACAGCCAGTAGACTAGACATTCTGTTCACTGTTTGCATGTGTGCTAGATATCAGGCTAAGCCTACCAAAAAGCACCTTGAAGCGGTTAAACGGGTCTTTCGGTATCTCCAATGAACCATCAATATGGGACTTTGTTACCCCGAAGGACACCGGTATGTCACTAACAGCCTATGCAGATGCTGATCATGCAGGATGTCAATATACACGTCGAAATACGTCTGGAGGTGCTCAGTTTATGGGTGATAAGCTTGTGAGCTGGTCTTCAAAGAAATAAATGAGTACTTCTATTTCCTCTACAGAGGCTGAATACATAGCCATGTCATCGTGTTGTGCTCAAATCTTATGGATGAGATCCCAATTATCTGACTATGGCTTTGAATTCAACAAAATTCCTCTGTACTGTGATAATAAAAGTGCTATTGCGCTCTCATGCAACAACGTTCAACACTCAAGAGCAAAGCACATCAACATTCGAAATCATTTCATCAGGGAGCAAGTAGAAAACGGTGTGGTGGAACTCTATTTTGTGAGGACTGAATACCAGTTAGCAGACATCTTCACCAAAGCTCTTCCTAGAGAACGTTTTGAGTTTATCCTCCCAAGACTTGGTCTAAAGAGTCTACAACCGGAAACTCTCAAACGTCTTCAAGAGGAAGACGAGGAGTAAAGGTATTTCTTCATCCATCTCTTGTAAATATTTATTCGAAAAGCAAAATACAAAAATATAAAACGTTTAAAAATCCATAAAAATTTGAAAAATCTTAAAACAAATTCAAAAAAAAATGTCATTTTGTCATGTTTTTCTCGATTCGATAATATCTACGGTCTTTGTGTTGTCATTCAAAGAATGACACGGGACTTTAGATATTGTTCGATTGTTCAAAAAAAAATTTTTGAGAGAAAGTGAAACAATGGTTTATTGTCATTTCGGGCAGTAACCCGTTTTTCAGAGAAAGAACAGAGCCATGCTTTTTATTAAATCTTCAAACCTCATGCTCTGATTCTAAAAACAAATATTTGTCATCTAATGAAAACAAAATTGCTTTAAAAATAACTCGGACTCAATTTTTGAAAATCATCTGGACTTAACGTTTGTCAAAATCGCTATCCTTCAATCAATAACATATGTCATTGATTGAGGGGGAGAATGATTTCAATTAAATCAAAAGGTTATTTGTCATACAATTGTTTTCAAAAGATAATCATGCATGTTTAATCAATGGAGTGCGAAGTCTCAAAATCCGATCCTTATCTGTTAAAATGTTTTCATAATCAAGTCACAATTCTCCTCAAAAGCTTTCAAAATCAATTTAAATCTACAGAGATCACAAATCTCAAATGATTTGAAAATTTTGATCGGGGGAGTGTAACACCCCCAATTTCGTGATACGCAGCGGAATTCAAACTAGGTGTTACTTCATGGCACAACAGTCATAACAATAGAAAACGTACTCTAATGGAGTCGTTTCAAAAGATTTATCATTCGATTTGTATAAATATCAGAGTTTACAAAAATGAGGTCCCAGATGGTTCTAAGTTTACAAAATACATTAAATTGGTTTTCGAATGATAATAAAATTTATAGCCTTCTTGATCTAGTCCTTGCTCTTCCGTGCCAGCTTCCGACATTATGGACCTGAAATACATGCTTAAAACTGTCAACACAAAGGTTGAGTGAATTCATAGAGTTTGTTTGGTGGTTGAACACATTATGTTTGTAGTGTGAGTTATAAATTCACACCAATGGTTTGAAAACCAAAACAGTTATTATTAGACTAAGCATCATGCAATCAAGGCGTTAACGTGTTCCAAAATTAATTGGAGAAAATGTCAGTGCGTGCCCTATCAGGTAAAATTGCCGTTTTTACCAATGTTACTCAAATATAGTGCGTTTGTTTGCCTTTAATGGGGCCAACACAAACGGGATTCGTCAATCCCAATAGATCTATTCACAATATTCGCGCCCACTCTCACATAGTGATTAATGATTCATGATTAAGGGACTTAAGTTTGGCAAATGCGGTAACTTAGTACTAATAACAATCAGATAAGTATATAGTTTGAAAGCAATGTGTTCGATTTAAAATAAAGCATGTATCTCCCCCAAGGGTTTGTAAAACAATTAAGTAATAGAAAGTGGGGCTATGAACTCACCATAGTGTAAATGATGTTAAGTACTTTAACGGATGATGGATAAGTCGGAAAACTCCTATGTGCAACCTAGAAATGAAATGTTGCGTCTTAAGTTTGGAATAATGTTTTAGGAAAACATAAACCATTCTATATATTTCTATGTTGATCATGATGTAGTCAATTATCATTTGATGTTTATAGAAAGATCTTTAATATGTGAAAACGTATTTATTTTATAGATATCATACTACCGTTCGGGCCATCATAATTCAGAGGTCATGTAGTAAACGTTCGAGGAGCTAGGACACTTTAAATCGTAAATCCAGCAACTCGTCGATACATTTTACTCAAATGAAACCCCTCACATGAAGCTCCCTACTATTGTAGCACTTAGTAAAGACAACATATGTTTTGAGTGAAGATTGTTATAGCATAAAGTTTATCATGTTTTAATAACTATCTAGTTTTTACAAGTTCTCGTCGTTTCATAAATATAATTACCATAGTTAACGATCTTGGGCAAACAAGCCTTGAGGCTTTAGCCATGGCCTTGCTGTGACTTTGGTCTTGGCTACCATGGTCTTGAGACTTAGCTTTGGCCTTATCCGTAGCCGTGGTCTTGGCTTATGGCCATTAGGCCTCTTGGTTTGCTTTTAGTTGTGACAAAAGTATAGTTATGAGACTATATTTACGGCAGTTTCTGTTTTTTAAAGATTATGGCCTATTTATGCGTTTTCAAGGTCCGAGCTTCTTTATTATTGAAGGAAAACGTCGTTCCGGACAACTTTCGTGTTTTAACTTTTTGATGAAACGGACTAGAAGGGCCTCAAAAAAATTCGGAATTTAGGCAGAAAGCTATTTTGGCAGTTTCATATTTTAGTTTCGCTAATTTCTTTTTATCATAACTTTTGACTCGTGTGTCCGTTTCGGGTGATTCAAATTGCTACGTTTTTATTTTAATATTATCTACAAGAATATGAAAAGTATCAAATCTATATATGGTCGATTTTATGGAAACTTTGTACAAAAGTTTAGCATTTAAACACTTACTAACCCAAATTTAACATATAGGTTCTTATAACTTGTTTTAAAGATTTTTGTACATCATGATCCAACATATGAGCATATATAGCATAGATTTAAGAATATGAAACATGTAAATGATGTAGAGCAAGAGTGGTGGTTAGTTATTCTTACAACTTTTGGCTTTCAACTTAAGAAAGGAACAACAAAGATCAAGAGCTAGAACAAGAACTAGTAACCCTAGCTTCCAAATTCTTCAACCTCTTGATACTAAGTTCAGATGACTTGGGAAAGCACTTGAAGTCTTCTACTAGAACACTTCTTGTGTGGCTTGGAGATCACCAATGGAAGGAAGGAATTAGGACTTGGATCAATCAAAGCTTAACATGAACTTTGGAATTGATATGGAGCTTATGTTTCTTGAATAAAACTTGAAGTAAAAAGCAAATGAAGTGTGTTTTGTGTATGTTGATGGTATGAACGACCTAAGGAGAGGGGAGGGGTTTATATAAGGTCTTGAGGAGGTTAGGAAGGTGTTAGGAAGGTGTAAATGAGGAGGTGTAAGTTTAGGATATTTTTGGAAGCTTAGCTTAGAAGTTTACTTACATATGAATGTATCCTAAAGTCCAAGGCTTATCACTTAGGCACATGGCATGGTTAATCACCTATATACACGTTCATATCATAGTTAGGGTGACTAGGTACTTATTTTTGGTATTATCTTGTTTTACGGAGGTCGTTTAGTCCCGATAACCGCTAACATTAAATCGTAAAATCATAAAACTTAAAAACGGGTATCGTAAAAATACAAAACTTGTAGGAATGATGAAACTCATCATTATACTCCATCTAAAAATATAAAATTGGTGATAAGTCTCATTGGGTGCAAAAACGCTGCTTAAAGCTGGAAATACGGGTCAAAAACGCGTAATTCGCAGTTTATCGGAAAAGAACGAAATTTCAGGGAAACGACCGTGAATTTATTTAGAGTAGACTAAAATTAGTTTAAAAGTGATATGAGATGTCGAAATGTGGTTTTCGTCATACGCGGGATAACTTAACAGTTATTTGTGAAGTTTAAAAGTTACGCGATTTATGCAAAAATGTAGAACGTACAAGGTTAATTCCTTTATGGTCAAAGGAGGAGGGAAATATGTTTGACTTTTCCAAAAAATGTAAAAGTGTCAAAAACATATTAGAAACACAGTGCAGGAATCGTTAAGTCTGGATGTAAGTAGAATTGTTTAAAACGTAAGTTTAGTTTTGTCAGCGCAGGGTTTATTTGGTAACATAAAAATAAATCTTAAAAATTCTCAAATTAATTATGAGTGATCTAAAAATTTATCTGATGCGAGAAAAATTGTCAGGGTTGATTTTCGTTAAGCGCGTGATGTTTAAACGGTGGACCGTCCAAAACGAAACTTTAAAACGATGTTTTCTTAATAACTTTTGCGAAAATGATCTAACGATTGTCGAACTCTCAGGTCATTACTAAAATAATTTATCTTACGAGAATGTGAAATAAAAATTTTACGGGATGAATAGTGAAAGTGAATAGTAAATGTGAATAGTAAAAGTGAATAGTAAATTCTCGGAAATGAAAAGTAACCTAAAAATGCGGGTGGTTACAGGGAGAATTTGTGATTTAAATTGGATTTAAACTGATAATTCGATAAATGGTTTCATAAGTGTTTAGCAAGCTTTCCTCCCCACATGTGCCAAACGATTTTAAATTTTCCATGCACATGTTGAGGGGGAGCATCTTTTTAAACCACAAAGAATTGAAACGTGATTGATCTGTCTCTAAGTGCAGGTTCCTTCTAATATGTGCAAAACTCTCTCAAACCTCGAGGCACATATTGAGGGGGAGCAAACTTATGAAAACCTCATCCTTCCCCAATATGCTTTATCTACCTGATTTGATCAGGGAAGTGATGTTGATATCTTTTAGAAAATGGTAATCAAAGAAGTTAATTCTTCCTCTTGCCTCCGTGTGCCAAAACGATTTCAAATACATGATGCACATGTTGAGGGGGAGCTCTTTTTCTAAAAATATCAAAAACAATTCAGGTACAAAAAGGCTTTGATAATATATCACAAGTATCTGGATAGACTTTCAAATGGTTTTCAATTGGTTCCAATGGCAGATGAACAATACTAAATAGACCGACCAAATTTACTTTATGTATGGTGATATAAGAATGATAAAGTTAGGTATTTGCTCCCATGATCCGCCAGAACCGGAGGGATCTACCCAGGGACAATCCACTAGTTAGAGTAGAAGTCCTTAGGTATGATGAAAAAAGGAGAAAAGTGAGATATGGGAAGAGTGCGGACTGAGACAGAGCTAGCACTGGAATGAACCCAACAAGGTTCTAGTTATGAATTCTCGGTAAGCACTGAAGGGGTTCAAGAATAAAAAAGAAATGAATGGAAAAAGGGGTGAAAAGAAATAACCCTCCAATTATTCAACCTTAGGGCAGAAACCGGGTTCAATTCATATGCTACTGATGGTTACCAAGGTAACATCGGTATTGAAGACAAGACGTCATGGACCCAGTGACTCACTGCACTACAATTTCCCAAACCACTCAAGTTCCTCTTAAAAGGGCTTGTTTCATTCTCACGGGGAACCCACATAATCTATCGACTTTCTCTTAGAGTTTGTTGATATTGAAAAAGGAGACCCTCTCCCTAGTCTCCGGCATAGGAATCAAATATGCACAATTGAGTCTAGAGCCACGAGATCATCATATAAATCTCTTTAGGACACCGTCAATGAAGACTCTCTGTTTCACACAATGGGGAAAGAGAGATTATATCTTATGAGTCATACGCATTATCCTTGTGGTATTGCCAGAACATCTGAGTGATATGCTAACATATTCACAATGAAGATGGAAAGCCTTCTGGAGCCAACATCAAATAAGCTCCTCGTGGGTGGCATGTGAGATCTATCCAATAGATCAACCATGTGACAACTGAACAGAAACAATGGGGCGGTTCAATATTTTGAATCAATCCTGGTTCAGGTTATGGATTGACGGATACCTTTGAAAAACCGGTCGTTGTGCCTAAAAAATTCTTTTCTATGGCACATCGACTGTGTATTAATGTTTCAAAATTTAAAAGGTGATTATGATTGATAATTGATTTTCATTAAAACCTTCGTTGTATTGCAAAAAAAATTTCTATTGAGCGGTACACGATTGTTTTTTCAAATATCTTTTCATCAATCAGTGAATCTCAATACGCTGGTTCACTCACTCCGTGTTGTCTTCTTTGAGACGTTCCGGTTTGAGAATAACTAGAACAGCTGCGAAACCCTGTCAAGGAAATTCTTCAGAATTTTACTTGATCACATGCAGTACTTGTACTGATCAACGGGGAACCGTGGGCCGTGTACCTCAATTCAACGAAAGTGATCAAAGACACTTCCGTGCGCTTTATTGCTAACTGTTGTATGCAGGTACGCCCGACGTTTGCAGCTGTTCAGAATGAAGCGGTCAATCCATAGCCGCATGCTCACTCAACACATTCATTTCTAAAGAAATCATGATAAGTGCATCAATGACTCTGATATTCTCACTCCATGCTTCTGCTACGTTGCTGCCAATTTCATGAATCAACGAAAGCTTCCGCTACTCTGATGAGAATATATCATGATCCAGAATATGAGCATGTCGGTCCAAATGTCACAACATCACATAATAACAACACCATAATGGAAGAGTCAGAGATTAATGTTAGCGGATGATCTCAATGTTGGCTCAAAACTCATTATCACGTGGATCAGTTAAAGACCTCCACTTGGATTAACCAAACATGCAAAAATGAAGAATCAATGACTACGAGCTTCAGAGCAAAGAACATTAACAAGAATCCAAGAACAAACTTATTGTAATATCTGTTTGTATTCAATGTAATTTTGAGGTGACCTCCTGATGAGTGTCTAAATACTCATCATTTTATTCCCATTTAAACTGCAAAAACATTTAAAAACACTCAGAAATGCTTCAAAATACAGAAAATATCCGTGGATTATGTTTTTATCTGTTTCATGTGCAAAATGATTGAAAAAGTTGAAAAACGAATAAAGTTTGCATAATTGGCAGTTTTGGTCCCTCAAGTTTCAAAAATGGCAAAACAAGTCCCCCGGTTTTCAAAAATGGAAAAATATCTTTTATGGTCCTTGTACTATTGAAACTTGGCATGAGTGGTCCTTGTGATAAACTTTGGAAAATTATCACTTTAGCCCCCTAAAAATCCAAAAGTTACTCAAATGGTCCTTGGTTAAAACCTTCTACAAACCAACCGGACCTAAAACTAAACCCAAAGCCCACACAAAACAACACCAGCCCAAGCCCACTAGCCCTTTGACCCTTGAGCCTTGAGCTCTTGAACCTTGCACCCTTACCCCTTGAACCCCCGTTTTATTAATAATTCCCAGTCAAACTGGGTTTGACCAAAACCAAAACCTGCCCCCGTTTTCCCTCCATACCACCCTTCTCCATCACCTTTTCCTGCAACACTCACCATCACCTTACCTCCAGCTCATCCTCACCAGCTCATCCCCTCCACCAACACAACAAACCAAGAAGCATTTATTGCTTCTTATCCTCAACACTCAACCTACACCTGGCATGAGATATTTTGGCGCCAATTTGCAGAATTAACGGTTTGGATTAATTCAACCAATCCAAGGGCTAGGAGTGAAGAGAAAAGCTTTTTGATAACTATTAAAAGGGATTGAAGACAGAAGAAAAGGTGTCACATGTTTTAGACCATTCGTAGTGTAAACTTGTAATTCAACTTTTAAGTTTCATGTAAAAGACTTCTGGGTTTTATAATCTCTGTATTGTGTGAATCAAACTAGTGATAATTCAAGTGTTTTCATTAAGCAATTTCATGTTTTCAGTCCTAATTCGATTTCCCGCCAAAAGTGTTCTTGGTCGTTTTTCATGTTTTAAACTGTCACAAGTATTCAAACAAGCTCCTTTAAGCTTATTAAAGCTAATAGAAATAAAGTAAAGTAATTCCTGTTCTTAATGCACAATTTTCCCACAAAGTCAAAAAGTCAACTCTGTGGTCAAAATAAGCTGGGGTGATTAAGCTGGAGTGGTATTTAAGCTTGGTTAGTGACAATCCAAGTTTAGTTCTGGTCCTTGTTTCTTTGTTCCACAAGCCCTTTCAGTTGTAAGCCAAATTCCAAGCTTTCTTTCTGAATTCAGTTTCTACCATATTTAGTGAAAATCTCGTTTTGAATTTAATGTTGTTGAAAATTGTTGTTAACTATTCTCTTACACTCATTTTAGCCTAATAACTAGTTTCTAATAGCTCAGTATGCCTAAAACATAGTTTCATTGTGAAAACTCTAAAATTACAAAAATACCACATAAATAGTCCTTAATTCAAAAATCAAAAAAAAAAAGAAGAAGGGAAGCAGAATCATGGTTGATTTTGGATTGCAAGGGTATTAGTGCCTCAAGGGAGGCTTTAGGAAGTGTATTTGGCCTTTGGTTCACTGATTTGTGCTTGGAAATCTTTGTAAGCATTTTTCTCAATTTCATGCATTTTACTGTAGCAATCTTTAATTGTTGTTCATCTCTGTTGTTTGTGATTATTTGATGTATGTTAGCTTAGTTAATGCTTAATATAATCAGCTTGTTCATTAGTTTATATGGTTGTTCCTTTCAAGAATTTCACAGTCAAATTAGCTTGCTTATTGATTCATGGTTTTTGTTGTTAACAGTGGTCACTTTGTGCTTAAAATAGTTTCTTTTATCCTTATAAGTTCTTGTAACTCAGTGTCATGGACTAAATCTCATTGATCCTTTGAAAATCACATTTGAAGCTTTGTTAAAGGGGTGTTTGGTTTAGTGCATTTCACTGAGCTACAGGTTATTTCAGTGGGTGATTTTTGTTCAGTCATGTTTTATTAGGCCTTAATAGTTCAATTCTAGCATCAAACTCAGTAGTCTTTCCTTAAATAGTCAAAAAGAACTTTAATCTCCATTTTTTAGTTAACTGTTAAAAATTTAAGTTGCATACTCCTATAGAGGGGTACATAAGTAGTTAAAGTAGCTTAGATTAGTTGCATTGTAGCTTATTATTCCATTTTCAGTCAATTTAGATCAATCAAAGTTCACATAAGTCAAATTTTCAAAAAACTTCAAAAAGTCAAAATTTCATAGAAACCAATTTTTGAATAAACTTGCGAATTTCATGTAGGACTTAATATTAGGAGTGAAGACTTGTGCTTTTGGATATTTGTCATTCTGTTGCTTGTCTTCATCATAGTATTTTTTATAATTTTTAGTTAGTGTTGTAAACTGCTTATTTGCTAGCTTCTTTTAAGCTCTTTTTCACAAACCTCCCTTTTTGCTTATTCCTTATTTCTGCTTATTCAGTGTGTTTTTCTTGTTGTTGTTGCTTATTCTAAGTTCCCATAACTTGTTTATAGCTTATACAACCTTTGGTTCAGTAGTGGTAGCTTATTGAGGCTTTTAGCTTAATTTCAAGTGCTTATTCATATTAGTTGTGTGCCCAAATCATAGTTCCTGCATTCCATAGTTGTTTCTGTTAATTTTCCCTTGTTATCAGTTTTATTTTATAATATTCTGGAAGTTTTCTTATTTTTCCCTGTTCATCTTCTATTTTTCTGCATTTAATCTCATTTTTAAGCCTTTTTAAATAGCATTTTATTCAAACAAATTAGAAAAAGCTCAGAAAAATACAATTTCAATTTTCTTAGTTTTATAATTTTCAAAAAGTCATAAAAAGTATTTTTCCTGAATTATCTTAGTTAAAATAGATTTTCTAGCATTTTAATTAGTTTTAAATAGTATTAAATTCATAATAAATTGAGAAAAAGTCAAAAAAATATATTTTCAGTTTTAACATTAGTTTTATAATATTTTAGATTTTTCCAATTTATAATTTCATTTTTTAGGTTAATTTCCTATTTTCTTGTATTTTAATGTATTTTTAAATAGTTAAAAATAGTTTTTAATTAATAATAATTAGATAAATAGTTTTAAAATTAATTTTCTTTTTCCAATAATTTTCTAGTATAATTAGGATTGTAAAAATATATTTTCCATATCCGTAGGTATTTTACTTCTTTATTTTCACGTTTTATTTCGTACGTTACGTAGTTTTTAATTTAAACGTACGTTTTAGATTATAAACGTTAAACGCTTTTTAAAATATAGAATTAAAAGGACTTCAAAGTCTTTATTAGATTTAATTTCCTTAGTGTAATCAATCATAACCTTTTCCTGTTCAATATTCACCCGATCACAGATTCGTTGTATCACAGTTTACACACCTCGTTGGGACTTAACGACCCGGGGATACACTAAACTCCTCTGGACTTAATTGCATTTTGTTCTGAGCTGTTTGACTTTTATGGTTGACCATTCACAAGTGGTTGACTAATAAAAGATAGACCGTTCGGAGCGGATCACCTCCCTTAGGGAGAGATTGTTAGGATTTAGTAAATCCAGTTATTAAAGAGTCGGTCACCTCAAGTATATGTAATCGTTAGAAAGCTCGTAGTCGTAGATTATTTAATGTTAAGTAGTATTTAGTTGTGTAACACCGTGGAGGACGGACGGGTCTTTACCCACTGTATGCCTGATCCACAGCCGTAGGTGGCGATTTGTGTAAGACTATAAATACTCTCTACCTCCCACGGTAGAGAGTTGGAGCTCATAATAATACTTTCATTTTCTCTCACTAAGTTCCCAAACCTCTAATTATTTATCTCTCTAAAACCTTGACTTATACGCCTACTTGTGATCATGTTATGATGTGTTTGTGAAATCCAATATGTTACAAATCAAAACAAGAAGAGATTATCGAAATATCAATGTATTATCAATGGAAGTTGTTACAGATTGTTTACAATGATGAAAGGAAGAGTAGAGAGGAAATTGTATTCACAAAAGCTAACTAATGAATTGTTGTTACAAGTATTTAAAGGAAACATTAGGCAGGAGAGTTGGTTAAGCCAAAGGAGTATATGTCACGTGCACCTTGCACACACCTGCGCCTCACGTGCCATTTGGCTTAACCAACTTACCAGCTTATTATCCATCAGCTCCTAACACCCGGCTAATTTCAAATTACGCTAAAAAATAATATAGTTGTCATTCTAAATTTTTTTTAACCCCTTTTGCTGCTCAATGCCTCGTGGGTACACTTTCTGGCTCCCGTACTACTGTGTCAAGTTGTCAACATAAAGATAACGTGATTAATAGATTCATGGAGTAAAGGTAAGATATAAAAATGGTATAAAATTGTTCCATCCAGCTTATCTAGAAGAAAAGATGGAAGAAAAAACACTGATAGGGAATAACTATGTAACCTTCCGCTGTTATTGTTGTATCTATCGTTGCTTTGTTTGTACCGGCTTTGTTTGTACTAACATGTGCAAGGATAAAACTTTTTCATACATTGTGTTTGTTATTTTATTAAAAAGCAACATCCAGTACAGTAATTTTTTGGCGTGGACCAAAAAGTAACAATAGTCTTTACATTCTTGTTTTTATTACTTTTAGTGGAGTTGAATTTATTTACTTTTAATTGAGGGTACGAAAATGTCATATGTGTAGTGAAAAGGAATACTAGTATCAAGATAAGAAACGTTGAAATGTCATTGTACTTGTACCCTCCAAAACAACATGTTTTTTGGACTAAGAAGTATATATGACCATTTCAACTTTGGACTACGAATATTGTGTGTTGTGCTCATAGAGTCGTAGAGAATGGATATTTTGAATATTATAAAGGATATAGTAGGATCATAACTTGGGCATCTCTCAATAACGACAAACGATGATGAATCATGTGAGTCTTAAGAACGTATCTTTTTTCCTCATTAAATGTTACACAACTGTTAAAACGTTGCTTTTAATAAATGTTACAACTTACAACTGTTATAGCACGTCTAAATTGCATCCACCAGTTTATTTTTGGACTATCTGTTGAGTTTGTAAAGCACTATGGGTTAATATTTTATTCATGTTCATGTATATTGTATGTTTTTTTGTTGAAATTAAACTCAAAATTATTCTAGCAGTATTTTAGACATCTTTGTAAAACCTCTATAACTTTTACTAATTAACGTTATTCAAAGTTTGTAAATTTTTGAAACAAGACAAAGTATACCATTTTCAAATTGTAGTTCTCCGTTGGTGCAAGTAGACAACAATAAATTTATGAGACACAAATGTCTACACTCATAATTGCAAAGATACAAAACTTTTAAGGCATTTGATTTCGACATAAATGTTTGGTTTGGTATTATGGAAAGAACCCTCATAATACCTGCAAATTTGGTT
Organism: Chrysanthemum seticuspe; assembly: GCA_019973895.1. Classification (NCBI taxonomy): domain Eukaryota; kingdom Viridiplantae; phylum Streptophyta; class Magnoliopsida; order Asterales; family Asteraceae; genus Chrysanthemum; species Chrysanthemum seticuspe. The sequence goes on along the minus strand of BPTQ01000006.1, from coordinate 272,652,712 downwards.
TGCTATCCAAAAAACTAATGTCGTATATCTTCCAAAATCATTTTATTAAATTTGTTTTTACAATGTAACAAGAATTTCAAAATGTTTGATCTGTAACAGCACATTTAGTATTTGCGTATATGGAATTCAAGAAGAAATTGCAAGTCAGAGCAATAAGAAGTACTTTTTTTTTTTTTTTTTTTTTTTTTTTTTTTTTTTTTCTAATATTTTTATGAACAACAACTAAATATCTTACAATATTTAATCACAAATTATCTCACACGTTTTAAGTAGGACGTGAACCGACAACTATCTGATTAAGAAGCTTCTTAAACAATAAGGGATATTATTTGTAGAGATGAGTTTGTTGAAAAATTTTGTAGAGAGATTTGGCATGTACAATATAAAAGAGGAACAATCTTCCTTGTTCTTGATATATCACTCTGCACAACTCGCATTTTGATCTTTTAAGGGATTAAGTCGTAGAATATAGCAATGTACTTTTCAAAGTGTCCCGTTTTGACACGTGTATTTTTTTTTAAGTTGCAAAATAACAATGTACTTTTTCAACGTGTTCTAATTTTGTATGTGTACTTTTTTTTTTTTTACTTTGTTTAAGTTGTAAAATAGCAATGTATTTTCTATAAGTGTTCCAATTTGATACGTCATCCGTACTTTCCATAAGTGTTCCAATTTGATACGTGGATGACATACCAAATTGGAACACTTATGGAAAGTATATCGCTATTCTACAACTTAAACAAAATTAAAAAAAAGTATACGTATCAAAACATGACACTTTGAAAAAGTACATTGTTATTCTACAACTTAAAAAAGTACACGTACCAAAACGGGAGACTTTAAAAAGTATATTGCTATTTTACGACTCTCATCTTTTAAATACCAAATTTACCGCTAAAAACCAAATAGAAGGAAATAAATAACGTGTTTGAAGCCATTCGACATAATCATGCAAAGAATGGAGCAAAGACGACGGCCCAAAAAAGATTGGAGTGGACCAAACATAAAAGGCTTAATCCGTATGATCTTGCACAATATAGATGTGGCCTTACTAAACTCCAGAAAACATAGGCAACCATTATAGCCTCATGTACTTGCCAAATTTGCTAGTCATGGATTCTTTTAAGAGAAAATTAGAGAAGAGCCTTCATACACGGTATACGAATGGGAATTTGCTACAACCATACAAAATCATTCACAAAAAAAATTCACACGCTGAGGTGGAAGCGGATGATTGGTTTTTTGTGAGAGTGGATCCCACAAAAAACCAATCATTCACTTCCACATCAGCGTGTGGATTTTTTTGTGGATGTATCACTCCTCATACGAATGTGGTTTTTACCAAACTGGATTAAGACAAACCAATCAGTCACACGAAAAGACGTGCTCTTGCTATCTACGCGTGGACTTATAATACAACTACACATCCAATGTAAGGTCATGTTTGGCAACACCTCCGGTAGCGTTTGATACTAGCCCAGCTGCTCTAAATTAAACTGCTTCATGAAGAAGCATTCCATTACTGCTCCTAGTATTTTGTTTAAAAAATTACATATTTACCTTTAAATATTACCACGTACAAATATTTAATGGGTTGGGATGACGGGATGACAGCATACATATTTGTCTATTGAAGAGATATGAATGGTTATAGGTAGCAATACATACTACTATTAAAATGATGATATATAACAACTACTTGAACTTTTTAATAAAGGGTTATAGATAGGAATACACATTACTATTATATATTGTTTTACTTGACCCGGTTGACAATTCTTAAGTCATGAGATGAATTTGCTATATTAAAAAAATGTAATTTATGAGTTATGTAATGTATAACAGCATGTGTAAGTTGTTGGGATGATTTGTTTGTAAGTTTTAGTTAAATGGACTAGTTATAACTTCTAGCCTGTTTGCATAAATTGTGAACCAGACTCATTCTTTTTCATTTTCTGTATAAATAATAACTTAGTTATTTGTTTAATCACTTTTTTGTTTTAATATGTGTATGCCCTTTTTCGTAATTTTACACTTTATAGTTACAGCTACTACTACGTTACCAAACACGTTTTTTAAACAAACAACTACTGCTTACTGCTACTACTTAACAAACAGCTATTGTTTACTGCTACTGCTTACTGCTTCCTGCTACTCGTCGCCAAACATACCCTAAGAAAATTAAGGTCGCACAAGCGTTTTGATTCTTGATTAGCAAGGTCGCAAAAACTATTCGTGCAATTGGTTGTCCTCAAACGACAATACGAACAAATTCGTCTAAGACACAAATATATTCCTCCTTTTAAACACTTCGTAACTAAGGTTTTGTTTGATTAGCAGAATAGTTTTTTGCTGAATTATAATATGTCAAATTCTTAGGATCTGAATGAATTGACACTTTCAAGAAACGTAATTTATACAACTTGGAATTTCGAATCAAGATATAAAGAATTTGGGGGAACATATTTATTAAATATAATATATTATAATAAAAAATAAATACGACAATAATAATAGTAGCAATAATAATAATAATTTTTTTTTTTTTATTAAATTATATAAATTAATATAACAAATAACAAACTTATCAAATATGTTTTACTTATAATAGAAATTAGCATATTAATTTTTTAAAGTTTAATATTATATAATTTTAATTAAATAAATAATATTTATTATTTACTGAATATAAACAACAACAAGAACAACAACAATTACAAGAGAACACTTGACCTAGTGGTTAAAGGGTTCCTTTGTAACCAAGAGGTCTTAAGTTCAAGTTTCACTCTTGACAAATACTTTTTAGAAGCAAGCTTACATGTGTCTTTCGCCTAATATTGCTCGGCCCTTGCGTGGTGTTAAGTTACTTGGTAGGCCTGCCAATGTGAATTTCGATTTCATCAGTGAGCTTGTGACGAAGCGAGTGACCAAGACTATTGTGCTTATCGATGCGGTTGCTAAGCTTAATGATTCTCAATGTGAGTTATTGCTTCTTTGTACTTGTACTGGTATTTCAGAACTATACTTTACTATGCACACATGTCTTCTTCATGCCTTTGATTTGGCCCAACGTTCTTTTGACATAGCTCTACACAACTCACATTTTTATCTTTTAAATACCAAATTTACCGCTAAAAGCCAAATAAGAGAAGAACATAACATGTTTGAAGCCGCACGACATGATAAACCAAAGAATGGAGAGAACATGACGACGCAAAAACGATTATAGTGGACCAAACATGAAGGGCTTACTCCAGAAGCTCTTGCATAATATAGATGTAGCCTCATTGATCTTCGAAAAACATAGGCAGCCGTTATAGCCTCATGTACTTGTCAAATTGGCATGTAAATAATTTTTCAAGAGAAATTTACAGAAAATCCATTATACACTTTATGTGAATGTAGTTGTTTCCAAACTGGATCAAAACGAACAAATGGGTCACATGAAAAGACGCGCTCTTGCTGTCTTAGCTATCTACAAGTGGACCCATAATACAACGACACAACCAATGTAAAAAAGTAAAGGTCTCACAAGCGTTTATGATCTTGATTAGCAAGGTCCCAACAACTATTCATGCAATTACTTGTCCTCAAACGACAATACGAACAAATTAATCTAGGACAGAAATAGATCATTATGGGTAAATTCCACCTTATAAACACTTCATATCGTTCGCTTAATCCTTTTTTTTGTTCGCTTAATCCTTTTCTTTTTTTTTCTTTTTTTTTTTAAGAACTAGAATATGTCAAAGGAATTAGGATCTGAAAAAATTGAAATGTTAAAGAAATGATATTTATAGAACTTGGAATTTGGAATCAAGATCTAAGGAATTTGGTGTAAATAAAATGGAATGAAATCTAATATATATTGTTATTTACTTTTATTAAATATTGTAAAAAAAAGAGTAAAGTAACTCCCAATACCGTCTTCCACGGGTTATGGGTCATAATACCGTCTTTCACGGTGTATGGAGGAGGTTAAGATGTAGACAGTCATACCCCTACCTAAGGTAGAGAGGTTGCTTCCGGTTGTACCAAAGGTAGAAAAGGACCTCCGGCCTTGCAAGGTGTGAGGATCGAACCTTTGACCTCTGTCTCCAAAGGCAGGGGTGTTAACCATTTGATCTAACTTTTTTCTTTTTTATTTTTAATTTTTTAATATTGTAAAATTTTAAATGTATGATTACGACGACGACGACGACGACGACAATATTTATTATTATTATTATAAAATTATATAAATTAAATAAGTTAACAACTATTATATTTAATATTAATTTAATATTCTCAACAAAGCTACTTATAGAGATACTAATTATTTTTAGAATTTATTGATAAATGATTTTAATTAAATAAATAACAATAACAACAACAACAACAATAAGAGGTCTTCCTTTGTAACCTTGTAATCAAGAGGTCTTGAGTTCAAGTCGCATTTTTGACAATTATTTTTTAAAAGCAGGATTGCGAGTGTCTTCTCACCTAATATTGCTCGGCCCTTGCATGGTGTTAAATTACTTGGTAACCAAGAGGTCTTAAATTACTTGGTGAGCCAAGACTAATGTGATTATGGATGTGATTGCTAAGCTTAATAATCCTCAATGTGAGTTGTTGCTTCTTCGTGCTTGTATCGGTATTTCAAAACTATATTTTGCTACGCGCACATGTCCTCTTCGTGTCTTTGAGTCGCCCCAACGTTCTTTTGATGTGGCTTTGCATCACTCACATTTTTAACTTTTAAAGACCAAGTTTACCACTTAAAACCAAATAGGAGAAAAAAAAATAATATGTTTCAAGCCGCACGGCATGATCATGGAAAGAATAGAGCGAACACGACTACGCAAAAAGGATTGGAGTGGACCAAACATGAAGGGCTTACTTCATATGCTTTCGCACAATATGGATGTGGCCTCACTAAACTCCGAAAAACATAGCAACCATGTACTTGGCAAATTGGCATGCCATTGATCCTTTCAAGAGAAAGTTACAGGGCCGCAACATCTAATATTAAAAAATAAGGTTGCACAAGCGTTTTTAGTTCTTGATTAGCAAGATCCTTATGGGTGAGTTCCTCATTTTTTGAACGACGACAACAACAATAATATTTACAAGGGAACACTTGGCCTATTGATTGAGGGCTTCCTTTGTAACCTACAAGTCTTGAGTTCAAGTGCCACCCTTGAAAATTATTTATTTTCAAGTTTTCAACGTTAATAGTTCCTAAAAAATCACTCACACCTCTATCATATAAGACATTATAAACTTCTTTTTATTATGGTGTTACTTTATAATTAAAGTTGATATAGTTCATAGTTGATGAAAATATATGATGAAAAAATATTGATCTTATGGTTGAACAAGTTTCAAACCAAAATAAGGTTAGTATTATTGTGATCTTTTATTTATTGTGTTTTTTAATAATCTATATTCATTTTTTTTTTTTTTTTTTTTTTTTTTTTTTTTTTATTCATCTCATTCTTGCTCCCGCTCCCGCTCTCGCTCCTAATTCGTTTTTCAATCTCAGTTTGTTAAACTGGAACTCGAATGATGTTATTGTCATCTCAGATGATGACGAAGACAACTAAGGCCAATTGTTAGGAACTTCATGGAGAATCAAGTTGTAGCACTTGAACGAAAAAGAATTTACGGTGTAATTGATGAAAGTGAAAGTGAAAGTGGTGAAGATTAAAAGTGGAGCATATTAATACTTATGTTTCTTCTTCAAATTTCATTTTGTTAAAACATATTGTTTTAATTGAAAATGGAAATTATAAATAAAAGATAACTGCTATATTTTGATGATATTTTATAAAAAAAAAAGAAAACGAAAAAGAAAAAACGATTAACCTTAAACATGATGGCACAAACTGGTTCTCAGACTTTCTATTATGGTCGATGACGAAGTTGAAGAGGTCAACGATGGAAACTATGTATGCATACCAGATGACATGAGTATTCCATACACTAACGAGGTAACCTCAAAAGATGCATTGATCAATGAAATATTTCCTTTCTTAGCCGCCAATGCACATTCATTCACTGATATAATTTCAAGAGCATTCTTGTCAACTAAAAATGAACATGTTGACAACATTAATGATCAGTTGATTGACAGATTTCGGGCGAGGATAAAGTTTACTATAGTTTTGATGAAGCAGAAGATGACATAGACAACTTATACCCTATGGAATTCTTAAACTCACTCAACATTAGCGGATTCCCCCCTCACTACTTGCGCTTGAAAATTGGATGCCCGATTATTCTTTTTTAGGTCTCTCGATCAGGATAATGGATTATGTAATAACACGAGGTTGATATATAAACGTTTTGATCCTAACGTCATAAATGTCGTGTTGTCAGTCAGTACGTCGGAATTAGGGTGCTCTTTCCGAGAATTCCTCTCGCTCCATCTGAAGAGGACAAGTTACCTTTCAAGCTAAAGAGAAAATAGTTCCCTGTACCCCTTAGCTTTGCGATGATTATCAACAAGGCTCAGGACTAGACAGTTCCAAATGTGGTGGTTTACTTGTCGGACTCTATTATTTCGCATGGTCAGCTTTATGTTGACTTGTCTAGAGGGATACCACGTAGAATTCCAAAGATATTAGTGAAGCCTGCCTAAGAGTTCAGAAAAAAAGGAATTTACAACTCAAATATTGTTTAGTTTAAAGGTGGGTTCAAGTCTAATTTGCAAGAATGTAAGTTCAATTGCAATTTCAAGTGGGTAGGTGGTTAGTTCAAATGTTTGGTTCAAGAGTGTATGCAAACTCTAAGCGGGTAGGTTCAAGTGTTAGTTCAATTGTTACATTCAAGAAGTTTCATGTTGATTGGTATCTTGCAACCCCTAAAGTGTATCATTTTTAATATAATAGGTGTGTACTCGTGCATTGCAATGGAATTTTCTAGCGGCAAACAGTCATAGTAGCGATATTGTGGTTAGGTGTTTTGTGTAACGTTTATACATAAAACGTAAAATTATCAAAATGTAATTTAAAAAGATTGTAACATATGATAATTCAATACAAAGAACAATTCTTAATATGTATTAAAGAACGTATAAAAACATTTAGTGAAACTGAAAATGAAACGTTACATCAGTTTTGAAATAACTAACAATGCACGTTATTCATCACGTAAAACTTCTTGGTACACATTGATGTAGTGAAATGAAAATAAACCCTCAACTACAACTCAAAACCAAGAACTACAGCCATGATGAACTACAACCTTGAGAGGTAATCTTTTGCTGACCTTGAACTTGGTGGTCAAAAAATTGAACAAAAAGATGAATGCGGGGTATTCGAACCAAAAGTGCCAAAGTACAACATATCGAACCCACTGAACACTTCACCACAAATATAAGCATCAATAAAATCCAACATTGATATCACAATCCAAACCAAAACCAAAACCAATATCAACAAACCATCTACCACAAATCTAAACATCAAAATCAAACATCACCATAAGAAATAATTGTAAACACGTTCTAAACCAATCAATAATCGTCTAAAGAGCCAAATATCATTCCAAGAAAAAACAATTTGCATAAGAAAAATCACCCAATTCTCTTAAAAATAACATTAAGCAAAACTAATGTAATGTCTCAACAGTTAAATATTTTGAAATGTCACTAGGGTACCCCATATACAGAGTTTGAATTGATAATCTTTTAAAGGTTACCACCCCTAAGAGCAAGAACAAGATGAAGTACCGACCCACCCTCAATGTTATATTCTTTTGCAGTCTTGTCATCAGCAAGTTGTTTTCCAGCATAAATCAGCCTGAAAAACACAAGTAAGCAAATTATCAGATGAGTTCAAGCTCACTTTTGGCAAATTATGGCAATGGAACAAACAGATTTTCCTACCTAGAAAACTTAAATATATAGGAAACAATTCAAGCAGTTGGGTTAGACAAATAGAAAACATGCTAAAACTTTATCAGCCAGTAATGAATACTTTGGTAGTGATATAGTCCACAGAAGATTAGCTACGAATAAACTTTGAATGATACAAGAAGGTTGTCTGTGAAAACTCGATGTTGAAAAACGTATAAAGCAACACCACACTTTATAAAAACTTTAGAGTAAAGACCAATGTGTCATCTTGAGGAGAGGGGGTTACAGTTGCATAGTTTTTCATTCCTATAATTTATAGACTCTAGCCGGCTAAATATTAGCATCAAAGTTGATTTCCTCGCATTATTCCTGTTTTAGTATCAGCAACAGCTAATGAAACTAGTAAAAGTTAATCCCTTCTACTCTAATGCCCTCAGCTAAGTTTGGGGCTTTTCTATATTAAAATGTGCAAAAGACTCTTTATCCCAAATTAGTAGCAGCGGGCTAAATATTAAACCGAAAGGACTATAATTCCAAAAGTTAGTAACAATTCCAATAGATTTATAGCCACATACCTCTGTTGGACCGGTGGAATTCCTTCCTTCTCTTCAACTCTTTCCTTGATGCGGTCAATAGTATCAGTTGGTTCGATATCGATTTCAATTTCTTTACCAGTGAGAGTCTTCACCTTGATCATGGTTCCACCCCTAAGCCTTAGAAACAGATGAAGTGTTGATTCCTTCTGGATGTTGTAATCAGCAAGTGTCCGACCATCCTCTAATTGCTTCCCAGCAAATATCAATCTCTGCTGGTCTGGCGGGATACTCTCTTTATCCTATAAATCCAATCAAACGTTTAGCACAAAGCCTAGTAGAGAAAAAAAGTAAACTGATGCAGTAACAAAAAGCCTAGTAACTTTGCATATGGATGATCTGAATCTGATTACAATACGTACATAACCAAATAGTAATTTATGTTTCTAGATATTCAACAAAGACAAAACATGTTCTTAATTACTCCACGTATAACCAAATCTTGCTTACTAGTTACTTAAAAATTGTTGCAATAAGAATTATTAGCACTCTTATACAAACATATACGATGAATTGTTGTGTGAACATTGAACAACATATGTTTAAATTTGGACTAACAGATGAGTTCAAGCTCACTTTTGGCAAATTAAGTATTTAAAGACACAACTTTATATTTTTGTTCACAAATAGTAATATTTTGACACAACTTCGATTCTTTTTTGCTATTAATCAGATTTCATAATCTTTGTATATTAACTGAACTCAAATTACCGTATTCTTGGCAAAAAAAAACGATACACTTTCTATAACACAGATACGATAAACAAGAGCAGCAACGTTACAAGTCAGCTTCAATACAACGAGGAAAAGTATTGCAAACTACATTAACTGTATGCTAAGTTCCTCCTCCGTTCATGTTTATCCATACTTCTAAATTCATAATAACCCCTAGCCCCTATGGCATCTGACTTTAGGTCGGGTTCAAAACAAAAAATAGTAACGTTTGTATGCTATATCACTAGATACAAAACGATTACTAATGCTAAATCATACTATAATTGCACCTTGGATTATAAAGGAATTTCAAGTTAATTGTGTTCAGTAATACCCAGGGTGTTATGGCTTATTTAGTTTTGGGCTTATGTTTCATAAGCTCACTTTTGTGGCTTATTTTGAAACTTTTCGGCTCATATGAGTTCATTATGACATAATAAATTTATATAAGCTGAAAAGTTTCAAAATAATCACAAAACCAAATAAGCCATAAGCGGCTATATTAGCCGAAACAAACACCCCCTATGTAGCTCTGTTGTCACTTACGGCGAAAATTCTATTGTAACAAACGTTTAATCTAAGGGCCTTTGAATTGTATTAATCTATGTGTTCTCAAATTAGTTCAAAACAAATAACGTTGTTCAGTACACAAAACCCTAGTTTTACACATAAAAAATTAATCCATACATAAACAAACATATAACAACCAAAAACATGAATACTAAAAATAAAAAAAAAAAAAAAAAAAGTACCTGGATCTTAGCTTTAACATTATCAATGGTATCACTGCTCTCAACTTCAAGAGTCCCGGTAAGGGGTTTCACGAAGATTTGCATGTTTGATACTTGTTAGGTTTAGGGTTTTTGATTATTGTGATTTTTGATCGATTGCAGATTCGATAAAAGAATGATTGCTACGATTGAATGGATTGACAAGAGGGTGTATTTATAATGGTTTGGTTTATGGGCTTTTTTTTAAATTGGTGTTGGGCTTGGATTCTGACCCACGTTCGGAAGGAACCTTATCAGAAATTCAGAATTAATAAAAGGGATAATTGTTTGTAAATGTAACGAATCCATCTAAATAATACAAACATTTTACTAATCATACTATTATGTGTAAAGATTAACGTTGTCTATTTTTCTGCTGACGTGGCAGGGATTATCCCAATCTAATTGTTTATAAATGTATCGAAGTTTCCACTATTTACTAAGTTGTGTATTGTGTCTATTTTGGTTAGAATTAATTACATAAATCGTCCTTGTGGTTGGGCTCAATTGCAAGTTTCGTCCGTCACTCCAAAACGCAAGAAACCAATCCTTACATTTTCTTCTTCAACCAACATTTTTTCCGGCAAGACACGACCACCCCTTCTTTTTCTCTTTTTCTCTTTTTCTTTTCTATCAAAAGTAAAATAAATAAATAAATAATCCAAATATCAACCAAGACGCAAAAACTAATACACAACCAATAAATAAACCTTCTCCTCTCCATCCCCAGTTTTTCCGACTACCACCAATGATTTTCGGCCATCACCATTTTTAATTTGAAGTGATCCGATCACCTTTTTTAATCGCCAAGCAAAACTAACAATCCAAAACCCTCTTTGTTCTTTAATAATCCACCGTCACTTTCAACATAATCTTTCCCCATTTCTTATTGCATTATTTCAGTTTTAATACAGTTTTTCATAACAAGAAAAAAACATTGATTAAAAAAAACACACATTCAACAATAGTAACCATTGTTAACAATCATTCTTATTTTCTCCAAAAGTAAAACTCACATTAATCAACAATTTCAACATCTCAAAACCCACCATTTTCGAAACCAACACCATCTTAAAAGTTACAACATATCACCTTTTTAAAACCAACGCCCAGAAACAGCAACGGCTGGCCATTGATTCCGGCGAGCAACATCGGTGGTGGATCTTGTGGTTGCAGGTTAGATGGTAATGGTAGATCTGATGTTGACGAGTGGTGGTGGATCGAAATCTAGTTTTGGTAAGAATTATATAGAGAATGTTGGTGATAGTGATTGTGTATGGTGTTGGAGAGAAAATAGAGTAGCAGATTTGAGGAAAAAGATTGTGTTGGGTTAACAAGTGAGTGTTTGTTTGTCTGGTATGGGTGAGTTCTAAAAGTGACGGACGAAACTTGCAATTGGGCCTAACCACAAGGACGATTTATGTAAAGGATTCTAACCAAAATAGACACAATACACAACTTAGTAAAAAGTGGAAACTTCGATACATTTATAAACAATTAGATTGGGATAATTCATGCCACGTCAGCAAAAAAAATGCAACCTTAATCTTTACACATAATAGTATGATTAGTAAAATGTTTGTATTATTTAGACGGATTAATAGATACATACACAACTTAGCAAAATGTGATAACTTCGTTACATTTACAAACAATTATCCCTTAATAAAATAATAATAATAAATTAAAATAAGATAAGTTATAAAATATTCTTTTAAGAAAATCTCATTTGATATCTTAAGAAAATGTATTTTGTTAATTTCAGTTTTAAACATTCCACAACTCATCACAAATAGACAACCATAGCGTTTTTTAAATTAAAAAATCACTAGCAGGAGAAAGGGTGTGTGAAGATGTCTCATTAGCTCACATTAGAGGTGCACAAGACGGTTAACCGGTTTGGTTTGACGACCAGTCAAACTCGAACCGGTTTGAGTAAAAAAAAAACGGTCGTGTCGTTAACTGGTTCGGTTACAAATCGGCTGCGAGAAGGAAAAAACCCAACCGGTCCAAACCGGTTTGGTACGGTTTGGGACCGGTCTTGACCGGTTAACCGGTTTTGACCGGTTCGTGTATTTTTTTATTTTTTTTTCGTTTTCCATCGTCGTTTGTCATCGTTTTCCTCTTTCGTGTATTCATAAACTTCAACTTTTATTTAAAAGAACGGAAATACGACTGAAAGGAAATACATCACACATTATACATAAACTAAAACATAACACATAATAACATAAACATAAAACATCGATAACTCGATAAGCTACTCAACGTCGACTCGAGCTTGGGCCCTGGACTGCAAGTGCATGGCAATACTTCTATGTGTGAACCTTCAACGCCGAGTTGGAAATGAGTTTCAATAAACATAAGCAATGCTTACAGTGAGCCATTTTCTTGTCATCTGACATTTGGACGTAGTTGTAGTTAGCCCAAACATCTGGTGCATGGTTTATCGGTAAAATACGAACAATCACCGGTGTCGGGGGTGGCGGAGGCGGTGCAGGATCAGCCATTAGTCAAATACTTTCGGTTTTTATTTTTTAGAGTGTATTTTTGATTGTATATATAAAACTTGCAAATATATAAAAACTCAATCCATCTATTTATACTAGTTTTACAATGGCAAACTTGTAAATATAAAAAAAATCAAATTTTGAAAATTTACCCGCCTTTCCGCTCAAAAAAATTCAAAATTTGAAAATTTAAACCGGTTTTTAATCGGTTAACCGGTTGAAAATTTTGAAAAAAACTTTGCCGCCCACCAAAAAATTTAAATTTTCAAAAATATAAAACCGGTTAAACCGGTTTGAATTTTTTAAAATTACTTTGCTGCCCACCAAAACTTTGAATTTTCCAAAAAACTAAACCGGTTAACCGGTATGAAACCGATTTTTTTTTCGTTTTTCGTCGTTTATACAAACTTATACCGAATAAATTTCACCTTTTATTTAATACGTCGGAAATACATAAACCTAAAGGAAATACATAAACTTAAAAGAAATACATCATGAAAGGAAATACATAAACTTAAAACATAATACGTAAACATAAAAGTCTTAAGAGTCTTCATCGGATCCATTGGACCTAGCTTCTTGAGCAGCTGCATCTTGTCTTATTTCTTCATCGGAAAGTAACTCGATTTCACCCGATTGCACCTCTTCCTCGTAGATCTCCTCTTCGAAGTCTACGGCAGTTTCAAGATTAGCTTTATCTTGCACTCGCTTCATTGCGTCCAAGTGATCTTTCAAACACAACACATCTCCAAAGAAGCCGGTGTGAGTCTTTTTATCAGATTTGATAAAACCCTTCCACTTGTTGAAAATGCGGATTCAGAAGCTACTGAAGTAGCTTGTACACTTAGTACATCACGAGCCATTCGGGATAGAACGGGAAACATTGTTTCCGTTGCTTTCCAAAACGCCAAAACATCAAAGTTTTCAACTTGTTCAGGCGGAATATGTGAGATAAAACTTGTTCAGGCGGTTGTGATCACTCTTTGACCGTTTTTTGGGATTCTTTCTTAACTTTTTTTGCAAAGCATGTATCAGATTCCCTCTAAATAACCTTGATAATGATGAAGAAGATTCATTCACAGTAGGAGGTGGGTTACCATATTTGTGGAAAACTAAAAGGGGGGTTGAATAGTTTTCTCGATTTTAAATTTAAGTTTCAAAGATTCAGATTCGATCTTATGTGAATTCGTATGGATGGATAGATAGTATAAAGCAATAAGTAAAGTAAATAATGAAAGCAAGTAAAATAAAGGATAGAGAGAAGTGACACAAGTGATTTATAGTGGTTCGGCTACAAGGACACCTTCTTTGCCCTACTCCACTCCCCGAGTTCCCCACTAGAGAGTTCAAGCACTATGTCAACAAGCTCTTTCAACACGGCGGAGAAGCCTCACAACGTCGCTTACACTTTTTCCGGTACAAAGCTAAATGCCGAGTCCTTAGCACGGCGGACCAAACCAACACTACTATTACACAACAACTATGTGAAATATGAAATACAAGATCTTGCTACAGAAATCTTGTGGAGGAACAAATCAATCAAGGACCTTTTGCTTGGATGACTTGTAGTATATCGTGATCTCGCCTTTGAGAAGGACCTATATGAGAATCACAACAAAATAAAGAAGAGCTACTAGATTGATCAAGTGATAAGAGATTAGAAGAGTGAGATGATATATGAGAGAGTTGTAAGAAGAAAGGGTGAGTAACAATGAAGAAATGGATCACTATTTATAGGCAAGAAAAGCTTACTATAGTCCGGTTCCGGCAGATCCCTCACTTGGGGGATCCGTCCAGTGCAATCCTAGGGATCCGGCAAACTGGGTTGTACCAGTCTGGATTTTGGGTTGGAAACCGGGTTATGGATATGAGCCATGGGTACCCAACAAGATACAATGTATCTAGACAAATGGGTCATGGGTCTTGGGTCATGGGTTATGGACATTGGGTCATGGATCATGGATAATACCCAACATGACTTCATGCATGATGTCATGCAATGGGTCATGGGTTATGGATCAAGCTCCATGGGTATGGGTCATGGGTCTTAGATATTACCCATCCTATTACAAAAATATTACAACAAATGAATTATTACAACATTTTATGTGAATGTCCAAATGTATATACTTTACAAAAATAACATGTATTCTTATAATTTTACTTATGATAACTTTATATTTGTTATCAACAAAACAAAATGAGATCGCTAAATATGAATAAACATTTTTACGGTTTATTTGTATTAACAGTCTCCTCATTTTTGTTGATGACAAAAGATAATGTTATGATGAGTAAAACTTAAGATTAGATGTATGTTTTGAAAGCATATGTAAGTTTTACTTCTTCTCCCCCTTCTGTCGAAACAAAAAGTTATCCTAACGAAGAAATAAAGTGTGGAAAAAAAATAAGTATGATCCACAAAGCACCAGCTCCCCCTTGACGGTAGCTCCCCCTAGAATTGGGCGTCAAGTGAGAAAGTATAATAACTACAAAATAATGTTAGTAGTAACATGTAATATAATCTTGTATAGGACAAGAAACAAGATGGAGAGCCAAGGTACTTAAACAAAGCCTTGTAAAATATCAAAGTGTAGTGGTATATATGCCACATACAAAATGTAAAACTAAGAACAAGGTTTGTTCTTTAAAATGACTCAAAAAAATAGAGAAAATAGTAATATCATTCCTTCCATGCTTGCATATGGTTAATTATGGAAGTTTTGGTGAGTGATAATGTTGATGCGATCAATGATGTGGTTGCGTATGAATCACATCTCGTCCCTTATTTCAGTTGCAAGTTCCCTAGTGGATTGACAATGTTCGCAATGGAGATGGTGATGTTTCAAACTTTTTGTAGAGTGTGTTTGGAGATGTTGGGGGTGTTAAAAAGACTAGTTCTTTTAGGTTTAATTTGGAAACTAGTTGGTTACTTCTTGATGGTTGTAGTGGAGCGGGTGGTGGAGTGGACACGGGTGGTGGAATTGTTTTTGGAGTCTTAAGAAGTTTCGCTAGAGTGATTTGAGTGTTAAGTAGAGACTCGTTAGGTGAATGTGGTGATGAGCTTGTGGAAGATGATGGAGGTGCTATAATGTAGTTACTTGGTGGAGAGTTAGTAGTTGGTGATGGGCTTTTTGACAAGGGTTTTGCTAAGCAATAAGGCTGGATGTTAATCCGTGCAGTTCTCCTTGATTTGGTTGGTGGTGGCACTATGGAAGGTGGTAGGATGAAGTTTTGGATTTCTTGATAATGATTGTTTTCACTAGATGGTTCATCAATGTTTGAGGATCTTTTGGATGACATAATGACAATTGTTTGTGAGGTTGAGAGTGATGAATATGCAAGCATTTTGGAACTTTATTTATAGAGCAAATAATGCATTGCAATGAATGCTAAAACCAAAATATGGACTATAATCTAATGATTAGATATGAATTTAAGGCATGTGATCATGAGAACACAAGCATTAAGTAGCATACTCATTAGTGAAAAAGCTAAAATGTTGAAAATATAAAAGTTTTTAGCCAAAGTGAGAAAAATAGAAGAAATTTTTTGCTTCTGTGGCAGAGTTCCCACGGATATGATCCTTTAGGGATCCGTCCAGCGTAAAAGCTGGGATCCATGAAACTGGTGTTCTCAAGCAGCTCAAATTTTTCCTTTTGGAAACAATAGTGCCTAGTGTGTGCCTATATGCAAACCATTTGGAGTTGCGGTTATCTCGACTCCTAAAAAGAAGAAAAATAAACAAAGAAGTGAAAAGGCATATATATATATATATATATATATATATATATATATATATATATATATATATAATATAAATAACTATGTGAGATAACCCGAGTGCTCCTTAATTCATTTTTGCTTAAATGAATGTACTCGAAAACACATATTAGTTATGTATTCCCTTTAGCATTCAAAAGACATGAGATGCAATGAAAAAAGGTTTTTACTTTGTATTAAAAATGAAAGAAAAAGTTTGTCCTGGACGTGAGAGTGTTTTATCTTGAGTTTTGAAAAATTTCTTGTATAGAAGAAAAGAAAATTTATCTTGAGTTTTGAAAATCCCCATATTGTTTGTGAGTTGTGTGTGAAATAGAGATCCTAGACTCAGAAAAGAAGGTAAGGCAAATGTTTACGTACCTTATTGAATGAGAAAAAATTTCACGACGATTGTTCCATGAGACCAAGACCAAGACGAGGCAAGTTGAATTGTTCCCGCTTTAATGGTTTGGTGAGGACGTCGGCTATGTTGTCTTCGGATGATACTTTCTCAATAGAAATGTTCCCCTTTTGAATATTGTCTCTTAAGAAGTGATGACGGATCTCTATATGCTTGGTACGAGAGTGCAACACCGGATTTTTGCTTAAGTCAATAGCACCTTTGTTGTTGCATAAAATGGCTATGTCACTTAGATGGATGTCGTAGTCAACTAACGCTTATTTCATCCATAGTGCTTGTTGGCATGCTTTGCCGGTGGAGACATATTCGGCTTCGGTTGTTGAAATTGCCAATGCCGTTTGCTTCTTCGAGAACCAAGATGTTAAACAACACCCCATAAAAGTACATACACCACTTGTACTTTTTCGGTCAACATAATCACATGCATGGTCAGAATCCGCTTATACAATGGTTTCTACGCATGTCTCCTTAGGATACCATAATCCCAATTGAGTAGTACCCTTAATATATCTAAATATTCTTTTGACGGCTTCTAGGTGTGAAGTTTTAGGGTCTTCTTGAAACCTAGCACATAGACATACACTAAACATGATATCCGGCTTACTAGCCGTAAGATAGAGAAGACTAGCAATCATGCCACGGTATTTGGTGTTATCAACGGATTTACCGTCTTTATCTTTGGTAAGTTTAGTATCGGATGAATGATAACATCAAATAGTCCTGAATTTTAAGTGTCAATTTCCCCCGATAATGCTTGTAATTTATATCATTTATATGGATTTACGCTTGTTTTCCACTTTCAGGTAAATTACGAGCATTGGAGCTAAAGAGACGCGGACTTGGAGAAATATCAAATATTTATCATAGTATGCTACTTTGAAGAAGTTACGGCGTAACTCATCTCTCTCATTACGCCGTAACTAAAGCGTGACTCAGAAAGCCAACTCATTAGAAGATTACGGCGTAACTCCCTCTAAAGACTACGACGTAACTTATTAGGTCAAATGAGGTTCCACGCCGCTGAGAACTACGCCATAACTATTTCATCAACTACGGCGTAACCAAGTAATATTGAAGATACGGCGTAACCACTCATAAGGTTACGCCGTAACCAGCAGATCTAGTGCAAATTACGAAGGAATTGAAGATTACGGCGTAACTCTTATATTAGTTACGCCGTAACCCAAATCTGGCCTATAAATACCCCACGATTTTCAGCATTTCAAAGCATCCCATTCCGCACACCACAACCAAAGAACGTGAGAAGAAGCCAAAGGCTGGTCTAGAGGAGCATACGGAGCTGTCTCCAAGGGATAAATCACTCCCCTACGATAAGCATTAGCATTTTATCTTTTCTTTACTTTCGATTCATGTATTTCGTAACTTTGAATATTGAATTGATTTGTATGGTTAATATGAGCGGCTAAGCACCTCTTGGTGTTGGCCTAGTTATGATTCCTTAATTGTTTTGTTTCCGTTTCATTACTTTCGTATAATTATTTCTAAGTGTATGCATGCACAGTTTATTGGTAGCTACCTTTGTTTCGGTAGTTTTGAATGACGGTAGAGGCTAGTTGCTTAGGAGATATGACCAATTGACCCTAAGTGAGTAGACTGAGACGGGAAGGGTAAGATATGACCAACTGACCACCCTTTCTACTTGTGCGATTTGACCAACCGATCACCTACCGTTTGGATGAACTTAAAAATTAGAGGGTGAGTGTTTAAGTTGCTAACGCCCGGGGTACTCACTATTATAAATCTAGCATGTAGCGGTACTTAATGACTTGGCTTAGGGGACCAGGAACAACTGGACTTATGAAGGGACACCTGACTTCTCCAGTGGTGGCATCTTTGCTGATAGGTTAGGGCGAATTGAGCAAATGTTGTCCTCTCGAATTTGACCCCACCTGAAGTAATTGGAAGTAAGTAGACGTAGACATTACTAGCTAGGAGGAATAACTAGGTTAGCACCACTCTCCTCTATTGATTAAACCTTTTCCTTTTATCTGCTTTAAGGTTAATTAATTCCTTATCGTAATCATTATTAAAATCTGTGACACCTAGACTTAGTAATAATCCAACACACATAGCTCTTGGGACGACCTCGGTTTTACCAAATACTACACTACACACGACCGGGTACACTGCCCGTTAGTGCATTAGGGTAGACCATAGGTATAAAGAGACTTTATAAATATTAAAATCTGGTCAGTAAAACCTGCATCAATGACATTGGTGTTCTTATAGGCTTAGACTCTTCTAATCCGAATTTCTTAAGCATTTCTTTTATGTATTTGGATTGATTAAAGAAGATACCATCTTCTAGTTGTTTGATTTGTAGACCAAGAAAAAAACTTAATTCTCCCATCATACTCATTTCAAACTTATCATGCATGATTTTTGAGAAATCATCACACATGTCTTGACAAGTCGATCCGAATATAATATCGTCCACTGATACGCTTACGCAGCGCGTTCGGGGTCAAAGGAACTTCCTTTTCGTCGAGCAAGTTTTTCAACACCCTAGGCAGTGAACCTAATCGTTGTAGTGTAGTATTAGGGTAAGCCACGGGTATTGATATCGTTCTCTAGGGGAATAGGGATGCTAGTAAGAAGTTACTATGCTAAGGTTGGGGTTGAGGAAGATTTTTTTTATCTTTTTTATAAAATGGAAAGGTACGAATCTCGGGGTTTGGATTTGGGGGTTGGTATTTCTACTGATTACTCTACTATTATCTAATCTAATTAACTAAGCTAAGGGTAGTTTATGTCTATTGTTGTGTGCTCGTATGATAGTTAAAAATGTGTTTACTTAGATTTTATTACTCCCTAGTTATCTTCTATTGATGGTTGAATTGTCACGTCCTTATTCTTAACGCGTTGTGTAAGATATTGGATTTCACATACACATCAAACCATTAACACAAGTAGGCGTACAAGAGTGTTTTAGAGAGAGAAAGTTAGAGGTTTAGGGAACTTAGTGAGAGAAAGTAAAAGATATTATTATGAGCTCCAACTCTCTACCTTGGGAGGTAGAGAGTATTTATAGTCTTACATAAAACGCCACACAACGGGCTGTGGATCAGGCATACAGTGGGTAAAGACCCGTCCGTCCTCCACGGTGTTACTTAACTAAATACTACTTAGCTTGAAATAACTATGACTACGAGCTTTCTAACGATTACATATACTTGAGGTGACCGACTCTTTAATACCTGGAATTTCAAATTCCTAACAATCTCCCCCTAAGGGAGGTCACCTCAAACATATACTAAAATTACATTGAATACAAACAGATATTACATTAACAATTGTTCTTGTATTCTTGATGTAGTACTTTGCTCCGA
Organism: Chrysanthemum seticuspe; assembly: GCA_019973895.1. Taxonomy (NCBI): domain Eukaryota; kingdom Viridiplantae; phylum Streptophyta; class Magnoliopsida; order Asterales; family Asteraceae; genus Chrysanthemum; species Chrysanthemum seticuspe. Next base: position 272,632,752 of record BPTQ01000006.1, on the reverse strand, counting down.
AGCTCGTAGTCATTGATTCCACTCATTGCATGTTTGGTTAATCCAAGTGGAGGTATTTTACTGATCCACGTGATAATAACATTATGCCAGCTTTTGAGATCATCAGCTAACAAAAATCTTTGAGACATCCATTGTGGTGTTGGTATTATGTGATGTTGTGACTTTCGGACCGACATGCTCACATTCTGGATCATGATATCTTCTCATCAGAGTAGCGGAAGCTTTCGTTGATTCATGATATTGGCAGCAGCGTAGCAGAAGCATGGGGTGAAAATATCAGAGTCATTGATGCACTAATCATGATTTCTCAAGAGATGAATGTGTAGAGTGAGCATGCGGCTATGGAATGACTACTTCATTCTGATCAGCTGCAAACGTCGAGTGTACCTGCATACAACAATTAGCAATAAAGTGCACGAAAGTGTCTTTGATCATTTTCGTTGAATTGAGGTACACGGCCCATGGTTCCCCGTTGATCAGTACAGGTACTGCCTGTGATCAGGTAAGATTCCGAAGAACTTCCTTGACAGGGTTTCGCAGCTGCTCAAGCTGTTCTCAGACCGGAACGTCTCAAAGAAGACAACATGGAGTGAGTGAACCAGTGAATTTACGTCCACTGATTGATGAAAAGAGATTTGAAAAACAATCGTGTATTACTCAATAGAAATTGTTTTGCAATACACCGAAGGTTTTATTAAAAAAAAATCAATTATCAATCATAAAAACACCTTTTGATTTGAAAAATTAGTACACGGTCGACGTGCTGAAGAAAAGATTTTTAAACACAAAGACCGGTTTTTCAAAGGTATTCGTCAATCCATAACCTGAACCAGGATTGATTCAAAAGATTGAATCGCCCCATTGTTTCTGTTCAGTTGTCACATGGTTGATCTATTTGATAGATCTCACATGCCACCCACCAGGAGCTTGTTTGATGTTGGCTCCAGAAGGCTTTCCATCTTCATTGTGAGTATGTTTGCATATCACTCAGATGTTCTGGCAATACCACAAGGATAATGCGTAGGACTCAAGATATAATCTCTCTTTCCACATTGTGTGAAACAGAGAGTCTTCATTGAAAGTGTCCTAATGAGATTTATAGATGATCTCGTGGCTCTAGACTCAATATGTGCATATTTGGTTCCTGTGCCGGAGACTAGGGAGAGGGTCTCCTTCTTCAATATCAACAATCTCTAAGAGAAAGTCGATAGATAATGTCGGTTCCCCGTGAGAATGAAACAAGTCCTTTTAAGAGGAACTTGAGTGGTTTGGAAGGTTGAGGTGCAGAACGTCACTGGGTCCATGACGTCTTGTCTTCAATACCAATGTTACCATCAGCAGCATATGAATTGTACCCGGTTTCTGCCCTAAGGTTGAATAAATGGAGGGCTATTTGTTTTCACCCTTTTCTCATTCAATTCTTTTTAATTCTTCAACCCCTTCAGTGCTTACCGAGACTTCATAGCTAGAACCTTGTTGGGTTTTATTCCAGTACTGGCTCAGTCTCAGTCCGCACTCTTCCCATATCTCATTTTTCTCCTTTTATCATCATACCTAAGAACTCTACACTAACTAGTGGATAGTCCCTGGGTAGATCCTTCCGGTTCTGGCGGATGATGGGAACACATACCTAACCTTATCATCCTTATATCACCGTACGTAAAGTAAAGTTGGTCGGTCTATTTGGTATTGTTCATTTGCCATTTGAACCAATTGAAAACCATTTGAAAATCAATCCAGATACTTGTGATATAATATCAAAGCATTTTGTACCTGAATTGTTTTTGATATTTTTAGAACGAGAACTCCCCCTCAACATGTGCATCAAATATTTGAAATCGTTTTGCACATGGAGGCAAGAGAAAGAATTAACTTCTTTGATTACCATTTTCTAAAAGATATCAACATCACTTCCCTAATCAAGACAAGTAGATAAAGCATTTTGGGGAAGGATGAGATTTTCATAATTTTGCTCCCCCTCAATATGTGCCTCGAGATTTGAAAAGAGTTTTGCACATACTAGAGGGAACCTGCACATTGAGATAAGTGATCACGTTTCAAATCATAGGTTTAAGATAGATGCTCCCCCTCAACATGTGCATAGAAAATTTGAAATCGTTTGTCACATGTGGGAAGGATAGCATGTACATCCTTATAAAACCATTTACCGAATTATCAGTTGAAATCCAATTTAAATCACACATTCTCCCCCGATCACAATTATCAAATCATTTGAGATTTGTGATCTCTTAGATTTAAATTGATTTTGAAAGCTTTTAAGGAGAATTGTGACTAGATTATGAAAATGTTTTAATTGATAAGGATCGAATTTAGAGACTTTAAACTCCATTGATAAAACATGCATGAATATATTTTGAAAACACTTGAATGCCAAATAACTTTTTAATTTAATTGAAATCATTCTCCCCCTCAATCAATGACATAGGTTGTTGATTGAGAGATTGATATTTTGACAAATAAGTCCAGATGATTATCAAAAATAGAGACTGAGTTATTTTTCAAAGCAGTTAGTTTTCAGCAGATAAAGGTTTATAGAATCAGAGCACGGAATTTTGAAAACATGATAAAGTATGACTCTGTTCTTTCTTTGAAAAACGGGTTACTGCCTGAAATGACAATAAACCATTTTTTTTTCTCTTTCTCCCAAAAATATATATATTTTTTTAATAAAAATTCGAACAACATCTAAAGTCCCGTGTCATTCTTTGAATGACAACATCAAGACCGTAGATATTATCGAATCGAGAGAAACAAGACAAAATGACAATATATATATATATATATATATATATATATATATATATATATATATATATATATTTTGAAGATTTTTCGAATTTTTCAAATTTTTATGGATTTTGAAAGTTTTATATTTTTCTATTTGATTTTTTGAAGGTTTTATAATTTTGTATTTTGTTTTTCGAATAAATATTTACAAGAGATAAATTACTTTAAGAGAATGATGAAATGAGTACCGAGATAAAGATATCGTTCAGCACGTTGTAGAAGAAAGGAATCAACATCTCTTAAACTTTCGCCACCAAAGCATTCGAGGCTTCTAAGAAAATCGTCTGGACATGAGCCTTCTCAATTTGAATCTTTGGTAGCTTCCCCCCAAACCGACAAACATCGAATAAAGACCATTTCCCTAAGAAGTAGAGTAGAATACAAAGCGGTCTCATTGATTGAAGCTCAGCACCCTGAAGAACACGAGAACACCGAAGTAACAAGTTGAAACATTGATCGTCTCAGTGGTTATCAAATCCGGATTAACTGATTACGACCGATCACATGAACCTGTTGTGCATCCCCGATGTACACCTTACTCTTCGAGATTGACCAGTTGTCTATTTAGGGGAACAATATATCAACATCTTCATTTTACCAAGTGCATTCCAGTTATATAGCATATAACCAATCAGCACATAATGTACACATGTACCCAACAAGAGTAGAGACGATGACATCCATGTAACATGTTGAGTCACTAATCATCTCTGTGGATGTCAACTCTGAAATAACTGAATTAGCTCGATCAAGTGAACATGTTGTGCATATAACCGGAAGCACTTTATCATAAACCGTATATAAGATGTCGATAGGCAGTATCATCTCACGTTCCAAATATTCTTCTCACATTTCTTCCAACTGAACACTGAAGTAACATAAACCAAAGGTCTCCAGAGACCACTTCCCCCAAATAGTTGGAATAATATATCCTTTCCCCAAATAGTTGGAATAATATATCCTTCCCCCAAATGGTTTTGATACCTCAGAATCAGCAAAACATAATATATCCATAAACTTGAAATCTTGTGAGAAGAACTCAAATAGCCCAAATGAATCCTGTGAGAATCAACTAATACATAAACTCTCTCTGACTATCTTTATCAACCCATATGTAGACAATTTGAAGTGACCACTGTTGAAGAAAAACCCGATATACCAAACTTGAAACTGAAGTCGAATTCCCCGCATTTGTGTCTTAAACTTGCACTTAAAGATGGAAGAACGGTGTCGAGAATCTATGCTTCAAGCAAATCTCTAAGTACTCACACTCAAACAAAGTATGAGACATTAACACCTCTTGATATTATCCACATCGTCATCTGCATGTGACACTGAGTAAAACAACGTAACTCCTAATAGTGATAGTTAACCAGGTCTTCAACCATCCACTCCGACTGCTGGTAACTAGATAAACCAAGCCTTCAACTCAAATTCTTAAGCCCGAGCAAGTTATCAAATAAGAACACGCCTTTGTGAAGGTCAACTTCAATCTCAAATAAGTGATAAATGATTAACTCTGAAGTAATCAACTTGTGTCAAATGTCCAACACGTGAATAAACATACAATCGGATGTACATTGACCCACTGAATGAACCGGAGCAAATGATTCCTCAACATCAATGCATTCTTCTTTAAGGTATACATGTAGAAACTGATCTGGAAGATTCACCAATAATGTTTTCGAGCGGATGAGGTAGTCATTTTCCTTAATGTTCATGTGGTTGATTTATAACGTGCACCATGAGAGGAACAATAATCCGTGAAGATTTGGCAAAGGAATACCAAAGAGAGGATCATTATTCATGAACAATAATCCGTGAAGATTTGGCAAAGATATACCAAAGAGCAGATCATTATTCAATAGTGCAACTACAACATCATTGTGGAAACGTAGAGGGGGGGTGAATACGTTACCGTTTAATAAATTTAGATCTTTAGTATCAAATCGCTTATGAAGCTTGTTATAATATGAAAGTACCAATTATTGTTTGTGACTAATATAAAGCATGGTAAACCAAGTTGTCACACAATCATGAACATCAAACCACATCACAAACAATAGTATAGTGCAAGTATAAAAGTAAAGAGATAAAGAAAGGAAAGTGCAAACCGAACACGAGGATTTATAGTGGTTCGGTCACGGATCTCCTTTCCGCCCTAATCCACTCCCCGAGTACCCAACTCGAGAGTTACTTCACTAAATCAACAAGCTCCCTTCTCGGCGGAGAAAACCTTACAATCGTCGCTTACACTTTTTCCGGTACAAAGCTAAATACCGGGTTCTAGTTCGAGGTAGAACCAACCTAACGTCGCCTATACAATATTTCCGACACTAAGCTAGATGTCGAGTTCTTTTACAAGGGTACAACCACTCCCAATATGTTTTATGGCCCAACATAATAAACCTTGTGTTTTATGGCACAAACACATAAACCATCTAATCTAGTTTGGTGAAAGTGTTGTTATGATGCAATGATGTTTACACTAATGATCCATGACACAAATGTCTAATGGATATGAATAACTACTTCTAAATGAACTTCCATTGATAGGAAGCCTTCATGATGAAGATCACAAGTTCCCTAAACTTCTTGTGATAGATCTTCAACTTGTGGTGAGTGGGAATGGCTAGATCTCCAAGATTTCCTTGGTTGATCAAAGAGTATGCTTACAACAAAGATGAATGTTAGAAGCATTATGATCATGATCATTAGGGTGTTTAATGTGTGTTACTACATTGTTAATGATTGATCTAAATGTATGCAAGAAGGTGGAGAAGATGTGCTTTGAAGTGGTGAAGAAATGGGAAAACAATGGGCTTCTATTTATAGCCAAAAGTGGACAGGAGCGTCCACGGACCAAGGAGCCCTTTAAAGGGTTCCGTCCTTTATAAAAAAGGGGTCCGTGGAGGCCTGACATGAAATCTAAAAAATCTTTGTTAAAATCTTTTCAAGATATTGCTATATCTTACCAAGATCACATTTGATATATTGAGTATCAATCTAACCAAAATATTCAAGTGATCTTCCAAGGATTTCAAAGATGATGCATGACATGATGTAACATGTATTTCCATTTTTAGATTAAAAGGTTTATCAAGGTAAACTTTGTAAAATGTATTATGTAACTAGTTAATAAAATGTCTAGTTACCTTTTGAAATACTTGTGAATGCAAAATGTAAAATGAGGTTCGAAATAGAATGGTTAACCTATTTAAAATACTTAGTGACTCTAAATGTATTTTAAACATTCTAAATGATTTGTTAATGGGTTTGATCATAATGCCACATAACAAACATGTACGAACCTGTGTTGTAACATACGAGGACTTGAGACATCGAGAGGTGTTGAATGTATGTTGAGACAAAGTGTGATTACAAGTAACTTGTACATTTTACGTTATGTATTACAAGTTACATGTTTGTCATCAATCAAAACAAACGAGACTGTATAGATTAAATATCGTAATATTTGCACTAACAATCATGATAGTCGTTATCAACGCCTTGTGAAATAATTGGAGATAAGGTTTCTTGAGAATTCTGAGAAGTACTTCTTAGATGGTGAACCTGTTGAGTCAGTAGAAACCGGAGCATGAGCTTCAGAAACTAGATGATCAACATTCGTTGGAGATTGAAAGTACTCATCAAACATATCTTTGAAAAACAATGAATCCCAGTTATCCTTAGTAGGTGAAGCATAAGGCGTAGGAGGAGTGTCATCAAAAATCAAGCAATGAATCATTGCTAAAGAATATGAACAAGTCTAATTGGGGATTAAATTTTGGCTTTTCAATCTCCCCCAATTATTGCTCTCCCATAAACTGACGAAGATTTTCAAGTGTTCTTCTCAGCCCGGATTAAGAAGAAGTCTTTTGATCATCAAATGCAATTCGTCTTTAGTCTTCTAATCATGTAGCAGAAAATGTAGATAAGACTGTAGACTCGACCTTCTTCAAGATTGTCCGAATGGGGAAATAAACAGTTAACATCTTCTTTAGACCAAAGGCATTCCCGTTAACTTGTAAATAGCAAATCCCCTTAATTAAAATCCCTCCCAATCAAACAAGAACAGAAAGATGTTCATCAAAGAAATCAGCCCAGCAACTAGAAGCACTTTGTCATTTAATCATATCAGCCCGTGTGAAGATGTCAACTAACGGCTCTTAGAAGAAACTACATGTGAAGATGATCCGATAAGAAGAATCTCGGTTCTTACATGAGTTAGGAGCCGTTTGACCATATATTCTCAAATATCAGTCAACCATGCAAAAAAAATTCACACTTCTTCTCCCCCTCAAGAATTGCATATGGAGATGCCATTCTTGATTAAACAAGTGATTATCATTCAAATGTATTCTATTCACACTTCTCCCCCGCAAAGTTAGCACAGGATGTCGCCATCTTCATTATATTGAGCAAGTGGAATAAGAGTAATTATTAGTAGTCCGATTCACTTGATGATTGAAGCGAATGGAAAAAGCATGAAGCATGTTGATGAAGAATGTCGATGAGAATGGTCATAAACATGAAGATTTCTCTTCTTATGAAGATAAAGCGCACTGAAGCGTACACCTTTCTTTTCTTTGAGGAACGGGGCCTGAAGTGTTATCTGCAGACACCATTATGATGAAGTACAAGGCCTGAACTGAAGTGAACAGACGTCATTATTAAGAGCCCGGTCATATGTTTAGAGCCGCCCGAATCCAAATACCAAGGGACGATTTGTACGACCTGCTTTGGACAACAGACGAAGATAGAGAATTGGAAACATTGGATCCCCACGTGCTGATGGGTTCCTTTTGGTTAGCACAAGCAATCTTTGAATCAGCAGAAACCCTAGATGCAATGGCATTATCCCTAGGAGCTGAACTAGTAGAAGCATCAGACTTAGTCAAATGACATTTTGTGCTTAATGGGATTATTCTACCAGTTGGCTTCCAAACCTTAACAGGCACTATTCTAGGCATAGTGGATCTAGCTAAGGGGTAAGGTTTGCCATGCGTTAATATTCGACCTGTGGGCTTCCACTGAAATCCTACATTTGTAAACACATTCCCTGTAGGTTTCCAAGATTGCTTAATCTGTTTCGCTCTCCAAACTTTCTTAACTGGGTTATAAATCTTAGACCTCAGAAATAACACATCACATTTATCATGATTACCAGAAATTAAACATTTTTTTACATGTTTTGCAGACAGCATAAGGCCTCGAATTAATTTTAGTAAGCTTAGAGCTAATACTAGAACTAACACGATTCTTTTTGTTCAAATCAAACTTCTTGTCCCTATAGTGTTCTTTCACTTCCTTATCATGGTCACTTTTAGTTTGCGTAATCCTATCCTTCTTTGCATTGCTTCTAGGTTTTGACCCGCAAACTTTAGTGTCAATCTTAACATCTGTAGAAGTAACGATGGGAACATTACATGGCTTCACTACTTTCTGCATTCCTGGTCTAGAAGTGCTGGGATCTGAAATTCTATGAGGCACATCACAGGTTGCTTGCTTGAATTTAGACATGGAACAAGGCATATCAAGGGTCACATGCTTGGCTTTAGCCATAGAACAAGGCACAACTATTCTATCTCGCCTATTGCTAGATTTCGGACTTGTGACAATTACATACTCTAAGAGTTCCTGAGATCGTTTGGCATCCATGCAGGCATAGGCTATAGTACTATCAAAAGGTTTTTCTAATCTTTCATCTTCAACAATCTCACAGAGACCCTTCAAACTTTCCTTAAGGTATGAGAGATATGCTTTATGTGCAAGTTCATTATTCCTAATGGGCGGGGGAATATATAACATATCGATAGCATATTTATCACAAGCAGAAACCTTAGGAATAGAGTATTTGTGATGAGTGTGTAAATACTCATCATTTTTGGTTAAATCTGAACTGCAAAACGTTTAAAAATGCTCAGAAATGCATTAAAATACTGAAAATATTCCAAAATTGCATTTTATATGTTTCAGATGCAAAATGTTCAAAATCAGATGAAAAATGAGCTAAGTTTGCATAATTGGCAGTTTCAGTCCCCCAAGTTTCAAAAATTGTCAGAAATAGTCCCTGAGCACATAATTTCAAAAGAAAAATCACCAAAGGTCCTTTTAAAATCATAAGTTGTCAAAATTAGTCCTTTGGTGAAAAATATCAAAAGTTTGAGAAAATTACAAGTTTGGTCCTCCAAGTTTAAAAATTGGCAAAATTGGTCCCTAGAAATTGGAAAATGTCAGCTTTGGTCCTTGTACTTTTGGAACTTGTCAATTTCAGCCCCTGAAACATCTTTGATGAATTGGCAGTTCTAGTCCCTACATTTTCAGAATTGGCAACTTAAGTCCTTGTGTTATTAAACATTTAAACCTATTGGACCCTTGTCACAATCATTTTGGACCCTGCCCTTTCCTGTGACCCCTGCCTAACTTGGACCCCCCTTTATTATTAAACCACCAGTCAACCTCTGGTCAAACCTAGCCTACCCGCCAAGACTTTCTTCCCCTTCCACTTGCTCACCTGCAAATCCAGAGATCCCATCCCCCCTCCTCACCTTATCCCTTCCATGTTCCCTCCACCTCCACACAACTCCAAAGTGCATTAAATGCATCTTCAACCCTTTACTCAACCCTCAACTGCTAAAAACACCTTTCCCGCCAAATTTCATCAAACGGCTTAAATTGAGTCAAAGCATCCAACGGCCAAATTTATTGGTGGGAAAGGTTCAGAGTACAAGTGGAAGCACTTTTGAAGTATAAATAAGTGAAGAAAGAGAAGCAAGAAAACGAAGTAGTGTAATTTAGTTTTAGTTTAAGTCGTTTTTAAGTTTTTAAGTTTTTAAGTTTTCCAGTGTATTTCAAATATTTCAAGTACTTTGTAATCATATTTCAGTATATTTTAAACCTGTTCTCAGTTTAAATTTCAGTGTTAAGTCTCATTTCAAGATTATGTAATTTTCAAGTTTGAATTCTCAAAAGTATTTGAAGGTTATTATCAGTTGTTGTTATTGCTTCTTAAGCTTTTATAAGCTCTTGACACAGCTTATAAGCTATTATAAACTTTAAGAAACCAATTTTATTTAACAATTTCAAAATTCAAGAAAAATACTAAAAAAATAGTGGAAATTCAAAAATCAATGAATTTGGTGAAGAAGACTGAAGCATGGTGATATTTGGATTGATTTTGGTTTAGAGCTTAGTGGTAAGCATATAGGAATGATCCTCAGTTCTCAGTTCTATGTTTTATGCTTGAAATCAATCTGTAAGCAATTTTCTTAAAATTTGCATTTCCTAGTTTTAGTAATTGAACCTTATCAATTCTAGTTTAGTCTTGTATAAATTTAGTTAGTATCAGTTATTTAATAGATTATTTGGCTTAAAAACTTGTTTTAAAGTTTAAAACTCCAAAACAGTTTAGTATAAGGATGTTTGGATTAGCTTAGTTAATGGTGTTAGAAGCTAGCTGTGATATTGCTTGTTGTTGTTTTGTGTTAGTTTAGTTCTATATAGCCCAGTCAAACAATAAAATCAAGTGCTTATTCAATAAAAAGTCAAAATCAAGTTTAATATCATATTGGTAGTTAACTGTTAAGAGTTTAAATTGCAATTCTCATCAAAGTAGTTAACAACTTGTTAAAATAGCTTAAATCAGTCTTAATATAGTCTAATATAACATATTCAGTCAATTAGAGGTAATCAAAATTCACATAAGTCAACCCTTTCATTTTTGTCAAAAAGTCAAATTTTCATTTGGGTCGTTTTTGAATAAAATAGATCATTTTACTGTGTGTTTATTAGTGAGATTCAGCTTATAAGCTTTTGGATTATTAAAGTTTAGTTGCTTAACAAAATTAGAAAAATATTAGTTTACTTATTATCAGCTTATATAGTGCTTATTTTATAGCTTGTTGTGAGTACCTTGTCTGAAAAGCTCCCCTGTACACAGTGTTGGTACCTCATTTCACAAGCTCTTAGAAAGCTTAATAGTGACCAGTAGATTATGCATTTTAGTTTTTTGTGCAGCTAACCTAGCTGTCTCAAGGTTCCAAGTCTAGTTTTTCATTTCCTAGCTTATTAGATAAGCCTGCAATAGTTTTTTAAATCTGTCCATTTTTGTCTAAGTGTACCAGTAAATCAGTGTTTTCCAATTTTTCAAAAGCTTCTCATAAGCTTATTATTGCAGTCCAGACTTTGAATTTTAGCTTTTTGGAAAGTTAAGTTGGTTAGCTTGTTAGTCCAAGTGATTACTTTCATTTATTAGCTTATTAAAGTGCTTAAAAAGTAGCTAGAAGGTGCCTAGTGATTTAAAAGGATGTACTGTGCAAACCAGTGGTGACTTGTGCTTATTTAAAGCTTTTTCAGTGCTTATTTCTTAGTTTATTTGCTTTTCCAGTTGTCATTTTAGCTTATAATCAGTTCCCTAGCTTATTTCCAGTTAGCTTTTGCTTAATCATTAGCTTATTTGCTTTTTGGCTTAATTTTTGTGCTTATTTCTAAATTATTGCCACTGTTGAGAAATTAAGCTGTTTCTGAGCTTATTGGTGTTTTTCATAAAAACTTGTAGTTATAAAAAGTGCTTAATTTCTTGTGCTTAATAAGTTTGCAAAAGAAAAATCGAAAAAAAAAATAGTTAGCAAAAAGGCCATTGCTGGGACTCGAACCCATGCCACCCTGCTCACACACACACGCTCTACCGTTTGCCCTTGGGACTTGTCTCGTTCATATCTTGCACAATCAAACTTATAACCACCTTTTGTCTCTTTAAGCTTATACGATCAATTCAGCTTATTTCCAGCTTATTCTTTATAGCTTTTTCAGTTTTTGTATTTTTTATAAAATTGTATTAGTATTAAGTATTTTACAAAAAAGTTTCAGATTTTTCTCATTAGTTTTAGTATTTTTAAACATTTAATTAGTGTAAAATCTTAATTAATTCATAATAAAAAATATAAAAGTCTAAAAAATATAAATCTTTTTTCTAAAATTTTATTTTATCATATAGTACGTAAGAAAATTGTTTTTACATTCATAGGACTTTTATTTCACAAATTCTACGTTTTGTCTTGCGCTCCAGCGTAATTTTTATATTTAACGCACGTTTTCTTTTTAAGTCACGTTTTTAGATACTTTAAGTTTACGTTTTAGTTAAAATAGTTTATTTAAGTTATTTTATTTTATAAAATCACAAAAACATCATTGTAAAAATAGTGATAGCGTTTATTTAATACATTTTAGCTTTTTAATTTTCTTTAATTTGCATTTAAGTCGCTTTAATTTATAAACTTTTTCAGTAGTGTAATTATCCATCCAATTCCTTGCTGATCACTATCATTAGTGATCATTCTATCGTCTGATCAAGTGTTTACACACCATTGAGTCTCCGTGGGACTTAACGACCCGGGGAAACACTATACTCCCCAGATCTTCATTGCATTCGTGCTTGAGCTGTTTTAAGTTTCTTACAGTTGGCCATTCACAAGTGGCTAGCTTGCGTGAGAAAACTTGACGGTTTTGCACAGATCAATTTGCAATTGGGGATTGGCAACTTTCCTTTCACCTCACGCTTCAGATGCTCAATATCGTTAAGTAAAGAAGTTATCTTTTCAATTTGTTTATCATGATTAACTTTAAATGAATCACATAACTCTTTGTTTTGATCATCAACCTTTGAAATTTCAGCTTTAAAACAATCATTTTCCTTTTGCAAGTTATCAATTATGTTTTGAAGTTGGAAATTCTGAGAATCTAAAGGTGGAAGCATATGGGAACCAGTCACATCCTTCTTTTCACCTTTCAGTTGTGAAATTTGGGCTTTCAATCTTTTGATCGTGTTATAATGAGCTCGAATTTGTTCATCACGTTTGCTAATTTCAAAAACTGCATCAAACTCAGGAGCATCAGAGGATGTCTTGATATTTGAGGTTTTAACATTTTCTTTGAGATGTTGATGTTTTAATTGCAAAGCAAGATGTTCAACTTCTAATTTAGAATAATGTTTGACCAAGTTATCATGATCATCCTGTTCTATTTTCTCATGCAATTTTGAATTTGTTGTTTCAAGCTCAATGACACGATCATGGGAGACTTTCAGAGCAACAGATAATTCATGAAATTGAGAAGCATTAATGGAACAATTTGTAGCAGTGAAAAACACATCTTGAGCAATACATTCAGAAATCAGATTCTCATTCAGTGTATGCAAGTTCTTCCTTTCAATCTCACTATATTTTAATTCTCTCTCATAGTCACTAACCTCAACAATCATTGTATCAAATTCCTTTTCCATTTCTTTAATATCAGAATGTGTCCCTTTTTTAAGACTCTCAAATTGATCTTTTAGTTGTTTAAAAAAAGGCATGACCTCAGTTAAATAGCATTCTTTAGTTTGCTCAAAACCCCTTTCCCCTTCAGTTATACCAGTGGGTGTGATCCTTTTCTTACAAGTTTTCTCAAAATCAACAAATAGTTGAAAGATAACATATTGACTAATTAAGGTCTTGCTTTTAGTGGCAATAGATCTAGGAACTAAGTGCATTGGTGTATTAGGAGGATACACAGTTGCTTTAGGCAGTTTCCTACAAGGGGGATTCTTTTCAACAAGATTTTCAGCTTTTTGCATTTCCATATCCTTTTTCCAGAACACTTGTTCAGGGGTTAATAGAGTCTGAGGCTTAAACTTGTTCAAGGAGATCCAATTTTCTTTAGTGTAATTATGGGGTTTGATCGTTATGTTATTCTTTTTACACTCAGGATCTTCTAACTTCTTATTCATTTTCTCCCTAGTGACTTCATCAGATTTCTTATCTTCCTCAGTGCACTCAACGCAACTAGGTTTCTGCCTAGGCTTAAGGATTTCATTACCATCATAAAGCACCTTATGAGCATTTCTAGCCTTTTTAATTACCTCTGGATTTGGTTCCTCAACAAGGGGAATGCTATGCTTATCGCTTAAGACTCTATGCTTAGTGATCATGTGAGCAGTCTGAATGGTATTCCCTTGTACGTACAACTTATTTTCAAGCTTGTTTTTCAAAGTTTTTAGATTGGAAAAATCATTCAAAAGTTTTGATTCCTTAGCCTTGAATTCTTGCTTAAGCATTTTAACATTTTCTTGAAGTTCGTGTTTTTGCTTAGCAGTTTTAGAAAGCTTTTCTTGTAAGGAGTTTAACTCTTGTTTTAATACTTCTTCTCTAAAATTACTTTTTCTAATGATTGTACGTATTTGGACATCCATTTCCTGCTCACGGGTGGTCAACTCAAACTTAGCACGCTGTTCATACATAGCAACTTGATCCTTATATATGTTAAGCTCAGTGGTAAGGGAATCATCAGGCACAAATGCAGCGTACTCATGCAGTTCATAATCATCATTTTGAGTAGAAGATGCACAACTAGGTACAGCAGAAACTTCCATGCAACTTACCTCAGCATTGACTCGCACAGGCTGTGACGGGTGCATCTCTATCTTGGGTACATTCGAAGCTTCCATGGAGCGTTCCTTTGCATTAACTTGCACAGGTTGTGTATGGTGCACCTCTCTCTCTTGTGAATTTGAGCACGAAGATTCCATTTTTGCATTATCCGACTCATCATTTTTTGTTGTCACTGACATTCTGCATTCAGCAACACCCGATTCTTCAACAGATACATTACCCAACTTAACACAACAATCTTTCAACTGCACCTGACACTCATTCACTTCTTCATTCTTTTGAGCAGATTCTTCAATGTACTTTTTCACATTATCCATGAGTTGGATAAATGTCTCAATGAATTCCTGAATTTCCATTCCAGTATGTTTTTTGAAGGAAATTCCAGTCAAGTGTTGATCGTAATCTGCTGAATATTCCCCACTGATGAATGGCTGAAATTGTTTGTAGATTACTTCAAGAGCTGCTCTGGAACCATCCTTTTGAACCTCTTCATTGGTAAGTTGCAGCTTTAAATGTTCTAAGTTCAACAGCAAGCTTCTCGTCAAAGTAGGTAAGTCCTGGCGGAAGAGAGCACTACATGTTTGATCCCCAGCTATGGATAACAGCTGTATGAGGTGCAGATGAAGTAGCTGATAGGGCTCAATGCTGCATTCCATTTGCATGGCATTCTGTAGCAGGTGCAATTCATTCTCATTGTACTCAGAACATGAAGATCTCACATACTCATTGTTTAATTCAAACATCTTTAACCGTTCAGGGTAGCATACTTTATCATTGTTGTCCACAGCATCATACAATTTAAGCACTTCTGAAATCACTGGGTCAGTAGAGTAAGACATGATGTGGTAGAATGCACGGGATTTTACAAGTCTATGATTTAACCGAGAAATAGAATATTTCGCGGGATTTTACTAAAATCAAGACCAAACCGTGATACAATGACCAATAGAACGAGTTAAGATAACTGATGGACCCACACAATGATAGAGTATTATGTGTTAGGAGTGATGATTGTTTGAAGGATTAGCTGAAGTGTTATTTGGTTGTGAATTGGATTTGTTAATGCACGTTTATACGGTGAAATTTAGGTCTAAAAACTTAAAAGCTCAATAACTTCCTTTCAGAGGGGATTTGGGCCTCGAAAAATTCGTTTCACGACATCATGGTGAAATCTCACAATATTCAGGCTGTTCCGGTCGTTTTGACAGGTATTTCGCTGAAAACGGAGTTACGGATCAAAAGTTATGACCGTTTGAAGTTTTGACGTAAAAAGTCAACTTTGGTCAAACCTCTTCTTCGTAAAAATCAACCAAGTCGCTATAACCCTTGAACCAAGTCGCTAAGTAGCAACTCGCTAAATCACCAAATCGCTAAGCACCAAGTCGCTACACAGTCAAGTCGCTAAAGAGCAACTCGCTAAGGTCCAAGTCGCTAACACCAAGTCGCTAAGAATTTTGACAGCAAGTCGCTATGCACCAAGTCGCTAAGAAATCAAGTCGCTAAATAGCAACTCGCTAAGGACCAAATCGCTACCACCAAATCGCT
This sequence comes from Chrysanthemum seticuspe, assembly GCA_019973895.1. NCBI lineage: Eukaryota > Viridiplantae > Streptophyta > Magnoliopsida > Asterales > Asteraceae > Chrysanthemum > Chrysanthemum seticuspe. The sequence goes on along the minus strand of BPTQ01000006.1, from coordinate 272,616,970 downwards.
ACAAAACTTAAAGAGCAAGTCGCTATCAAAATTTAAAGCAAGTCGCTACCTTACCAAATCGCTACCCGTAGTGGAGAATCCACCAACAATACTTTTTGTCGGCTTGTCTCTAAAGCAAGTCGCTAGGACCAAATCGCCACCAAACAACACTACAACTCGCTGATTTTTTTCTGAAGCAAATCGCTAGCAAGAAAGTTATACCGTGAGCCAAGTCGCTAACTTGAAAAACTTGCCAAAACACACTTTTCAATCCAAAAACAACCCAACCACGATGATTCAATCCTTCCAAATCACAACCTAAACACTTATGATGATCCTAAACACAAAAGTACAATCAAAATCCAAACTTTAACACAAGAAATCAACCAAATGATGCAAAAACCACTAAACTTTTTCAAACTCAAAAACCACATAAAAACCACTAGAAATCCAAAGATATGTAAGATATGATCTAACCATGGCTCTTGATACCAATTGTAAGATATTGGATTTCACATACACATCAAACCATTAACACAAGTAGGCGTACAAGAGTGTTTTAGAGAGAGAAAGTTAGAGGTTTAGGGAACTTAGTGAGAGAAAGTGAAAGATATTATTATGAGCTCCAACTCTCTACCTTGGGAGGTAGAGAGTATTTATAGTCTTACATAAAACGCCACACAACGGGCTGTGGATCAGGCATACAGTGGGTAAAGACCCGTCCGTCCTCCACGGTGTTACTTAACTAAATACTACTTAGCTTGAAATAACTACGACTACGAGCTTTCTAACGATTACATATACTTGAGGTGACCGACTCTTTAATAACTGGAATTTCAAATTCCTAACACGTTGTGTTTCTAAGGTCGTAGGGTATGCGTTTATCCCTAACTCTTTGAAGCTACCAAAGGTTAATGACTACGAAATCTCTAGGATTCATAAACTTAACTCTAAGGTATTCTTTGGATGTTTAGCATACAATTCCACTAGTAACTATATGCTAAGGTTCAACAAAGATTAATCAAGCATTACTAGCACAACGAATGACCTATCGCAATACTAGGCCAATCACAATTAAGATAAGAGACAACCAATCAATATTCAATAACTAGGTTTCATATTACCTAAGCAAACACACAAGTAAATTAGCTGGACATGGAGAACATGCAAGCATACACACAATCAATTGAAGACATAATTGAATCAATGAAGTAAAACACTTATCTTGATGTAAAATAGGGTATGGAACCCTAAAATACTTTACAAGACAGCCTTGGTTCGGTTTAGGTTTTTACTCCACAAAACTACCTCCCTAAAACTGAAAAATTCGGATTCTATATATAGTGTTACAAACTGCGTCGGTGTCACTCTTTAATTGTGACGCCGTCGGGTCGCCGTCATTAGGGTTTCGTCTTGGCCACGTTATCATTGTGACGGCGTCACCTTATGCCTGTGACACCGTCGCCTTCAGTCTCTGACGCCGTCTGGATCAAATTTAGGCCGTCTTAGGCTGCGACGCCCTACTCTTTTAAAACCTGATGCCGTCACTTGTAAATAAGCAATTTGGCTACTGAGTCGTCACAAAACATGTTGCGATGGCGTCGCAGTTAAACGCTGATGCCGTCCCCTTCAGTTCCAGCAGCCTGAGTGTCTCGATTCTTGACTTTGGCCATTTTCTTCGTATATTCACGCCTTTTCCTCCGAATAAGTGTCATTCCAGCAATTTGCCTTCAAGAGACCTAAAAAGTGAAAAGGAACGAAATTAAGTAATAACGGATATAAAAGTGATCAATTAAGGGCTTAAATGACCCCTCAAAAAGGTACCTTTTAAATCCTTATCAAATATCCCTACACTTGGTATTTGCTTGTCCTTAAGCAAATGTGCTTTAAGCCAATTGATTTATAAGTTAGAGGTCATGAAGCATTAGTTTAGAACGATTCATAACACATATAAGCCCCGCAAAAGTCATAACAAGCACGGAAATTACATACTAGCACCTCACATGAGGTGTTTGGATACTCACATCTCTCGGGTGTATTTGAAATATAACAAGTTGGAAATGGAAGATAAACACTCATTAACCGGCCCTAGTACATAGATTACCATAGGCTTGAGACTAGATCAAACCTCCATCGCTTTGGCGTAAACACCTAGGAAAGACTATCTAAGAGGTCTTTTAAAGGCTTGTAACGTTAGGCTTACGGTATGGAAACAAAGGGTTTGGTGGGATAGGCATTTTAGTGGTGGCAAGTCAAAAATCTTTATGTTACAAGCATGCGAAGAATGGCGTTGCTAAGCCAAGACTCGACACTTTAAACTCTAGATAACTGAAACAAACAAACATAAATTTAAAGATAGATGTAGGATGGTAGCCCGTATGTTTTTTTCATTTTTTTTTCGCACTCTATTTTTTATTTTTCTCTTTTTCTATTTTTTTTCGATTTTTTTTCATACACTTTTACTCTTCCATCCTCTACGATAACATCAAAATAGTAGGGATTTATAGGCACATCCCTACACTTGAGTTTTTATTACTCTAACACTAATTTGACCCGAATTGAAAAGATCAAAACACTTGGAGTACATTATTACGTAAATAAAGGGAATTTGAATTTAACTTTCCCTTCCCGTCATTTCATAAACTTTAACTTTTCTCATGAGTCCCAATCGTCCCAAAACTGTGTACAAAGGATATGACTCGACTTAGCAACTTATGCAAGCAACTAGATAATTGAACTAAGGGTTTAGTGTGATAAAAATAATGCACTAAAAGTGAGTGCATACAAGGTAGGCTAAGGCGATTTGGGTGTACATTTGGGGGTGGATAGTAAACAATGCTCTACATTGATATTCTGGAAAACCGAAACATCACGAGAACCGCAAAAAATATAGGCTCTGAGGGGTTAACTAGGGGTATCGTGTACTAAAGATGAGTACAACGCAAAGGTGTGGGAGAATTACTCAACCGATGTGGAAGAAGTAATTATGTTACAAGTATCAAACAAGGGTTATCCTAATGCCTCTTATCATTTAGTTATTCCTAACTACACAAGTGTAGTCTTACTAGCGATCTCGGAATGCATCACAAAACGAGTTCTAGAATCTATTATACTACCGGTTCACACTCTAAGCATTAAAGATGAATGCTTTAATTCCTACAAATCTAAGGGCGATCCTCACATTTTGGGTGGAATTTAAGTGGTAAAGGGTTTTTGTGCTAGTCATATAATTTCCTATCCATGAGACGCTTTATTAAGACTAATGGCCCACTCCTATATGTTATGAAAAATTTTAAATTTGGTGCCAAAATTACCCTAACCAATATTTCTCATGGTTTATTATACAAATGAAATTGGACAAGGCAAATAGTCAAGGATAAGCATAGTTTCAAAGTTCCCGTTTTATTTTCCCTCCCTACACTTAAACTGAACATTGTCCCCAATGTTCCTCGAAAGTATCAAAGTTATGATAATGGAAGGTAATTAAAAATGAAAAAACTAGTGCTCCCCTGATTAGCTCGGTAGGATCCGTGTGAAGTAGTGGTTACATCTTTCTGCAAGAAGAATGTTTGCGTGAAAAGCTCCTTCTCATCTTATGTATCTTCTTCTTGATAAATTAAACCTGCACACTTGAAGAAAACAAACGAAACCTTCGCGTAAAATCATCGGTAACAATATATATATGACTATACTAAACTAGGATATAATGCTTGTGAAATAAATGTTTACAGATTTTCTGGAAAATTAAGGCCTGGAAAATTCCAAAAATTTATAAGTAGCTCAGAAAACGAGAAAAAGTTATAAGCTGTTTCTACTCCTCATGACGCCGTCTGGTTGCGATCCTGACGCCGTCAGGTTATCCTGACTGGTCTGCGATTTTCTGGAAAAATTATTGAAAATTTTTATCTTTAAAATCTGGAAAAATTTCTGCAAAAACATCCATCATGACTCGATACAAGCATTTGACTCGAACAAACACACATGTATATCTTTTAATTAATTGAAATTCTCATGTTCACATTTCTTTTGAAAATGTGTGTAATCCTCCCTACACTTATCCCTTATGTAAAATACCTTTATATGTAATTAAGACGAGGTTAAAGACAAAATAAAGCATTTTTACAAATTTAAACACGAGAATAAACAATCAATAAAAGATACACGACACACAAACAAGCAAACAATTAAGCATGGGTTGCCTCCCATGAAGCGTTTTTCTTTATTTATGAGTCTTGTAGCTAGAATCGAAGTCGTGCCCCTACGTTGTCCTAATCTTAAAGGCCCATTCGATCTCCTTAACCCTTCTCTCATCACAAATATACTCAGGGCCTAACTCTAGACAAGCAGTGTAGTGAACCTTGCTCTTCCAATCTACTTCAAATGCCGGAATGTTGTCCACATCTAAATCATCAATACCCTCAAACTTCTTATTTTTGTAGGGCATTATGTATTTAACACTCTCGGCTCCATTTGAGAACTCGATTATTCCTTCCTATTAATCATAAACCATCTTAGATTCCTCTATAAATGGTCTCCCAAGTATCACATCCCCTAAAAACCCATCAATGATGCCCTTAACATTTTCCAAGATCATGAAATCACACCTATATGTGAAGTTACCTACGAAGACATGCAATCCTTTAACCCTCCCGACATAGTTACTCTCTTTCCTAGGGCGAAAGGGGTCCCTCATAGGTCCTAGCTTTTTGCTCATGATCCAATTGTAGTAGAGCCTAGACATTATATTCATGGGTGCCTTATAGTCAATGTAAGTGTGATCCCTATATAAGTATCCAATCATGCACATCTTGATGTTTTTAGGGTTACCCCTTCTTATGCGAGGCTCGAAAGGTGGTCTTGAGAAGTTAACCACGTTATAGTGATAGACGGTTTCCTTCCCTTTAGGGTATGAATTGAAATACTCCCTAAGTTCCTCTTCCTCCTTACTATCCTCCATAATTTCTAACACCTTATAATCTCCATCTTCTAAGTCATCATCCGAATCACTTGAGGTCGAATCACTATCTAAAGTGCTAGTAGATTCCTTAAGGGATTCCTCAAGTGTATTTTCAATTATCCTATTCAGTTTCCTAAGCTCTCCAATTTCACTAACAATACGAGCCCGAAGTTGGTTGGCAAAGGCTGGATCAAGCGGTGGGTATTTGTTTGGTGTTAAAGTGTTGTTTGGTGGGTTATCACCTTCCATAATGAAAAGTGATGGGGTTACGAACAAAGGTCACGAAGAAGGGGGATAGACTACGAGGAAGCTAAAAAATAAGAAAAAGCTTACTTGATAAGAATCAAGCAAGGAAACCTAAACGAGGTAGACTCCTAACTAGCTATTCTATTCCCCGGCAGCGGCGCCAAAAACTTGATACGCTTACGCAGCGCGTTCGGGGTCATAGGAACTTCCTTTTCATCGAGCAATTTTTTAAACACCCTAGGCAGTGAACCTAATCGTTGTAGTGTAGTATTAGGGTAAGCCACGGGTATTGATATCGTTCTCTAGGGGAATAGGAATGCTAGTAAGAAGTTACTACGCTAAGGTTGGGGTTGAGGAAGATTATTTTTTTATCTTTTTTATATTTTTTAGAAAATGGAAAGGTACGAATCTTGGGGTTTGGATTTGGGGGTTGGTATTTCTACCGATTACTCTACTATTATCTAATCTAATTAACTAAGCTAAGGGTAGTTTATGTCTATTGTTGTGTGCTCGTATGATAGTTGAAAATGTGTTTACTTAGATTTTATTACTCCCTAGTTATCTCCTATTGATGGTTGAATTGTCACGTCCTTATTCTTAACGCGTTGTGTTTCTAAGGTCGTAGGGTATGCGTTTATCCCTAACTCTTTGAAGCTACCAAAGGTTAATGACTACGAAATCTCTAGGATTCATAAACTTAACTCTAAGGTATTCTTTGAATGTTTAACCTACAATTCCACTAGTAACTATATGCTAAGGTTCAACAAAGATTAATCAAGCATTAATAGCACAACGAATGACCTATCGCAATACTAGGCCAATCACAATTAAGATAAGAGACAACCAATCAATATTCAATAACTAGGTTTCATATTACCTAAGCAAACACACAAGTAAATTAGCCGGACATGGAGAACATGCAAGCATACACACAATCAATTTAAGACATAATTGAATCAATGAAGTAAAACACTTATCCTTATGTAAAATAGGGTATGGAACCCAAAAATATTGTGCAAGACAGCATTGGTTCGGTTTAGGTTTTTACTCCACAAAACTACCTCCCTAAAACTGAAAAATTCGAATTCTATATATAGTGTTACAAACTGCGACGACGTCACTCTTTAATTGTGACGCCGTCGGGTCACCGTCATTAGGGTTTCGTGTTGGCCACGTTATCATTGTGACGGCGTCACCTTATGCCTGTGACGCCCTCGCCTTCAGTCTCTGACACCGTCTGGATCAAATCTAGGCCGTTTGAGCTGCGACGCCCTACTCTTTTAAAACCTGATGCCGTCACTTGTAAATAAGCAATTTGGCTACTGAGTCGTCACAAAACATGTTGCGACGGCGTCGCAGTTAAACGCTGACGCCGTCCCCTTCAGTTCCAGCAGCCTGAGTGTCTCGATTCTTGACTTTGGCCATTTTCTTCGTATATTCGCGCCTTTTCGTCCGAATAAGTGTCATTCCAGCAATCAAGAGACCTAAAAAGTGAAAAGGAACGAAATTAAGTAATAACGAATACAAAAGTGATCAATTAAGGGCTTAAATGACCCCTCAAAAAGGTACCTTTTAAATCCTTATCATCCACGTATATTTGAACAATAATTGTATGTGATTCCTTTGTCTTTGTGAAAAGTGTATTGTCAACTAACCCCATGGTATAGTCTTTTTTGATTAAAAATGATTTGAGTCTATCATACCAAGCTTTTGGGGCTTGTTTAAGACCGTAAAGAGCTTTTTTAGTCTGTACACGTGATTAGGTTTTTCAAAATCGATAAAGCCCGGAGGTTGAGCTACATAAACTTCTTCATTAATAAACCCATTTAGAAAAGCACTTTTAACATCCATTTGAAAAAGCTTAAGATCATGAGCACAAGCATAAGCAAGAAGTATTCTTATAGACTCTAATCTAGCTACGGGAGCATAGGTCTCATCAAAGTCTATGCCTTCTTGTTGGTTATACCCTTGGGCAACAAGTCTAGCTTTATTTCTAGACACGACACCATTTGCATCTAACTTGCTTTTATATACCCATTTTGTTCCGATTATGGTTTGGTTTTTAGGTTGAGGGACAAGTGTCCAAACATTGTTAGAGACAAATTGATTTAACTCTTCTTGCATAGCCATTACCCAACTTTCATCTTTAATGTCTTCTTGAGTGTTTTTAGGCTCTATGGTTGAGACAAAACAAAATAAACTACTTTGGTTTTGAACTTGAGATCTCAAGGTTCTTTCATTTAACTTTCCTATAACCTTTTCTACGGGATGATCTTTAGACTCTTTAATATTGATGATTTCATTATTTAATGGTTCATCTTCTTTATTTGTATTTTCCTTGATTTCTATGGCTTCACTTTCGATTAACTCGTCATCGACAAGAGGTAGGGTAGCTTTAGGTGGACTTTCATCAAATTTTACGTTTAAGGATTCCTCAACCTTCATGGTTTCTTTATTTAGTATTACGTATGCTTTACTATTAGGTGAGTATCCTAAGAAAATACCTTCGGTTGATTTAGGATCAAATTTAGTTAGATAATCTTTAGTATTAAGTAAGAAACATTTACTACCAAAGACTCTAAAGTGTTCTAACGTAGGCTTTTTACCTCGTAGTAACTCGTATGGAGTTTTTCCTAAATATGGTCTAATTAGGACTCGGTTTAGTATATAAGTTGATGTGTCGACGGCATTGCACCAAAAATTTTAAGGAATTGATTGCTCATTAATCATGGTGCGACTCATTTCTTATAGGGTTCTATTTTTCCTTTCAACTATCCCATTTGATTGTGGAGTACGAGGAGCCGAGAAATTGTGAGTAATACCATTAGCATAAGAAAAAGCTCCAAATTGCACTTCATAATCAAATTCCCTACCATGATCCGTTCTAATTGACACAATAGGACTTCCTAGTTGTCTTTGGATTTTCTTACTTAATATTTCAAAGTAATTGAACGTTTCAGTTTTATTCTTTAAAAATTTAGTCCATATATACCTAGAGTAATCATCCACTATAAACAAAGTATAGAAGTTACCTTCGTAACTTTGAATAGCGGATGGACCAAATAAATCCATATGTAGTAATTCTAGACACTTAGTTGTAGAAACCATATTTTTAGCTTTATGACTAGCATGGACTTGCTTTTCTATGTTACAAGCATCACAAAAATGATGTTTGTATTTTAATTTGGGTAGATCTCTTACTAGTTCTTTGGATGATAGCAATTGAAGAAGTCGCATATTGGCGTGACCCAATCTTCGGTGCCATAAGGTCGAAGTATCATCAATAGAAGTAAGACAAAGTTTGTCTTTTGGTTCATTACCAATTTTAATGACTGATAACGCTCAGATTGTGCATGTTTTTAGTAGCGTTATGTATGCTTTTATATCTGTTATTTGGTTATATTTGCGAGATTATAGTACTTAAATGCATCAAAATATGTTTGTCTAGTGTTTATAACCAAGTGCAGGGAAACGGAGGAAAATAAAGAAATGTTCAGCAAAACGAAGATTTCCGTTTCAGTAAGACTAAATCAGTATCTCAAGGACCTTTGAAGACCATAGTGATTGAAGACCCAAGTTCTACAAGACAAAGTAAAGAAAAGATCAAGTTTTCGTATCTCAGAAGATCCAACCAGATCCGGTTACAACCGTAACCGAATCGGTTGGAAAATGGCCAGAAACAATGTTTTAACCATCGCTAGCCGATCGGTCGCAACCCGCAACCGGATCGGTTGGCTAGTTGTTATTGAAGACCAGTCGGATCGGTTGGTCGTATGACCGATCCGGTTGGAGAAGCTGCATCTGCCAATCTTCATCACTAAGCTTTCCCTTTTCATCCAAACGATTCTAGGTCCTTCTCTTGGTGTATTCTAGTCCCTTCCTTACTCCTTGGAGGCCAAGTTCAGCATTTAATACCCTAGGCCTTGGAATTAGTATAAATAGAGGCTAATTGTGAGCATATGGGACACACCCTCAAATACAACTCTCTCTACTCATAAAACAAAGCCTTAAGCTCTCAAAATTCGTCCTTAGAAATCCAGAGAAGTTTGGAGTTCCAGAAGTTCCACATTTGGAGGCCAAAACACCAAGAAGTCTACCTCAATCCTTTGGGAATCATTAATACACCATTTGTAATCTTATTCCAAGCATTGTAAGACTTTCAATCATGTTTTCTAATTTTCAAAGTTATGAGTTTATGTTCATGTTTGCTATGAGTGGCTAGTTTCTTTATACACTTGCTTAAATAATGTTGATTATCATATGATTAGTTAGTGATTGTGTTAACATGTTTTAATTTAATTTCAAGTTGATTCTAAGATCTAATTGCGCTAAGGTTTCATAGTGACATTTGTTAATCAAGTTTGGCTAATTGATAGTAAACATTGGGGTCGAAAGAACTTATTGTTATTCAACTAGTCATAATCATTTTGTCTATGGATGATTGTTTTTACCCATTATTCTTGATTATACAAAGAAACTAAGGTGTGGTTGTAATAGAAACGCTTTTTGATTATCAAATTGGATTGGTTGGTAACACCTAAATGGTCGTAAGATTAGTTGTTGAGAATCAATTGTAGCCTTTTGTCTATGATCGGTTACCTTTTGTATTGACCATTTCTTAAGCAATTTGATGAACAAGTGGATGTTTTTGTGTTTAAGTATGTAGACTTATGAAACTTGAATTGATCTTGAATTGATTGGTTAAACTTAATGCTTGTTTTTATAAACTAAAATCTTGACGAAGGTTTAACTTGTAAGAACAATAGATTAGTTTTCAAACTAATTATCATAACCAACAAGTTAAGAGGTTAACACAATCACATTAATCTATGATATGAAACTAGTTTAAGCAAGTGTAGTTTTTAATCATCTGAATTTCATTATATCTATTTGCTTTGTTATATGTTTTGGATAGACTCCGTTAATTCAAACTTGTGCTTAGATTCACTCAAATCCCTGCGAACGATCCCGACTTACCTTCATAATCTTGCTATAACGGACGAGTATACTTGCTCGTATGTGTTATTGGTAATATTGGTAATTCACCTTTTATAAATTTAAAACTTGTACACAACCAGCACATCAATGACATAGACTCCATGTTTTCTAATGCCTCTTCCTATAGTAATACCGTTTTCAATATTTTACTACCGGTTTTACTAAAAAGTACATTGCACTTTTTATCATATATTTGTCCTATACTTAGTAGATTGAAGTTTAGGTTTTTTACGTGACATACATCGTTAATGGTTAAGGATTTGTGAGAGATTGTACCTTTACCGATGATTTTGCTCTTGCTATTTCCAAACACCACATTTCCTCCATTGAAGGATTCGTATGTGGAAAAAAAATCTTTATTACCGGTCATATGCCTCGTCCACCCGCTATCCTTGATCCATTCATCCGGATCTAAGTCGACCTTTAGGCACACCTAAGAAAACAATCAACTCAAAATTTTGGTCCCCATTTGTTCATGGGTCCATTAGTGTTATACATTTCATTCATGTTAGGCATATATGAAGCATTCCACGGTGTAAACTTTTGAAATGGAAAACCGTTTTGTGCATTAGGATTCCATCCCATTTGATGGTGGTTACTTCTCGGATAGACATTATTTGGTCTTCTTATAATTATGTTTGGTTTATAAAACAATGGACCTTTGTTTTTCATAAAGTTTTGATTTTGTTTTAGTGGAGGTGGTTGTTTGACATTTCTAACAGTAACATGGGTTGGTTTCTTCTTGTTAACAATAAAAAAATCGGTTCTAGATGATGTGGTTACAATATTTCTACTGTTTGCTGGTACAGACCCACGGATCCCTGGATTTACACTAGACGGTTCCTTTTTCAAGGGATCCGTGGGATCCGTGACTACAGTAGCTTGTTTTTCAATTGCTTTAACGAATTGTGTTTCTTTAATCTCGCTAGTTGACGCATTGAGTTCCTGAACACCTATACCCTTTTGATTATTTCATGTTTTAACATTATCAAGTATTTTATCAGGAGTATTAGTACTTATTCTAGCAATCTTGGAATCAAGATGATCAACTAACTTTTGAAGTGGAACACAAAGCTCACATTCACTATCTACTTCTAATTTTGCAAAGTTTATCATATTCATGATGTAAAGATTCATCATCTAATGATGAGCTACTATAATAAAGAGATTCGGGACATACCTCGTTTGAGTATTTTGCCATGACACAAATTCCTTTGTTCTCCTCCTCACTCATTCCCAGCGAACCACTTACGAACGCCTTTTGTTCGTCACGTTTGGGACACTCACTAATGAAATGATTAGGATCCCCACATTTGAAACATGTGCGTTCGTCCTTTACTTTCTTGTCGTCTTTACCTTTCCGGAACCCCTTCTTGTCGTCATATGGTTGCTTGACATATCTTCATTTTCTCCGAAAGAACTTCTTGAAATCCCGTACCGCCATTGCATACTCTTCGTCATCCCTTTTCGAAGATGAGGTTTCTTCATCGCTTGAGACCTTATTGGCTTTTAAGGCAAGAGATTTTTGCTTCTCTTTCTTTTCTTTTGAGGATTCGGAGTCTTTAAGAAGGACGAGCTCATTTGCCTATGAGTTCGTCGAGAGTGAGGATTGACAAGTCTTTTGGATTCTTCGATGGCCGTCACATTTGGTCTCCACTTTGATGGAAGTGCCCTTAGAAATCTCCTGACATGACTACGACTAGAAAAAGACTCGTCAAGTGCTTGTAATGAAGTAATAATAGTATTAAAGCTAGCAAAAGAATTATCTATACTATCCTCATCCGATATTGAAATTTTTTCATATTGTTGAACAAATAAATCTGATTTTTTGTTTTTAACTTGCTGATTTCCTTGGTGAGTTACAACTAAAGAATTCCAAATTTCTGTAGAGGTTTTAAGCATAGAAATGCTTTCAAATTTCTTTTTAGGTAAGTGATAACATCAAATAATCCTGAATATTAAGTGTAAATTTCCCCCGATAATGCTCGTTATTTATATCATTTATATGAATTTACGCTTGTTTTCCATTGTTTTCCACTTTCAGGTAAATTACGAGCATTGGAGCTAAAAAGACGCGGAACTGGAAACATATCTAAGGATTTATCACAGTATGCTATTTTGAAGAAGTTACGGCGTAACTCATCTCATATTACGCCGTAACTGTTGCGTGACTCAGTATGCCAACTTATCAGAAGGTTACGACGTAACTCCTCCCAAAGGTTACGACGTAACTACATTAGGTCAAAAGAGGTTCCACGCCGCTGATACTTACGCCGTAACTACTGCATCTCTTACGACGTAACCAAGTTTATTGAAGACTACGGCATAACCACTCATTAGGTTACGCCGTAACCAGCAGATCTAGTGCATTTTACGAAGAAATAGAAGGTTACGGCGTAATTCCTACATTGGTTACGCCGTAACCCAGATCTGGCCTATAAATACCCCACGAATTCCAGCATTTCTAATCATCCCATTCCACACACAACACTCTGAGAACGTGGGAAAAAGCTCAAGGCAGGTCTAGAGGAGCATACAGAGCTGTTTCCAAGGGAGAAGTCACTCCACTACGATAAGCATTAGCGTTTTATATTTCTTTTACTTTCAATTCATGTATTTCGTACTTTTGAATATTGACTTGATTTGCATGATTAATATGAGCGGCTAAGCTCCTCTTGGTGCTAGCCTAGTTATGATTTCTTAATTGTTTTGTTTGCGTTTACCTTTACTTCCGTACAATTATTTCTAAGTGTATGCATGCATAGTTCATTGGTAGCCACCCTTGGTTCGGTAGTTTTGAATGGCGGTAGAGGCCAATTGCCTAGGAGATATGACCAACTGACCCTAGGTGAGCGGACTGAGACGGGAAGGGTAAGATATGACCAACTGACGACCCTTTCTACTTGTGCGATTTGACCAACTGATCACCTATCGTTTGGAAGAACTTAAGAATTGGGGGGTGTAGTGTCTAAGTTCCTAACGGCCGGGCACTCACTATTATGAATCTAGCATGTAGCGGTACTTAATGACTTGGCTTAGGGGACCAGGAACAACAAGACTTATGACGGTGCGCCTGATTTCTCCTGTGGTGGCATCTTTGCTGATAGGTTAGGGCGAATTGACCAAATGCTGTCCTCTCGAATTTGACCCCACCTGAAGTAATTGGAAGTAGGTAGACGTAAACATAACTAGCTAGGAGGATTAACTAGGTTGGCACCACTCTCCTCTATTGATTTCCTTTTATCCATTTATCTGCTTTATTTTATTCTGCATTAGTAGTTTAATTGATTAAATCCCTATCGAAACCTTTATTAAATCTGTGACACTAGACTTAGTAATAATCCAACACACATAGCTCTTGGGACGACCTCGGTTTTACCGATTACTACACTACACGCGACCGGGTACACTGCCCATTAGTGCACTAGGGTATACCATAGGTATAGCGAGACACTATAAATATTAAGACCTGGTCAGTAAAACATGCATCAAGTTTTTGGCGCCGCTGCCGGGGAGTTATATTAGGATTGATATTAAGTCTTTCATTTCGTTTTAAAACTTTTCTCACGATCATATTTCAAGTTTTCAGGTACCATGGAAGCTGTTAACATCGATGACCTCACTCTTGAGGAATTTTTGGCGTTGACAAGAGAAGAACAAGGACCAGGGATTGTTAGGCTAGCTATAGCAGAATATGCTCAATTCGAAATCAAACCTCAATTCATGAGAGAATTGCGTGCAAATCCCTTCTCTGGAAACATCACCGATGATGCCTAGGAACATGTAGACAAATTCGAATACATTGTCAGCCTATTCAAGATTCCCAGAGTCTCACACGATGCTATAATGTTACGAGTATTCCCTATTTCTCTTACGGGAGCTGCAAAAAGATGGGTTGGTCGATTACCTGCTGGGACTGTCAACACTTGGCCTATCTTAAAAAAATATTTCATTCAGAGATACTGTCCTCCATCTAAGACGGCTAAGCAATTGGAAGAAATTCATAACTTCAAGCAGGAGGGTGATGAAACGTTATACCAAGCTTGGGAAAGATATAACGAATTGTTATACAAATGCCCTACTCATGATCTCAATAACCAACAAAAGGTGAATGTCTTCTACAAGGGACTGAACATCTCATCAAGACAAATGATTGATTCTCAAGGGCCGATTCCTAGTATGACACCCACTCTGGCTTTAGAAACTATTCAAAAAATGGCAGACCACTCTCACAAATGGCACAATGGAGGAAGCAACCGAAGTAAGAATGATGATATGGAAGGCCTTGCAGCAATAAAAAACAAATTAGAAAGCCTTGGAAGAGAAATGAAGAAGCTCAAGGAAAATGTGCATTCCATTCAAGTTGAGCGAAATGGGACTCCACCTTCTAAGGAATGTTTCTCCAACGAAGAAGTTAAAAGGATCGGAGAAGTTAACTATGGAAGATAATTCCCTTTCAAAAACTACAATAATAACGGACCCAGATATCAAGAAAAATCCCCTGGGTACTACACGAGAATCAACAATAATCCTCCTAAATCTAGCTTTGAGGAAATAATGCACCGGCACATCGAAGAATATACAAACAAGGGAGATAGACTCAAGGAATGGATGGTAAAAGTAAAGGAGGACACCAATATGAACCTACGTAACCAAGATGCTGTGATTAAGAACCTCGAAACACAAATTGGGCAATTGGCTAAAAACCTTGAAACAAGTAATGCTAAAGCCATTGCCTGCAAGGCTATATTTGCGCAAGATAAAGCAAAGAAAGAGCAGTGCACATCCTCTATCACTAATGATCTTTTCGGGATTAACTACCTAAGAGAGGATGATAAATCAGAAGACGACAAGGTCCTGCCAAGCCAACTTCCTGAAAAACAGCAATACCAGAAACATGATGAAGTTGTCCAAAGCATTGAGGAAACTCCGGATCCAAACAAACATTTTTGCAACTCGATGTCAACTAAAGATAGTGAATCAGTGACAACATGGCCACCGTTTACTCATCCTCAAAAATGTGAAAGAAAGGCTAATGAATGGATATACCCTCATAAGGGAGAGAAACATGATGTTGTGTTAGCATTGGAAGATTGGTACAAAATAAAATTTGGAAACTCAAAAATCATTAAGGGACTGGTTAAGCAGTATAAGCGCAATCATCTCACTGACACAATAGACGGTACAAGATCCAGCATCAGCATTACTAATAGTATTATTACTGAAGATGATGAGCGAGGAAAATCATGTGATAAATGGCTTTCACATAAGTCTGGAACATACGACATCAATAATTCTGCAAGGAAAAAAGGGCTCGACAATTGGTTGAATGAGTGCCAACGAATGGTGGAAGTGGGCCAAGTCCAAAGACCCCATAGAAGCCCCGTGGCTCTGAGTCTAACTTAAAGACTCGTAAATAAAGAAAAATGCTTTTTCGGGAGACAACCCGAATTACCCCTTTCTTTTATTTTATTTCCTTTTCTGTTGGATTTTGTGCTTTCTAACTATTTTTGCAGGAAACGAGGAAGTAATTGCTGTTGCAGTTTGCTGATCTGTACAGAGTTACGACGTAACTCATCTTGGTGATTACACCGTAACCAACTGACGACCCTTTCTACTTGTGCGATTTGACCAACTGATCACCTATCGTTTGGATGAACTTAAGAATTGGGGGGTGTAGTGTCTAAGTTCCTAACGGCCGGGCACTCACTATTATGAATCTAGCATGTAGCGGTACTTAATGACTTGGCTTAGGGGACCAGGAACAACAGGACTTATGACGGTGCACCTGATTTCTCCTGTGGTGGCATCTTTGCTGATAGGTTAGGGCGAATTGACCAAATGCTGTCCTCTCGAATTTGACCCCACCTGAAGTAATTGGAAGTAGGTAGACGTAAACATAACTAGCTAGGAGGATTAACTAGGTTGGCACCACTCTCCTCTATTGATTTCCTTTTATCCATTTATCTGCTTTATTTTATTCTGCATTAGTAGTTTAATTGATTAAATCCCTATCGAAACCTTTATTAAATCTGTGACACTAGAATTAGTAATAATCCAACACACATAGCTCTTGGGACGACCTCGGCTTTACCGATTACTATACTACACGCGACCGGGTACACTGCCCGTTAGTGCACTAGGGTATACCATAGGTATAGCGAGACACTATAAATATTAAGACCTGGTCAGTAAAACCTGCATCAAGTTTTTGGCGCCGCTGCCGGGGAGTTATATTAGGATTGATATTAAGTCTTTCATTTCGTTTTAAAACTTTTCTCACGATCATATTTCAAGTTTTCAGGTACCATGGAAGCTGTTAACATCGATGACCTCACTCTTGAGGAATTTTTGGCGTTGACAAGAGAAGAACAAGGACCAGGGATTGTTAGGCTAGCTATAGCAGAATATGCTCAATTCGAAATCAAACCTCAATTCATGAGAGAATTGCGTGCAAATCCCTTCTCTGGAAACATCACCGATGATGCCTAG
Source organism: Chrysanthemum seticuspe (assembly GCA_019973895.1). Lineage (NCBI taxonomy): Eukaryota > Viridiplantae > Streptophyta > Magnoliopsida > Asterales > Asteraceae > Chrysanthemum > Chrysanthemum seticuspe. The sequence goes on along the minus strand of BPTQ01000006.1, from coordinate 272,600,298 downwards.
GAACATGTAGACAAATTCGAATACATTGTCAGCCTATTCAAGATTCCCAGAGTCTCACACGATGCTATAATGTTACGAGTATTCCCTATTTCTCTTACGGGAGCTGCAAAAAGATGGGTTGGTCGATTACCTGCTGGGACTGTCAACACTTGGCCTATCTTAAAAAATATTTCATTCAGAGATACTGTCCTCCATCTAAGACGGCTAAGCAATTGGAAGAAATTCATAACTTCAAGCAGGAGGGTGATGAAACGTTATACCAAGCTTGGGAAAGATATAACGAATTGTTATACAAATGCCCTACTCATGATCTCAATAACCAACAAAAGGTGAATGTCTTCTACAAGGGACTGAACATCTCATCAAGACAAATGATTGATTCTCAAGGGCCGATTCCTAGTATGACACCCACTCTGGCTTTAGAAAACTATTCAAAAAATGGCAGACCACTCTCACAAATGGCACAATGGAGGAAGCAACCGAAGTAAGAATGATGATATGGAAGGCCTTGCAGCAATAAAAAACAAATTAGAAAGCCTTGGAAGAGAAATGAAGAAGCTCAAGGAAAATGTGCATTCCATTCAAGTTGAGCGAAATGGGACTCCACCTTCTAAGGAATGTTTCTCCAACGAAGAAGTTAAAAGGATCGGAGAAGTTAACTATGGAAGATAATTCCCTTTCAAAAACTACAATAATAACGGACCCAGATATCAAGAAAAATCCCCTGGGTACTACACGAGAATCAACAATAATCCTCCTAAATCTAGCTTTGAGGAAATAATGCACCGGCACATCGAAGAATATACAAACAAGGGAGATAGACTCAAGGAATGGATGGTAAAAGTAAAGGAGGACACCAATATGAACCTACGTAACCAAGATGCTGTGATTAAGAACCTCGAAACACAAATTGGGCAATTGGCTAAAAACCTTGAAACAAGTAATGCTAAAGCCATTGCCTGCAAGGCTATATTTGCGCAAGATAAAGCAAAGAAAGAGCAGTGCACATCCTCTATCACTAATGATCTTTTCGGGATTAACTACCTAAGAGAGGATGATAAATCAGAAGACGACAAGGTCCTGCCAAGCCAACTTCCTGAAAAACAGCAATACCAGAAACATGATGAAGTTGTCCAAAGCATTGAGGAAACTCCGGATCCAAACAAACATTTTTGCAACTCGATGTCAACTAAAGATAGTGAATCAGTGACAACATGGCCACCGTTTACTCATCCTCAAAAATGTGAAAGAAAGGCTAATGAATGGATATACCCTCATAAGGGAGAGAAACATGATGTTGTGTTAGCATTGGAAGATTGGTACAAAATAAAATTTGGAAACTCAAAAATCATTAAGGGACTGGTTAAGCAGTATAAGCGCAATCATCTCACTGACACAATAGACGGTACAAGATCCAGCATCAGCATTACTAATAGTATTATTACTGAAGATGATGAGCGAGGAAAATCATGTGATAAATGGCTTTCACATAAGTCTGGAACATACGACATCAATAATTCTGCAAGGAAAAAAGGGCTCGACAATTGGTTGAATGAGTGCCAACGAATGGTGGAAGTGGGCCAAGTCCAAAGACCCCATAGAAGCCCCGTGGCTCTGAGTCTAACTTAAAGACTCGTAAATAAAGAAAAATGCTTTTTCGGGAGACAACCCGAATTACCCCTTTCTTTTATTTTATTTCCTTTTCTGTTGGATTTTGTGCTTTCTAACTATTTTTGCAGGAAACGAGGAAGTAATTGCTGTTGCAGTTTGCTGATCTGTACAGAGTTACGACGTAACTCATCTTGGTGATTACACCGTAACCAACTGACGACCCTTTCTACTTGTGCGATTTGACCAACTGATCACCTATCGTTTGGATGAACTTAAGAATTGGGGGGTGTAGTGTCTAAGTTCCTAACGGCCGGGCACTCACTATTATGAATCTAGCATGTAGCGGTACTTAATGACTTGGCTTAGGGGACCAGGAACAACAGGACTTATGACGGTGCACCTGATTTCTCCTGTGGTGGCATCTTTGCTGATAGGTTAGGGCGAATTGACCAAATGCTGTCCTCTCGAATTTGACCCCACCTGAAGTAATTGGAAGTAGGTAGACGTAAACATAACTAGCTAGGAGGATTAACTAGGTTGGCACCACTCTCCTCTATTGATTTCCTTTTATCCATTTATCTGCTTTATTTTATTCTGCATTAGTAGTTTAATTGATTAAATCCCTATCGAAACCTTTATTAAATCTGTGACACTAGAATTAGTAATAATCCAACACACATAGCTCTTGGGACGACCTCGGCTTTACCGATTACTATACTACACGCGACCGGGTACACTGCCCGTTAGTGCACTAGGGTATACCATAGGTATAGCGAGACACTATAAATATTAAGACCTGGTCAGTAAAACCTGCATCAGTAAGACATTATATAAAACCATTTTTGCCTCACTATTTTTGGAAAGCTTTTTCTTTTGATCGTCGGAGAGGCGATCATGAGGGATGTTCATTTCGTTGCCGGTTTTTTCATCTTTTGTAGTGGCTTGAAATACACCTTCAACAATGATGTACCAAAGATCAATATCTTTTGATTTCACATAAGTTTCAAATCTAGTTTTCCAATAAATAAAACCATTTGTTTCAAGTAGTGAAGGTCGTTGCATAGATTGCCCTTCTCTATAATTTTCAAAACTCATTGTGAACGAAAAGTTTTTAAAATACAGTTTACTTTAAAACTTTTGTAAACCTTTCTCATGATGCCAACTGTGGAAAACTAGAAGGGGGGGTTGAATAGTTTTGCCGATTTTAAATTTAAGTTTCAAATATTTAGATTCGATCTTATGTGAATTTGTATGGATGGAAAGATAGTATAAAGCAATAAGTAAAGTAAATAATGAAAGCAAGTAAAGTAAAGGATAGAGAGAAGTGACACAAGTGATTTATAGTGGTTCGACTACAAGAACACCTTCCTTGCCCTACTCCACTCCCCGAGTTCCCTACTCGAGAGTTCAAGCACTATGTCAACAAGCTCCTTCAACACGGCGGAGAAGCCTCACAACGTCGCTTACACTTTTTCCGGTACAAAGCTAAATACCGAGTCCTTAGCACGGCGGACCAAACCAACACTACTATTAAACAACAACTATGTGAAATATGAAATACAAGATCTTGCTACAAAAATCTTGTAACACCCGAAATTTTATTGAATGAAAACGGTGGTTTATCTAACTTTGGATACTAGATATAAACTAAAAATAGTCAAAGGATTATATTTGTATTAACCCAAAGTGAATGGGGTTGACTTCAATAAATGGAAAGTTTAAATAAGATAGAAACGTGTGAAAATAAATGGGTTACAGGACTTTCGAATTAGTAGGGATTTCTACATGATTTTGGCCCAAATCAGTTCTTATATATCTCACATGTTGACATACGTATCAAACACGAACACACATGCACAAGTATAAACCCTACAAAAAGAGGCGGCAACAAGTATATTGAAGGAAATTTTTGGTTCATTGTTAACAACCAAGTAAGGTAACCTTCTTCTTGCATTTGATATCTATACATACAGTTAAGAGGGCATGTTATAGAATAAACAATTGGCCGAGTCCTTAATTACTTTAGACAAATAGAATCTGTCAATGCTACGTATCGTCGTGATGAACTCTAAATTAATTTGTGGTCAATTTCATGCATGGTTTTCAACGTATTAGCTAGCTGAAATCAATAATAGATAAAGATCAGTAGCAAAAAAAAAAAAAAAAAAAAAAAAAAAAAAAAAAAAAAAAAAAAAAACCTACAAAAATTGGTAGTTTGGGGTTGCTCCTACTTGTTTAGTTATTATAAAAATCTTGCTTTTAATTGAATTGTTAATCAAGACGTGTGAACTCAAGTTTAGTTAATGGTAAATTAATAGTGGTACTAGGGAGCTAGTGGTTTTGTTTGTAAAAAATAGCAATGGGTACCATCAAATAAATAATAAAAATTGGCTTTTATAAAATGTTGTAGAAGGCATGGGTATATATTGTGTGACGATTTGTCTATGAAAATTCTAGTATAAGAAGTTATATATGATTCTCCATGTTACCAATGGTACCGTTAAGTAAGAATCAATATTGAAACATTGAGCATTAACGCTAGGGGTGTTATCGGGTCGGGTTAAGCCGGGTCAGGTTGAGTCGGGTTAAAAAAAACCAATTTGTGTCTAACATTGAGTAATTGATAAAAAGATGTATCATTTACTATCACTTATTTTTTTATATAAGGCGTAAAGATGTATGATTTACTATCACAGTTGTATCATGTTTTTGACAGTTAATGTGTATCATAAAATGTTCGCATCATGTTTTTGACACATCTAATAAGTAGGTAAAATCATAAAATGTTTGCATCATGTTTTTGACACATCATCCTTTGATACCATATATTATAGTAAGCTATTTAAATAAGCTTTAGTAACAACAATCAATGAAATAAACAAATGCAGATTATTCAAAACAAATGATACAACATTGCAGAGCTGACAAATCCACATTGCAACAGATTATTCGAAACAAATGATACAACATTAGCGCTATCATTATTTAGGCTTTAATCGGATACTCAACCTCGATCAATTAATTAGGAATTTTTATATAAGAAAAGAATGTTCTTAGTGAGATTTTATTGTAATTGTAGGAGACTTTGTTTAACACAAGTGAACTTTCATTCCGAGCATTTTCGAGGTGAGTTTTCATGTGCTTTTAATTTGGGTTGCACTTTTTGTTGAAAAGATTTTATCATGCAAACTTGTTTAAATGATCATTATTTGCTACATGTTCTGATTATTTGATAATATGTGAAAGTTGTGTAAATTTTTATATTTAAAATGTTGAGATATATAAATGTTGAATTGTGAATTGTGAATCGTATAAATATGAATTGTTGGAACCGTTGAACCGAACGGGTATATGTTGAATCGTTGGAACCGTTGAACCGAACGGGAATATGAATTGTTGGAACCGTTGAACCGAATGGCAATATGAATCGTTGGAACAGTTGAACCGAACGGGTATATGTTGAATCGTTGGAACCGTTGAATCGAACGGAAATATAAATAGTTGGTATATGTTATAACATGATATAAATTGAATTGTTGGTTTATATTGAGTTGTTGGTATTTGAATTGATTAAGAATAGGCTATACTGAATAACACTTACATGAGATTTGAACAAAATGCATGATCGTTTTATAAGTTTGGTTTTATATAAATTGTTTTGTACGTGAAAACCATGAATTCTCACTAGACCTTTGGCTGACCCAAAACTCTTTTAAAATTTTCAACCCAAATGAGCTGCTTTTAGGAGTCAAGAGATTAAATGAGACCGAGTAAGAGTAGACGCTTCTGCTGATATGAGGTAAATTAGAGGGTTTAACGCTCCGAAAAGGCGGGGTATTACAGTTGGCATCAGAGCCTTAGGTTTAAGTGAATTAGGTGTAAGGAACCTAGTCTTAAACCTAGATTAAGTATTTCAGTTGCGAAAAGGTTTGATACTTTATGCCCTCTAGGCATACTAAAGATAAAGGGTAATAGTTGTCTTTTGAGATGAATTAGATACCTTTATATAGATATAGACCTAAACTGAAATGTTGTCTTAATATATATCTAGTAATAGTTAAATATACCCATCTTTTAAATATTCTTGTGGATTTTAAGGCATAGAGAAATGGAAGGAAAGGGTGGCGGTGGATCCAAGCAACATCCAGGAAAGAAGCAAGATGTGCCTGTTACCAAAGGGGAACTAAGTAACAAAATCACACGGATTATGTCAAAACACATGCCCACTATTCTAGCTCAAAGTCAAGAAAATTTTAGGAAGGCAGAAGAAGCTAGAAAAGCTGCAGAAGAGGCTGAGAAGAATAAAAGGGCAAATGAAGATGCTGAGAGGAGAAGAAAAGCAATGGAAGATAAGAGAGCTGCAGAAGAGCAAGAAAGGAAAAGAAAGGCTGAACAAGATATGAAAAATGCAGAAGATGCTGAGAGACTAAGAAATGAAGAAGCCCAGAGAGACGGATGTAGCTACAAATCCTTCTTAAATTACAAACTGATTGAATTTCATGGAGATAGCGACCCTGTCATTTTCACCAACTGGTTAAAGGAAATAGAGGACATATTTGAAATTAGTTAATGCTCGCGTGGACAGAAAGTGAAGTATGCATCCCATCTACTTAAAGGAGAAGCACGACATTGGTGGAATATGATCAAGATCGCTCGTGGTAATGAAGCTGTGAGTACTATGACATGGGAACAATTTGAAGAGTTGGTCATGGAAAATTATTGTCCCCAAGGATTGATGGATAAGCTTGAGGAGGAATTCTTGAAACTACAACAGAATGATATGACAGTTTCAAAATACACGGCAAAGTTCAATGAAAAGGCAAGGTTTGCAAAATACCAGGTAGCTACTGAGGAAAGAAGAATCAAACAATACATATGGGGTTTACGAGCCAGGATCAGGGGTCCAGTCCAAGAAGCAAGACCCTCAACTTTCCAAGAAGCCATAGAACTTGCCTTAATGGTTGAGAAAGAGAATAATCGTCAATTAGAAGAAGGAGGAGACAAGAAAAGAAAGAGAGAGAATCGTGATGATGACATGAAAAGGATCAAAATAAGTGGTGAGAAAATGGAGAATGCAAGCGAGTATAAACCATGTACGATATGCAAAAAGACACACAAGGGAAAATGTTGGCATGAGGATTGTCGTAATTGTGGGAAACCAGGACATGCAACAAAGGACTGTAAAGCTGATTGGGTTTGTTTTAGATGTAAGAAACCGGGACACAAGATTGTTGATTGTCCTGAATGGAAGCCTCTCGATCCACAAGAGAAAACGGGATATAACGGTAACCGAGTGGAGTACAAAGATACTCAGCCACTGAAGACAAAGGGAAGATGTTAATACAAATAAGCCGTAAAAACGTTTATTTATATTTTACGATCTTCTAATGTTTTGTCGATAACAAACGTAAAATCATTTTAACGAAACAAATAAAATACGTAAATGGTTTGAACTAATAGTTTCTAACATATTCACATTTTCACATAAAACACTAAAACAAGTATAAGTGGTTTTATGATTTAATATTACATATGTACAACAACTAGTGTTTACATATTTGGGTAAAATATACACATAACTAGTATGTAGTATATTGGGTAATATAAATGGGTAGAAACTTAAGTATCATAACCCATTGGGCAAATACATTGAATGTAGTTGGGTACAACCCAAAGCCCATGACCCATGGAGCTTGACCCATAACCCATTGCATGACATCATGCTTATATCATACATGGATAATATCCATAACCCATGGATCAACCCATACCCAAGTGACCAAGTGCATTGCACTCAAAGATACATTGTATCTAGCTAAAGATCCATGGTTCAACCCATGACCCATGACCCATAACCAAAATACCCATGGGTAAAAGGGAGCGTCCCACAGATCCCTAGCTTAACGCTAGACGGATCCCTTGTTGAAGGGATCCGGGGAACAGTAGAGTTTTTCTTCTATAAATAGTGATCCATTTCTTCATTGTTTCTTACTCCTTTTTAACACACTTTCTCCCTGAGTTGAAAACTCACTAACCTCATATCCAAGAGATCTATGTTTGTAGTTTTGTTTTTGTGTGATCTTCTAGGTTCCTCTTAAAGGCAAGATCACCACCTTTGAAGTCGAGCAAGCTCAAGTCCATGAGTTGCCATGCTTCCTCATCATCAAGGCTACTGAAGTCTTCTTGTTGATGATTCCTTTCTTTCTTCTAAGAAGTGTAGTGTTGAAGACATTAGTGAAAGATGTCTCAAGTGTCAAGACGAAGATATTAGTGAAGGGTATCTATCGTCTACATCATAAGCACTAGTGAAAGGTGCTTAGAAGTCAAGACTAGAAGCATTAGTGAAAGGTGCTTAGAAGTGAATACACAAGACATTAGTGAAGGGTGTCTTGTAGATCTAGTCAAAGGCATTAGTGAAAGGTGCCTTAGATGTACATTCGATATGGTGTCTTTCGATGTACAAGATAGACTAGTACTAGATCCAAGGATATTGATATCTTTGATGATGTTGTAAAGGAGTAGATCTCCTTTGGGATTAGTCGTTGGTGTAGTGTGGTAGTAGTTCCTCCATTGCAATGGAACTAGGTGCTTAGCCTAGTACCTAATAAAGGGTTGGCGACGTTGTGAAGGTGTAGTTCACCTTGGAGTGAAAGAACTAGGTACTTAGCCTAGTACCTTATAAAGGGTAGGCGACGTTGTGTTAGGTGTGGTTCGCCTTGGTGTGAAGGAACTCGGTATTTAGCTTTGTACCGAAAAAAGGTTAAGCGACGTTGTGAAGGCTTCTCCGCCATAAGGAGATTGGTGTAGTGTTTACGAACTCTCGAGTAGGTGACTCGGGGAGTGGAGTAGGGCAAGGAAGGTGTCCTTGTAGCCGAACCACTATAAATACTCGCGTTGTGGTTTTGTGCTTCTTACTCTTATCTTTTCATTACATATCTTTATATGCTTGTTTATCAACATCCAACACACACAACCAAATAGATTGACATAAGTCGATCTAAATAGTTTAAAAGGAAGTTTTAATTGGTAAAACTATTCAACCCCCCTTCTAGTTTTCCACAGAAGAGTTTTTGAACTGACTGCTGAGAATGCTCAGGACACTGCGCATAAGAAATAAGATAATAAAGAAGCATGAAACGTCTAGTAGTACCCTTTCGATTACTTTAGGATTATGCCTTTTGACGCGTTCGAATTATTAAGTTTGCTTTATTTTGGATAAAACCTTCGCTTATATGCTTGTTGCAAACATTTTGATAACATTTGAATTTTTGGTTGCATAATAAATCTTAAAATATTGAATAAACATGATGTTATGACAAAGTACCAATATCTTCTTTAGGTTAAATTTTGGGGACAAATTTTTAAAAAAAAGGTAAGAGTTGTAATACCCGATATTTTATTGAATGAAAACGGTGATTTATCTAACTTTGGATACTAGATATAAACTAAAAATAGTCAAAGGATTATATTTGTATTAACCCAAAGTGAATGGGGTTGACTTCAATAAATGAAAAGTTAAATAAGATAGAAACGTGTGAAAATAAATGGGTTACGGGACTTTCGAATTAGTAGGGATTTCTTCATGATTTTGGCCCAAATCAGTTCTTATATATCTCACATGTTGACATACGTATCAAACACGAACACACCAGCACAAGTATAAACCCTACAAATAGAGGCGGCAACAAGAATATTGAAGGAAATTTTTGGTTCATTGTTAACAACCAAGTAAGGTAACCTTCTTCTTGCATTTGATATCTATACATACAGTTAAGAGGGCATGTTATAGAATAAACGATTGGCCGAGTCCTTAATTACTTTAGACAAATAGAATTTGTCAATGCTACGTATAGTCGTGATGAACTCTAAATTAATTTGTGGTCAATTTCATGCATGGTTTTCAACGTATTAGCTAGCTGAAATCAATAATAGATAAAGATCAGTAGCAAAAAGAAAAAAAAACAACAAAAATCGGTAGTTTGGGGTTGCTCCTACTTGTTTAGTTATTATAAAAATCTTGCTTTTAATTGAATTGTTAATCAAGACGTGTGAACTCAAGTTTAGTTAATGGTAAATTAATAGTGGTACTAAAGAGCTAGTGGTTTTGTTTGTAAAAAACAGCGATGGGTACCATCAAATAAATAATAAAACTTGGGTTTTATAAAATGTTGTAGAAGGGCATGGGTATATATTGTGTGACGATTTGTCTATGAAAATTCTAGTATAAGAAGTGTATATATGATTCTCCATGTTACCAATGGTACCGTTAAGTAAGAATCAATATTGAAACATTGAGCATTAGCGCTAGGGGTGTTATCGGGCCGGGTTAAGTCGGGTCGGGTTGAGTTGGGTTAAAAAAAACCAATTGTGTCTAACAGTGAGTAATTGATAAAAATATGTATGATTTACTATCACAGTTGTATCATGTTTTTGACAGTTAACGTGTATCATAAAATGTTTGCATCATGTTTTTGACACATGTAATAAGTAGCTAAAATCATAAAATGTTTGATCATGTTTTTGACACATCATCCTTTGATACCATATATTATAGTAAGCTATTTAAATAAGCTTTAGTAACAACAATCAATGAAATAAACAAATTCAGATTATTCGAAACAAATGATACAACATTGCAGAGCTGACAAATCCACATTGCAGCAGATTATTCGAAACAAATGATACAACATTAGCGCTATCATTATTTAGGCTTTAATCGGATACTCAACCTCGATCAATTAATTAGGAATTTTTATATAAGAAAAGAATGTTCTTAGTGAGATTTTAATGTAATTGTAGGAGACTTTGTTTAACACAAGTGAACTTTCATTCCGAGCATTTTCGAGGTGAGTTTTCATGTGCTTTTAATTTGGGTTGTTGGGATTTAGTAAATCCAGTACTTAAAGTGTCGGTCACCTCAAGTATGTATACTCGTTAGAAAGCTCGTAGTCGTAGTAATTCAGAGTTAGTATTTAGATTACTTTGTAACACCGTGGAGGACGGACGGGTCTTTACCCACTGTATGCCTGATCCACAGCCTTTTAGAGGCGTCTAAGCTTGTACCCTATAAATACCCTTTGCCCTCCAAGGCAAAGGGTTGGAGCTTCATAATACATTTTTCTTTGTCTCTCTAGGGTTCCCTTTCTCTCCCACTTTCTCTCTCTAAATTCTTAACCTAACGCCGCCTCCTAACTTGTGTAACAAACCAAGATCTTACAAATGGTATCAAGAGACAAGGTTTGATCATCCATCTCTCATGTTCTTGGTTTGATAGTTATTGTTTGGGTTAAGGTTTAGTTTTGTTTTACGCGTAAAAAGGGTGTCTCGTATACGAGTTTTTGAATCCTTAAAGCTTTAAATTTTACACTTTTTAATCCAAGATTCTCATGGGTTAAGGTTTATTGAGTGTTAAACTTTCAGTTTCTTGCAAAAAGGTTCAAACTTTACAAGTTTTTCTTGGTTTTTATGCGTGTTTGGATACGAGTGTACGGTACTACGCGTAAGAGAGAAAGGTGGTTTTGATCCTCAAGCTTTGTTGTTTTGGTGTTCTTAAGGTTGTCTCATCATCATAATCAAGTTTAGTAAAAGGTTTTGATCATAAAAACGTGTTTGGCAAAATTTGTACTTTCTACGCATAACGAAACCCTAATCCTACGCGTAAGGTATTTGTCACTTGATCTTCATTTCTGGTGGTTACTCAGTGTTCTTCTTGCTTGGATAAGCCTGAAAAACACTTCGACGTTGGATATCTCGTGCACTGTGAAGTGTAAGAGATCTTTGTGGGTAAAACCCTAATTTTACGCATAAGCATATTACTTACGCGTAACAATTCTTACGCATAAGCCTTTTCTTACGCATAAGCTTGTCTTACGCATAAGGGAGACTTACGCATAAGGTTCTTACGCCTAAGCTTTGGTTTACGCATAAACTTAAGCCTTTTACCCTAAAACTCTACGCGTAAGCTCTAGTCTACGCGTAAACTCTGTCTACGCGTAAGCTTGTGTCTACTCGCAAGTTGTAAGTTACGCGTAAACGGCTGTCTACGCGTAAGCTCTTTTCTACGCATAAGTTTCTACGCGTAAAGTTGCTGTCTATGCATAAGTGTATAAGTTTTACGGTTTATCTCTTGATTTTGTAAAATCCCGTGAAAAAATATATTTCCCGGTTAAGTCAAAGATTTGTAAAATCCCGTAGAATTTAAACATGTCTTCCGTTGCTGATGATGTGCAAGCTGCAGGATCTGATACTCGTCCTCCCATGCTTGATAGAACTGACTATGAGTCTTGGTCACAAAGAATCAGGCTGTACTGCTTAGGAAAGGAGAATGGAATTAACATCCTTAAGTCAATTGATGAAGGACCTTATCGGGTTGAGACCACAAGAGACTTAATTGATACTGCAGCAGATGGTATAATGATCTTTGGATTAGACAGACCAAAGACATATGATGAGCTGAGTGATAAGGAGAAAAAGCGATTTGATGCTGATATCAGGGCTTCAAACATCATACTTCAGGGTCTTCCTAAAGACATCTACAAGCTGATCAATCACAACACAGAAGCTAAGGCAGTTTGGGATAATGTCAAGATGCTTCTCTCGGGTTCTGAATTGACTATTGAAGACAGAGAATCACAGCTGTATGATGAATTTGAACACTTTAAGATGAAACCTGAAGAGAGTGTTTATGAATATTACGTGAGATTCCACAAGCTGGTGAATGATATGAGGAATATCAAGATGACTATGCCAAACATTCAGCTGAACTCAAAATTCGTAAACAACATGAATCCCGAATGGCACAAGTTTGTCACTTCAGTGAAGCTTACCAAAGGACTAAAGAACACCAACTATGAGCAATTGTATGCCTTCCTTCTTCAGAATGAGAAACATGCTATGTTTGAAAAAAGGATTCTTGAACAATTCAAATCTCAACCAGGAGAAACAAGCTCATCAAATGATACAACTGTATTCTTCACCAAAGCATCACATGTCACACCCACTGGAAATGATAATTACAAGCCCATTCCTGATTCGGGATATAAGCAACCTAATTATGATGAAGTCATGGAGCACTATATCAATAAATTGGCTTTTATGGTTAAACAAAACTTAACCTTCTCTCCACACACCAACAGACTTCACACTTACAATGAAATCAGGACTGCATCCAATCTACACAACCATGCTTTGGTCAGAGATGGAAAGGTTACTGTACAACCTGTTCAAGAAAGGCAGTATGAACAAGGAAGAGGTGGAGCTGGTAGAGGATATGCTGCAAATCAAAATTGGGGAAGGAATGGAAACCAGGGTCAAGCAAAGCCAATCAAGTGCTACAACTATGGTGAAGAAGGGCACATTGCTAGGAACTGTACTCAACCAAAACGCTCTCAAAACGCAGAATACTTCAGGGACAAGATGTTGTTGGTTCAAGCACAAGATAATGGTGTAATGTTGAATGAAGAGGAGCTGTTGTTCTTGACTGATGGGAATGCTAGAACATATGATGGAGATGTGGACGAACAACCATTGCATGCTCACCTTTCAAGTTGCAGACTGTGATGCATTTGACTCGGACGTTGATGATGAACCATGTGCACAAACTATCTTCATGGCTAATATCTCTCCAATGACCTCTTCATCTCAACAAGCCAGTCCATCCAAGGAATCCATCATTAAAGAGGTACTCAAACTATATGATGTGGTTGATGAGCAAAAGATTCACCATGAAGTACAATCTACTGAAGTCATTGAGTCAGATATTGAAAATATGGGAAATAACAATGTTATCCCATATGATCAATATGTGAAACAAGATGACAGTCTTGTTGTACCTAGTGATGAATCTTCTGCAATTAACAATGAATGCATGCCAGATGAATACACTGCATTTGTGCCTAATGATTCCTTGACCACTGAGCTCAATACCTATAAGGAACAAGTTGCTATTTATGAACAGCGTGCTAAGTTTGAGTTAACTACCCGTGAGCAGGATATGGATAACCAAATGCGTACAATTATTAGAAAAAGTAATTTTAGAGAAGAAGTATTAAAACAAGAGTTAAACTCCTTACAAGAAAAGCTTTCTAAAACTGCTAAGCAAAAACAAGAACTTCAAGAAAATGTGAAAATGCTAAAGCAAGAATTCAATGCTAAGGAATCAAAACTTTTGAATGATTTTTCCAATCTAAGAACTTTGAAAAACAAACTTGAGAATAAGTTGTACGTACAAGGGAATACCATTCAGACTGCTCACATGATCACTAAGCATAGAGTCTTAAGCGATAAGCATAGCGTTCCCCTTGTTGAGGAACCAAGTCCAGAGGTTATTAAAAAGGCTAGAGCTGCTCATAAGGTACTTCATGATGGTAATGAAATCCTTAAGCCTAGGCAGAAACCTAGTTGCGTTGAGTGCACTGAGGAAGATAAGAAATCAGATGAAGTCACTAGGGAGAAAATGAACAAGAAGCTTGAAAATCCTGAGTGTAAAAAGAATAACATAACGATCAAACCTCATGATTACTCTAAGGAAAACTGGATCTCCTTAAACAAGTTTAAGACTCAGACACTTCTAACTCCTGAACAAGTGTTCTTGAAAATGGATTTAGATAAGCAAAAAGCTGAGAATCTTGTTGTTTCTAACCCTCCCCTTAGGAAATTTCCAAAAGCAACGGTGTATCCTCCTAATACACCAATGAACCTAGTTCCTAGATCTATTGCCACTAATAGCAGGACCTTAATCAGCCTATATGTTGTTTATCAACTGTTTGTTGATTTTGAGAAAACGTGTAAGAAGAGAATCACACCTACAGGGATAACAGAGGGGGAAAGGGGCTTTGAGCAAACCACAGAATGTTATTTAACCGAGGTCATGCCTTTCTTCAAATAATTAAAAGGTCAATTTGAGAGTCTTAAAATTGGAATTAATTATGATATTAAAGAAATGGAAAAGGAATTTGATGCGATGATTGTTGAGGTTAGTGACTATGAGCAAGAACTAAAATATAATGAGATTGAGAGGAAGAACTTGCATACCTTGAATGAGAATCTTATTTCTGAATGTATTGCTCAAGATGTGTTTTACACTGCTACAAATTGTTCCATTAATGCTTCTCAATTTCATGATTTATCTGTTGCTCTGAAAGTCTCCCATGATCGTGTCATTGAGCTTGAAAAGACTAATTATAAACTAAATGAGAAAATTGAACTGGATGATCACGACAATTTGGTTAAACATTTTTCTAAACTAGAGGTTGAATATTTTAATTTACAACTAAAATATCAACATCTTAAAGAAAATGTCAAAACTTCAAATATCAAGACATCCTCAGATGCTCCAGAGTTTGATGCAGTTTTTCAAATTAACAAACGTGATGAACAGATTCAAGCTCATTGTAACACGATCAGAAAGTTGAAAGCCCAAATCTCTCAATTAAAGGGTCAAAAGAACAATGTGATTGGCTCCCAAATGCCTCCTCCTTTAGATTCTCAGAATTCTCAAACGTTTCATCTTCAAAACTTAGTAAATGCATTACAAAAGGAAAACGAAAGGTTTTTTTAAAGAAAATGAAAAGGTTAAACGTCATTTCAATGAGTTATTTGAATCAATAAAAGTCACTCGTAACAAAAACAACGAACAAATAGCTTCATTGCAAAAGGAAATTGAGAATATGAAGAGCCAGGTAAAAGGGAAAATGCCAATGAAAAATGGGGAGAATGGTGCTTGAAAGGCGCATGTCTGTAATAAATATGCTTTGACTGTGAAGTATGTTCCTCCTCATCTTAGGAATAACAAACTTGCTATTCAAACATATTTCTCATACCTTTAAGACAGCCTAGAATGTCTCCGTGAGATTGTAGAAGAGGATAAGTTAGATAAACCACTTGATAATGCAATTGGCCATGCATGCTTATATGCCAAACGATCTCAAGAACTTCTAGAATGCTTAATTACAATATGCCCTAAAACCTTAGGTGAGCAAGTCAATCCCTTGATACCTTGTTCTATGCCTAGTGCCAAGCATACAACTCATTCAACGCCCAATACCATGAATGTGAACTCTAGTATGCCTTCAAGTAGTTCAGAACCCAGCACATCTAAACAGGAAATGCAAAAAGTAGCAAAACCAACTAATGTTCCCGTTCCCTCTACAGGAGTAATCAGTGACATTAAAGCGAAAAGGTCAAAGTCTCAAGACAATACAAGGAATGATAGGACCTCACAAGCTAATAATGTGCATTGGAAGAGAGTAGAAGACCAACCTAGGAACTTTAAGTTTGAGCCGAATAAAACGAATCGTGTTGATTCTAGTATTTGCCATAGGCGTACTGTAATTAATTCGAATTCTGATACTATTTGCAAACCGTGTAATGATGTCTGCTTGAATTCTGTTACTAATCATGAATGTGGTGTGAAAGCTTTGTCTAATGTTGTCAAATCTCAAGTTAACACTGTTAATGCAAAATATCATGCTAAGAATTCTAAATGGCAAAGGCAAAAGAAAGTTAGAAAACAGTGGAAGTCCACAGGAAGAACATTTAGAAAGATAGGTTATCAATGGATACCTGTTGGCCATAAGGTTAATCAGGCAATGCCCACTAGAAAATGGATGCCTACTGGTAGAACTGTTCCCTTAAGAAGTGCACATACTTTGAATAGGGCAAATACGAACACTAGTATTGCATCTATTCATAATGATTCCATTGCATCAATCTCTGATATGAATGCTTCTATGTCTGATGTGGGTGATCCAATCACTGTTACTAACCAAATAGAACCCATTCTTACATGGGGATCCCAATTATCCAGTCATCCATTCCTGTCTGTGTTCAACTGCAGATCGTTCAAATCGTTCTGTGGTACCTGGACTCAGGTTGTTCAAAGCATATGACTGGAGATCGCTCGCGGCTCATGAACTTCGTGAGTAAATTTATCAGGACTGTTAGATTCAGAAACGATCATTTTGGAGCTATTATGGGTTATGGAGATTATGTGGTTGGAGATAGTGTAATTTCCCGGGTATACTATGTGGAAGGTCTTGGTCATAACTTGTTTTCTGTTGGTCAATTCTGTGATTCCGATCTTGAAGTGGCTTTTCGGAAACATACTTGCTTCGTTAGAGAACTTGACGGTGTAGAATTATTAAGAGGTACTCGAGGTTCTAACTTATACACCATCTCTATCGATGACATGATGAAGTCATCTCCAATTTGCTTGCTGTCAAAGGCTTCTAAAACAAAATCTTGGTTATGGCATCGTCGTCTCAATCACTTGAACTTCGGCACCATAAACAATCTTTCCAGAAAGGATCTTGTCAGAGGCTTACCCAGATTAAAATATGAGAAAGATCATCTTTGCTCAGCTTGTCAATTGGGAAAAAGCACAAAATATGCCCACAAACCAAAACCCACAAACTCTGTAATGGAAGTTCTTCATACCCTTCATATGGATCTGTGCGGACCAATGAGAGTGCAAACGATTAATGGGAAGAGATATATTTTAGTCGTTTGTTGATGACTACTCTAGATTTACTTGGGTAAAGTTCTTGAGGACTAAGGATGAAACTCCAGCTGTCATCATCAAACTTATCAAGCAACTTCAGGTTCGTCTTAACAACACGGTTAGAATTGTTCGAACTGACAATGGCACATAGTTCGTTAACCGAGACTTAAGTCAATTTTATGAAAGTATTGGAATCAGTCATCAAAGAAGTGTTCCACGAACTCCTCAACAGAACGGTGTAGTTGAAAGACGAAATCGAACTCTTGTGGAAGCCGCAAGAACAATGCTAATTTATTCGATGGTTCCAATGTTTCTATGGGCTGAAGCCATTGCCACTGCCTGCTACACCCAAAATCGTTCCCTTATTCACACCTCTCATGGAAAAACTCCATATGAACTTGTTCATAAAAGAAAACCTGATTTATCCTATCTTCGTGTGTTTGGTGCTTTGTGCTATCCAACAAATGACGGTCAAGATTTAGGTAAATTAAGAGCTAAATCAGACATTGGAGTTTTTGTAGGTTATGCACCAAACAAGAAGGGTTACCGAATCTACAACAAAAGAACTTGAGATATCATGGAAACTATTCACGTTACGTTCGATGAGCTGTCCGGGCAAATGGCTCCTGGACAATCCAGTTCTGGACCCACACTTCATAACAGTCCCATTGGTTCATCCCTTGTACCAAATTCTTCTCCAGCAACTCCATATGTACCTCCATCTGAAGATGACTTAAAGAAATTGTTTGATCCTATGTTTGATGAACTCTATGAGCCAAGTGTTATTGAACTGTCAATTCCCACAACAGAGGCTGCTCATAACACTGAGAATGAAGTCAATCCTACAGTCTCAATGTCGTTAAGTCAAGAAGCGCCTGCTGCTGATCACTCAGTCTCATCAACAAATCATCAATCTTCGAATGTATAACATGGAACTGTTTCTGGCATCAATGATGAAGTTAATCCCTTTGCTAATCCCGAAGATGCTCCATTTGAAAACATCTTTGCCCCTGAACCAACACCTGAACCATCTTCATCAAGGGATGTAAACTCTGCTACATCAGTCCTTAAACAACAACCATACGAACATCTTAGAAAATGGACACATGACCATCCATTGGATAACATCATTGGAAATCCTTCTCGTTCCGTATCAACTCGAAAACAGTTAGCTACTGATGCCTTATGGTGCTTCTTCAACTCAGTACTCTCCAAGATCGAACCAAAAGATGTTAAAACTGCAATGTCTGAGGACAACTGGTTTAATGCAATGCAAGAATAAATTCATGAGTTTGATCGTCTAGATGTATGGGAATTAGTACCAGTTCCAGATTGTGCAATGATCATTACTCTCAAGTGGATCTTCAAAGTGAAGCTTGATGAGCACGGTGATGTTCTGAAAAATAAGGCACGGTTAGTTGCTAAAGGTTATCGTCAAGAAGAAGGTATCGACTTTGAGGAATCTTTTGATCATGTTGCACGCATCGAAGCAATCAGAATCTTCTTGGCTAATGCTGCAAGTAAGAATATGATTGTCTATCAGATGGATGTAAAGACGGCTTTTCTCAACGGAGATCTTAAAGAAGTCGTATACGTCAGCCAACCAGAAGGTTTTGTGAATCCAGAGCATCCTACTTATGTCTATCGCTTGAAAAAAGGCCCTTTACGGTTTGAAGCAAGCTCCAAGGGCATGGTATGATACGCTATCAAAGTTTCTTCTATCCACCGGATTCAGCAAAGGAGCAGTTGATCCAACATTGTTCACCGAAAAGTCAGGCAAACATTTAATTCACGTTCAAATTTACGTTGATGATATTATTTTTGCCTCGACTGACCCTAATGAATGTGATCGTTTTTCTATGGAGATGGGCTCCAAATTTCAAATGTCAATGATGGGACAATTGTCATTTTTCTTGGGATTACAAATTTCATAAAGTCCCGGAGGCATTTTTATAAATCAATCTAAATACGCTAATGAAATACTAAAGAAATTTGGATTTACCTCCAGTGACAATGTTGACACTCCTATGGTGGAGCGTACAAAACTGGATGAGGACCACTCAGGGATCATAGTAGATCAAACGAAATATCGTAGTATGATTGGATCCCTGATGTACCTCACAGCCAGCAGACCAGACATTTTGTTCGCTGTATGCATGTGTACTAGATATCAGGCTAAGCCTACCAAAACGCACCTTGAAGCGGTTAAACGGGTCTTTCGGTATCTCCAAGGATCCATTAATATGGGACTTTGGTATCCGAAGGACTCCAGTATGTCACTAACGGCCTATGCAGATGCTGACCATGCAGGATGTCAAGATACACGTCGAAGTACGTCAGGTGGTGCTCAATTTTTAGGTAATAAACTTGTAAGCTGGTCTTCAAAGAAACAAATGAGCACCTCCATATCCTCTACAAAGGCTGAATACATAGCCATGTCATCGTGTTGTGCTCAAATCTTATGGATGAGATCCCAATTATCTGACTATGGCTTTGTATTCAACAAAGTTTCTATGTATTGTGATAACAAAAGTGCCATTGCTCTCTGCTGCAACAATGTTCAACACTCTAGAGCAAAGCACATCGACATTCGACATCATTTCATCAGGGAACAAGTTGAAAACGGTGTGGTTGAACTATACTTCGTAAGGACTGAATATCAACTAGCAGACATCTTCACCAAAGCTCTTTCTCGAGAACGCTTTGAGTTTATTCTTCCACGACTAGGCTTAAAGAGCCTTCAACCAGAAACGCTCAAACGTCTTCAGGAAGACATCGAGGAGTAAAGGTGTTCAACTCTATCTATTCTTTGTATATATCTTTTCAAAAACCAAATACAAAAATACAAAACCAACAAAACAAAAATAGAAAAATATAAAACTTTTCAAAATCCATAAAAATCAGAAAATCTTGAAAATCTTCAAAAATATTGTTTATGTATCATGTTTTTCTTGTCGGTTCGATAACATCTACGGACTTTGAGTTGCCACTCAAAGAATGGCACGGGTCTCTAGATGAAGTTCGAATCTTAAAAAAAAACGAGATGGAGAAAAATGTTGGTTTATTGTCATTTCAGCCAGTAACCCGCTTTTCAAAGAAAGAACAGAGCCATGCGTTATCATGTTTTTCAAATCTCATGCTCTGATTCTATAAATATTTATCTGCTATCTAATGAAAACTAATTGCTTTGTAAAATAACTTGCACTCAAGTTTGAAAATCATCTGGACCTAAAAGTTTGTCAAAATATCTATCTCTCAATCAACAAGGGAGAATGATTTCAATTAAATCAAAAGGTTATTTGTCATACAATTGTTTTCAAAAGATAATCATGCATGTTTAATCAATGGAGTTTAAAGTCTCAAAATCCGATCCTTATCTGTTAAAAAGTTTTCACAATCAAGTCACAACTCTCCTTAAAAGCTTTCAAAATCAATTTAAATCTACAGAGATCACAAATCTCAAATGATTTGATAAATTGTGATCGGGGGAGAATTTGTGATTTAAATTGGATATAATCTGATAATTCGGTAAATGGTTTTATAAGGATGTACAAGCTCTCCTTCCGACCACTAAGTTTTGAAACGTGGTCAATGTGCAGGTTTCCTCTTGTATGTGCAAAACTCTTTCAAACCTCAAGGCACATATTGAGGGGGAGCAAACTTATGAAAACCTCATCCTTCCCCAAAATGCTTTATCTACTTGATTTGATTAGGGAAGTGATGTTGATATCTTTTAGAAAATGGTAATCAAAGAAGTTAATTCTTTCTCTTGCCTCCATGTGCAAAACGATTTCAAATACTTGATGCACATGTTGAGGGGGAGCTCTTGTTCTAAAAATATCAAAAACAATTCAGGTACAAAATGCTTTGATAATATATCACAAGTATCTGGATTGATTTTCAAATGGTTTTCAATTGGTTCCTATGGCAGATGAACAATACCAAATAGACCGACCAACTTTACTTTATGAATGGTGATATAAGGATGATAAGGTTAGGTATTTGTTCCCATGATCCGCCAGAACCGGAGGGATCTACCCAGGGACAATCCACTAGTTAGTGTAGAAGTCCTTAGGTATGATGATAAAAGGAGAAAAATGAGATATGGGAAGAGTGCGGACTGAGTCAGAGCTAGTACTGGAATAAACCCAACAAGGTTCTAGCTATGATGTCTCGGTAAGCACTGAAGGGGTTGAAGAATGGAAAAGAATTGAATGAGAAAAGGGTGAAAACAAATAGCCCTCCAATTATTCAACCTTAGGGCAGAAACCGGGTTTAATTCATTTGCTACTGGTGGTTACCAAGGTAACATCGGTATTGAAGACAAGACGTCATGGACCCAGTGACGCACTGCACTTCAACTTCCCAAACCACTCAAGTTCCTCTTAAAAGGACTTGTTTCATTCTCACAGGGAACCGACATTATCTATCGACTTTCTCTTAGATATTGTTGATATGGAAGAAGGAGACCCTCTCCCTAGTCTCCGATACAGGATCCAAATATGCACAAATTGAGTCTAGAGCCACGAGATCATCAATAAATCTCCTTAGGACACTTTCAATGAAGACTCTCTGTTTCACACAATGTGGACAGAGAGATTATATCTTGAGTCCTACGCATTATCCTTGTGGTATTGCCAGAACATCTGAGTGATATGCATACATATTCACAATGAAGATGGAAAGCCTTCTGGAGCCAACATCAAACAAGCTCCTGGTAGGTGGCATGTGAGATCTGTTCTATAGATCAACCATGTGACAACTGAATAGAAACAATGGGGCGATTCAATCTTTTGAATCAATCCTGGTTCAGGTAATGGATTGACGGATACCTTTGAAAAACCAGTCGTTGTGTTTAAAAGTTCTTTTCCATAGCACATCGACTGTGTATTAATGTTTCAAAATTAAAGGGTATTTATGATTGATAATTGATTTTCCATAAAACCTTCGTGGTATTGCAAAACACTTTCTATAAAGCAATACACGATTGTTCTCAAATCACTTTTCATCAATCATTGAATCTCTATTCGCTGGTTCACTCACTCTGTGTTGTCTTCTTTGAGACGTTCCGGTTTGAGAACAGCTAGAGCAGTTGCGAAACCCTGTCAAGGAAATTCTTCGGAGTTATACCTGATCACAGGCAGTACTTGTACTGTTCAACGGGGAACCGTGGGCCGTGTACCTCAATTCAACAAAAGTGATCAAAGACACTTTTGTGTGCTTTATTGCTAACTGTTTTATGCAGGAACACCCGACGTTTGCAGCTGATCAGAATGATGCGGTCAATCCATAGCCGCATGCTCACACATTACATTCATCTCTAAAGAAATCATGATAAGTGCATCAATGACTCTGATGTTTTCACTCCATGCTTCTGCTATGCTACTGCAAATATCATGAATCAGCTAAAGCTTCCGCTACTCTGATAAGAAGTTATCACGATCCAGAATGTGAGCATGTCGGTCCAAAAGTCACAACATCACATACTACCAACACCACAATGAAAGAGTCAAGAGATTTATAGTTGCTGATAATTTCAAAGCTGATTCAAATGCTCTAACATCACGTGGATCATTTTAAGACCTCCACTCGAAATTTCAAAACATGCAGAACATGATGAATCAAAGACTACGAGCTAAAGAACAAAAGTACTTAATCAAAGAAACCAAGAACAACATAATGTTATATCTGTTTGTAATCATTGTAAGTTGAGCTGACCTCCCTTAGGGGGAGATTGTTGGGATTTAGTAAATCCAGTACTTAAAGTGTCGGTCACCTCAAGTATGTATACTCGTTAGAAAGCTCGTAGTCGTAGTAATTCAGAGTTAGTATTTAGATTACTTTGTAACACCGTGGAGGACGGACGGGTCTTTACCCACTGTATGCCTGATCCACAGCCTTTTAGAGGCGTCTAAGCTTGTACCCTATAAATACCCTTTGCCCTCCAAGGCAAAGGGTTGGAGCTTCATAATACATTTTTCTTTGTCTCTCTAGGGTTCCCTTTCTCTCCCACTTTCTCTCTCTAAATTCTTAACCTAATGCCGCCTCCTAACTTGTGTAACAAACCAAAATCTTACATTGGTTGCACTTTTTGTTGAAAAGATTTTATCATGCAAACTTGTTTAAGTGATCATTATTTGCTACATGTTCTGATTATTAGATAATATGTGAAAGTTGAGTAAATTGTTATATTTAAAATGTTGAGATATATAAATGTTGAATTGTGAATTGTGAATCGTATAAATATTAATTGTTGAAACCGTTGAACCGAACGGGTATATGTTGAATCGTTGGAACCGTTGAACCGAACGGGAATATGAATTGTTGGAACCGTTGAACCGAACGGCAATATGAATCGTTGGAACCATTGAACCGAACGGGTATATGTTGAATCGTTGGAACCGTTGAATCGAACGGAAATATAAATAGTTGGTATATGTTATAGCGTGATATAAATTGAATTGTTGGTTTATATTGAGTTGTTGGTATTTGAATTGATTAAGAATAGGCTATACTAAATAACACTTACATGAGATTTAAACAAATTGCATGATCGTTTTATAAGTTTGATTTTATATAAATTGTTTTGTACACGAAAACCATGAATTCTCACTAGGCCTTTGGCTGGCCCAAAACTCTTTTAAAATTTTCAACCCAGATGAGCTGCTTTTAGGAGTCAAGAGATTAAATGAGACCGAGTAAGAGTAGACACTTCCGCTGATATAAGGTAAATTAGAGGGTTTAACGCTCTGAAAAGGCGGGGTGTTACAAATCTTGTGGAGGAACAAATCAATCAATGACCCTTTACTTGGATGACTTGTAGTATATCGTGATCTCGCCTTTGAGAACGACCTATATGACAATCACAACAAAAGAAAGAAGAACTACTAGATTGATCAAGTGATCAGAGATTAGAAGAGTGAGATAATATATGAGAGAGTTGTAAGAAGAAAAGGTGAGTAACAATGAAGAAATGACTCACTATTTATAGGCAAGAAAAGCTTACTATAGCCCGGTTCCGGCGGATCCCTCACTTGGGGGATCCGTCCAGTGCAATCCTAGGGATCCGGCAAACTGGGTTGTACTAGTCCGGATTTTGGTTAGCAAACCGAGTTATGGTTTATGGGTATGAGCCATGGGTACCCAACAAGATACAATGTATCTAGACAATGGGTCATCGGTCTTGGGTCATGGATTATGGACATTGGGTCATGGATCATGGATAATACTCAACTTGACTTCATGCATGATGTCATGCAATGGGTCATGAGTTATGGATCAAGCTCCATGGGTATGGGTCATGGGTCTTGGATATTACCCATCCTATTACAAAAACTATTACAACAAATGAATTATTACAATATTTTATGTGAATGACCAAATGTATATACTTTACAAAAATAACATGTATTCTTATAATTTTACTTATGATAACTTTATATTTGTTATCAACAAACCACAATGAGATCGCTAAATATTACTAAACGTTTTTACGGTTTATTTGTATTAACAATATTTTTCAAAATAATATTCCCACAAACCTCTAAAAGAATTGGCAAAGGACTCTTTTGCATCGTCATCAAAGTTCGGGTTTGACGCGAAACAACCCAAATCAGTTACAATCGAGTCGATAAGCAACTCTACCCCGCTTAAATTATAACTTGGATTTAATGCGGTCACACAAGTAATTAACGGTGACAAAGTTTCAAAATATTTCAAAAGCTTTTCTTTCATGCCGGAAACCATGCTTGTATAAACGCCACCATTAAATTCAAATGCGGAAACACTTAAAGACATCAAGTATAGTTGCTCGAGTACCAAATGAGCCGTTGGATAATAAACTACCGTCAATTTTTTTGTTGCGTTGTAAAAAACTTCAAGTAATCGGGTTAGTTTTTCAATAGTATCACAATGATCGACATTAAATGGAGCACACTTACCCTTTTTCGACAATTTGTCGTGAAAATACTGTAACGTCACATTTTGTTTTAAACCACTTATGAACATAAGATAAGTGGAGTTCCATCTTGTTTCAATATCCCAATTAGGTGATAATGAAGGTTTCTCCGCATTTTCACACAACCGAATGTAGGCATTATATCTTTTATTACCCCTTTTAAAAATATCATGAAACATTCTTTTAAAACTTTCTTTCATTTGACTCAAATTTTCATCTTTTAATCCCGCTTGCACAGCCAAGTTAATGATGTGTGCAACAAATCGACTATGAAAAAATTCGCCATTTAAAGGTGGCTCGTATTCCATTTGTAGTTTAAGCATTGCATTTGTGTTGTTACTAGCATTATCCAACCGTTATTGAATTTTTTTTTTTCTATCAAGTGAAATTTATGAAACACTTTTATCAACAGTTGGTATAAAGCATCTCCGGAGTGAGGAACCGGAAAGTCTTCAAATGCTATGACTCGCTTCATCATTTGCCAACTTTCGGGATCAACCTAATGTGCGGTAACACAAAGGTACGAAAATGGCAAATTATAAAGAGCGAACCAAACATTGGTTGTTAAATTAACAGAAGCATCTAAATTTAAAAAAGCATTTTTTAAATCTTGTTTAGCCGTTTTCCACATTTTCATAGCATCCCGTTTTAGAGTCATACGACTTATATGATTATACATTGGTTGGATATAATTCTGAAACACCGTCGTCGTTAAAGGGTCGTCAAAGTGGTTGAACGGAAAACCATGTTGAATTACCAAACCGGCAAATTGTCGACGGACTACATCATGATCGTATACAAAAATACTCCCGTCTCGACCCATGGACGATTGGCCGGCTTCCGGAACCGTTTTGAGTGCTTTGCAATACTTGTTTTTTATATGATCCCTCAACGTCGAGTTGGAACCGGCAGATATTATACTCAAGCAATGTTTACATTGAGCCTTTTTCTTGCAATCCAACATTAGGATGAGGTTGAAGTTTTCCCATGGATCTTTTATACGATCGCATGGTAATTATCGGACAATCGCCGTTGCACTTGTTGAACCAGCTTCGGTGTTGGTGGTGTTTGAACTTGCCATTAGTTAAATACTTTCGTTTTGATTTTTTAGAGTGTATTTTGATTGTTTGAAAGTTGTAATTGACCAAATACATAACCCTTCTATTTATACTAACCATACAATGGCAAAATGGTAATTTCTTAACCCAACTAAATAATATCCGCCCCCCCCCCCCCCGCCCCCTCGCTTCTTCCCGCTCTACATTCAAAATTTTCAAATTCAAAATTTTGAAATTCAAAAAAATTTTAGAAACGCACAAAACCGGTTTCGAATCGGTTAACCGGACCGGTTCCTATAACCGGTTAATAAAAAAAAGTCTCCAAACCGGTGGTTTTTTCAAAATATCAAACCGGTTCTAAACTGTCGGTTTGGGTAAAAACCGGACCAAAACAAAAACCGGACCGGTTTTAGTCAAAACCGATTTTGACCGGGTTGGTTTTTCGGTTTGTTTTCAGTTACAGTTACGGTTACGGTTCAGTTAACCGGTTTTTATGTTCACCTCTAGCTCACATACATATGAATCAAAAATTCTCACACTGTGTAAAAGTCAAAAACCTTATTTGTTCATTTGTTTGTTGTTTACATCGCCATTTGAAAAAGTAATACAATGTAATTTAACGTTATATTAAAAGTAAAGAAATATGGAATTTTTTAGTGTCATAAACTAGTTTAGATAATTGCGATTTACTAAAGACTAATGAGATTTAATATTAAGCAGGGAAATATAGAGTGAACACTCGTTAAGCTAATATGTTTTCGACCAGGCAAAGATGCCAGGATTATGAAGGACACGCCTCCTTGCAGGGTCAAGGGGCAATACCCTTTGCTGGGAGTTAACAAATTTTCATTAATTGTTATTAAAGGACTTAACAAAGTTTTTCGCCAAAACACAACCGACATGTCTATTGGTGAAGGGTTGTGACCGTTAGTGTTTAACCAAATTTAACTGCCATAACTGTCAAATATGTCTGTTACATAACAGACACATCTGGTCTTGTTCTGATATACGCAAACACACAATTGCTCTTTGTTTTGCTTTGTTCTCTTGTGCCTAGAAATAAAATGTTCTTCTTGAATTATTCCAATAAAGATTTCATGATATCAAACATCAATAAGGTTGAAATACTTTATTCGAAAAGTGACCTTACACGATTCAAACAAGATAACTAAATGTGCGTTTGGTATAAGGTATTTAGATGTGGGTTGAAGGGATACTATAGAAATTGGTACTCAACCTCGTACGACACACTTTTGACAAAACCCAACTAATTTTTTTTTTACTAACAAAATGATTATTCTTCTTAAATTTGTGGGCCGAAAATTTACAACTACCACTCCTTATTCATTTATTAGCTGCAAAAATAAAAATAAGACTAAAATACACCGTTGGTCCCTAAACTTGTACCAAAGCATCATGATGGGACAAAACTTGGCCTTTTCATCGCCACAGGTCCAAAACATGGCCTTTAAATGCCAAATTAGTCATTTGACAAAGTCAAAGTCTGATTTTTGTTTTGTAGTCGAGCGTATTTTAGTCCATACACATTTATACTTTTATAACACATTTATATTTTAGCCCTTCATCTTTCATCCTCGTCATCATCTCCCCAAATCATTCATCTCCCCAAATCATCAGAAAGATCTTTGGATGCATTCATCATTCAATCTTTCATCCTAGTACAAGTCACCAACAACACAGCTATGACAGAAACAAGAAGACTTCATAACTAACTATGTGTAATATTAGTGTATCACTGTGTGTAAATTTTATTAAAAAATGGAAGAATCACAAGAGATATTACTAAACTCATTATCATCCGCCGGAGTACCAATCCTGTCGGAAGTATATTCCGTCAACGATCTATCACCGGAAACACTAGTATCAATCTGCGGGCATTCTCTTCGTATAATAACCAAATCGGACTCATTTCTGGTGACTTTGCCGGAATCTATGGCTGATCGTTTCAAAATGTGTACGGATCTCTCATCGGCTTTTCAGAACCTAGGGTTTATTGGTGATGTTAGCTTTCATAAGGTACTATTATCATCTTCGTTACTTAATTATTTTTTAGTTAACTGTATAGTTTTATTGTTATTGTATAAATGCTGAGTGTCGAGTTCGAGTTAACCGCGAAAGTATCGATCTAGTTTGAGATATAGAAAATGCTATGTCGAACCGAGCTTGAACTTGAAGGCTCCTTTTAAATTTGAGATAATAATTGAGCTGAGCTCGAGGTGGAATTGTGTCGCTTGAATTGGCTGGATCACGCATCTAGTGTTGTGAAAGTATATGTGAATAAATGGAATTGCTTATAGTAGATATCGGAATGACCTAATTTGAAGCACATGCGAAATGTGGCTAAATGGATATATGAGGAAACCGTATGTGTTATTATTTTTATCTTTAACTTGCTGCATAATGTATATGTGTGATAATGGTGAAGGAAGTACCTTGTTTACTTGAGCATTTACTTTTATATTAAATGATGTTTTTGGGGATGATTATGGTAAAGTGACATGGTTAAACAAGTATATAAACTTTTGTAGTAAGCAGTTGCTTAGAACGGAGTATATCGGATATAGGGGGCATTTGGGATTGCGTTATTGAAAAGTTGCGAAACTGTGTTTTGTCTATAATGAAACTCAGATAATCACTTTTTCATGGTTTGCCAAACACTGTTCTATGATTATTTGTGCTCTGCAAACGCAGTTATTAGATAATCTCCTTCAAAACGCGATCCTATACACCATCCTAGTCAATGAAAAAATCAGCTATACAAGTGAGTTATATATTACCTAAAACACTGCTACAGCCATATGGTGGTGGCATCTTTTCGTGGCATATCTGTTGTTGACATTGTTCTTGCTGAGATCATCAGGCATTGTTAGGTAGAGATCGACTTCCATGTTGTTTGAAATCTCTCAACAATGCTATTGCAGACTGTTGTAGCTTTGCTTTTCTATGGTTTTGTTACTAATGATATGATGAACGGAGTAGTTTAGTTATACAGATATTGTATAATATATCGAACCGTAATAAGTCACTGCCATGCTTATATTCTGCTATATGCTCTTCTTGCATCTTATAATCACATCATATGATCCATAATTGAAGGGTTGCATTTATATATAGTTGCTATGACATCAATATCTTCTTTTTGATGCTATTGCATTTGTGCTTAGAATAAACAGCTATCTCTTGTGATATTAGTTAAGCATTAAATAAGATTCCCCTCACATCTTTTTTCATACATGTATGTAGGTTACCTCATATATCAATTTCTTTCTACTTTAAATCGGTGAAAGCTCAGTTGACACTTGAGTTTGTTGCTGCATTAAGTTATGATGTATAGTAAAAGGGCGACCGAAGCTTAACTTGGCTGTACGAGGGTCGAAGTAAGAAGTTTTACATTTTGTAGAAGTGGTCGTTTCGTGACTCTAATTTTGTAACTTTATCGTATAGGCTCGTTGTTCACAAGAAATGATGTATATTTATAGAACAAAATTCTCATTCAAAATTTTGAGATTGTACTGAACAAATGTTGTAAAGTTTTCTCATTTACATATGGCATTTATATTATGTTATGCGGTTAAACAGTTCTAGCATATGGTTATCAGTAGTTCACAGTTATTGAACTTATTGTCATGGTTTCACTTAAAAGATACATATAACTTGATTTACTTGCAGAAGCCAACTTACATATTCCTTAAGTTGCAGCTAATGATTCACATGCCCTGTAATTTGATCATTCCCATTTTCAACCTCTTATTCCACAACTAGTTTTTCATTTTTGAGAAAATTGAGCTTCTATATTATTTTTTACAGATGACCAGGATGATGTTGGGGAGATGAATGATTTGGGGAGATGATGACGAGGATGAAAGATGAAGGGCTAAAATATAAATGTGTTATAAAAGTATAAATGTGTATGGACTAAAATACCCTCGACTACAAAACAAAAATCATACTTTGACTTTGTCAAAGGACTAATTTGGCATTTAAAGGCCATGTTTTGGACCTGTGACGATGAAAATGCCAAGTTTTGTCCCATCATGATGCTTTGGTACAAGTTTAGGGACCAACGGTGTATTTTAGTATAAAAATAAATCAAATTTAAATACTATCAATTTATTTAGTATAAAAATAAAAAAAACCATTGTAATGTTTTCATTAACATATCAATTTATTTTTGGAAATTAGTTAACTTTTGATTAACATAGATAAACTATTGAAAGATATCTTTTCCTAATCAATCGATTAAAATAGATTCAATTTTTAATTCAAAATCTACTACTAGTATTTAGTTTTTGAAATTCCAATAGCTTTAGTTAAATCTAGAAGCCCACTCATGCAACGGCCCAAAAACCCCACCTATAAAACCCCCTCATTTCGCTTTTTCCCGAACACTCCAAAACTGTACTATTTCCTCCTTGAAAATGCAAAACTCAAACGCCGTTATAACGGACAACGAAGATGACTCCACCTCTACCGAATCAGATACGGAGACTAGAACTAAAAACGACGTCGTTGAGTCTAAGCTGAAGAAGAAGAATTTGGCTCCGTTTTGTGTAGATGAGAAAGTGTTGGCGTATCATCGTCTTATGATTTACGAAGCTAAGGTTGTTTTCTTTTTGATAATTTCAAATTCTCTTCTTTTTAGAATTTTGTAGTTATATAAATGTTGGTAGCTGACAATGTCGAGTCAGGGCGTCCCGTGGTTTTCGGTGGCCCGGCAATAACGGCCCATTACACTTGTAAATTAGAGAGAAATTGCATGTAAACTTGAATTACACACATCATATATGTTTAATATCTAACTTATTTGACTAAGAAAAATGTGGCCCTTTCTAAGTGGAGGCCCAATGCGACGGCACCACTTGCACACCCCCTTGAACCCCCTACAATATGCTCAAGACGTGACCATTTTCTTGCAAAGTAGTGTTGCTTTTCGAAACCAACTAAGCTACACGCCTTAGATGGTTAAGGAGGATTATCCCGAACCAACTAAGACAATAGTAATGGTGACCAACATTACCATCGCAACTCAACGCCACATCAACATTTCACTCTACTACCAAACACCCTTAGTAATGACCACCACCAAATGCCCCTTTTAATTAATAGCTGTGTTAGTTTTTTGTGTCTCACAAGTCAATGGTGGCCACAAGCGATTGAATCTCAAAAACTTACCACCACGTGTCATGGTGGTGGTGGTGTTATAAAGGAAGACCCGTGATGGGGGTTGCACGCATGGTGTACCTCTTTATTGCATCTAGTCTAAGCATGTGTTTGTTTAAGCTTATTTGATTTCGGCTTATACTTCTTAAGCCTAAAATTTCCGGCTTATTTTGAAACTTATGAGCTTATATAAGTTATATATAAGTTTATTATGATAAAATAAGCTTTTATAAGCCCATAAGCCTCAAGATAAACAAAAACAAAATTTGAGCTTATGAAAATATAAGCCGTAATCAAATAAACTCAAAACCCACAATTAAGCTTAAACAAACACCCCTTAAGCTACATGCCTAGAGGCTCCCAAAGTTGATGCTTGTGAGGTTTGAACTTGCTTCTGGTGGAGAATCTTAAGCCCCTGCCATCAGCCTACTCTTTTGGGGTTATGTGAATAGTTAAGGCTCTAATCGAACACAATGTTAGCCCATATTGTTGTGTATTAGTATTGTAACGGGCTCAAGCCCGCATCTAGATCCTTCCTCATTTGATTGATTGAAACAATGATACAATCGGGTGTGTTAATGTGCAAGATCAAGCACAAACAACACATAATGTTAGTATTGTTTATGTTCTTTAATTTAAGTATACATGTATTACTAAAAGTATTTATTGAACATAAACAACAAACATATATAAATGAACATAAACGAACGGATGATTGGACGTTCATGAACCTACACGTATGAATGAGACTTTTGTTTGTATTTTTTTTCCACTAAAGAGACATTAAATCTTGTCCATGTTTGTTCGTTTAATAAGTGAATGAACACATGCAGAGGAATTTCCTGCTGAACGTTCGGTTCGTTTACTGCCATATGCAATACTTTTTATCTTGCTTAGATCAATTTATATAGGGAAAGTGAGGGAGGGAGGAGGGTATGAGTTGAATAGCGCAAATATAATGCTAGCACTTTCTAAGAAATATCTATACAAATACTCATTATAGTGCAATTATACTTTAATGTTGTAACGTATTGTTATACTATAGGAATCAAAGCAAAACCAAATGGATTTTGTGTGCGTGACCAGCCACCCAATCTAAAGTTCGTTTATAGATTCAGGGGTGTAAAATAAGTAACTGATGAATAGTGAACACATATACGAGAGGTGAGAACTACTGGGCTCTGATATCATATGCTCAAGTTTGATGTTACAAAGTTAATGCACTAATGGAGCTTAACAAGGTAAAAGGATATATGTTTAAGGGATCTATTATTGATGGTTGTGCTTTATATGAATAAGGTTAGAAACCTTGATTGTTCTGGTTAGGAAGGGGAGGTGAAAAGGGTTGCAACTTTGTGTTTATTAGTTGAGAAACAATAGGCTCGTTATTTGGTGCTGTTATCTTTGTTGGAATTTTATATTTATGTTATGCTGAGCTGTCTCAATATAATTGAAGCAGTATGTTGAGTGACCCGGAATAAGTGAAACATTTTTTTGTGCACCTCTTTGTTATCTTTGGTCCTTTAAAAATGTCTTTAATCGTGATTTAGAGGTGTTTTAGATGTTTGGCTAATCGTTAGACACTTTTCTTTTTGGGTAAAGGGTTTTACCCCGGTAAATAACTAATCGTTAGACACTTGTATATACAACTATGTTGGTTCCTCAAAAATTGGACGTGTTTTGGGATGAAGGGAAATAAGTTTGCTAGAGAAAGGCTATTTTTGCCATTGCTTATATTCTGTTGTTTCTTTATGTAAAATAATGTCCCTATAATTTGAACAACTTTTATTTACAATCATGCATTTATCAGGATAACAAGATAGGGCTGATTAGCATGCAATGAGTATCCAAATGCCTAAAGGTTTATCCTTACTGGTAACTAGACATGATTTCTGAGTCACCTCGACTTGGTTCCTCGTTAGCAAGATGTATAAGATTTATACAATAAAGTCTTGTTAAACCATACTTGTTGTTCATGTTCGGTGCTCATTTCTAGTGTCCTTTCTGCTCTTTAGTATATTATCATTTTAGAAGTTCACTATGTAAAGGGCAACAAGGTGTTCTTGACTTTAGGTTTGGGAGGGAAGTCTCTTGTTAACAGCATTTTATTGAAATTCATGTACATTTTTCAACATTTAAATTTACAGTTATAATGATGTAGCGTGATGTTTTATCATAATTTAGCAATATTTTTCTATGGGAACATTGCAGCAGATTGTAATGATAAATGATCATCATTATTACGTAAGTGCGCAACCACTAACCTGCCATATGCTGATTGTACAAAATTCATAACTGCTATATGTGAAATGTCTCAAATTTTAATGTGCGTTATAGTCAAATCTACACATTGTGACACTTCAATGTTCTGTTGGCTCTCGATAATAATAGCATCGTATGGGCTGCATTGTAATGTTACAGGTGCTAGAAGTTGATCCTAAAACAAAGCGGTTACTTATTCATTATCTAGTAAGTATCTTCAATCGTTTTTTTTCAGTCTTAAAGGTTGTGTGACCCATAACTATTTGATTGTTGTTTCTGTCACCAATGACATTAATATATATACCTATCCGTGAGGTCATATATCATTAATAACTTTTTCAATTCTGTTTTTGCAGGGTTGGAGCAAAAAGTGAGTAAGTTGTTTGTGTTCTTTTTGGCTGAATTCTATTGCGATATATACTTGAGATCACATAAGTTATGCGGTTATACTTGATATTAACTAATGGAATATGGATATTACTCTTGTCATCAGTTTTTATTTCATTGTTCTGTTTCATAAATTTTAGCTCCCTGGGTCACCACGATATTATGATTTTCAAGTACTTTCTAGACCGTTTGCCCTAGCTCTCTCTTTTTTCTTAAATATTTTTAAGCTGTTTACATGTATTGGCTCAAACAGATATAAGTGTACATCGTCTATATTTATGATAAATGATATAAAGCTCTCATGCTAACATGGTCTATGGCATTCTGTTTTTTTCTTGTTAGAATACCTGTATAAGGTCTTAAACAGAACACGAAATGGATTGTTATTGAGTGAATATTTTAACTTTTATCTTAGCCTTCAAAGATTTGCAGTGTTTACATGTGGAACCTTTTGGTTTGATAGATGGGACGAGTGGGTAGGCATAAAGCGTCTCATGAAACACAACGAAGAAAATCTTCAAAAACAGAAAGCATTGGAGAAAGATCATCCAGAAATGATCACAAAGTCAGGGCGGTTATTCTTGTTAAAGCCCAAGAACTTCAATGGTTAGAGATATTATAAATCATGATTATCATATAACCACCAATTATGTAGTAATTTAATTATGTCATTCTGGTTATTTTGTATACCTTTCTTCGGAATATTCCAGTGACAAATAGCAAGAAGAGGAAATATGTGCCAAAGGTATTCTTCTTTTGTTTAAACATCAATCAGAGTGCTCATGTAATACAACTCTGTGTGCTGAATAGTAGTAATACTTTGCTGTGAGCAGCAATAAATAAGCGTTTTTTTTATTAAATTACAGCAAAAGAGACGTTTTATATGCAAGTTTGCTACTATTACTCTATACTTTGTAGTCTTTAACATACTTAATTCAATTTAAGCTAATTGGTTATAGACTATAGTGCCATTTTTATATAATTTTTACTTCACTATATAGTTTTAATGCAATTCCAGTTTACTGTATCATTATTATTTTATTTTTTTTTATTTTTTTTTCATTTTGTTTTTTACTTTTTAGTATTATTGTTTTGGCATTTTGGATTGAACTCTATTCCTTTAATGCAAGGACAATGCATCTTCTGGAAAACTCGTTAATGTTCAAATACCAACACCGTTGATAACACATTTGGTCAATTATTGTGAATACATAACTCATATGGGCAAGGTAACAACTAAACTTCCATTCTTTCTGGTTACTACTGAACTTTCATTCTTTCTGGTTTATTGTGAATAAATAATTAATGTACATATTTGTATTTATTTTCTCGAGCTCTTTGCAGCTTGTAAAACTTCCATGTTCTCCTAATGTTGATGACATATTGACTCTTTATCTGGATCATCAATCAAACAAGGATGACAGGTTCCGTCAGTTTTTTTCTTTTCACATGCATGTGCATACTACCTTTGACTTTATCTCTGCAACAACATTTTAG
This sequence comes from Chrysanthemum seticuspe, assembly GCA_019973895.1. NCBI lineage: Eukaryota > Viridiplantae > Streptophyta > Magnoliopsida > Asterales > Asteraceae > Chrysanthemum > Chrysanthemum seticuspe. The sequence continues at coordinate 272,564,846 of BPTQ01000006.1, read as the reverse complement.
CCTTATTCTCTATTTTTTATATTGTGGATGAAGGGCTTCTGATTCAGCTGGAGAAATTCTGAATGGATTACGTTGTTACTTTGACAAAGCATTGCCTGCAATGCTTCTTTATAAATGTGAACGCCAACAGTATGAAGAAGCAACTGCAAACGGAATTTCTCCTTCAAAAATATATGGAGCTGAACATTTGTTACGTCTTTTTGGTATGCCTGATTTTATTTGAGGCTCGTTTGTTAATAAAATTATGTGATTGCTTATTGTAAACACTAGAGGTGGGTGGAAATTTCAACCCATTTACTTAAAAAAAGGTATTTGGATCACCTTTTAACTTCAACAGGTTATGTGGGCTGATATAATATTTTCAACAAAAAGCATGGCCAAAATTATATAACTTTGCTAAAAATAAAGTGCATCACACAGGTGAAAGTCGCTTAAGCCAAATTTTTTAGAAGTTGGTTAAAAATAGAATTTGTCGCACAGGTGAAAGTCGTTTAATCTAATGTGAAGGTTTTCAACCTCCAAATTACTAGCGAAAAATTATCTATTATGTGGATAATATGTTTTCTGTAAAATACAGCAACTATAAAGTCCAAAACTTATATGGCAAAAAGTGTTCCCAGGGAAAACCCCACCCAACCCGAGTTGAAGTTACCTGTTTGACCTGTACCTTTGCTATACGTTACGCGACCCACCTGTTTATGCAACTTATATTAATAACATATACCAAATGCAGCTAGAAGTACGTGTTGAGTGAATGAGAAGTCACTGAATAGTTTATAATCAAGTCGAGCGCTTTAACTTTCTTATACGTATATGTTCATCGCCTTAAAGTCAACCAAATCTAAAATCGTAAGGTTGCTTCAAACTTGAGAGGCAGGATTCATTTGTTTTCAGACATATGTAAACTCTTAAAACAAACTAAAATAGTTGATTAAGCTAGAAATTAATGATTGTTTTCTTCATGACATACAAACATATAAGGTTGGCTTTCTTAACTTGTGAAACTAACTAAAATAATATGTAACTAGTTGCACATGTCTAGTATCAGACCCTATTCCTTTCCCGCTAAAACGGATACAAACTTTGAATTTGTAGTCAACACTATTCACAGGGTCTCGTCTCCCCAAGTTTTATATCTTACAAGAGATTGGAAGCTTATATTTGATCTTTCTTTACTTTGGTACTTGAGGAATTTTTATTCATTTGCAGTTAAATTGCCCGAGATATTATATTATGCTAACATCGAAGAGGAGACTATGATAGAACTACGACACAAGCTACAAGACTTTCTCAAGTATGACACTTACAAGATGCTATGATGGGTGGGTGGGTAATGGGTCAAAACGGGTTCAGGTTGAAACTGGTCATTTCTTTAGTATGGGTCAAACTAATCCAGGACGGGTTTGGTTTCACCTGCAGACACTTTTTTTGTCCTTCATAAATAACTAACATGTTAACTATGATTAAAAGAAAATTGTTGCAATAATATACTTTATCAGTAAATAATAAACAATACGGAGTATATATTCAATTATAGAGGGAATTGCATATATACCCACCAAAACTTAAATATTTATATTTCCCCATAATACAAGTTTTCAATGCATGATGTACAATTCAACTTAAGCATGTTTTGAGTATATATGCAAATATGCATGTTTTAGTGGGTATATATGCAATTACCCCGATTTGAGATACGTAGTAATATAAAACCGACGTTTATTCATTCGTGAGCGGTTGCTGAAACTAGCTTTTTGAGGCTTATGCTTGTTTAAACCAAATTCTATGTCATTACTACGTAAATATCTTATAATGCAGGTTCCTGAAGAAGAAGAAAAACAACTTATTTCTATCCACCTATGAAACCCTAGGTGGTGCATCTACAATTAAGTAACGACGTAATTGATCTAGAAGACATCATATGTGTAGATATTAACCAAATGCTCCATGATTAGGCGAATGTAATAGCTTTTCCTAGAAAATACTCTTTCTCGGGTTCCTTTTGCGTTTTGTATAAATTATTGAGGTTTTTATAGCCAGTGAAACCCGATTAATTACTTATTCTACTTCAGGTTATGGTAAGATTGGAATTTTCATGTGATGAGTAATTTTTTTTATGCTCAAGAACGCCCTTTTATCTAGTAAGTTTTCACAAGCTGATGCATAACGTTGTGAGGTAATGTTACAAAAGGTTTTCATCTTGGTGGTCAATTAGCTTGTTAGTAGCAGGGTGCAAACGAGTTGTACAAACTACTCATATTTTGGGACCAAGTTTTCTATAGAAAAACTAACACCGGATGGCACGGGTGTACCTTACTTGGTGAGGCTCATTCCGGTCACCTTTGGTAAAAGGTGAGAGGAGGAGGGGAAAGAAAAAAAAAAAGGTGAGTGACTCATCTAATGTTATGTTTGAAAAATAGGGGATCTTTCATCCTTTTATTGTTTTTTATTTTATTTGTGATGTGTGGGTAATTTATTGAGGTATATTTGTATAAAGTGAGTACTTTAATGAAAAATGAGGGTAAGATGACTATTACGGGTGAAAGTTGAGAGGGGGTGAGGAGAAGTGAGAGGTAACGCTAATTTACAAAATAAAGGTAACATGACCATGTCATTTAGCCTAATACCGTAGTAGTTAACAGGTTAAGTGTTCTAACTATTAAACTTTATTAGACTGGTTGTCTTATTATCATGGTAGTATATTGAAAGTCATGACAAAGACTTTCAGAATGTGAACACGTAAATATATTTAGTTAAATAAATATCCTAGTTTATTTTGTTCACATTACCATATATAATATACTAGACGATTACCCGCGCCTAGCGACAGCGGTGCATAGTTTTCTGCAAAATTCCGACGACTCATAAGTTTCTTTCAACAAACTATATATGTAGCGTTAGAGAATCATTTTCGAATAACTACAATTCTGATGCGTGGTTGCATAACAGCATAAATACACAGTTTTCAAAAAAATTATGTAGAGTCGATATAAGTGTGTGAGTATATTTTCTAATATGATTGTTTTAAGTTATTAAGATTTTAGTAATAATAGATCCAAGCATTACAAAAGCAACGATTCATATATGCTAGTCACTTAAGTAGTACAAGATCAACATTTTTCAAAATAACATTATACAAATGACAACGTACATGTGTCAAAGCAAAATAAACAACAAAAAACTACAATTACTTGGTCTATCATTTTTCCAAATTTGTCATGGGTTCCACAACTACTTCATCATTTCTTATATAATTTTGTCAAATTTGAAACCTGGTTCGACCCGGGTGGTTCAACCGGTTGAACCGTTCCGATAAAAAAAACAAGTCGATTTAAACCGAGTCAACCTGACAGGTTGAGTAAAAAACAAGTCAAATTAATTGAAGCGTCTTGGGTCAACCCGGTTTTCGATGTGTATTAATAGTTTCCTTTTGAAATATATGTCTTCAACATTTTCACTTTTAGTTTCAACTTTTCACTTTTTACTTTTTGGTTTTTCCTTTATATATAGTATATAGCAGGGTACTCGCGCGTTTTGGCGGCGGGTACCACGTGACGATTAACCGCAGAAATAGATCTCGATGAGACCTGATTCACCAGTTTGTATTGGTTTCAACGGGTCCTCTCTGGTTCGTTTTCGAATGGCTTTAATTGGTTAGATGAACTGGTGGCGACACCGGTTCCCGGTTGAACACTTAAAACTATATGTTACATCAACTTGTTAGCTTGTATGAAGTTTTGAGGGTTTATTAATTTGTATAATGTGTATAATAACATGTACTTTTCATTTTAGGGCGTTTTAAAAATATCATTAATTAGTGTGTTTAATTATTTTATATTTTGGATTATGTTGTAGCTTCTTTAAATTGTATGTTATGAAAATTTTATTGTACTTTTTAGTAAGAGGTGTTTTAATTGGTTGTTTTTAATTTGGTAGATGTGCTTTTAATTGGTTGTACAATGTGAATAAATTATTGTACTTTTAAGTAATGGGGTGTTTTAATAAGAGTATTAATTACAGTATGCATTTTTCTCTCATTTGACCAATTTCAACAATTCAACTTTTCAACTTTTCATCTTTGACCGTTTTTCTATTATATGTAGTATAGATATTTATACTACATATAAATGAAAAATGTTCAAGCTTTGAAAAATGAAACGTTGAAAGTTGAATTTGAAAGAAATGTATGGTATAATTAGTACTCTTATTAAAACATCACATTACTTAAAAATAAAATAATTTATTTACATTGTACAACCAATTAAAAATATATCTACCAAATTAAAAACCAATTAAAACACCCTTACTAAAAAGTACAATAAAATTTTCACAATGTACAATTTAAACAAGCTACAACATAATTCAAAATATAAAATAATTAAACACACTAATTAATGCTATTTTTAAGACACCCTAAAATGAAAAGTACATGTTATTATTATACACATTATACAAATTAATAAAACACACAAACCTTCATACAAGCTAATAGTTGATGGTACATATAGTTTTGAAAATCGGACCGGACCAACGGGTTCAACCAGGAACCGGTGTCGCCACCGGTTCGGCTAACCAATAAAAGCCATCCGAAAACGAACTAGAGAAGACCCTTTTCGTTGCATTCACTTACAACAAGAAAGAACCACCAGTGTTTGGTGCAGCACCAAACCGATACAAACTGGTGAATCATGTCTAATCGAGATCTATTTCTCCGGTTAATCGTCACAAGGTACCCGTCGCCGCAACGCGCTGGATACCCTGTTATACTATATATAAAGGAAAAAATAAAAAGTAAAAAGTGAAAAGTTGAAACTAAAAAAGAAATGGTGAAAACATATATTTCAAAAGAAAACTATTAATACATATCGAAAATCGGGTTGACTTGGGACGCTTCAAAAACGGTGGGTTGATCCGGTTTAATTTGACACGTTTTGACTCAACCCGTAGGGTTGACTCGGTTTAGTTCAACCGGTTGAACCACCCGGGTCGAACCGGGTTTCAAAACATTATGTTTAATCCTCAAATCTTCAAACTTTTATTATTTTTCGTTTATAACCCATAAACTTTTTTTAACACAAAACGATCTGTCGCTATAAAATCCATTTGTTGTGCACAGGTACTCATCTAGTATATACAAAGCGCGCTGGAAATGTCTTTCGTTATTTTTATTTATTTACGAAAACTACATGAAGTGTTTTGCTATTTACAATTTTTTTTATATAACAAACTTTATTTATCAAATCTCTGATATAAAGCGCTTTTGAAACTTCGTCCTTTAAAAAGGTCCAATAAGTGAGCCCACTAAATAAGCCCAAAAAACATTCGTTTTTTATTTTATTTTACTTTTTTATAAGGAAAACCTACAGAACAACCCCGAAACTATAGAACAAGTTACAAAACCCATCTTAAGTTTTTTGCTATTTACAACCTTTTTATATAATAAACTTTATTTATTAAATACCTAGCGATTTCTTTAATAAAAAATATATCATTGAAAAGGCCTCTGAATTACAAAACAAACGGGCATAATATTGATATGCTTTTGACATACGTACAATTTCATGAAAAATGTTGAAGTTTAATGTGTTTAAAAAAAAAAAAAAAAAAAAAAAAAAAAACTTAACTTTCAAAACACACCCTTAACCTATAACTTTAAAAACTATTATAAATTTTGTCTTTAAGAGCTGATTTGCATTTAAATTCAAAGGGAATAAAAGCATACAATTTTAAAAAGTTTCATAGGTAGTTCATATAAGGATTTGCTACTAAGTGTGTTTGTGTACATGGGTTTTAGTTTGATTTATTTTTTATTTTTTATTCTTAATGTTTTTTTTTAATTATACATTGACATAGAAAGAAAGGTTACGCACATGTGCTAAATATATACATAAAACATGCATAGACACGGGCTTGTATTTTAATGGTATTTCATGTTGTGTAAGAAGCTCTTTAATTAAATGGTTGCGAGTTCAAGTCCTGTTTATAACATGTGAGATAGATGTGTGATGTAAATATTACGAGATAGTTAAAAATTGCAATTTTAAAAAAGTAAAATAAAAAATAGCTAAATAGTTGCATGATAAAAAATCGTTACACTAATAAAAAAAAAAACTGTTGGATCAGTCCTAGATAGATCGTTTGAGCCTTTAAGAAACAGATAGAATACCTGTGTAATCACAAGTAAACTATAGAGAATCTCTAATAAAATTATGCTCACGCGGAATATGAACACAAGAGTTAAATAAGATAATAACAACTAAACTTTGATCCTCTATGGATCTATATTAATTCACTAATAATGTTTTCAAGCACGTACATAACTCATAGCCGCGGGTTTCTTTTATACTATAGGAAACCATAATACAACTGTTTACAAAACGTGTAAAAGTATGCATTATCTCTTCCTAATATAACTCATGCATATCCTAACTAATTACTAATAATACGGATACTACTATCCGCAGAAACACTACTATCAGCAGGAACTGCACTAACAGCAGAAACTGCACTATCAGCAGAAATAATAAAACTAACAGCAGGAACCTATCAGTAGGAAGTGCTCTTATACTATTACATTAATATTAAATAATTCCTAACAATCCTCCCCTAAACTTGAATTTGACTTGGTTAACTTCAAGTTTCTAGATAGATCTTTCACAGCACGAGGATTGAATACTTGAGCATCCGTAGCAATGAGAATAACCAGCAGCAACAGAAACTGAAACCACCGGTATTAACTTTGATGTCCATAGATCCAGCAGCAACTCCTATAACAGCAGCATCTGAATCCATCAGCAACAGCTCCCTGAGTAGATTTGATAAGCCTTTACCAAGTAGCTACTCACTCTTGGGCTAGCTAGTCCTTTGGTGGAATCATGACCTCACCCTGGTGAACTAATAACCAGTCCAACACTTAGAACGTGAATCAATGGTGTGTTGGAGAACCCTAATGGTTTTTGGCAAACCATCACAGCCATCAACGGATATGATGTGTCTTTACCTGAAGTCGTTAACTCAGGACTAGCCATGGTATTCCACTGCCTTTACCACAAGCCATGAACTTGTGAGGACATGGTGAGTTGGACACCATACAATTTATTAGCAAATTGTCAACCATTAAACGGATTTGATATCTCTTTACTAGAGTCGTTTGCTCATGGAGTAGCCAATGTTTGGTGTGTGAAACCAGGGTACATTGAGAACCATCTGATTTTTAGTAAATCAACAACTATCAACGGATTTGATGAATGCCCACCAGAGCCGTACCCCCATGGTTGAGAACCCTCTGATTTTTAGTAAATCAACAACTATCAACGGATTTGATGAATGCCCATCAGAGCCTTACCCCCATGGTGAGTCAACTCTTTCTTGTCTAAGACATGGTGAGTTGATTACCGTAGATGAGATGATACAAAACTGCACAACATGATCCTCAAACATAAAAGTTAGTACACAAACAATTATATACATATGATTTTATTTTATTTATTATTTTATTTTATTATTTTTTTAACAACTAAAAGAAAAGAAATAAATACTATATAACAACAAGGTACCAGACTTAAGAAGATGCAGTAGCATTGGTAGCAATGAGTCTGTCCTTAATGAGCTTAACCAACTGTTCTGCAATCACCATGTCATTCCCAACAGGATCAGTAGGGAGCACCAGCTTGTGCTTCAGCATTTGAGTCATCACATTCACACTTAAAGGGTATTGCAAATCTGAGAACATATAAGCATAAATACCAGACCCAGTTTGCACTGCATGAACATTAGACAAAGGAAACAATCTCCAATTCCAAATCTTCCAATCATCCTGTCCATTCCATGCCCTAAACCCGTTTCCATCCTGATAAATAGAATCAAACAAAACATAAAAATCCCCCAAGAGTATGAGACCAGAACCTGTAGCAGTATGAGTCTGAAAATACTCAGTCACCTGACCATACAACTTGAACAAATCATGTCTATCAACCATACTTAGAATCTCAGTTAGAAAAGTGAAATGCTTCAATGTCCCATATCTTCTATAAATAGTATTAACCATACCCCCCATAGATGGTGTCAGTTCCCATCTATCTAAAGGTGACCACAAAACTGGTTCCTCATCAGAATCATCAGCATCAGCAACCTTGATGAAGGAACTATCAGGAGCTTGTAGATCAAATGCCCTAGAACTCCTTTTGTTAGCTATACTCTTCCGTCTGCTCCCAGGAGTGGAAGAAGGAGAAGAAGCACTAGACCTAGTAACATCAGGAGTAGGAATCACTGGTGTATCATCAGGAGAATCAGCAACCTCCTTATCAGTGGAAACAACCTGTGGGGTTGGTGGTGGAACAGCAGAAATGGGAATATCATCAGCAGAAGGGTTCAGAGGTTCATCAGAAAGAATGGGCTTATCACCATCAGTAGGAATAAATGTATCTGCATCAGTGGGAACAGGTTGTTCAGCTTCAGCATAAACAGACTTAGGAACATCAGAAGGATTCCTTGGAGTATCTACAGTAGGAATACTCTGAGTCTCTACAGTAGGAATGGGTGTGTCTGTTTGTGTTTCCTTAGGTGTTCCTATCGATCTGTCCATTGGTGTTGAGTCCTTAGCAATGTTGTCATGAGAACTTGAGATCTCTTCACCAATAACAGTGGACTCTGTGGAAAACTAGAAGGGGGGGGGGGGTTGAATAGTTTTACCGATTAAAACTTTGTTTTAAAATGTTTAGATCGACTTATGTCAATCTACTTGAACGTCTATGTTGGATGTTGATAGACAAGCATATAGATAAATAAAAACTAAGATAAAGAGTAAGAAGCACAAAACCACAACGCGAGTATTTATAGTGGTTCGGCTACAAGGACACCTTCTTTGCCCTACTCCACTCCCCGAGTCACCTACTCGAGAGTTCGTAATCACTACACAACACCAACTCCTTGTGGTGGAGAAGCCTTTACAACGTTGCCTACTCTTTATCCGGTACAAGGCTAGATACCGGGTTCTTTCACAAGGTAGAACCACACCTATCACAACGTCGCCTACCCTTTATCCGGTACAAGGCTAGATACCGAGTTCCATTACAAAGGAGGAACTACTACCCAACCCTACACAACACCTATCCCAAAGGAGACCCACTCCTTATTACAACATCATCAAGGATATCAATATCCTAGGATACAACCTATCTCTATTTGTACATCGATGCACCTCATCGATTATACACCTTTGGCATCTTTCACTAATGCCACTTGACTTGACTTCTAGGCACCCTTCACTAATGCCCTTGACACGGAAGTTTGGCACATTTCACTAATGCCTTCGTCGTGACTCCTTTGGCATCCTTCACTAATGCCTTTGACACGGACGTTAAGCACCTTTCACTAATGCTTTCGTTTTGACTCTTTCGGCATCCTTTACTAATGCCTTTGACACAACACTTCTATGGAGGAAGAAATAACTATCAACAAGAGAACCTCAGTAGTCTTGATGATGACGAAGTATGGCAACTCATGGACTTGAGCTTGCTTGACTTCAAGAGGTGGTGATCTCGCCTTTAAGAGGAACCTAGAGAATCATACAAAAACAAAACTACATACAAAGATCACTTGGGTCTGTGGTTAAAGAGTTTACAACTCAAAGAGAAAATATATGTGAAAGGTTTATTTTACAATGAATAAATGACTCACTATTTATAGAGAGAAATGTGCTATTGTCCCACGGATCCCTTACTTAAGGGATCCGTCCAGTGTAAAGTGGGAGAACCGTGGGACGCTCCTCTTTGCCCATGGGTTTTGGGTCATGGGTCATGGGTTATGGGTCATGGGTCATGGGTCCTAGACTTTGGATCATGGGTATCCAAGTAGATACAATGTATCTACTAGATGCAATGCATCTAGTCCATGGGTCATGGGTTAGCTCCATGGGTCATGGATAATATCCATTATAACTTATGCATGATGTCATGCAATGGGTTATGGGTAATGCTCCATGGGTATGGGTCATGGACTTTGGGTTATACCCAACTATATTCAATGTATTTGGTCAATGGGTCAAATACTTCAAACTTCTACCCATTATAATACATACTAGTTATGTATATATCTACCCAATATGTAAACACTAGTTGTTGCACATATGTAATATAAAGTCATAAAATCACTACTACTTGTTTAGTGTTTTATGTGAAAACGTAAGTGTGTTAGTAAACTATTGGCTCAAAAAAATTACGTATTTTATTTGTTTCGTTAAAATGATTTTACATTTGTTATTGACAAAACATTAGAAGATCGTAAAATATAAATAAAAGTTTTTACGGCTTATTTGTATTAACAATCTCCCCTTTTTTTGATGACAAAACATAAAATTATTTTAAGGAAAAACTAAAATTCGTAAAAGTTTGAATTGGAGTTTTTTGCTCTCTTCTCCCCTTTTTTGTCGAAACAAAAAGAGCGTCGAAAAGAAACTAACATCTTGTTTTAAGAAAAACATGTAAAAGAAAGAAAATAAGAATATAGAGAGCAAGTGACGGGAAGTGTTCTCGTCTTAGCTCCCCCTTGATGAGTCCATCCCTTTGTGAGGGCATCAAGTAAGAAGAAATACTAAACTAGTGCATTGCAACCATGTTTGCAAATGGTTTCGTCTTTGTGATGATTATGCTCCCCCTTGATGATTGCAACTTTGCAAGGGGACGTCATGAAATGTAATCCTAATGAGAATTATATTTCAAATGATTTTGCAATGTATTTCTTTGACACAAAACTCCCCCTAGCTTTAGGGTGTCAAAGTCTTCATGTGTATATTGAAAATCTACAGAACAAGGGTTAGAAAACAAGTATCTAATGCATATTTTCCTGCAAATAAGACTCAAGTTAGTAGTAAACAAGTCTTCTGTTGCACGGATCCCACGGTTCCCTCCTTGGAGGGATCCGTTTAGGCAATATAGAGGGATCTGTCTGACTGTAAGCAAAATACAGCAATGGTGATGTAACAAATGATGTTAACATCAAAATGAGATATGTATCAAGGAAACAAAGATACTCTCAAGACAATATGACATATAACATATAATCTCATTCAATAAAACGTACGAGACATGATTTACAAATCTCTAAAACTACGAGAATGATTTAAACATGAAATATAATTCCCAGACTATCTAGATTAAGCTTAAAACTAGGACACCACTTGAAACCTTAAGCTCAAGGTTGTTTGGGTTTGTTGATCTCGTCGAAACGTTCGAGGAGGTGATAAAACATGAAACGTTGATCTTCACGTACTTCATGTATCAAGCTTTCAACATGTTGACAATGATAACAATCTTTGTCATGTCTTGGAAGTGGTGGTGGTAGAAAGGAAATGCCTTGATGTGGAGGATCAAGTGAAGAGGGTTGAGGAGCCTTAAGAGAAGGAGGGATTGTCGGAGGCACATTCGATGATGGCTCAACTAAGGATGATGGCGGAGGTAAAGAGGTGTCAACTTCCATGAGGTCGGGTGGTTGACTTTGATGATTCCTCATAATCCAAAATGGAGTATTTGAAGGTGACGGAGAAAAAGAAGCCGAAGCTAGTGTTGACTCAACACCTTGATTTTGTGGTGCTATTCCTCCTAAAGATGAGAATGTTGGCGATGGTGGAGGATGGGATGGCCTAGGAGGCAAGTCCTCTAGATTGTAAAGGTGTGGTGATGAGAGTGTGGTGGTAAATGATGTGGCTCTAGGCACTAAGGGTAATGGTTTAGTGGAAATAGAGGGTATAGTGGTATTTGGCATTGGTAGTTTTGTGGGAACAATCCTTTTGGGGATCGGTTTGATAGGTGGAGGGGAGATCCTACCATTTGTGGATTTAACGGGAGATGATTCGGTTGAAGAAATTTTGTGAACAACACGAGCAATTTTCTTGGGTGGTCCTTTGGTGGATGAGTTACCACTAGGATCTTTCCTTATGATGAGATAATTTAAAAGAGGTTTGTGAAAGTTTCTAAGTGCTGAGAATAAGGATGTAGATGATGACTTTAGGAGTCTTAACAAGATGGTTTATAAAATAAAGGATTTGGCAAGTGCATTCAAGACTTAAGCCACTAGGATCCTTTGGAATGTGATGATTAGGATGAACAAGAGTCAACTTCAGAGTTGCACTGATCTAGGAACTTAATTAAGATAAGATTGAGTGTTCAAGTTAGCAAGAAGAGCTTGAAATGATTGTTTTAGCTAGAGTTTAAGATGATTCTGTCACCCGGATCCCACGGTTCCCTCTAATGAGGGATCCGTCTAGGCTAATCATAGGGATCCGGCTCTCAGCAGCTAAGAAAGGAGAAAAATGATGTTTGTAAGGTCTAATACCTATACCTCTTGAGTGTTTCAGTCTTCCTAAGTGTCTTAAATGAAAGGGTACTTAAATGATCAAGGGCAATGAGTGATGTAGCTAATGATTGCCTTTTATGGAAGAAAATGGAACTTTTATGAGTACCAATGAAAGACCAAAGATGACACTAGAAAATTTGAGAGTGTCAAGTGGAGCTAAATGATCCTAAAGACTAGCTAGTAACTTCAGATAATTTTGGAAGATATCTTAAAAGTTATAAGAAATGGAAAAACTAGTATTTAACCCATTTTGAGGTATGGATGACTAAGATCAATGTGCTAAAATTGATAGATTTACAAAACTAGATGTGTTGACATGTGAGAGATGATGTGTGAGTATAGGAGCGGAAGAATGATAAGTTTTGGTGAAATGATAAATCGAAAAGCACCTTGAGTGTGATCCTAATAGAGCTATGTGTGAGAGTGAATCTTACTAAGCGTGAGGAAGACTTAAGAAATCCTAAGGCATTATGTTCAACTAGTGTGAAGTAGTCTAGGAACATGGTTTGAAGTATACAAGACTGCAACTGCATTTTTGTTTGCCCGGATCCCACGGTTCCCTAAGTGGAGGGATCCGTCTAGTACAAGGTGAGGGATCCGGCTCATGCAAAACAGTACCTTTACAAAAGGTATGCAAAAGTTGCACAAGGCATCGTATTTTAAGGCTAGTGTTTTCCAAGAAGTTTGAACAACACTATAATCGAGACATCAAACGTTAAATGTTTTATTTCATGAGAGAAATTACATTACAATGATAAAAGATGAAATCTAAGGATGAAGCCTATTTGGAAAGAAAACTAAGTCTCTTGAGCGTTTTCGCTAGATGGATCGTCAAATGGATGATGAGTATTTGCCGATTTAGGAATGAAGAAAGACTTCATGAAAGATGTGTTAAGAGGTTCCATCATCTTATTCACGAGTACGTACAATGGACTTTGAAATTGAGGGTGGAAGTACATGATGTGATGATAAAGGCGTGTCAAGAACATTCCATAAGGGATTAGTTTGTTCTTGTTGCCTTGAAGGTTTACAATTCGCCTTGCGAAGAAATAGGCGAGATTGTATGGTTGTTGTGTTAGCAAACAATACATTATGTGAGCACAACAAGCGGGAAGGATTTCTCGATTTCCCTAAGACTCCAAACATTTTCACGTAGGATGAGTGCGAGAGACTTGTACTCATCTCGGATATCCCGTGTATAGATAATGTTTGGATCAGAGTAATAGGGACGAGGTTTGCATAGCATGCGAGTCAAGTCTTGAGGGGAAGGTATGTGTGAGCAATATGGACTATTTTTGTTCACGATGGTTGAAGAGAGAATCAAGAGACCAATCTTTAGTGAAGGCACATTGTCCATGATTTGGAATTCGGAGAATGTGAGCAAATTGCCCAAGGGTTAGAACAAACTTTTGGTTTTTGATCCAAAACCAAAGAGATAGAGAGTGATCCTCGTTACGAACGAGTTCAACTTGACGGAAGAATTCCAATACAAACCTCAGATAGATTTTCTCGTTGATTCCGAGAAGGCATTCTAGTCCTATGGTTCAGAAGGAGGTATTGATACCCTCTTCATATAGTAGAGGTGTGTCAACAATACGTCCTTCATGGAAGTGGCGAGTTTCGAGATTATTGAACCCAAGGACATGATTGCCAGGTGTGTTGGGCTCAAGAGAGATGTTAGGAATGTAGACATAAGTGAGTGAAAAGTCAAACTCATACTCATGAGACATGACGAGACCTATGGAAGTGAAAAGTTAATATGATGAGATGTATTAAAGCAAAAGGATGATCACCTAACGTTTTTACTAGTTATCTATTAAAAATGACAATTAACTCACTTCGTATTTAACATTCTAGTGGAATATTTCTTTTAGGAAGAAAACGGTTTTTATGTTGCATGAAAAACTGTTTTCTAGAAAGACGGTTCCCTTCCAAGAAGGATCCGGCTAGTTTAACTACAGGGATCCGTGGATCTGTAGTGATAGAAAAAGGATTTTGATGAAATATAGATTTTTGCATCTTATATGTTTATACAAAGATATGTATTTTAGCAAATATGTACTTTAGCATGCATTGTTGGTTTCTAATGTATCTCAAGACCAAAAGTACGCAAGATAAAAAGTAAAAGAAATGACAAACACATTATGAAAAATAAACTAGATAACCTAGAACATTAGTAATATTTCATTTCAATGCTAAGAACGATACAAAGGATTGGGTATATAACACAAAGGATTGGGTATATAACACCAATGGGGAGCACGAGAGCGATGAGTGTGAAGACGATAAGTACGAAGGTGATGTCAACCATGATGATGAAGTTCTTCCTTGGTTTTGATTTGAGATGAGATGAGATGAGAGGGAAGATGAAGTTTGAATGAGAGGTAATTTTTTGAAAGTGGAAGATTTGAAAAGTGAGGATTTGGTGGAAGTAGACGATCGGAGGGGATATTTATGGGGAAGGAGGAATTTTTGAGATTTGTGTTTGTTTTATTATTAAAAAGATTTGATTTTTGGATTAAGTAAAATAAGACACAAGTTTATAAACCTAGACTATAGACGAAAGAGTAATACGTATGCAAGAAAAGTTTCCTAACGAAGCTACGTGTAATATGTGAGTATGAAAAGATAATCATATAAGTTCCTATGTAAGCATACTTATTCTTAATCTAATGTTCTTTAGACATAAGTAGGAAGTCATACCTCTAATGCACTTATGAGTGTCTTTTCTTATGACAAAAGAAATGTCAGTATACAACTCCGGTTCCTTCGTGATTAAGATACCTTCTTAGGGAAGGTAATCTTGTTGCCAAGCAATTCCTATGGCTTAATAAGTATGAGCTTTAACTAAGCAAGATGACAAGGATGGTTAGTGCAATTTAGCAAGATGAATAAGAGAAAGAGAAAAATAATAATTGTTGTCATCTTAATCAACATCCTATAAAAGTGTTTTTAAAACATGGTGTTTATTTTTATAAAAGACCTTCTTTGTAGTTTTCAATCAAACACGGATCGTATCAAGTTTTTAAAGTACAACATACTCTAAGAAACTTGGTAACGAAGCTCTGATGCCAATTGTGGAAAACTAGAAGGGGGGGGGGGGTTGAATAGTTTTACCGATTAAAAATTTGTTTCAAAATGTTTAGATAGACTTATGTCAATCTACTTGAACGTCTATGTTGGATGTTGATAGACAAGCATATAAATAAATAAAAACTAAGACGTTCACAAGGACACCTTCCTTGCCCTACTCCACTCCCCGAGTCACCTACTCGAGAGTTCGTAATCACGACACAACACCAACTCCTTGTGGCGGAGAAGCCTTCACAACGTTGCCTACTCTTTATCCGGTACAAGGCTAGATACCGGGTTCTTCCACAAGGTAGAACCACACCTATCACAACGTCGCCTACCCTTTATCCGGTACAAGGCTAGATACCGAGTTCCATTACAAAGGAGGAACTACTACCCAATACTACACAACCCCTATCCCAAAGGAGACCCACTCCTTATTACAACATCATCAAGGATATCAATATCCTTGGATACAACCTATCTCTATTTGTACATCGATGCACCTCATCGATTATACACCCTTGGCATCTTTCACTAATGCCACTTGACTTGACTTCTAGGCACCCTTCACTAATGCCCTTGACACGGACGTTTGGCACCTTTCACTAATGCCTTCATCTTGACTCCTTTGGCATCGTTCACTAATGCCTTTGACACGGACGTTAAGCACTTTCACTAATGCTTTCGTTTTGACTCTTTCGGCATCCTTCACTAATGCCTTTGACACAACACTTCTATGGAGGAAGAAAGAACTATCAACAAGAGAACCTCATTAGTCTTGATGATGACGAAGTATGGAAACTCATGGACTTGAGCTTGCTCGACTTCAAGAGGTGGTGATCTCGCCTTTAAGAGGAACCTAGAGAATCATACAAAAACAAAAATACATACAAAGATCACTTGGATCTGTGGTTAAAGAGTTTACAACTCAAAGAGAAAATACATGTGAAAGGGGTATTTTACAATGAAGAAATGGCTCAATATTTCTAGAGAGAAATGTGCTACTGTCCCACGGATCCCTTACTTGAGGGATCCGTCCAGTGTAAAGTGGGGGAACCGTGGGACGCTCCTCTTTGCTCATGGGTTTTGGGTCATGGGTCATGGGTTATGGGTCATGGGTCCTAAACTTTGGATCATAGGTATCCAAGTAGATATGGGTCATGGGTTAGCTCCATGGGTCATGGATAATATCTATTATGACTTATGCATGATGTCATGCAATGGGTTATGGGTAATGCTCCATGGGTATGGGTCATGTACTTTGGGTTATACCCAACTATATTCAATGTATTTGGTCAATGGGTCAAATACTTCAAACTTCTACCCATTATAATACATACTAGTTATGTATATATCTACCTAATATGTAAACACTAGATGTTGTACATATGTAATATAAAGTCATAGAATCACTACTACTTGTTTAGTGTTTTATGTGAAAACGTGAGTGTGTTAGTAAACTATTGGCTCAAACAAATTACGTATTTTATTTGTTTCGTTAAAATGATTTTACATTTGTTATCGACAAAACATTAGAAGATCGTAAAATATAAATAAACGTTTTTACGGCTTATTTGTATTAACAGACTCCTTAGCAATGGCTTCAGTATGAACAAGAATACCTTCAGGAGAAACTGGAATGTCATCAGTGGCATCTGAAAACTTCAATCTCTTAGTCTCAGGTGCTTCCAAAGTAGATTGAGGTCTTTTCAACCTTGTGTAAGGATTGATGCCATCTCTTTCCAATCTTTTGAGAAGTCTCTCATATTCGATCTTCAACTGTTCATCTGTCAACTTCTTCACATAAGCCATAGTCCACCCAGTGTTGTACAAGGCAGAACTTTGACATTTCACAAACTCCCTCATATGCTATCTTTGCTCAGCTTGAGTTGGAGGCTTGTGCCTCTTAGCTTTAGCCCTCCTTTCAGCATCTGCTTTCTTCCTCTGATTCACCAATGCAACCATGCTGGCAGCAAAGTTTGAGTTGAAAGCATCCCCTAAGATAGATTGAGCAAGAGAAGTATTTGTAGTCACTTCTCTCACAATCTGTTGCCAATTACCTTCTGTGAAATGTAGAGAGGCATCATCAAGCTCTTTCTTCCTTTGAGGAGTTATATCAGGAACTTTGTGAGTTTGTCTTTGAAGATCTGCATCCATTTCAGCCTGAACCTTCTCTGCCACTTCCTTGTCACTCTGTTCAATTTCATAGAGTCTAAGAATCCTGGCCTGTTCAGCTTTGAAAGCAGCGGAATCCAATTCCTCTTCTATCATAGGTGCTTTCCCCTTATCCACTTGTGGAGTAGATACAGGTAGAGTATCATCAGGAGTATCCTTGGGATCAGAGGGAACAGGAACATGAACCTCAGTAGCATCAGAAGGAACCTCAGCAGGAGGAGTCTTATCAGCAGAAATCTCATCAGGAGGAATCTGAACTGTTTTAGAAGGAACAGTGCTATCAGCAGCAATGGATGCACCAAGAGGAATCATAGAACTACCAGCAACAACAGACTGAAACCTCTTAAATGCTGGTACTTCAGAAGTTAGCTTGGTCCTTCTCCTTTGGGTCCTTCTTCTTGTAAAAACCTTAACCTTTGGAGGTATAACAGGCTCAGACACATGAACTTCCTCTGTTGTATTAACTACCAAAGAAACAGAGGCCAACACATTAAGAGCATCCAGATCCATATCCTCCTGTTTACTAGCCTGCTCATCTTCTGAATCAGAAACCACAAACTTGCTCCTCCTCTTGTTCAACCTATCCTCTAATTCAGAGACCCTACCAAGCAGTTGTACAACAGCTCCACCAAGTGACCTCTTGGTCTCCTTAAGCTCAGCCTCAAGATCATCCACCTTCTGAACATACCTGTCAAGTAAACTAGACATTTTCATTAGTACATCAGAATCCTCAGCTCCACCAACAGGTTTTCCTGAGGTGTGAGGAGCATCATTGGATCTGGGAGGAGAAACATAATAATCACCACCAATATTGGTGTCATCCTCAAAATTATGTCTAGGTGGACTCAAAGGTGGCTCAGGTGGTTGGTCAACATTGACCTCTGGTTCAACAGGAGTTTGACCATGTGTTTCAGAAGCAATGACAGGCTCATCAGGAGCAATAATTCTAGGATATGGTGGGGCAATAGGTGTAGGAGATGGGGGTTGCTGGTCATCAGTAGCAACTAATGCAGTTGCATCAGGAGCATTGGAGGCCCCAATATCAGCTGTATCTGATGCAGAGTCACTAGCAGCATTAGGGATGGGTGGCATAGTGCCACCAGCAGCCTCATCAATAGATGGCTCATGGCCACCAGCAGCATCAGCTGCACCAGCATCTACATTGCCAATGGGCAACATAGTAGGCAATAAGGGTCTATGCTCTCCAACAAAATTGGTCCTCATGGTAGCAAATAGTTTGGCAGTCAACTTTCCTATTGCTCTTGGGGTTTGATCTGAGGTCTCAATGCCTAATATTATCTGAAGAAACCTAGGATACATTAAAAATTTATGTTTGGTATCCTTTATGTTTTTAAGCATTTCCTCAAAGATGTACCTGGAAAAGCTATAATCTCTACCTTGGGCCAAACAAATTATAGCAGTAGCAATTGAGCTGGAGAACTGATCCCAACCCCCAGACTTAATACTTAAACATTGAAGAAGGGTATGAACCAAAAATCTCCATTTAGGGCAAAACTTATTTTTATACCATATAAACTTCCCATCAGTGGGATACCCTAAGCTGGCCAAACCAGTGATTATTTCCTGCCTATCATTCTCAAATATTCCTCCTTCATCATCTAATTGCAACTGAGTCCTTACAAGAGACTCAGTAATGACACATTCATATCCATCAATAATGGCCACAATCTCCTTGGGCATACCCTCAGGAGATCGTTCATTAGCAGTGGCCCACAATTGCCTGACCATAGAGTCATAAACAACAGATGGACAATGAGTTAGGGCATACCTGATTTTGGAGTGCAAAAGGAAATCGACCATAGGATCATAAACATCACTTCCTTTAGCTCTTTCCAAAAACGCAACTTTATTATGATCCCCTTTGAACGCAAGTGTCGCCATTGCAATGATTCGAGAAGCTTTGAAATGGGTTGGTTGAAAATGAGAGGGAATTGGTTAATTAGGTCGTGGGATAACAGTGATTGGCTATTTAAATAAGTTACTCAAAATATCCATTCAAATTGGCAAATATCTCGCAAAGTATCTTTGACCAATTTGACGTTAATTTAATCCCGTATTAAATTCCCAATTCTATGAAACCAGCAGCATCCAAAAGTCAATGCGCAGGAACCATTTAGTCAAACAGCAGGAACCACCTAAATTTTGACTGCAATTACTAATCCAATGCTACCACCAGGAACCATTGCCCATCAGCAGGAACAATCACATTACCAGCAGGAATGAAGAAAAGTCAACTCTTTTATTATTAACTGCGAATTAATTCTTCTGCTGACTTAACCCTTATTAACTCATACACCAACCAAACAATTACTTCCATTAATTCTAAAGAAGTTAGATTACACCTTGACTTTGACTATAAAAGTAAACCTTGCCTCATAAACCACATACAACACATACAACCCTAACACTTCAATCGATCTGTGGAAAACTAGAAGGGGGGGGGGTTGAATAGTTTTACCAATTTAAAAACTTCCTTTTAAATATTTAGATCGACTTATGTCAATCTATTTGGTTGTTTATGTTGGACGTTGATAGATAGATATATAAACGTGTAATGAAAGATAAAGAGTAAGAAGCACATCACCACGATACAAGTTATTTATAGTGGTTCGGCTACAAGGACACCTTCCTTGCCCTACTCCACTCCCCGAGTCACCTACTCGAGAGTTCGTAAGCACTACACCAACTCCTTATGGCGGAGAAGCCTTCACAACGTCGCTTAACCTTTTTTGGGTACAAAGCTAAATACCGAGTTCTTTCACACCAAGGCGAACCACACCTAACACAACGTCGCCTACCCTTTATACGGTGCTAGGCTAACCACTGAGTTCTTTCACACCAAGGATAACTAATCCTATCACAACGTCGCCTACCCTTTATTAGGTACTAGGCTAAGCACCTAGTTCCATTACTATGGAGGAACTACTACCCTTCATGACACAACACCTAATCTCAAGGAGATCTACTCCTTGTTACAACACCATCAAGGATATCACCATCCTTGTAAATAAACAAATACTTATATGTATAACGATGCACCTCATCGATTATACGACCTAGGCATTCTTCCCAAATGTTACTTGATTTGATTCTTCGGCATCCTTCACAATTGCCTTTGACACAACGCTTGGCACCCTTCACTAATGCCTTCGTTTTGACACCTCTAGCATTCTTCAATAATGCTTAGACACGGATGATGAACATCTTTCACTAATGCTTTCATCTTGACACTTTCGGCATTCTTCACTAATGCCTTCAACCCAACATCTATGGAGAAAGGAAGAACTATCAACAAGAGAACCTTAGTTGTCTTGATGATGATGAAGCATGGCAACTCATGGACTTGAGCTTGCACGTCTTCAAGAAGTGGTGATCTCTCCTTAAAGAGGAACCTAGAAGATTACACAAAAACAAAAGACAAACTACATAGATCACTTGGATCTGAGGTTAGAGGGTTAGAATACTTGGGGAAAGTATGTGTGTAAAGTGATGATTAGAAAGGAAGAAATGGCTCTCTATTTATAGAGAAAATTCTCTACTGTTCCTCGGATCCCACGGATCCCTTCCACTTGGGATCCGGCTAGCACAAAGCCAGGGATCCTTGGAACGCTCCTCTTTGCCCATGGGTATTTTTGGTTATGGGTCATGGGTTATGGGTTGATCCATGGTTTTCTTTCTAGATACAATGAACTTGGTTAAGTGGTATATATAAAACCATGGGTTATGGGTCAATACCATTTGCTAATTTTTACCCATTTTAGTATTTACATGTTTTTACCCATTTTAGTATATACATGTTTTTACCCATTTTAGTATACTTAGTTTAAGTATGTGCTAACCCAATATGTAAACATTAGTTGTTGTACATATATATCTAAATCATAAAATCACTTAAGCTTGTTTTAGTGTTTTATGTGAAAACGTAATTGTGTTAGGAAACTCTTAACTCAAACTATTTACGTACTCTATTTGTTTCGTTAAAATGATTTTACGTTTGTTATCGACAAAACATTAGAAGATCGTAAAATATAAATAAACGTTTTTACGGCTTATTTGTATTAACACGATCATCAAAGAAACATCCATCACAACCACCATAATGAGCAACTCACCCAACTCACCCATTGAGATTTCCTCAGATTCCTCAATGAGTCCACCATCTAATGATGGATGGGAGAATTATTTCCCTCCTAAGAACACCAGAGTAACCTTCATGCACACAAACCCTCCTCCTTCATCAGCACCAGTTGGTACTTCTTCAGAGGATCTGCCTACTCCACTTGCACATTTGAAGTATGAAGAAACCAGCTCTGAGCTTAACTCCATGCCAAGCTTTGTGTCAGCTTATTCAGAAACTGATGATGAAACAGGTGGATACTCCAGACCTTTGAATGTTGCTCCTCTTGTGCAAGTGCCACCTTTTTCTGTACCAGTGCCAGGTCCCTCAGTTCCAAGGCCAAGTCCCTCCAACCAAAACCCTCTGAAAAGACAACAAGTGATTGGTCTCCCTGTCCCAGAGTGTGGGATATGATAAGTAGGAGGGGGAAGCAGAGTATGCCTGAGTGGGGAAAGAGGAATAATCCCATGGAGTAGATGTCTTGTGGTTGGTAGCTGGTGTTAGGATTTGTCTTATCTTTTGTTGATGTCTTGTCTTTTATCAGTATGTCTTGAATGTAATGGAAGAAGTCTTGTAAAACCGCATCTGTGAATGTAGTTCTTATAGTAAATAAATAGACTCCCATGTTTTCTCTTTTAATCTCTTTGCTACTAATTGAGTGTTTGACTTTTAATCTGCAAAATTGTCAGTAGAACACAGAATATACAAAGCACAAAGAATATACATAAAAGTATACAAACTATACAACACTAAATCCTCCCCTTAATCAGAAATCCTCCCCTTAGGCATAATCCTCCCCTCAAACATACCAATCAGGGGTTAATCATGCCAATATGGACTACTAAAAACTGAAATCTAGGGCCATCAAAAGCTTTGGTTAACAAATCAGCCACATTATCATCAGTATGGATTTTAAGCACTTGAATAAGATGTTTTTCATTTGCATCTCTGATAAAATGATGCATAATTTCAATGTGCTTGGTTCTTTGATGAAAAACTGGATTTTTAACAATGCAAATGGTACTTTGGTTGTCGATAAAGATTTTTGTGTTCATAAAACTGAACCCATAGTCTAATAACTTATTTTGTATCCAGAGTACATGACCACAACAGCTAGCAACAGCAACATACTCTGCTTCAGTAGAGGATGTGGCCACAATGGTCTGCTTTTTTCATTGCCAGGAGATCAACCTCTTACCCAGAAACTGACAACCCCCAATAGTAGACTTTCTATCAAAATTGGCACAAGCATAGTCGCTATCACTGTAAGCTTCCAACACAAATGGAGAATCTCTAGGATACCAAAGACCCAATTTAGGTTGACCTTTGAGATACTTGAAGAGTTTCTTGACTGCATTCAAGTGGGAAGTCAATGGAGTAACCTGATGCCTAGAACAAGCACTGATTGCAAACATAATATCAGGCCTTGAAGCTGTCAAATACATGAGTGAACCTATCATAGATCTGTAAAGATGGACATTGACAGCATCATCTGGTTCATTATTTGACTTAGGCTTTGGGGCTTTATAAGGAGTAGTTGCAGTCCTAACATTTTTCAAATCAAACTTCCTGAGGATGTCTTGCACATATTTTTCTTGACTAATGAAAATACCATCTGACTGTTGCTTAACCTGGAGGCCCAAGAAGAATGTAAGCTCTCCCATTGCACTCATTTCAAACTCACTTTTCATCAATTCCTCAAATTCTCTGCACCAAGCCTCCTTAGTGGATCCAAAAATAATATCATCCATATACACTTGGACCATGATGATATCCCTGGAGTTCTTCTTGATAAAAAGTGTCTTAACAATAGCACCTCTCCTGTACCCATGCTTCAGCAGGAATGATGACAGCCTAGCGCACCATGCTCTTGGTGCTTGATGAAGCCCATAGAGTGCTTTAACCACCTTGTAAACCAAATCAGGATTGTGTGGGTCCAAAAAGCCTTTAGGTTGAGTCACATACACTTCTTCTTCAATTTCAGCATAGAGGAAGGCAATTTTAACATACATCTGATAAACCATGAAACCCATATAAGAGGCAAAGGCTATGAAGAGTCTAATGGCCTCCACTCTGGCTACTGGAGCAAAGACTTCATCATAATCTATACTGTGACAACTCGCAATTTCAAGTCATTTCTCAAGTTTCACTATTTCAACATTTATCGTAAACTAGGTTTACGTGTTCCAAATTCGCGTAACCTTAAGGGTTTAGCGGCGAATTCATGATCATATCATCACGAACATTTTATATGGACTAAGTTTAGTCTACATTTCATTAGCATCATTTGCATCATGATAGTTCATTCATGACTTTGCATTTCACATTAAACGCGTAAATTTTATATTAAATAAACGTTATCGCGTGAGTTATTATTTTGAATATTTAATCCGTTACTTCCAAAAATGATCCCGAGATATTTTTATACTTACATTTAGTTTATAAAAACTATATTTTGAGTTTACCTAGTGTTCTAAATTTATTTTGAATATAAATCGTTAAAGTTATATTATTACGACGTTTTTCTTAAAAACTACACGATAATTATTTTATCACTCAAATTTTACAAGGAATGTATTTTTACAATTTTTATGATCTCATTACATTCTACTTTGATCTATTAAAAATTTCTTTTACCTAAAATTTCCTTAAATACACTAATGTATATTAAATCTTACAAGTTACCTTTTTACCTACATATTTACTTACATCATTTAACAATTTTACATAATATATTAGTAAAAAAAAAAAAAAAAATATATATATATATATATTTTTGTTGACAAAAATTCCCCAAAAACCGGTCATGAGGGGGGTACCTCATTAATTTGGTTAGTAGACTTTTTTTTCTTACATATCTAAGTTTATACTCTTTCTACACTCCATTCATTCACATCTATTATTGAAGTCTTTAGTCAAGCTTATTCCCTCTTTTTCCTTCTCTCTAAAAACCGGCCTTATTGATGATCAAGAGGAGATTTCATCAAAAATTGATCAAGTAAAGTTTTAACAATCTAGATCACACTCTTAATAAGGTTTTGAAATAAAAACCTAGGGTGTTTAGGTTAAACCTTTGTTCTTTGCACCTCATCATAGTAGCTTGTAAGCATATTTCTATCACTTTACATCTTTCCTTTTCATTTCATAAGTATTTTATCATTTTCATAGCAAGCATGCAAGACTTGTGTTAGTTATACCATTTTTACTTTGATTTCAAGAGTTTGATATATATAAAGTCATCCTATAATTATCCCCTTGTTATATATTGGTTTTGATGATGTTTAGGAACCCATGACACCCTAAGAAGGTGTATGGTAGGATTAGTATAGCTTTGGAGTTGATTTGAAGGGATTGGAATAGGTTTAGTACGAGTAAAACTATTTTCGACAAGTATATAAAGTGTTCTGTCCTTATTTTGTTTTTCTGGAAAATCTGACAGTAGGCATGAAATTTTGGCCTTGATATTTAGAAAATATACTTTAAAACGAATCCGTGGCCGCTTGAACGGATTAAAACGGAGTTATAACGAAGAAGTTATGAATTTTTCAAGTTTGACGACGAAATAAATATTTTTCTGAAATTTCAGCAAAGTGTTTTTGGTTTGTACGAGTCAAAAACGAGCCTTAAGCTTTACAAATTATTTTGACTTGTCAAAAATATATTAGTATACTTTGATACGAAGCTAAGGACATATAATACGTAGAAAACGGATTTGAAACGACCAAGATATACACGTTTTCATAAACTTGCCGTAACTATTATTTTCAGAAAAACTATATTATTTTTACGAGACAAGTGTTACGGTAACTAAAACGACCATGTTTAAGGCTGTTTTTATCGATGATGTGGAACTTTTTGGAACGAGATGTCTTCTAATAAAATCGAGATCACCAAGCATATTTTTCAAAACGACCAACCGTTTGTATAGCGGAGTTGTAATAAA
The DNA here is from genome assembly GCA_019973895.1 of Chrysanthemum seticuspe. Lineage (NCBI taxonomy): Eukaryota > Viridiplantae > Streptophyta > Magnoliopsida > Asterales > Asteraceae > Chrysanthemum > Chrysanthemum seticuspe. The sequence goes on along the minus strand of BPTQ01000006.1, from coordinate 272,539,164 downwards.
TTATTTACGGTCGCTTAAACTTTGCCGAAACTCACTTTTTACACAACAATTGGACAAAATCACCATCTTTAACCTTTATTATCTTTATGTTCGAGACCTCTATGACGAAAACTCCTGTACTAAAACTTCTAGATTTTGATACAAGCTTTCCAAAACCGTCGAGTTCGTTTCCTAACGTGCGACGTACACCATTTTACGACTAGTTTTTCAAAGCCATTTTTGTCACTTTCATGAAATTTCCAACGACGTTATTTTACGACGAAAAGTTAAAATTTCACAATAAATCATTACGAAACTATTGTAGGATGACATTTTTACGTAAATACTTGTAAAGTGATTTAAGAATGGTCAAGACGTCAAAAGAGTATTTTTCGACGATAAGTATCATTTTCAAAACCCGTAAATGGTATAAATAACATACGAAATGCATGCATAACATTACATCATAACTTATTACATATCATATCATTCATAATAGGTCATTTTCGAGATTCACGCTATATTTCATTGTATCCACTTTTGTCATCGTAATCATTGCAACAGGTGAGTTCATAGCCCCACTTTTACTCTTTTAACTGTTTTACAAACTCTTGGGGGAGATACATGCTACATTTTTAATCGAACACAAATGCTTTGAACTGTATGCTATATCCGAATGTTTTATTGTCACTAAGTATTTGCCATGTTCGAAGTCCCTACATCATGAACCATTAGTCACTTGCGAGTGAGCGCGAATATTGTGAATAGGCCTATTGGAATTAACACTCCCGCTCTTATTGACCCAGTTAGGGGAAATCGAGCGCACTATATTTGAACCAGTAAGGTAAATTGGCAAGTTTACCTATTAGGGCAGCGATGAAACGATGATTACCAATTTTTATTGGTGCGATGTTTACGCTTTGGTGTCATGAACTTAGTGAAATAAATACGATTTTGTTTTCAACGATGAGTGTGAACCATTAAACTCACACTACGATGATTGTGTTCAAACGAATTACTTAAACCTATGGATTTCACTCAACCTTTGTGTTGACCTTTTTAAGCATGTTTTATCTCAGGTATCTAAGGCATACTTCATGGCATGCATGTGGACACATCATAGAGTCGCGGTGACGACGCGTCTCACATGGGTTTTATGAACTTTTGAACATCGTTTGACTTGTACTAAACTTATTTTCCGTGCATAGTAACTTTCATTTGGGACCTATCTTTGTAACTCTGAATGTTTTTATTAAATCAAGCGATGTATTTTCCAAACGACACTTTAGGTCATTCAATATAACTGTGATTGTGATGCTATGACAGTCAATCCCCAGGAATTCCATTCCGCTGCAAAACAGGTAATTTGGGGGTGTGACAGATTGGCATCAGAGCTTCGGTTATAGAGAACTAGGTTGCATCATTGACCCTAGACTATAACTACATCATCATAGCATCTCATCATTTCATCATAAGTGCAGGTTCACTTTACATGCGGTTTATACGTACATTTTTCGAGTTATTCACTTTCATTTCACATCGATTGTCACATGGATGCCTTTAAATTCCCATCCCATTATCATTTCCTCATACTCTAATGTGGTGAATACTTTGTCATTCCCTATCGCAATTTTAATATCAGCTGATTCATCACCGATAACGTCGAATGCCGAGATAAACCTTTAAATAGGGCGAAGTCACTCTCACTCCTTTGTTGCACCACTAACATGTCGAGTTACACTTTATTCACACATTAAGTCACTAAACCATCATACATTTGAAGCACTTACGACATCTCATAACCCATTTCTTAGGAAACCGTCGATTATTTTGAAAGATAACCTCAAACTTATCATTCTTATCACATTTCTTTGGAGCGTTTATTATTAACATCGGATTTTGCTACGTCTCACATTTCCTCTTGTTTTGAAGAAGATATGGCACCGAAGAAAGCCACAGCTGAAATGACACAAGCGGCTATTCAAAAGTTGGTAAGGGATAGTGTAGCAGAGGCATTAAGGATTGAAAGGGAAACGGTGGCTGCTGCTGCTGCCGAGGCCGCGGCTGCTGCTGAAGCCGCAAGGCTTGCTGCTGCTACTGGAAATGCAGGAGGATCCGGAGTTAAGAGCTGTTCTTACAAGGATTTCAAAAGTGGAGATCCCACCAAGTTTAAAGGGACTGAAGGAGCCACTGCCATGGTGCGATGGTTCGAGAAATTGGAGTCCGTGTTTTTGCTGTGTAATTGCCCGGATGATAGTAAGGTCAAGTTTGCTACAAGTACACTACTCGATGGAGCATTGTCGTGGTGGAACTCATATGCTCAACCGATGGGAATGGAGAATGCTTTCAAGCTTACTTGGGAGCAATTCAAGGGTTTGGTAACTAAGAAATTTTGTCCTCGTACGGAAGTGAAAAAGTTGGAGACAGAATTCTATGAACTAGTAACAATTGGGTATGATATTGACACTTACATTCGGAGATTCCAAGAATTGGCCGCGTTATGCCCGTCTATGGTTTCTGATAACGAGAAGTTACTAGAGGCTTTTATCGGGGGACTTCCCGAGGTTATTCAAGGAGATGTGACTTCGTTTGATCCACAAACAATCGAGGAAGCTATTAGGGTGACTCAAAAGCTCATGGCCCAGGTAGTGAAGAGAGGTAAGTACACCAACACCAACCAAAACAACAACAACCCCAACAACCGCACCAACTACAACAATAACCAAAACAACAACAACAACGACGATAACCAAATCAACAACAACAAAAGAAAATGGGAAAACGACCAAGGAGGTTATAACAACAACAACCAAAACCGTAACACTAACCATCATCAACAACAGAATAGAAGGCAAGAAGCTGCTATGGTTTATGTTGCTGCACCTAGAGAAGGTAGAGGTTATGCTGGAACACACCCACTATGTAATCGATGTAATTTCCATCACTCGGGTCCTTGCCCTGCCAAGTGCCACAAGTGCCAAAAACCGGGACATCTAGCCAGGGATTGTAAAGGTAAAGCCGTAGTCACATGCTTCGGATGTGGGGAACAAGGACACTATAGGAATCAATGTCCTCAAAACCAAGGTCAACCAGTTGAAGGTGCTCATGGGAATGCATACATGTTAGGAGGAGGAGAAGCTCGTCATGGTCACAACAACGCGGAAGACTGAAGAAGTTTGGAAACTAACAGTCTTGTTTTTCTTTATGTACCATGTTGTACAAAGTTTATGTTTTACATCGTATCCGAATCTTTATAACTTAAGATGTACTACTTTTGCTAAACCACTCGTTGTAAAATATTCTCATCTATCGTACTTATTTTCTTTCCGATTTGTTATTACTTACGAGAATTTTACTTCTTTTTACTTTATCGACCATTTTAACGACACGGTTTAAATCCTTGTAAGCATCGAGAGTTATAACAACTAAACCGAACGTCACATCATCGTTCCTTAATTATACATAGCCTAGCTAACTATGTCTAATTCTGGAGGGGTCATGTTATGTTGGGAGCAGTTAATTATAAATCTTAATGCAAGCAAAATCTTCACATATTTCAAAGTCAAAGTGTTACTTATGAGAGATTCATCCGATATTTTCTTTACTACGATGTTTTATACGCTCTCAATCATCGATAACCGTAACGACACTTCTCCATGTCTTTTCTCCTCGTTATTCATCACAAACTCAAAGATTCGATAGACCAACACGAACTGAATTCAGGGACTGAATTCCTTTTTGGATGGGCGAATGTGACAACTCGCAATTTCAAGTCATTTCTCAAGTTTCACTATTTCAACATTTATCGTAAACTAGGTTTACGTGTTCCAAATTCGCGTAACCTTAAGGGTTTAGCGGCGAATTCATGATCATATCATCACGAACATTTTATATGGACTAAGTTTAGTCTACATTTCATTAGCATCATTTGCATCATGATAGTTCATTCATGACTTTGCATTTCACATTAAACGCGTAAATTTTATATTAAATAAACGTTATCGCGTGAGTTATTATTTTGAATATTTAATCCGTTACTTCCAAAAATGATCCCGAGATATTTTTATACTTACATTTAGTTTATAAAAACTATATTTTGAGTTTACCTAGTGTTCTAAATTTATTTTGTATATAAATCGTTAAAGTTATATTATTACGACGTTTTTCTTAAAAACTACACGATAATTATTTTATCACTCAAATTTTACAAGGAATGTATTTTTACAATTTTTATGATCTCATTACATTCTACTTTGATCTATTAAAAATTTCTTTTACCTAAAATTTCCTTAAATACACTAATGTATATTAAATCTTACAAGTTACCTTTTTACCTACATATTTACTTACATCATTTAACAATTTTACATAATATATTAGTAAAATATATATATATATATATATATATATATATATATATATATATATATATATATATATATATATATATATATATATATTTGTTGACAAAAATTCCCCAAAAACCGGTCATGAGGGGGGTACCTCATTAATTTGGTTAGTAGACTTTTTTTTCTTACATATCTAAGTTTATACTCTTTCTACACTCCATTCATTCACATCTATTATTGAAGTCTTTAGTCAAGCTTGTTCCCTCTTTTTCCTTCTCTCTAAAAACCGGCCTTATTGATGATCAAGAGGAGATTTCATCAAAAATTGATCAAGTAAAGTTTTAACAATCTAGATCACACTCTTAATAAGGTTTTGAAATAAAAACCTAGGGTGTTTAGGTTAAACCTTTGTTCTTTGCACCTCATCATAGTAGCTTGTAAGCATATTTCTATCACTTTACATCTTTCCTTTTCATTTCATAAGTATTTTATCATTTTCATAGCAAGCATGCAAGACTTGTGTTAGTTATACCATTTTTACTTTGATTTCAAGAGTTTGATATATATAAAGTCATCCTATAATTATCCCCTTGTTATATATTGGTTTTGATGATGTTTAGGAACCCATGACACCCTAAGAAGGTGTATGGTAGGATTAGTATAGCTTTGGAGTTGATTTGAAGGGATTGGAATAGGTTTAGTACGAGTAAAACTATTTTCGACAAGTATATAAAGTGTTCTGTCCTTATTTTGTTTTTCTGGAAAATCTGACAGTAGGCATGAAATTTTGGCCTTGATATTTAGAAAATATACTTTAAAACGAATCCGTGGCCGCTTGAACGGATTAAAACGGAGTTATAACGAAGAAGTTATGAATTTTTCAAGTTTGACGACGAAATAAATATTTTTCTGAAATTTCAGCAAAGTGTTTTTGGTTTGTACGGGTCAAAAACGAGCCTTAAGCTTTACAAATTATTTTGACTTGTCAAAAATATATTAGTATACTTTGATACGAAGCTAAGGACATATAATACGTAGAAAACGGATTTGAAACGACCAAGATATACACGTTTTCATAAACTTGCCGTAACTATTATTTTCAGAAAAACTATATTATTTTTACGAGACAAGTGTTACGGTAACTAAAACGACCATGTTTAAGGCTGTTTTTATCGATGATGTGGAACTTTTTGGAACGAGATGTCTTCTAATAAAATCGAGATCACCAAGCATATTTTTCAAAACGACCAACCGTTTGTATAGCGGAGTTGTAATAAATTATTTACGGTCGCTTAAACTTTGCCGAAACTCACTTTTTACACAACAATTGGACAAAATCACCATCTTTAACCTTTATTATCTTTATGTTCGAGACCTCTATGACGAAAACTCCTGTACTAAAACTTCTAGATTTTGATACAAGCTTTCCAAAACCGTCGAGTTCGTTTCCTAACGTGCGACGTACACCATTTTACGACTAGTTTTTTAAAGCCATTTTTGTCACTTTCATGAAATTTCCAACGACGTTATTTTACGACGAAAAGTTAAAATTTCACAATAAATCATTACGAAACTATTGTAGGATGACATTTTGACGTAAATACTTGTAAAGTGATTTAAGAATGGTCAAGACGTCAAAAGAGTATTTTTCGACGATAAGTATCATTTTCAAAACCCGTAAATGGTATAAATAACATACGAAATGCATGCATAACATTACATCATAACTTATTACATATCATATCATTCATAATAGGTCATTTTCGAGATTCACGCTATATTTCAGTGTATCCACTTTTGTCATCGTAATCATTGCAACAGGTGAGTTCATAGCCCCACTTTTACTCTTTTAACTGTTTTACAAACTCTTGGGGGAGATACATGCTACATTTTTAATCGAACACAAATGCTTTGAACTGTATGCTATATCCGAATGTTTTATTGTCACTAAGTATTTGCCATGTTCGAAGTCCCTACATCATGAACCATTAGTCACTTGCGAGTGAGCGCGAATATTGTGAATAGGCCTATTGGAATTAACACTCCCGCTCTTATTGACCCAGTTAGGGGAAATCGAGCGCACTATATTTGAACCAGTAAGGTAAATTGGCAAGTTTACCTATTAGGGCGGCGATGAAACGATGATTACCAATTTTTATTGGTGCGATGTTTACGCTTTGGTGTCATGAACTTAGTGAAATAAATACGATTTTGTTTTCAACGATGAGTGTGAACCATTAAACTCACACTACGATGATTGTGTTCAAACGAATTACTTAAACCTATGGATTTCACTCAACCTTTGTGTTGACCTTTTTAAGCATGTTTTATCTCAGGTATCTAAGGCATACTTCATGGCATGCATGTGGACACATCATAGAGTCGCGGTGACGACGCGTCTCACATGGGTTTTATGAACTTTTGAACATCGTTTGACTTGTACTAAACTTATTTTCCGTGCATAGTAACTTTCATTTGGGACCTATCTTTGTAACTCTGAATGTTTTTATTAAATCAAGCGATGTATTTTCCAAACGACACTTTAGGTCGTTCAATATAACTGTGATTGTGATGCTATGACAGTCAATCCCCAGGAATTCCATTCCGCTGCAAAACAGGTAATTTGGGGGTGTGACATATACCCTCTTCTTGCCTGTGACCTTGAGCTACCAATCTTGCCTTATTTCATACCACAATCCCCCTTGCATCCCTTTTGCACTTCAGGATCTATTTTGTTCCAATTGCATATTTCCCATCAGGTAAAGGAACAAGTTTCCAGACATTTTGATTTAAGAACTGTTTCATTTCTTCTTGCATAGAAGCCACCCAATCTGAATCTGCAAGTGCCTGAGCTACACTGGTAGGTTCAACCTGTGACAAGAACAAGCAAATAGACAATGTTGATAGTCTATGTGATTGTTCCTTTGTTGATCCTTAATATAACTGAGAAATGCAGTTTCTCCAAATCTTGTCTTCTTCACCTTACTTCTGGTTTGAACAGATGAAGTAGGATCACCAATAATCAGAGATTGTGGATGCACAATGTTAATCCTTTTAGTAGCATTAGGACTAACATCAACTGAGGTTGGGAGGTTGTTAATAGTAGAGCCAAAATCATCATCATATGAAGAAGAATAAAAAATGCATGTTCTTGACTGATGATGAATACCTTCCAACTAAGAGCTTGAAAATTAGGAATTTTATAGATCAGATGGACTTGGAAATCGAGTGGGAGAATCATTGAGACCCACAGAATCAACAGATGGAGTAGTTGAGGGAACCGCAGGAACATCATCACTACTCGGAGGAACGGGAACACTACCAGCAGAATTGATATCAGCAGCAACTGAACTACTACCAGCAGAATTGACATTGCCAGCAGCATCCTGACCAGCAGGAACAGTAGCATTACCAGCAGAAACAGAAGCATTATCAGCAGCTTCAAGATTTCTGCAGGCTTCAATAGTTGCCTGCCTCAAGAGTTCCTCTGTGTCTTTGGAGAATTCAAAACCAAACTTTTCAGCATCATCCTTAGCCGCATGCTCTTGGTGTTGAAGCTTCACAAGTTCTTCTGCATACCCTAAATCACTTTGAGTTACACGAGAAGAATCCGTATGCTCAGTACCTGAAAAGTGGTTAGTAGGAAAAGAAGGAACATCAATAAGTTGTTCATCACAATCTAAGTCTGAATCATCACTTGAGGAACCTGCAATGTTAGTTTGTGAAACTTGTGGACCTGCAGAATGATTAGATTTGAAACGAGTATAACCTAAATGATCAGTTAAGTAGTCAAGATCAAAGTACCATTCATGACCAGCTCCCTGAACATTTGGTTTATCCTCCAGAAATCTCAGATTCAGTGTTTCTTCTATCCTCTTGGCAGATATATTGTACACCCTATAAGCCTTACTATGAGAAGAATACCCAACTATATACCCCTCATCAGCTTTCCCTTCAAACTTTCCCAAATGATCACTGGTATTCAATATAGTCACATGAAAACCAAAAGGATTAAAGTAACTAATGGTAGGAGTCTTCCCAGACAGAAGTTCATAAGGTGTCTTATTGTGAGGACTAGTTATCAAAACCCTGTTCAAAGCATAACAGGCAGTGCTGACTGCTTTAGTCCAGAACATGGTAGGTAACTTAGAGTCAGCAAGCATAGATCTTGCTGCTTCAATAAGGGTTCTGTTCTTCCTTTCAGCAACTCCATTTTGTTGAGGAGTCCTGGCATTGTTGTAGTCCCTTTTTATCCCTTAGACCCATAGAGTTCTATCAATTTGGCATTTTTGAACTCTGTCCCATTGTCACACCTTATGGCTTTAACCTTTTTATTCAGCTGGTTTTTAATCAGGGAAATAAAGGTTTGAAGAACCTGAAATGTTTCATCCTTTGTCCCCAAAAAGAATACCCAGCAAAATCTGTTGTAGTCATCAGTAACCACCAGACAATAATACTTGTGATCAATGCTTCTGATAGATGTAGGACCAAAGAGGTCCATGTGAAGAAGCTGTAGAGGTTCTGATATTGTGCTGACTGCAGTAATGGACTTGTAAGAAGTCTTGTGTTGCTTTTGTTGGGTTCAGTAAATACCCAAACCCCTTAATCTAGTATTTGAATAGAAAATAGCCCAAGTGTTTAATCCGTTAACATAAACAGGTCACTGAGTGCATAGTCTCTCAGTGAGTCATCTTCAGGATACTCAGTATGAGGCAAAGAAGAAGTCTCTCCACTCAGTAAGGCGGAACTTAAAGGGTGAAGACTGAGTCAAGAAGAAGATGATGGATTTAGTGAGTGATGACAATAACTCACTGAATCCCTAAGATTCCTCTCCAACTTCTTACACTGAAGACAAACAGAAGTAGAAGATTGAAGGATGTAAAGACTGAAGAAAGAGCGGGACAAGGCGGGAAAAGGTTGAATCAGATAAGACGAAGTCCTTATCAACTAAAGTCAACTTTCCCTGAATGGAAAAAGATCAGGCTCAGTGTCATCACTGAACTTAGGAAAGTAGTCTTGTCTCTTACCTAGAATAGTCTTTGTAAACAGAGACAAAATACATCAGTATTTTTGTCTTCTGTATGATGTCAGTTTGTCACTTAGGAAAGAGTCAAATATCATACATGTATAAATAGCATAAGAGATGGAGTGAAAATGTTAAGCTTGTGAATTGTAAAAATACACATACACGCAAGCCATCTTTTCACTCCTCCAAATACAACTAAGTTCCTGAGATAGCTCAGTGAGCTCTAAGAGTTGTGCTCAGCCTTAGCCTGAGCTTAGAGAGGAGTCACCCAACTTTGTCATTTCAATCCCAAGTACTATTCCGCAAGTACTTGGGTAACGTATTCTTTGTGGATTTATTTCTAATAAGAATATGATGTTGAAAATTACTTAGTGCGTTTTCTTATGTTAATTTCAGTCATAGTTCACTAATAACTTGTTTTATATACTTAAACTGTTTTAAACGATAGTGAACGGGGAACAACAGCTTTCCCTTGTTGCAGGCCACACAATTATGCTCATTAGTGAAGACTTTGGAAGGAAGTCCATGGACCAAACCATGTTTTGCCAACTTGTTGATAGTTTTGAAGTTTACATGAGCCATCCTTCTGTGCCATTTGTTAGATTCATCTAAGGATGCTTTTGCCACCAAACAAGCCAAATCTCCTTTAGGCTGGACATCATTTAGATTGAATGTATACAAATTGTGTCTCCTTGGAACCTTCAGCACAACTTGACCGTCATCAGGTATCTGAAAGTCTTTAGAAAGCACAAGACATTCATTGTCTGTGAATAGAACACTGTTATTCTTTTCACAGATTTGTGACACAGAGAATAAATTGAAGTCTCTGAGTTCTTTCACATAATACACATTTTCAAAGTCCAGCTTGGAGGTTCTAATGGTTCCTTTCCCAGTGATCTTGCCAACTCCTCCTCCAAAATTAACAGTGCCTCCATGTAGAGAAACAAAATCATGCAGTCTTTCTCTGTTCCCTGTCATACTCCTAGAACATCCACTATCAACAATACCTAAATCTTTATTCTTATGAGGATCATCCTAAAAGTTAGAAAAATATACAACAACATTAGTATTCATGGAGACCCAAGTCATGACTGACTTGGGCCTACCTTGTGGATCATAGATGAAAAACCTGTAGATTGATGAGATCCACCATTGTTCTTGGATTCCTTCCCTAAATGTGGTTTGCATTGTCTCCAAGAGCAACCTGCTGAGGGCTTAACAGCAGTATCCCATCTGTCCCCCCCTTTATAGAATGGGTCATTATAAACAGGCCTATATCCATTTTGAAAATAAGTGCTTGTAGGTCTGATTAATGGCCTATGAACATTTCTTCTCCAATATGGTGGAAAGGCCCCTATCAGCAGAAACTGGCTTACTAGCAGGAACTGGTTTACCAGCAGCAACTGGCTTACCAGTAGGAACTGGGTGACCAGTAGGAATGGGTCTGCCAGTCCTCACATGTTTTCTAGTAGGAACAAATGGAGGAATATTATTCACCTCATTCCATATTGGTCTGGGCTTCTGTTGGTCAGTGCACACACCCATTTGTTTCTTATAATAATCACAATCTTTAATAAGATGAAATGTACTACCACAAACAAAACATGATTTCTTTTTAAATGATTTGTTCATAACATGAGATGTCTTATTACAAACAAACTTATTAAAACCACAACCAAAAACTGAATTGTTTTTAACAGAATTAAAAGAACAAGAAATGTTTTTAAAAGAAGCTGTCTTTGAAGTAGATTCATCAGCAACAACTCTTGGGGCAGGGTCAATGGTCTTGGGTGATGCAGACTTGTCAATTGAATCACAACTGGCAAAGTCATTGGAATGGGTCTCTGAGGTCTTATCACTGAAAGAACAAGAGACAAAGTCATTAGTTTCACTGCCAGTTCCAGATAAGTCGTTAGACTTTTGGCCATAGGTCATATGTGATTCATCAAAGTCTATGTCTGGAGAGGGTGGCCTAACAATTCCTATAAATGATGAAGAAACAATGCATTTCTCCTTCTTTAATATACTTAACAGGTTTTCGATAAAGGTCTTCCTCAGCATCAGAGACAGGGTTAAAGGTACTATAATCATCAGGGTCATATACTTCATCTGGACCTATATAGTCCTTGAAACCCAACCCAAGCTTAGTTTTTACAGACATAGAATTGTTCCATAACTTAGATAGATGCTTAGATTGTTCTTGCCATTCTTTATGTCTAGCCACCTCACTTTCTAACTTAGCCTTTAGATCCTCTTTTTCTAAGTTTACTTTTACATTTTCATTCTCAGTAAATTTTAACAAGTTAGTGGTGTTTTCTAACTCTCTTTCTAGCACCCTAGTTTTCTCTTCATAAGCCAATTGATTTTGTTGATACCAAACCTTTTGTTTTTCCAAAGTTTTAACAGTATTTTTATAGGCTTGTACCTGAATATAATATTCTTTATATTGGCCTTCAATATCATCAAATTCCCTTTTAAGGGCATCATATTTATCATTACAACCAAATATACAAGCATTTACCTGAGATGAGATACCCATTAAGCCAAATTCCACAGCAGCATCTCCAGTCTCAGCAAGCAATCCAATCTGATGAGAAACACCTTCCTTATCATCAGTCTCATGAGCAGTCCAATCAAGCATTGAATCCACAGACACCAGGGCTTTAGGTTCCTCATGTTCCTTGAGCTTGAATGCAGAGTATCTTTTCTTGCCACTTCCCTTCTTTTCTGGGCATTCCCTGGCAAAGTGACCCAGTTGATTGCATTCATAACATCTGACCTTCTTCTTGTCAAACCTGGCTGCATCCCTTCCCTGGAAATTGATCTTCCTGTCAGACTTCTTCTCAAACCTATTGACTTTTACAGAAAGCATAGCCATCTGCCACTTTATGTCCAACTCCTCCAAGTTCCACTTATCCACCTGATCAAAATCCTCATAGGCCAGCTGCTGTTGAGGTTCACTGTCAGCAACAAATGAATAAAGTACATCTTCCATCACATTACTATACTTTGAGTGATTTCTAGGTCTAGATGAGGTGTATGTGGTTGCTACTGATGATGAGGTGGGGCTATCAGCATATGACATCTTGGTATTAGCACTAGTGGTACTAACAAATGTTGAATTTGTTGGAGTGAGAGAATAACTTGAGTGACCCTTGATATCAATTTCAAGAGTCCTGAGCTTATTGTACAAGTCATCAAAGCTTAAGTATTCAAGGCCACCTTTTGCCTTGAGAGTGAGGCAAACCTGCCTCCAGGAAGAAGGTAAATCCCTTAGGAACTTGGTGTTGCAGTCTTCATTGTCTGGTTTTGACTTCTGATTAAGTTGGCTCAAAATCTTTTGAAACCTATCATACCCCTTGTGTATGCGTTCTTCTTCAGTGATCTTGAACTCCTGGAAGTCCTGTTTCAACATTGTTTTTCTCATCTTCTTGGATTCGTCGTTACCTCCAAACCTTGCCTTGATGGCCAGCCAGATTTCTTTTGCATCATCAAGGTGATGAAAATCACCCATATGGTCATCTGGAAGTGCCTGGAGCAAGATTGCCCTAGCCTTGGTTTCCCTCTGGACTGCAATCTGTTCATCAGCAGACATAGGGGAAGAATTATTATGTTGCCTTGAGTATCTCTTCCCATCTTCTTTCTACTGTTACCTCACAGAACCACATTCCAAAGATGGTAATCACTGTTGGTGATCCAGTTTTCCATCTTCATTGCCCAGATTTCATATTTGTCCTTCTTGAGATAGGAAAACTTAGCATTATTGTTTGACATGGTGGTAGTAACAACCTGTTGAACTGCTTGTGTCTTAGTGCTGCTCTCAGGGGTTTCCATATCATCTCCGTTTTGTGACATTGTTAGAGAGTTTTAGGGTTTTTAAGAGAAAAGTGATATTCTTTGAGAGATTCTCACCAGGCTCTGATACCACTTGTTGGATCAGTCCTAGATAGATCTTTTGAGCTTTTAAGAAACAGATAGAATACCTGTGTAATCACAAGTAAACTATAGAGAATCTCTAATAAACTTATGCTCACGCGGAATATGAACACAAGAGTTAAAGAAGAAGATAACAACTAAACTTTGATCCTCTATGGATCTATATTAATTCACTAATAATGTTTTCAAGCACGTACATAACTCATAGCCGCAGATTTCTTTTATACTATAAGAAACCATAATACAGCTGTTTACAAAACGTGTAAAAGATATGCATTATCTCTTCCTAATATAACTCATGCATATCCTAACTAATTACTAATAATACGGATACTACTATCCGCAGAAACACTACTATCAGCAGGAATTGCACTAACAGCAGAAACTGCACTATCAGCAGAAACAACAAAACTAACAGCAGGAACCTATCAGTAGGAACTGCTCTTATACTATTACATTAATATTAAATAATTCCTAACAGAAACTAAAAGAAAAAACGTTCAAAAAAAATTCGATAACAAATTGACTCGCCGCAATGCGCAAGTCATATCGTCTCGTTCCCAATAAGGATGTATATATTTCATGAGTTGAGATTAATGTAGATCCAAAATTATCTAAAGAACCAATAAACCAATCATAGCCATTTATTTTTTCATAAAAAAAAGAAAAAAAAGAAACACTTTCCACCTCTTTTTCAAAAACAAAATATCTTGCAAACGGTAAATCGTCAAGTAAAAAGAATAAACCATCGTGACGAGTATTTTTTTTATCGACGAACACTTCTATATACTTTCGACAAACTTTTTTTTTTTGAAAGAATCACATGTGATTTGTATCACAAATCACATGTAATTTCATAAATCCACATGTGATTTTGAAAAAAAAAATGAAAAAAAGTTAGTCGAAAGTATATGAAAGTGTCATTTTATAAAAAGATAATTTTATTTTCGTCGTGAAAGTATGATTCGTTTTGCGTAACGATTAATAGTTTGTGAGATATTTACTTTGAAAAAAATAAACGTAAATTTTTTTTAGTTTAATAAAAAAATGAATGATTATAATTGATTTATTGGATCTTTAATAAATTTTGAATCTAGATCGAAGTTTGCTCTATACTCCATAAGTCGTATAATACTAACGAATTGCAATTACGAGTATATACAATTAGGGTTAATATACACAAAAGTTACTAAAGTGACGGGAAATTTGTCCTAAGTCACTAAAGTTTTTTTTGTTGTTATTCAGGTTACTCAAGTTAACGGGTTTATTATATGGGTTACTCAACGTTTAAAAAAATGGCATTCTTGTTACTACGAGGGTGGGCAACCGGATGATTTACCAGTTCCCTTGTCCATGTCATCACTATAGTTTGAGATGTTACAAGCAAGTTACTATAGTTCACGGGGTTTATTAAATAGGTTACTGAACTTTAAAAAAAAAAAGTTACTATCCGCTTTTATACATTTATGTATGTTTTATCTGTTTTCATTTTTTTTACGTTTTTCTCCATTTTCGTACGTTTTTATACCTATTTATACATTGTGTACGTTTTCTTTGTTGTCATTCTTTTTTTTACGTTTTTCTCCATTTTCGTACGTTTTTGTATATTTCCATATGTTTTTTTTTACGTTTCCATACGTTTTTTAAAACTTTGTGTATGCATTTCTCTGTTGTCGTACATTTTTTTTTACGTTTTTTGTACATTTTTGTATATATGTTTGTCCATTTTGTACGTTTTTGTATGTATTTATCCGTTTTTATATGTGTGTGTACGTTTTTTCTCTATACCTTTTTACGTTTTCATTTTTGTATGTATTTATCCATTTTCGCACCTTTGTATGTTTTATACGTTTTTATGTTTTATATGTTTTATACGTATGTATGTTTTATCCGCTTTTATACGTTTGTATGTTTTATATGTTTTTATGTTCTATACGTTTTATCTTCTTTAATTTTGTATGTTTTATACGTTTCTACGTATAAAAATGTAAAAAAAAACGTATAACAACATCCAAAAACGTATAATAACTTCCAGAAAATGTATAATAACGTATGAAAACATATCAAAACAAAAAAATACTTCCAAAAAAGTCTAATAACGTCCAATTATGTAAACAAAACATACAAATGTGTGCAAAATTGTAAAAAAAAAGTTCAAAAATAGACAAAAATGTAAAAGAATGTAAACGTATAATAGCGTCCAAAAAGTTGTAAAAAACGTATAAAAATATACACAATTTTAGCAATTTATTTGTATATTAACTTAAAAGTAAAAGAATTTAAACGTATAGTAACTTAAATGAACATTTTGGTAAACTTTAATAACTTATTTGTATATTAACTATATTTTTTAATATAAATGAAATCTAAAATATTTGGCACGTAGTATTATTACCGGTAATTCTAGGTTACCAAAACAAAAGTAAAAAATATAACCGGTCACAATAAGTTGAGTAACCTGAATAGCAACAAAAAAAACTTTAGTGACTTAGGACAAATTTTCCGTAAATTTTAGTAACTTTTGTGTATACTAACCCATATAATTACGAACTACTTATGGATAGTAACATTTGTGTCTTTTAGTAACTTTATTTCCTATATAAACAAATGTTAACATGGTTTTGATAGTAAAGGCAGTAGATTAGCAAAGTTTTCAAGATTAAGATTATATTTAGGATTATTTTTGTTTTTGTAAATTGTGATCGTAAGATTGAATCGGAATCTTAAGATTATACTATAATGCTATTTTCTTAATGATTTTGTAATATTATACTAATCTGCAAATTATTATATATCATAAACACAAAATAATATGAATGTTTCATAGAAAATGTTGTCTTAAATTATGATTATAAAATGTTTAAAAAGATTAACATATTGTGCTAAACCTTATTTGACCGTTTGGTGCTTATAAAAAAATAAAAATAAAAAATAAAATAATGTGTGTTAAGGTGAGCGGAAGTGAGTCTCTTGTCTGCATAAAGATGAGTAGAAGTGAGTGAAAGAGAAGGGAGAAAGAAAGTTGATGTAACGTTGGGGTGTAAGATAAATGGTAGTGCACCTTGCTTTCCAGCCTTACAATGTGGATGGTTTCATAAGTTCAAAACCCATAGCATGTAACACTTTATTTTTTCTTTGAACTTTTATTTGATGTTTTATGATGTTTTAATTTATTAAAGTTTGCTAACACTGTAGCTAAATAATATTTTAATTTTTGGTTTTGTTATAGTATTAAATTTATGTTTGCAGTTAAAAGTTATACGTTGTACATGGTTATAACCAAAGATACTATTGGAGTATATAATGATTCACTTAGAGCACTCCCAACAATAACACCATAACACCAATAACACCGTCCACGTCAGCGCCACATCAGCTTTAACATTTAACATTAACATCCCCAAAAAACACCCACAACAATAACATCCCAATAACACCATAACACCACTAATATTTCATATTTTCAATTTCAACCCCTAAACTAAATCAAACACTTCATTTTTTAAACTAAAACAAACATTTCATTAAAACTTAAAACATATTACAATACGAAACTAAAAAAAAAATACAACGAAAAAAAAAAAAATACAACGAAATAAAAAAAAATACAACGAAATAAAACGTTTCTACGGACGAGGTTTCAAGTTATATTTTGCGATGATTCGATCTTTTTCGTCATTGATCCACTGCACGACCATTGGATCTTGCCCGTCAGTAGACGTCATCAAAAACTTTATTTCTTCCAACCGGGTTATTGTGAGATCTTTTTCCTGCGCGGCCCGATACGCCGCTTCGGAGACTTCTCGTTTCATACGAAACTCGTTTGCCATAGTGTCGGTGAAATAAGCTGACGAGCTCGTTCCTCCAGTGCTTGTTCCCCCAGTACTTGTTGTAGTCTCGGATCTTGGTTTCTTACTAGCACGTTTCTTTCCCATGGGGCGAGGTTGTTCATCTTGACCAAACAAATCCTCGTTTGTTTGGCTTGGGACTTCGCCGGTTAAATCGACCGGTTCCGGCGAGTTCCATTTCTTATAATGACGCAAAACCTCCCAAGCGTCTTCGAGGCCAAAAGCTGATCCCTTGGTTTCCTCACGATACCATTGCTTTGCCCGTTGCATCACATCCAGCTCACTTTCCCCGCTTCGTTGATCACGTTTCGAACGGTTGTAATGAGAGTTGAACTTTGTGCATATGCCGTTCAAAGTTTTCCACTTGCTTGACAGCATGTCCTTGTTGCGCCGTTGAAAGTTGTTTTTATTGAACTCATTTCGTACCCGATACCAAAACGTATCCTTGGGTTGGCACTTTCCAACTTTCGGATCCTCCGAAACAGCTATGTAACATCTTGCAAGTAATGCTTCCTCTGCTGGAGTCCAACGTGAGTGAACAACAACTTCGCCTTCATCAGAATCAACTGGTTCGGGCTCGGGGTCTTTGGATTTCTTTGATTTTCGCTTAATGCGACCTTTTCCTTTTTTTGGAGGAGACGTGGGTGTGTCAGCAACATCATGTGTTTCAGTTTGTGATTGTTGTGATTGTTGTGTGAATTGTAGGTTTTGAAAATTAGAGTTTAAGGTGTTTTGTTGGTTTTGTTGTTGCCAATACAGAAATGCTTGATGTTGTTGATACATTTCTTGGCTCGATAAGCCTAGTGGGTTGGGGATTGAAGATGAACCGGCGTTCGGGTTAGATGATGAACCCGGGTTTGAGGGATTCCACCCACTAGCAAGAAGATTGTAGAAAGTATCATCGTTGCCTCCCGACATTGTTTTTTTTGCAGTTAATAGAAGTTGAAAGATTGAGAGAATGGAGAGGATTTAGTAGTGGAAGTGTGAAAAGAAATGGTGTTTTAATTGGGTATTTATAGTGGTAAAAAAAGGTTTTTGAAAATTTTTTTGAAAAATAACGGCTAGTAGCCGTTTAGGGTGGTTTTTGAATTTTTTTTTTGAAAATAACGGCTAGTAGCCGTTTTAAGGGTAGAAAGTGTAAATTTTTTGAATTTTTTTTTTTTTTTTTTTTTTTTTGCGCCTCCCCTATAACGCCCGTTGCTTTGGCAACGCGGGCTCCGTTTTTTCTCTTTAACGCCGAGGTCCCAACGGTAATAACGCCCGTAACGCCGTTTTTTCTCGTTTAACGCCGTTACGGCGTTACCGTTGGGAGTGCTCTTACCTAAGAAAAACAAAATCAAATCAGAGAAAGTTTATACAAGGGTTGGGTTATTAGGACGGTACCTAGTTTTTTATATTGACTCCCCTTAGTTTTTTTGTTTTTTATTTTTTTATTTTTATAATTTTGTTTATATCAAAAAGCTATAAACCTGAAAATGCGGAACTGTAAATATAAAGTTTAATAAGCCAAACGCTTAAAACTGTCAGAAATACGGAACAAAAACTGACAAAAAACTGCGTTATACTGAAAAAATGAGGGGACAAAGGGAATATTCCCTATGGATGTGACCCCATAGGGATGGTTCCAATAGTGTATCCCTTATACAATTCTAAACCGCATCGAAGCGCGGCATATGCATATGACAGAACTCGTTAGTATTAGAGTGCTACATAATGATTATGACTCAAAAACCGAAAATAGAATGAATCATTTATATTATTATTGAGTAGGTACAACCAATAAATTCTAACTAGAAAGCGATAAAAATTTTCATCACAGTAAAAGCAGGATCTTTCTTGGGGGATAAAGAGAAAATTTTTCTTGCAAAAACTGTTAAAAAAAATTCTATTCATGTTTGCAAAAAGAAAATAATGTTATTTTCTTTTTCTGAGTATCTATTTGACCGTATTAAATAAATTCTAAATTCTAATGAATTGAGGGGTCTCTATTTTGTAGACTATGGTTAATGTATATTTTTAGATCATGATTCTATTTAGACTACGATTCCATATCAGACGAATTCTCAATTTCCCTTTTAGGTATAACAAACCTCCAATAAAATTTATTGGTATTGCATTTCAGCGTCACTTTAACATTTTCCCAATAACATTCTAATAACTAAAATACCCTTCTAGCAAAGGTCCTACAAAATACCTTATTAAAAATACCTCACTCATTCAAAAAATAAAAAAATAATACCTCGCTCATTCAAAAAATAAAAAATAAACAATAAAATCAAAGGAAATGATATTCGCTGGTGGAATGATAAAAGGATGAATGACGCTGGATGGTGTTGCAGTATGGCGTCAATGGCGGCGCTATTGGTCCAAAGAACGCCAATGGCTAGCCATTGGTACCTATGTAATGTGCACTTTTAGTATTATACTTTTTCGTTTTAAATTATAAGTTTATTTTTTTATTTTTGGTTGTCCTAAAATATATATATATATATATATATATATATATATATATATATATATATATTTTTATTCAACTAGTTAAAAAATATTTTAGTGGAAAGAGAGGACATTTGATTGGTAAATATATTAACTAGTGAGATTTTATTTAATTTGTGTAAATTAAGAGTGAATTTATAATTTGAGACGGAAGAAGTACTGGTTAGAGTATTCACATAGAAGATATGGAAGTGTGAAAAGTCAACCAATAACCTCTTGACCTATTATTAACTGATCAATTTTGACTTAAACTACTTCGACCTTTTTGACACTATCTGTTAGTATTAATCAAACTATATTGGTTACTTCGGAGAAAGTTTTTGCCTCATTATTTTTTTAAGCAGGATTTAGAACTCACAATTATTTTAAATAGAGAGCTTTTCATACAATAAGAGGTATCACACAATAAGAGGTATTATTAGGACACGAGTTTTTTGGTTTGCCTCATCATACTTGCGGATTATTATTTAAGAAAGCTTAGGGAAAGTGTTACGATGTATCTTATATCTTATCAGTCAAATTAAATACGTTTCGATCTTTTCTTTTGTTTTTTGTACTGCATTGACTTCAAGAAATAAGTGGATTATCTGAGAACATCCTAAACAATATCTTCAATGTGAATTTCTCAGAAACCACCTTCTGAATAGACAAAATTTTGCTTGGTGCTCGTAGACAGCCTCATTTTCTGTACGTCAACATTGTTAACTAGTAAAAAATATCAACTCATGGGATGGTTGCAAGTTTTATAATAATACAAATTTAATAGTCCATGCATGTTTTCACTTCATTCATTCCGATACTTGATCGTGCTGGACAAGATTTTAATCGGACTGGAGCAAAATATCTTATAACGAGGACCGACGACTGTTATATATCGATTTAGCACCAAAACGGCCTTGGAGCCGAAATTTAACTCATCTTTGATAATTTGCTTGTGATGAAATTAAATGTCTGCACATGCAACCAAATAATTTCAAGTGCAAATGCAAGCACGGACGCATATTTCTAATTGATACTATACTCATATGCAAATCAAGAATTGTATGCCAATGAAATTCAATAAGTATAAGTTTTCATAGACACAAATTTATTATATTTCACATAAAATATAATAATGCAAACGATACATATAGCCAAATTGAAATTTTATATCAACAAACGTTGAAAATGACCGAAAATAATACTATAACAGGAAATGAACAACAACGTTTTGGTACACATAGAAGGTCATTATTACACTAATAGAAATTTCAATTACTCTTTAATTATTGAGTTGGACTTTTAGTGATCCTTTGAATAATTCAATCACCTGAAAACTTATTATAAAGAACATTCACATGTATAATCTATGTATCAATAATCACAATGAACCGTTTTATTCACCTTCTTGTGCTTGCTTCACTATTTTTATGTCAAATACTATCATTGTTAGCATTATCATCATCGACGCCCTCGGCCTTAAAACTAGACTCGTCTCTGTATGTAGACAAAAAAGGCGATTTCTTAGTCTCACCGAACAATGTTTTCACCGCGGGATTCTATAGAGTTGGGGAAAATGCTTATTGCTTCTCGATATGGTTCACTAAACCATTATCCAACGGTGATCAAACCGTTGTATGGATGGCTAACCGCGACACTCCAGTTAATGGAAAACGCTCAAAACTCTCTTTATCAAAAACGGGCAATCTCGTGTTACAAGATGCAGATCAAGACTTACCAATCTGGACGACAAGAACACGAGATGTAACGGGGTCAGCTGAGTTAAAGTTAAATAACTCGGGTAACCTTTATCTTCAAAGTAAAAATGAACAAATTTTATGGCAAAGTTTTGGGTCACCAACTGATACACTTCTTACAAATCAACCACTAACAACAGCCACCATGCTAGTTTCCTCAAGAAGCCGAACAAACTTTTCCTCGGGTTTCTATAAGCTTATATTCGATAACGATAATGTTCTTAGGTTAGTCTATAGTGGGCCAAAAGTTACGGGTGTTTATTGGCCTAACCCCGAGCTTAGAGCATGGGATGCGGGTAGGAGTACTTATGGTTTTGAAAGAACCGCAACTATTGATCGTTTTGGGCGTTTTATAGCTAGTGATGGGTGGTTCTTTAATACTACAGATGATGGAAGTCAACCCATAAGAAGGTTAACCATGGATTTTGATGGTAATCTTCGAGTGTATAGTCTCGATGAGGGTAAACAAATATGGGAAGTTACATGGCAAGCGATGGCACAAACTTGCAAGATTCATGGAAGTTGTGGTGAAAACAGTACTTGTTCTAACGAGCCGAATTTTGGTAGGAAGTGTACTTGTTTACCATATCATAAAATGATTAATCGAACCGACTGGTCATATGGGTGTGAGCCAGAATTTCAGTCGAGTTTATGTGGGACTGGTGATGATGATTTTCTAAAACTTCCTCATTTTGATTTTTATGGGTATGACTTATTGTATTTACCGAACAGGACATTAGATGTATGCAAACAAGAGTGCAAGAATATGTGCAATTGCAAAGGGTTTCAGTATACATTTGATAAAGAAAAAGCGATCTTTCTTTGCTACACGAAATTTTTATTGTTAAACGGGTTCGGGTCAGTAAGTTTTAATGGAACATTTTATCTACGAGTGCCCGCGAGTACCCTATCTTCTCATACCAACAAATCTATTCAAAAAGTTCGAGAGATTGAATTAAACTGTTTTGGGAGTCCTAGGATGGTACAACTCGAACGAATTTATGACAAGAAGAAAGAAAGAGGGTCCATAAAATTTTTGTTATTGTTCACTTATGTATTTGGTGCATTGGAGATCATTTGCATAATTTATTTTTTCTACAAAACCCGAAATACTAAAAAATACGAAGGTTATCTCCAAGCTGCAACGGGATTTGAGCGGTTCACTTATTCAGATTTAAAAAGGGCATCTCAAAATTTTGAGACGGAGATAGGCAGAGGAGGTGGTGCGGTTGTCTACAAAGGAGTCTTGTCAGATAACCGACTTGTAGCTATTAAACGTCTCAAAGAGGCTAATAGTAACCAAGGGGAAGCAGAGTTTTTAGCAGAGGTGAGTACACTTGGGAGGCTTAATCACATGAATTTAATCGATATATTGGGGTATTGTGCTGAAGGGAAACATAGGATTTTGGTTTACGAGTATATGGAAAATGGATCACTGGCGGAAAATCTAAACTCAAATAAGCTCGATTGGGATAAAAGATTTGAAGTGGCAATAGGTACCGCAAAGGGACTAGCTTATTTACATGAAGAATGTTTAGAATGGGTTTTGCATTGTGATGTAAAGCCTCATAATATACTATTAGATCATGATTATTTACCAAAAGTCGCGGATTTTGGGTTGTCTAAGTTTTTGGATAGGGATGGAAGAGGTAACTCGGAGTTTAGACAGGCAAGAGGGACGAGAGGTTACATGGCTCCAGAATGGTTCTTTATTAGTCTTCCGATAACTTCAAAAGTGGATGTTTATAGCTATGGAGTGGTGATGTTGGAAATGATAACGGGGAGAAGCCCACAAGGGGGTGATCAGAGTGGGGATGGGTATGAGAGACCAATGGTTAGGTGGGTACGAGAGAAGGCTGGCGTTGTGGGTGATGGATATGGTGGAAAGGATAATTGGATCGATGAAATTGTGGACTCTACGGTGAAGGGAGAATATGATAAGGTTCGAATGGGGATTTTGATCAAAGTGGCTTTGCAATGTGCTGAGGAAAATTTGGATGCAAGACCAACAATGAGCCAAGTTGTAGATTTGCTCCTCCACGGCGACGATGGTAGATTTTAAGGGATTGTATGAGGATCTCCCGCATTGCCGCTCTATTGCAAGTTTCATGAAATGTAATATTTTATATAATCATTTATATCCTAGGTGTTTCATACTTTCATCTATGTTATTTTGTCTAATACTCTTCTTGTTTGCTCGTCAACCTATAGTGTGTGCAAAGTTCATTTCCATACATGTAAAGGTTTGGGTATCCTTCATTATTCATATGGGGATGATACTCACACTATTTTTTTTATACATACACCACACTGTACAACACTGTAATGCACACTGTATAAGACAATAATGCACAATTATAGTGTATGTATAAAAATAAATGGTGCGAGTATCAACTCCCTATTCATATAGACACAAGCACACATTGACATTATGATAGTTATTGGTTCATTCAGGTTGATGCCTTCCATTCAATGAAGCTAGACATGGTCGCATGGTCCAAAAGGCCCATGTTTCATATATCACTTGAAACCAAAATTTACATATCTCATCATTTTGAAGCCTGGTCTTTTAGCTTTACCAACCTACCTATTAACTAGTTATTTGAATTTGACTATATTTGTTTAAAGATGCTTATCACGCGTAAAAAAAACTGGGTTTCGTTCATTTATGTAAATAAATTTATTTCAAAGCTAAACTTTTAAATTCTATACTAAAGTCAATGCGTTCCAACTGTATATGTCAATGTTATCTTGCCTCGAGCCATGTCCAAAACAACATAAATAGACATTTAACTGAAAAAGTGAAAAGATACAAAAACAAAACTTCTGTCAAGCATTTGGCACTTTAAAAATTAGTCAACAACAAAATATGAGTCTCAATTGTACAATTAACATCCACAACTCAACAAAAATATAAATTAAAACGGGTATTAAGGGAAACAAAAAAATAAAAGCATCTAAATGGTATCCCAAATAATCCTCAACTAACATTAATTAATATCATAATGTTTCTATACACTAGAAAAATTGTTTTTTTTAACAAACAAGACTATGAATTAACAAATAAAAAATAAAAATCAAACTACCAAAAAAAATTAAAAAAAAATCTCTCAACTCTTCTTCATCTTTTGGATTCAATATCACCACTAATCTCTATAAGTTCTTCATCCAAATAACCACCCGATTCTGTTAAAAGTTAAAACCCATACGGTTAATCACAGCGTTACTAATAGCAACTTCACCTTGCAAACACTGCCCATTTTTCATCATCCCATTCACGTAATTCTTCACTTCACTTTTTATCATCTCTTGCATCACAGCCACTAGTTCCGATTTAGAAAAGCCATTATTCGCACCACCAATTTGCATAGCCGCCACTTGTGGCGGCTGTGGAGGTAGCGGAGAGTCAGTGGGTAAGGACAAGCTCAGTGAAGTCAATGGATCATTTGTAACAATCTGACTAGAATCACTTAAATTTGACCCAACCGAACTAGTTGGGTCGTTTAGGTTAAACGACATCATAGCTTCTGACCGGGTAGTACATATATCAATACCCGGTTCCTCAGTAGAACTTGCAGGGCTGTTAAGATCAAAAAACAGCCCTGTGTCTGAGCGGGTACAAACACTAGTACCCGCTTCCAAACTAGCAGCCCGCTTCATAGGGGGCTGGTAATTCGCCAAATCATGTCCATCAAGGAACGAAAAATCATCATTCCCCATAGACGAACACTTTCTTTTAAGCGTCGAATTCCAATGATTTTTAATAGCATTATCTGTGCGACCGTTAAGCATACGCGCAATAGTGGCCCACTTGTTGCCATACTGCGCGTGTGCCTTAACGATCATTTGATCTTCTTCTTTCGAAAAAGGACGGTGTTCAACCTGCGGCGAAAGCTGGTTGCACCACCTTAAACGACAAGATTTACCCGTTCGGCCCGGGATTGATCTACTAATAAGAGACCAATTCCTAGGACCATGTTTCTGCACCAACTTTTGTAACATATCATCTTCTTCTGGACTCCATGGACCTTTAATCCGATCCATATCAACCATAGATGTCATAATATCAAAAGCATGAATGTTTATAGTTTAAATTTGCGAAATTTAAAGATGGGTTGATGGGGGTTTTATATGTAGGCTGTGAGATGAAGATTAGGGATAACAGGAAAGGAAGTTATGATTTTACAACTGGCAAGGACACGTGGCGAGTTATGAGTGGGTGATGGCTGTAAACTTGCATGAATTCAGTACTAAAAATAAATATCTTATAAAAAATGTTTGATCTTGTTACCAAATATGTTCATTTGAATATACGTATATTCTATTAAAATAAACGAACATTTTGATATTTGGAATTTGGAATACTTTCTTATGTTACAAATTTAACATAAAATCTAATAATTTTGTAGTTTTTTATACAAGTAAACTATATATCTATAGAGTTATGTTAATACTCCGTACTAAAGATATCTAAGCATTAGTTTGACCTTTTTTTGTGTTTTAATCAATAATGATCCTGTAAAAACGTTTCAATGATCTTCACAGCAGCATATAAAAATGGTCAACTTAGGTTAACGTAATTTTTTTTGTTTTACCTTAAGTTTAAACATATTATATTTTTATTTAATGTACAAGAGTATGATTTTATGAAATCTGAGTCATCATAATTTTTTTTTGATTGATTATTTCATCACATAAGAAAATTGGTTTTAAACAACCGAATATTGTTGGCATGGTTTTTGATAAAGAATTCAAATCACCGACCGTTTGGGTAGTTAATGTAGGAGAGAAAAATATGGACTGTACGGCATGGGTGGGATGGACTTTTCGTACTCCAGCCTGGATTCTTTCCACTAATTTATTATTTATTTTTAGTAAATTATACATATAACTAAAATGCGGGGATTCGATGTGGACACGACACGTGTCCCCCGCATTTATTGCAAAGTTTTGCGACTTGGCAAGAATAGCCCCTCAGGTTTAGGTGTCGCTGCAAACTAAGTCCAAACATTAAATTCAAAGTTTCACAACTTGGCAAAAACAGTCCCTGAGGTTTAAGTATCGTTGCAAAGTAAGTTCGAAAATTAAATGCAAAGTTTCACAACTTGGCAAAAATAGCCCCTGAAGTTTAAGTGTCGCTACAAAATAAGTCCTTAGAAGCCAATCCCGCTGCATCGCGCGGGTTTCCACACTCGTATAACATTAAATTTTAAGAGAAATGCACGCATATCTATATTTTTGGCATACTTTTTATCTAACTTTATCTTTTACAAACTCTAAAACATTACTTCATTCGTGTTAAAAAATTGCGATCATATGAAAACACGAATTGAGATCAATATAGATCTTATATTTGACATATATCTAATAAATCAATATTAGTATTCTACTTTTTATCAAAATTAATAAAAGACCCATTTCACCGTTTTTTTTAAATAACATATCTTGTGAATCTTAAATCTTCAAACTACAAAAAATAAATCATCGCAACGAGAATTAAATTATCTTTCTATAAATATGCACTTTTCTATATTTTCGACAAATTTTTTTTTCAAGAATTCCGCCCAGAAAAACCATATATGATTTGTAAAATCATATATGATTTGTAAAAATCGAATCACACATGATTTTCACATATCATATATGATTTTTACAAATCACATATGATTTTTAAAAATCGAATCATATATGATTTTTCTGGGTCAAAATTTCAAAAAAAAAAATCGTTAAAAATATGTAGAAGTGCATATCTGTAGAAAGATATCTTAATTCTCGTCGTGATGTTATGATTTTTTTTTGCATAACGATTAAAGGTTTGCGAGATATTTAATTTTTAAAAAAAATGTGAAAGTTAATTTTATTTTATTTTATTATAAAAATGAATAGCTAAAATTGGTTTATTGATTATATGGTAAATTTGAGATATATATTAAACTTTTGCCATGAAAACACACAGTTTAAAATATATATTAAACTCGATCAAACTTTTATATTTATATTTAGTAAAAAAAAAACTTTTATATTTATATTTAGTAAATGACAATTAAATTGGAACATGTGAACTATTAATTTGAGAGTAATGAGAGTATCAGATGGTTACATTTTTTATATATTATTTTTGTATAAAATATAATATATTATAAATAATTGACATGATTTGTGTTCGGGAGCGGACAAGACTCTCCATTATTATGAGCATTGGTTGGGATGGCTAACTCGTATGCTTAATAATATGCCTAAATGTATGTGTCAGCATCCTATTGAGGATAGCTGGAGGACCCGCTTTTTCACAAACTAATAATTTATTATCACATCTATTAGGCACACAATTAATCACATATTTTAGACCTCCAAATCATTTTCCCGATTATTATTTAATATCAGGAAAAAATGAGTTATGTTATTCACTTTTTTTTTTTTTTTTTTTTTTTTTTTTTTTTTTTTTATATATATTTACATAAGGGGGTAAAAGGTACAAAAAGTTTTTTTTGTTATTCAGTTTATAATATAATACAGTTTTTTATCAGTTTTTAATATCTGCTTTTTTTTTTTTCTTCAGTTTAAGCTTTTGACTTATTAAACTTTGTATTTTATGTTTTTTACTTACAAATTTATAGTCTTTTTATATAAACAAAATTATAAAAATAAAAAAAAAATAAAAAATAAAAAAAGAGAAAGAAAGAAAGAGGTGTCATTTGTAAAAAAATGATGAGAATAACCTCTCCTCAGTAACATTTTACTTCAGAGTATTAACTTTTAGTAAAAGATTTTCGTTTTTTTTAGTTGCACTTAGTTTAAAAAAATATATGTTTTAAATTTTTGTTTAGCTAAACTATTATTAGTAACTGAAAAATAATCTCACTTTTTAGTTAAATCTATTATATGTTTCCGCTCAAAAAGTTTTGTCCAGTGGCTTTTAATTTTGATCTGTTTGTGATAATTACAAAAATGAAACTATTTTGGAATATTCGAGAGTTTATATTGTTTTTGGTTTACGGAAGTGATACGACGAGAAAAAAGTTGTAAAGAAAAATGAAAAATGGACATGATTTGTTACAAATCAGGAAAACAGAATTTTGGATTATTTAACAATATCTTTTGCTTTGGGTCCTATAGAAGTGATAATAATGAGACAAAAATGGTAAAAAGGTATGAGTAGAGAACAGGCTGTAAAAACTGGGTCCCACACGTTAAGCACGACCCACACGTGCTTACCGCACGTGTCTACTGGTTATTTGCATTATACCTGCCCCAATAAAAACTGACGCCCTAACTAACCAACTACTCACGCTCTTTTCCTTGTTTCTCCGTACCTTCCTACTTTTTCAAGACCGACCTTCAAGTATCCAAATATTCAAAACTTCACCTCATTCTTATCTTTTGTGTATCCATGTATGATACAACATTTAAATTTTCAAATAGTATATGTGTGTAAATGAGGTATGTTTGCTCGCGTGTTACAACGACTGCATAAACATTTATTTTGTGACTAATAAATTGAGTTCTCATTCAACTAATCTAACGAAAAGCAAAAATTATACTCCTTCCGTCCCAAAATTATATATGATTCTCTCGACAAAAATAGGCAATTTAAGAACATAATCATTATTTGTGTTTTTTGCCAAAAGGTTCTTTGAGTGATTAAGATTGTAGAAATGTGTTTGTAAAATGAGTGATTAAGATTGTAGAAATGTGTTTGTAAAATGTCAATGCACATATAATAGATGTGTATTCATCAATTAAAAGCCAACTCAAATTAACAACCAACTTAGATAGAGTTTTAAATATCATTTATCTTTATGTGATTACTGTTTTCAAATCGAAATAAGACATGTACTCCTAACTAATCCAATATACCAACAATCATTAGATAAGTCCCGATCACATTAAGCCATTACCGTGGCCCACACATACATTGTCGATAGCTATACTATATTTAAAACACAGTTGTTATCACAACCGTGTCGAGTCACTTACCATGACGTTTTACATCTACAACATTATACTTTATGAGTACCCCTTTTTTGAAACATGACATCTACAAAATACTCGTTTATTGCTTTAGTAAATTAAAATGTATGATGACAACTCCGGCCAATTTTGAAACATATGAAAGATAATCAATTTTTGAAGGTTTTCAAAGTGATTAGCAGATTCAAACTAAATTCAGAAAATAAGCAATCATCTTTTAATATGTTCACATGAGATTCAGAATAGAAAAAAAGGACTTTTTGAAGAAAAACTACTGATTCACATAAGATAGTAAGACTATGAGTGCTAAAAAATTAGTGCAGTTCCGAACATTGATGAAATAATTCATATGTAGACTCTATTGAATGCATTTCAAATAAAGTAAAAGATCTTAGGGTGGTGGCAACCCTCCCTCACCATCCCTCACCATCCCTCACTATCCACCAATAACATTCTTCCAACTCATCTCATTCTCACACCACCCCTCATCATAGATTTTTAGTGGCAACCATGTATCCCTACCCCTCACCACATTTATTTATTTAACGGCTCAAAATATAGCTTTTGCCTTCCTTACCCGTCTCGGGCATGTTTCCCGCTGAAGGCTAAACCCGCTCGAGCCCGCATAGGTTGCGGCGGTGTAGCCGCTCGGGCTGGCCAAGCCCGCTCCTCAGCCCGTGCCCGTTGCCACCACCCTTATGTTGCATGTTAAAAGTATCACAAAAGTTCAGGTGACAAATTGTAAACATATCATTTCAAATTAAATAATGTAACTGTATACAAGGACGGAGTTTGAGCAATGTTATTGGAAGGGCCGCAATGTAGTCGTAGAATCTTGAGGGGGCCAACTTATAATTATTTTACATTTATACTATTTTTTTTGAAAATAATATACAAAACTACAAAAAAAAAAAATAAAAAAAATAAAGCTTAGTGACTTTAGATTTGAAAAGCCAGAACCCTTTCTTGCCCTATACAAGCTTCATCCATGTTTGTATATAGTTCTCGGAACACTAGAAATGGGATAGGTAAAAATTAGTAAAGTACGAGTTTACGAACGGGTCATGTCGAATTTTCATTAGAAACTTAATACTTAGATTATTTTCTCTAAAGTGACTATATAAAAACTAAACTGACAAACTAGAATTTTATAAACCTATTTTCCTTATAAACGCGTTGAATAGACAAGACTAGACTTTAATAAGTGATAAAATAGTTATTATTTTTAAAACCCGACAAAAGGATGAAAACTGACAAAAAGACAAAAAGCGACAAAAGACGATGTTGATACAAATAAATCGCAAAAACGTTTATTTATATTTTACGATCTTCTTATGTTTTTTCGTTAACAATCGTAAAATCATTTTAACAAAATAAATAAAATACGTAAAGTTTTTAAGCCGATAGTTTACTAACTCATTTCATTAAACAAACAAATCATTAAACATGTTTAGTTAAATAGTTTACCAATAAACAAAACCAATTTAATAAAACACTTATAAGTAACTTTGGCTACTTACATTTTTATAAAATACATGCTAAGCTAAATGTAACTTGTAAAAGCTTGGACTATCCATAACCCAAAACCTATGACCTATGGACCTTGACCTAAAACCCATGGACCATATGCATGACATCATGTATGACATCAAAATGGGTAAATCCATGACCCCATGACCCAAAGTTCATAACCAATGACCCAAAGTCCATAACCAATGACCCAAAATATCTATTACATCATGTATGACATCATATAACCCATGGATCATAACCCATAACCTAAAAACAGAAATTGTTACCCAAAATCGGGACTGGTATTACCAGATAGCCGAATCCTTTGGATAACACTTGCTAGATCCCTTTGGGAAAGGATCCGGCGGATCTAGGTGATCAGAGAATTGTTTTCCTATAAATAATTTGCCATTTTCTCATTTCTTTTCACCACTTTTAGATATATCTTCTCTTTATATTCTTACTTCTCTAACCTCAGATCCAAGGATCATCTATGTAGCTTTTGCATTAGTTTCTCTAGGTTCCTCTTAAAGGCAAGATCACGACGTCTAGCATAGAAGACTTGCAAGCTCGAAGACATGAGTTGCTAGACTTCATCATCATCACAAGATCACAGAAGTGTCTCTTGTTGTTGGTTCCTCTCAAACATGTCATAGTTGTGTTGTGTTAACTAGTGGTACTTGGATTAGTTCATCCATTGTAATGGAACTCGATATCTAGCCTTGTACCGAATAAAGTGTAGGCAACGAAGGTTTGGTTCTACCTTGTGTGAAGAACCTGGTATCTAGCCTTGTACCGGATAAAGTGTAGGCGACAAAGGTTTAGTTTTACCTTGTGTGAAGAACTCAGTATTTAACTTTGTACCAGAAAAAGTTTAAGCGACGTTGTGAAGGCTTCTCCACCAAGAAAAGGAGCTTGTGCTGTGTAGTGATTACAAACTCTCGAGTTGGGTACTCGGGGAGTGGAGTAGGGCAAGGAAGGTGACCTTGTAGCCGAACCACTATAAATACTTGTGTTATGGTTGCGTCTTTCTTTCTCTAATCTCTTAGTATAGTTTAATCAAAATCTAACTATCAACATAGAATACACCAAAATAGATTGACATAAGTCGATCTAAAAGTCTTAAAATGGAGTTTTAATTGGTAAAGCTATTCAACCCCCTTCTAGTTTTCTACAATTGGCATCATAGCTTCGTTACTAAGTTTCTTAGAGTATATTGTACTTTAAAAACTTGAAACGATCCGTGAATGTTTTGAAAACTACAATGAAAGAAAACCTTTATAAAAACTAAAATCAAAATTATTTTTACCAAAAGGATAAAACTTTTGTTTTGGATAATGATAGTTGAGCTCAAACATAGTACATTCTCTAAAATCACTATTATGATTTTAAAAACTTTCCTTAAAAAAACTTCATGTTAGGAAGCTCTTTAAAAGCTCATGAAGTATTGCTCATATAGGAGTTCATATACCTTCCAAGATAATGTGGCAAAGGTTGTCTTTCTATTTATACTTACTATCATAAAAGGTATTGTTTATATGTGATTGAAAAGTATTGATTTATATGATACTAGGCTTATTTGGTATGCTTGTCTCTACATGATTTACCTTCTAAAAACTTCTTTGTACATCTAGTACTTTTGTTTCTTGTAGCTAGTGTCATATCAATATTTATGACATCGAATCACAACTTTCAGAAAACCTATATTCACAAATTCCCACACTCGTCAAATCATCAGGAATAGTATTCCATCTCATACTCTTTTAACCTCTATCACTCAAAAGTTATTTACTTTGTAATCCCACATCATCACTCATCATCAAAACAAGAAGTGAAGATAAAACAGCAATGACCTACTACATTTAATCACACTCGTGGCATTTTTTTTATTTTA
The DNA here is from genome assembly GCA_019973895.1 of Chrysanthemum seticuspe. Lineage (NCBI taxonomy): Eukaryota > Viridiplantae > Streptophyta > Magnoliopsida > Asterales > Asteraceae > Chrysanthemum > Chrysanthemum seticuspe. The sequence goes on along the minus strand of BPTQ01000006.1, from coordinate 272,506,417 downwards.
TTCCCGTCTAAAAATTTCCCTGTGCCAACTGTCTTTCGGATCCATCCACTATAACGGGTAGGATCCCTTTTCAAAAGGATCTGGTAGAACCGGCGCATCAGACACCAGTGTAGGAATTTCGAACTTAAACCTCCCCTCTTTCCCCTTCTTTATTCCAAAACGGCCAATAAAAAGATCTCTTATTCTAGTGTTTCATCTTCCTCAATCTCAGTATCCTAATCAATTCCGTAAGTAATTATATAAATTCTTTTCTTTTAAGTTAATTCTATGGCTTTGTTTATCAAAAATTGATTCAAATTGGTGTATGCTAATTGAACCATTACAATGATTGTTAAATTAGATATCTATTGAGGATTTCCTTTATGAATTGCATCCTTCTATAAAAACCTAAATTAGTTCTCACAAAAATCTCATATGAATAATTGTTTGTTGTAAAAAGGGTTTAGCATTGTTAATAAAAATAAAAACGCAATTCACATAAACCATCTTATGATTTTCCTTAAAATCCCATTTGGTCAAGTTTTTGGTAAAAATGTAGAGAACATCTCTAACTACGACATTCACTTTCCTAATGTTTTCTAATTCATACACATTCTCACTCGATTCACCTTTGAAATCAAATATATTACTTGGCTAACTATGTAATATTGTCTTCTAGGGTAAAAAATGCCTAACTCTACTCAACAAGACAATAACGATACCGTTCATTACATCCCTAGGTACCACCGCAAAGACGGTCTATCACCCGATGAACCAAAAAATCTTTAAAATGCTCCAAAAGCGTCTTATTCATGAGGGACCAGTCATTTAGGATTCCTTCCTTGAGGATACCGAAATTCTTCAAATCTTCTCCACAATCAACTTTGACTGCCTTCTCAAAATCAATGAACAAATATGTCCGGTGTTCATTTTTGAATTTTACAAAAGTGTTCAGATCATCCAAAACGATGATGAAACTATCTGCATTTCCTTCATCATAAACGACCAAAACATTGTTCTACCTCTCACCAAATTTGCCGAAATTCTCCAAATTCCATGTGATGGAATTTGCATGTACTCAAGTGATTGGTCTATAGCTAATCAACATTTTGCCTTAGATCCTCATTCTACCTATCGCATACCTCTCGATGATCCCACTCTAGTCCGAGGCTCTGTTTTTATCAAAAGAGTTGAACCCACTTGAATGGCACGCAACAAAGAACTCATCAACCGTGATCCCTTTCAAATAGAACTTTTTAAAAGTACTTCCAACTTAAAAATAGTGGGAGAAAATTCTTAGGAAAAATGTCATTTACTTGTCGTCTCCAAATGATCTATTGCCTCATCAATCAAACCCTTTTAAACTTGCATACAACGTCGCCAAAAGAATGGTTGGTGTTTTCAAAAATGACAAAATGGTCCTTCTTTATGGTATGCTCCTCACGTGTCTCCTTAGGCATGTTAGTACATTGCTACCTTATCCAATTGTGGATGATCATTTCCTTTCAAATCATGTCATGGTGTCCCTCACCGAAGGTCGTTTCAAAAGATTCATGATCAAAGGGAGAAGACCACATCATCTCTCAGACTCGTCAGACGTTGAAGAAGTTGATGAAGACAATCCCATCTCAAACTATCGTCTTGATCCCATCTCATACTTAGAAAAACTTCCCAAACTTCTCAAAGAAACTAAAGAATTCAAGCAAACAAAGGGAATGTTCAAGTGTCTTGCTCACTTCCTCACAAAAATGGGAAAGAAGAAAAAGTGAAGAGATTGACTAATGAAAGTTGTGCTTTGGTCAAATATGGATGTCATAAAAACATTTGTGATATCTTGTTCCTTAACTTCAAAATTTTGCACCTTATGGTACTAAAAATTATGGTACTTTGAACATTTTTTTATTAATTAAATTCGTGAATGATTGTAGTAATGTTGCTCATGTCTAGGAAAGCTTATCATATTTGATCAAATATCAAATATTGAGTTTGATCTTGTTTGATTGCTTTTATGTATATCTTACATGCTCTTCTTTCAATACTAGACTTAAATCCATGTATGCTTGCTCTTAGAAACACGACGTGTGAATTTTGATAAGTGTGTGCGATTCTACGAGCCTACTATCTTGTTTTAGCTCTCAGATACTGGATCCCTTCATTATAACTAGCCGGATCCTTTTGTAAAAGGATCTGGAGGATCTGGGCATACTGAGCTGTGATTTATGCCTCATTACATCCATCTTACCTTCCAGACCTTAGTAGATTGGTTGCCTATGTCCTGTTAGTCTCAACTGAGCTATCCTTACTCTCAGTAGTTCTCCTATTCTCTTATGGATGACTTAGGATTCTTCTAATATGTTTATGATTTATCATTTCTCAAATAATAAACATTTTCCGCTCCAATGTTACATCTTCTTTCTCTCATCTTAATCCACTTATTTTCATAATAATTATATTTTTCATAAATTTATTTTAATCATTTTACCTCAAAATGCTCTAAAATCAATTTTTCATTTTTTATAAATTTTAAGAATTTTTCTAATTTTCTTCTTGACCACTCTATAGAAAACTAGAAAGGGGGGGGGGGTTGAATAGTTTCGTCGATTAAAATTTTGTTTTAAAGTATTTAGATCACCTTATGTTAATCCATTTAGATCGTCTGTTGGATATTGATATATAGAAATATAAGTTAATAATGCAAAGAGATAAAGAGTAAAGGAACACAAAACCACGACACAAGTATTTATAGTGGTTCGACTATAAGGATTCCTTCCTTGCCTTACTCCACTCCAGCACTACACAACACAAGCTCTGTAATATGGCGGAGAAGCCTTCACAATGTCACCTACACTTTATCTGGTATAAGGCTAGACACCGAGTTCTTCCACGAGGTAGACCCAAACCTATCACAACGTCGCCTACATTTTATTCGGTACTAGGCTAAACACCGAGTTCCATTACAAAGGAGGAACTACTACCTAACACTCCAGCCCAAAGGAGACAAACTCCTTTTTACAACACTTCAAAGAATATCAATACCCTTTAACCCAAACTACACAAATGTACATCGACGCCTCATATCGAATGTACACCTTCGACACTATACACCAATGCCTTCAACTTGACACACTAATGGAGGGAGAAAAGAACTATCAACAAGATGCACTTCAGTGGTCTTAATGATGACGAAGCTTGGAAACTCATGACCTTGAGCTTGCATGTCTCAAGAGGTTTTGATCTCGCCTTTAAGAGGAACCTAGAGAATCACACAAAGAGAAAACTACATAGAATGATCCTTTGGATCTGAGGTTAGAGGGGTTAGAGCATAAAGAGAAGATATGTTTAAAAGGGGTTGTGAGCAAGAGAGAAGTGACTCACTATTTATAGGAAAACTGCCTACAGTTAACCCAGATCCAGCCAATGCAATCCAAGGGATCCAGCAGCCGGGTCAGGCTAGTCCGAATTTTGGTTTGCAAACCGGGTTATGGGTTATGGGTTTATGACCATGGTTCATGGACTTTGGATCATGGATACCCAACAAGATACATTGTATCTAGTCAATGGGTCATGGATAATATCCAACATGATTTCATGCATGATGTCATTGATGCGTAGTTTGGGGTCGAAAGACTTCCTTTTCCAAGAGAAATCTTTACAACCCACTAAGAAAGTGTACCTAATTGTTGCAGTGTAGTATGGGTAAGCCTAGGGGGTTGATCGTTCTCTAGGGGAATAGAGATGCTAGTCGAGATGTTTTGATTGCAGGTACAACTAATGAGTCTGCAGGTACAAAAGCTGATTCCAATGCAGATACACAAGCCAAGGTAAATGAGTCTGCAAAGAAGTTTGTTTTGATTGAAAAATGGAAGCTTGATCAAATTTTCACACCCAAAGAAACAGAGAAAATGAATTCAGAAGCAAATCCTGTTCATGGAGTGCCAAAAGGAGATACAGAAGGTGGGGCAAAACCTTCTGATGTTGAAAAGGTAGTTACTGAAGGACCACAAGTTATTGATGAAGTGCAGAGCAATGCATCAGTAAATGGTGCTAAGGAAGGAAATACAACTAGTAGCAGTCAATCTTTTCCTACTTGTTGGAATCACTCCTAACTTGTATTTCAAGTGTTAGTAATTAATATGTAATATGTTTCTTAAACTAGGCTTTTATGTTTGTATTAATGGCAAGGCTTATGTAGAAAGCCCATGAGCCTTGGCCCAAGCCCAATAATGAAGGAAGGGACTAGACATGTTGCCCTAGCTCCCTTCCCCTATAAATACTAATGTAAACCTTCTCTTGAAGGTTGGTTGTTCATTTCACATATATTCCTACGCCTAAAGTTCTCATAAAAAAATACTAATGTAAACCTTCTCTTGAAGGTTGGTTGTTCATTTCACATATATTCCTACGCCTGAAGTTCTCATATTCATACGTGTGTATTGTGTGTGTTCAACCAATCTTTCTTTCATCTTATTTCTTACATATTGATCCTTGTGTTAACTTATGGTGACCTAACAGTGGTATCAATCGCCATCTAGTTGGGTGAAACACTTTTGTTTTTGAATTCATACACTATACGCGTGGGTTTTAAGGTTCCAAACTTTCATACGCTTAAAGCTTTGGTTTTTACACTTGTAAACTCAAGATTCTTGTGGTTTAAGGTTTATTTAGTGTTAAAGTTTAAGTTTTTTGCATCAAGTTTCAAACTTTACGTGTGTAGATTAGTTTTTAAGCTTGGTTGGATTCGTGTGTACTTTTATACGCGTAAGGTGAAAAATAGTTTTGGATCATCAAGTTTCAAACTTTCTTGTTATTTTGGTGATTTTGAAGCTGTTTCATCATTAAAATCAGGTTACAAAACACTTTTGGGCATAAAAATCAGTTTTGGTAAATTTTGGTACTTTCTACGCCTAGTAAAACCCTAGTTCTACACGTAAGGTCTACTCCTAAGTCTGTCTACGCCTATCAGTTTCTACGCCTAAGGATTTTTACATTTGATCTTTGAAGCTGTTGGTTTACTCAGTGTTTTCTTGCTTGGATAAGCCTGAAAACACTTCGACTTTGGATATCTTTTAAACTTGAATATGTGTAAAGGATTTTTTGGGTAAAACCCTAGTTTTACGCCTAAGCATAAAAGCTTACGAGTAAACACTTTAAGCCTAAGTATTTCCTACGCATAAGCTTATCTTACGCCTAAGGAAATCTTACACATAAGGTTCTTACTACTAAGCCTTTGGTTTACGCCTAAGCCTAAGTTTTATCTAAAGTTTACGCGTAAGCAGTTTCTACGCATAAACTCTTGTTTACGCGTAAGAAGGGAACTACGTGTAAGGTATTGTCTACGCCTAAGCTGGTTTTCTACGCCTAAGTGCACTTCATCAACAAGTTTTTCATTCGACTACAAAGATCCATCATCAACACAAGTTTCAAGATGTCTCAACCACCATACTCTCATTACTTTCCTCATGAGTATCCTCAACAACAACAACAACAATATCAACAATATCCTCCACCATCTCAACAACAATTGCAACATGTTCAACAACAATTTCAACCGCCATCTCAAATGTACTTTCCTCAAGGAGCAAACCCTCTTCCACCACAGATGCCTCAACCAAACCCTCGTCAACAAGTTCAACATTGTAACTACTTTCAATATAAGTATCCAACAAAGTATGCTATGAATGTCAAAACACAAAAGGAACCTTCTTGGTTTGCAAAAATGTGTGAAGCTTTAAGTAGCCAACAATCCATTCATGAAGCTGGATCACTTGATAGACCTTCAATGCCTACTCCCGGTAACTATGATCAACGGGTGATAAGGTTTTTTAGGTTTTGTGATCTCAAGAAACCACATGGTAAGTTTTTTAAGAAGGTTGTGGAAAACTGGAAGGGGGGTTGAATAGTTTTACCAATTAAAAATTCGTTTTAAAATATTTAGATCGACTTATGTCAATCTATTTAGATGTGTATGTTGGACGTTGATAGATAGATATATAAAGAATGTAATGAAAGATAAAGTGTAAGAAGCACATAAACACGACACGAGTATTTATAGTGGTTCGGCTACAAGGACACCTTCCTTGCCCTACTCCACTCCCCGAGTCACCTACTCGAGAGTTTGTAATCACTACACGACACCAACTCCTTATGGCGTAGAAGCCTTCACAACATCGCCTACTCTTTTTCCGGTACTAGGCTAACCACCGGGTTCTTTCACCAAGGTGAACCACACCTAACACAACGTCGCCTACCATTTATCCGGTACTAGGCTAAGTACAGAGTTCCATTACAATGGAGGAACTACTACCCAACACTACACAACACCTAATCCCAAAGGAGACCCACTCCTTATTACAACACCATCAAGGATATCAACATCCTTGGAAACAAACTATCACGATTTGTATAACGATGCACCTCATCGATTATACGACCTTGGCATTCTTCACTAATGCCACTTGATTTGATTCTTAGGCATCTTTCACTAATGCCTTCATCTTAACACCTTTAGCATTCTTCACTAATGCTTTTGACACGGACGTTAAACACCTTTCACTAATGCTTTCGTCTTGACTCTTTCGGAATCCTTCACTAATGCCTTCGACACAACACTTCTATGGAAGAAGAAAGAACTATCAACAAGAAAACCTCAGTAGTCTTGATGATGACGAAGTATGACAACTCATGGACTTGAGCTTGCTCGACTTCAAGAAGTGGTGATCTCGCCTTTAAGAGGAACCTAGAGAATCACACGAAAACAAAAGACAAAATACATAGAAAGATCCCTTAGGATCAGTGGTTAGAGAGTTACAATACTTGAGGAAAGTATGTGTGAGAGTTGCAAGCCAAAAGGAAGAAATGGCTCACTATTTATAGAGGAGAAACACTTACCGTTCCACGGATCCCACCCTCAAGGGATCCGTCTAGTGTAAAACTAGGGATCCGTGGAACGCTCCTCTTTGCCCATGGGTATTTTGGTTGTGGGTCATGGGTCATGGGTTATGGATTGATCCATGGGTATTTCTTTAGATACAATGTACCTAATGGGTGCAATGCATCTAGTCAAATGGGTATGGGTCAATACCATGGGTTATGAATATGTTCCATGGGTTGTAGTTTTTACCCATTATAATACATACTAGTTATGTATATATTTGCCCAATATGTAAACACTAGTTGTTGTACATATGTATTACTAAATCATAAAATCACTTATACTTGTTTTAGTGTTTTATGTGAAAACGTATGTGTGTTAGAAAACTATTGGCTCAAACCATTTACGTATTTTATTTGTTTCGTTAAAATGATTTTACATTTGTTATCGACAAAACATTAGAAGATCGTAAAATATAAATAAACGTTTTTACGGCTTATTTGTATTAACAATCTCCCCCTTTTTGTTGATGACAAAACATAAAATTATTTTAAGGAAAAACTAAAATTCGTAAAAGTTTGAATTGGAGTTTTTACTCTCTTCTCCCCCTTTTTGTCGAAACAAAAAGAGAAAAACATGTAAAAGAGAGAAAATGTAAAGAAAGCAACTTACAGGAATAGTTCTCGTCTTAACTCCCCCTTAACGAGTCCATCCCTTTGTGAGGGCGTCAGGTAAATAAAAACTAGTAAGCTAATGCATTGCAACTTTGTTTGCAAATGGTTTCGTCCTTGTGATGGAAATGCTCCCTGTTAGGATCGTTTATTTGGGTGATTTGGTGGATCGGGAGGTCGGGAAAGATGAAAGAACATCTTCATCATGTTAGTGAGAGAAACTAGAGAGAGAAGGGAAATAATATGTGTTTATTGATAAGAAAAGGTGAAGTTTACACAAAAAGTCTCACCCTCTTAGGAAAGTCTAGGAGGGTATTTATACCTAAACACATACTACTATGACTAAATGACATAACAAGCCCTTGTGTTTAAGGTAACAAAGATAGATAATGTAATCCCGTCAATGTCGTTCCATTTTTGAGTTAGGAGCGATTCCAACAATCTTCCCCCAATGGGACGACATAAGGGATTACTTACAACATTTACTACAAATATAGAAAATAAATAAAGATTGGTCTTCATAAGCTCTTCAAGTGCTGAGGATGATGAAAGTTTACGCTCTTTTTCTTCTTCTTGTACCTCGACTCGAGAACCGTTTTCTTCACTTGTAGGCAAATGATGTAATATGCATAAATTGGATTAACTTCCCCCCAATTCATGGTGCATGTCTTTAGCAGCTTCTCTGTACACTCCTTTTTTGGCGAAGTTTCTGAATCAGCTTCCCCCCAAATTGACAACCGTCTTTAGCAGATTCAAAACTTTGATGTAGTGAACATTTCCTCTAACTTTTGAAGATTTCAGTACGCAATGGAATTTGTAGATGAGTAGTAAACCACACAAGGTAAATCTGACTTATTGCGGAAAATCCGTTCGGGGGTAACTTGCAAGAAATCAACAAGATCTTCTCACGTATGTAGATGCTTCACACCAAACAAACCACAAAAGACGAAATGAAACGACTTCCCTCTGAATGTTGCGGTCTATCGGAATAATAGTTACTTGTGAATCTGCAATTACTCGATAAAATGACCGTGTGTGAGGCATCACAACATCATATTTAGGTAACTTCACACACGATAACTCTGTGAAAGTGAGACGATTACACCAACTTGAGAAATTTGCACCATAGATCGTCTCATTTCTTCCCCCTGATTGAAGAAATTCATGAAGGGAAACGGGTTTTCGAAAAAAATCCAAAAACATCAAAGAAGCAATGAACACCAATACTCTCTTCCCCCTGATGTTTTCAATGAATCAGAATCATACACCACGTATGTTGATGATGAATTGGAGACAGCGAAACCATGTATGTCCGAGTAATTGAACAATTGTGAAGTACCATAAATGTCATGTGAGAATCAATTGCTGATAAGACTTCTCTACTCGTGTATACTCTTCTCAGCTAACTCTTTACTGACCCCATTATCATTCTGACGGCTTTTTGTAGTGACTACTGATGGAGAAAACCCAATATGACGAACTTGAGACTGAAGTAAAATAACCCGAACTTGTGACTTAAACTTTCACTATTGTCGGACGAAGAACCCTTTTTCTTACAACCATCGAAAAAAGGTAAACTAAAAGTTTCTCAAATTATCCACAGCTTTGTGTGACACTTGAGCACAACAACGTAACTCCTTAAAAGTGATAGTTATACGCTGTGAGCACAACAACGTAACTCCTTACATCAGGTATAACTAGACAACTCAAGTTTTGTCATTCGTAACGGTTAAAGCTCGAACAAGGATCTTGAAGAATCATGCATCCAACCAACCCCGATATCTTAAGATACTAAGTACACGCACCCGTTATATCCCACTTCAACCTTAAATAAGTAATAATGAATTCTCGCCGTAATCACATCTTGCGGTTACATCCCCAAAACTAGCCTTCATTAATGGTTTAAATGAACTTGATAATGGTTTCCGATCTTGTCAAAAATTGTATCCTCGTGAAAATTGAAAATACCAAAATACCACATCTTTTACCGAATATTGTACCAAAAATTTACATAATGTATATAAATACATTTGTATAATAAAATTTCACCCCAACTCATAAGATATTCGGATCCAACATTAATCCTAGACCACGTTTGGTGAGTATCAGCCCGACTAACACTAAATGAAACTTGAACCCAAAGCGTTATAGTCCAAGTCCAATTGATATCTTATTAGCCCAAGATTCAATAAATCTGATCCAACTCCCTCTCACCCTAATTTTCGGGTATTAAAATCACTCAAACATAATCTTAACCCTAATACCACAAACCTCCGCCTCTCGCCTACACTCTCTCCAAAAATTAGATCTGAACAACAGTTCCTACCTCATCATAACAACCGAACCAAAAAATCATCAAACTCATCTCATCTCAATCTCATATCTCAATCATCATCAATCAAAATCTAATCTCAGTTTCATCAACCTTAATCCGAATAAAAAAAACGCAACCGATCACACCTTTATAAACGTTTTTGCTCAATCAAAATCAAGAAGGTAAGGAAGAGGCTTCAAGATCCGTGATGGTCTCGGGTAGGTGTTTCCTGTTTTTGTGTTTTCTTGAACGAACCAAAGAAAAACATATAACATAATTGTTATCGTGTTTCTCTTTAATTTATCGGATATGAAATGAAGCTAAGAGCTTCAAAAATTAGATCGATGATGTATTGTTTATGACTCTTTATGATTTGTTAAAGATTTATGAGAGTATAAACCAAACTGAGATTAAAAGACAATATTTCAATTTTGTGCTTGTTTAAGTCGAGTCTTGGATCAATGATAAGATGAATATCTTTCGTATGGCTTGACCTCCAAAAGTTTGATAAAACTTTTAATGGAACGAAAGGTTTGATTCTGAGATCTTTATTGTTGATAGTAGATATAGGTTTGAGAATTGGGGACTGTATGTGAGGGTTCCTTGATGAGTATATATTAGGATTTGATAATGTTGGAGTATTGATTGTGGCTGTTAAATAGTCTCGAGTACATATTTTCATTTTGGTTATGGTGACTTGTGATGTACAAAACTGAAGTCATATGAGTCGTGTATGATGGTATTTGATAATGTCGTTCCATTTACGAGTTAGGAGCGATTCCAACACTCCCCCTTGATGATTGCAACATTGCAATGGGGTGTCATGAAGTGTAATCCTAATAAGGATTATGTTGCAAATGGTTTTTCAATGTATGATTTGACACAAAGCTCCCCTAGCTTAGGGTGTCAAGGTCTTCATGTGTAGTTTGAAAATCTATAAAATAAAGGTTAGAAAACAAGTATATTGTGCATAATTTCCTGCAAATAAGACTCAACTTAGTAGAAAATTGTTCTTCTGTAGCACGGTTCCCTCCTTTGTGGGATCCGTCTAGGCAATTTCCTGGGATCCGTCTGTCTGGTGACAGATTTTCAGTAATGGCGATATACTAAACAATGCTAAATATGAAGGTGAGATATGTATACAAACAACAAACATATACTCAAAGAAATATGGCAAATAAGTTATCATTCAATAAACAAAGAGATAATCAAGAAATCTCTAAAACTAAGAGAATGATTTAACCATACATATTCTACTAATACTAATTAATTACTAACACTAGAACAAAAAGTGGATTTGGCCACACCGAATATGTGTGACGATATACATATAGTCACACATGTTTTTTCGGCCGTGTGTGACTAAAGGTCGCGCGACCATAGGTACCCTATGGTCACGTGTTTGACTTTTTTTAGTCTCTATTGCAAAAGAGTAACCAAAACCGTAACATGTGTGACTAATTAGGTACAAATTTTGTTGAATTAATCCGTATTAGTGACCATAAACACTGTATAGTCACACAAAGCATGTTTGTTTTGGGTATTTAGTCACATACAATTAATCATAAAGTGGCTAAAAGTGTTAATAAGTGTGACCATATGGTGTTTCAAGTGAAGAAAGGTATCTTTTGTGTGACTATTGATCATCCAATGGCCACATGAATTTTATGTTTGTGTGGCCTTTTCTAACATTTAGTCACACAAAGCATGTTTCTTTTGGGTATTTAGTCACATACAATTAATCATAAAGTGGCTAAAAGTGTTAATAAGTGTGACCATATGTTGTTTAAGGTGAAGAAATATGTCTTTTGTGTGACTATTGATCATCCAATGGCCACTTGAATTTTATGTTTGTGTGCCTTTTCTAACATTTAGTCACACAAAGCATGTTGTTTTGGGTATAGTCCACACAAAGCATGTTTGTTTTGGGTATTTAGTCACATACAATTAAGATAAAGTGGCAAAAGTGTTAATAGTGTGACCATATGTTGTTTAAGGTGAAAGAAAATATGTCTTTTGTTGACTATGATCATCCAATGGCCACTTGAAATTTTAGTTGTGTGGCCTTTTAACATTTAGCACACAAAGCATGTTGTTTGGGTATTTAGTACATTACATTAATCATAAAGTGCGCTAAAAGTGTTAAGAAAGTGTGACCATATGGGTTGTTTCAAGTGAAGAAAGGTATCGTTTGTTGTGACTATTGACATCCAATGGCCACATGAATTTTAGTTTGTTGTGGTTTTATAACATTTAGTCACACGAAAGCATGTTTCTTTTGGGTATTTAGTCAATACAATTAATATAAAGTGGCTAAAAGTGTAATAAGTGTGACCATATGGTGTTTAAAGGTGAAGAAATATGTCTGTGTGTGACTAGTGATCATCCAATTGCCCTTGAATTTTCTTGTGTGGCCTGTTCTAACATTTAGTCACACAACGCATGTTTTTTTTGGGTATTAGTCACATACAATAATCATAAGTGGCTAAAAGTGTTATAAGTGTGACCATATGTGTGTTTTAAGTGAAGAAATGTGTTGTTTTGTTTTGACTATTGATCTATCCAATGGCCACTTGATTTTATGTTTGTGTGCCTTTTCTAACATTTTAGTCACACAAAGCATGTTTCGTTTGGGTATTTATCACATACAATTAATATAAAGTGGCCAAAAGTGTTAATAAGTGTGACCATAGGTGTTTCAAGTGAAGAAATGTGTGTTTTGTGTGACTATTGATCATCCATGGCCAACTGAATTTATGTTTGTGTGGCCTTTTCTAACATTTAGTCACACAAAGCATGTTTGTTTTGGGTATTTAGTCACATACAATTAAGTATAAAGTGACCAAAAGTGTTAATAAGTGTGACCATATGGTGTTTCAAGTGAAGAAATGTGTGTTTTGTGTGACTATTGATCATCCAATGGCCACATGAATTTTATGTTTGTGTGGCCTTTTCTAACATTTAGTCACACAAAGCATGTTTATTTTGGGTATTTAGTCACATACAATTAAGTATAAAGTGGCCAAAAGTGTTAATAAGTGTGACCATATGGTGTTTCAAGTGAAGAAATGTGTGTTTTGTGTGACTATTGATCATCCAATGGCCACATGAATTTTATGTTTGTGTGGCCTTTTCTAACATTTAGTCACACAAAGCATGTTTCTTTTGGATATTTAGTCACATACAAATTAAGCATAAAGTGGCCAAAAGTGTTAATAAGTGTGACCATATGGTATTTTAAGTGAAGAAATGTGTGTTTTGTGTGACTATTTCTCATCCAATGGCCACATTAATTTTATGTTTGTGTGGCGCTTTCTAACATTTAGTCACGCATCGAATTAAGCAAACTGTGACAAAAAAGTGTTAATAATTGTGACTATATGAATCTTTTAGTCACATATAAGAAATCAATATATATCAAAACAAATTCTAATATATAAAAATATATTCAAAATATATTCAAATACAATAAAATTGGAATGTATATAAAATTGTAATGTCGTACATAATAAAATTTTCAATAATTTAACGAATTCTGACTCTTGATCTTCTTAGCTTCCTTTTGCATGGTATGACTAGAGAAGTAGCGCTTCGTATGTAATTTAGGTGCAGTTCTGTTCTCACCAATCAGTTTTATGGTACTTGGTGGTGTTACCTGTAGGAAACAAAAGCCGGGGTATCAAACACTGAATTAAATATGAAGAATGATATATGTAGGTTTATAAAACACATGCATCTATGTACCTTTTCATTGAAAACCACTTGATCCTTTGGTCATGCATAAAAACCACCTACTGCATCCTTAACTGTTTTGAGACCGTTACTTCCTACATCCGGTATGCACGCTGCATCCACTAAAGATTTTTCAATAGACACTCTGTAGCAATCCTTTGGGAGTGGTTTGTTATGAAGCATTTGTTTTCCATCAGTTTTGTACACGGTACCCTCCGCAATAATAGTTGATTTCTTTAAGTGCCACAGTCTGCACTTAATTACCTAAAAAGATAATTTGTTGCATGTATATATGTATCAGTAATTAATTAAACTAAAAAACATATGAAAATGTTTAAATACATACTTGTGGTAGTACTGTTAATGGAGACTCATGTTCTTGTGATCCAGAAAGTTGACGTGAAGAATCCTTTCGTTTTGATATAGTCGATTTCTTAGATGCGACAGATTTAACAGTTTCCTATATGTATAATACACGGTAAATAATACATGTATGTAGAATTCAAAAATCCCAGGGGGGGGGGGTGATTTATTACTTACACTTATTTGAATTTCCTTTCTCACGTCCAGCAACACGTGTTCCGGCATCCTCATCAGCACTGCTATTTAAAAGATTAATGTTCACCGGAGACACCTGAAATATAAATTGTTTAAGAAGACTGCAACAGTATTTAAAAGGGTAAAAAAAAGATGGAATGTTACTTTCTTATGTCTTACTTCCGTTTCTGTCAATGGAGTTGAAGTTGACTGCAACTGCCCCCTTTGTGCAGCCAATTGTTTCATCAAATCCTGTATTACCGCATCTTTTTCTTAACGTTGGCGCCTCTCATTATCAAGTTCACTTTGAAGTAACACCACTCTTTCATCAGATGCTTGTCTGATTCGAGGCAGATCAAAATACCTCTTGTAGGTTACTCCACCTCCCACTCGTCTCGCATATCCTCCCTTTTCCTTACCTAATACAACTGTCATGGTATCAGTGCCATGATCAAGCTTCAAGATTCCTTGTTTGATCTTGTCGTCCGTTTCTTTCTGCACACACAATATGGGAAATAGGTTATTTAATTCTACTAGTATTAACTTGTAACTAAAAGTATTAACTAAAACACTACCTGTATTAACTTATAACTAACAGTTTTAAGTAATACAGTAGCAGTATTAACTAAAACACTACATGTATTAACTTATAACTAACAGTTTTAAGTAATACAGTAGCAGTATTAACTTATAACTAAACAAACATAATAATAAAATTTGCAGTCAAACTTACAAATTTTTCTCCCACTGATCTGATATCATCATCATGATATTCTCCGTCTTTTTTCACCCTTCCTTTCAACCACAGCGTACCACGCGGTGGTTCTTCATCTGGTTCAATTTCTTTACTCTCGATCTTATAAACATCAAATACATACAAATGTAAGATAAACGAATATAAACGAAAGTATGATGCTATTAAATGCAAATGTGCAAATGTTTACTGTTACCATTTTTTCTATCACACGGGCGTATCCACCTCGTCCCATTGTATGATCATAAATAGACTTGGAACGCGACACTTTAGCTTTTGCTGATCTCACCTTGAAACACAAAATCATACGGCGTTTAGATGTAGTAATGTTGATAGTATACAACTAATACATATGGAAACATATGAAAAGGTGAAAGATATTTGAACTTGAATAAAAATGAATAATTAACACCTTGTATTCCTCGCTGGCTGTGTAGTTTACAAAATTAACCCAATCTTCGGCTTTTATAATTGCACTATACTTTGCCGGGACTTCATTTAGTTTTGAAAGGGTATTTTGGTTGGGCAATATGTAGTTTTGTATCAATTTTATTCTGAAATTCCTTAGAAGTTGACCAAGACGATTCATTATCAGCTTTCTGACCGTCAAGTCAACATCAAAATATCGCTGCAAAGATTAACAAATTGTTGTTAATTAGTTGCACATACTGTAAATGCAGAGATAAACTTATTAACACCTTGTATCTACGACAGCCAAGCCACTACTAGTTAAAAAAAAGTATATGTGTACCGTGATTTCGTCCCGCATTTTATCTCTTGCTTCTGAATCAACCTTCCTCCAGGTTAGAATCCTGACACCTATATGCTCATGAACCAAATCACCCAAAAAACTCGAAAACAATGCTCTGTTTTTTCCTGATAACCTATCCAGTGCATCGAAGGTTACACTGACCTTTATTCCGTCTGTTTTTCCATATTCTATGCGAAACTTAGCTAACCTAGTTATGCCCTTCTTAACAACATTCGCATTTGAATGGTTGTTTCCAGCATCCTCACCCTCATTTGAATACGTCTCTGATTCATATTCTAAAGTGTTTTCAATTTCACGATCAGAATAAACCAAATCATCCGGATAATTGATTTGCGTTGACATGATTCGTCAGAAGTAACGTGTTAAAGAAAATTAGTAAACTTAATTGGTAAATAATGGTGTAAAAATTGAAGTTCTGGTTGTTTTGCTTGAAGCCTGATTTATTGGAGTAAAAATAGGGCTAATGATGGGGCAGTTTTTCAATTAAGGAAACCATAATTTCCAAAGTAATTTTAAAAATTTTGGCTCCAAATTTGATAATTTTAAAATGTGGCTCCAAATCAAACAATTTTTGAAACCAAAAACACCCCTGACAGAAATGGTGCTTACCCACAGTCCCAAACACTCATATTACTTCAAACCAGCTGGGTCAAAGACACATATAACTGCAGATACACTAAAATCACCACATGGCGCATACAAATGAACAATCAAAAGCTAAAAATGGACTTAAAGCAACTAATTAAGCAACTATAACTAATAAGCAGTTCCAGATAAACAATTAAGCACAAAAATAGGCAAATCAAACCAAGAACTGCTGATACATCAAACAGCCCTAAGACCTTACCTTAAGGCTATAAATAAGCTATTTATAAGCAATTAGATAAGCTCTAACATCCTCAAGCAGTAAAAAAAAATCAAGAAAACATGTAAATGCAACTAACTTAAAGCAAAAACAACAACAAAAACACCCTAAATATAGTGGTTCAATCAAAAATAATTGTCATGAACAAACGCCTCCAGTTCTAAACTTCATAATCAGTCATAAAAAAATTGACAACAATCTAAAAATTAGACATCCTAATCCTACAATAATACATTATACTAGTGCGAATATGAACTTAAACACCACAACCAATTCCTAAATTCAAAACAACATGAAAAAAAAGATGAAACAAACTAGCGAACACATTACTTATATTAACAAACATAATTAGCATCCGTATGGATAAACCATCAAAAGATCCATACATATTCCATTGTTAATATATCTACATACCATCCCATTAAACCAAGACATTAGACATTAGACATAAACAGATGACACTAGAGCAAAGAAAACATCCCATTCCATAGCGAGAAACCCTTCAACCATTCATCGCCTGAATTTGTTCTTCCTTGGTATCGATTTCCTCCTAAGATTGAGTTATGAGATCATTCAACCCCTGCAGCTTAGACCTCGCAGCCTCCGTGTCATCCCTAAGATCCACCAATCTCTAAGGACCTAATGTTTAAAAATGGCAAACTAAGTCCTCCTTCTTTTAAACTATGACTATAAATTAGGGGTGTTGATCCGTTCGGTTATCGGGTTTTGTTTCGTTAAATCGGTTATATTTTTATTTTGGTCAACACGAAAACCGAAACAAACCAAACTATAATTAAACCAAAGCGAACCGAAAACCGATTATGAATTAAGTTCGCTTCTTGGGTTGACCCGAAATTAAGCTTGATTCTTGGGTTGACACATATGGTTTTAAACCAAAAATGGATAATTAAGTTCGCTTCTTGAGTTGACACAAAATTATTTAGATTTTAAGCCATGGCTTCCATAATTAGCAACCTACAAACATAATGTTTGAGTAAATGGGACGAAAACGTGCAAAACAACTGGAAACGGCCGAATGTGTGTAAAAAGTTATACAAACGGACTAAAAGATGAAAAAACCAGCTAAAACGTGCAAACACGGACGAAAACCTGTAAACAAAATACAAGCTAAAAAAATAAAACAAAAAATCCTTCCCTTAATTAATAGTAATCATTACAGTTTTGAGAACCGTGACATATTACGGCTACACTTAATCACATAGTCAAAGCAAAATATTCAAGTCTATCTTCTTCAACACAACAACCGCATCATCAGGTAATGTTACACATTAGTTTTTTTTTTTTTTTTTTTTTTTTTTTTTTTTTTTTTTTTTTTTTTTTTAACCATGAACTGCAAATGTAAAGTGATTGATATGCATGTTTCTGATATGTTGATGGATACAAATGCATGTTTGGTAATTTTTCAGCAATGTTTAACATATCCTAAAGAATATAGTATCCTTTGATCATAATGTAACAGCCGTTTTATTATAACTATAGGCGATTTGATTCTTTAGAATATTGTGTGACATGTAAATATAGGATGATTTGAATAAAAAAATCTTGGATATATGTGGATTGTGGAAAAACGTAGCAGCTATTTTTTAAATAGCTAATTAGAAAACTTGTAAACATATGTTTAATCCAGGTTAGTATAGCTTTTATATGATTTGGTAAAGCACTACACCTTATGTAATTAATTATCTGAGCTTAGGTTTAAACATTGGATGAAGCAATGGCGTATGGTATGTTGGGTAGATTATGGATTTCTTACTAGATTTTAACAAACGTATGGGGTAAGATGAATAAACGTAAAAAAATACAGATTTTTACTCTAAAAGGACTATATGATTATTGGTTTTTGAAACATAGTTAAATATGTAGTAGTACATCTTCAATCATTTTTTGTTTGACACCTTAATGATAAAGATGTATTGATCATCTAAGACTTGTATTAGTTGAATGTTATGCATATGTGATAACCTTATTGACCATTAAGACGATTGTGGTTTTAAAATAGAATGAGCATCCAATTGTTGGTGGAGGCAAACCGCACAAACATTAGGACATTGCAGGTAAGTTGTACTTAAAATGCTTACTTAAGGTTATAAATTTATCAATGTAACCATCAAATTGATATACGTGCTTACTTTTTAAATTTAAGATGCTTCCTGCTTTGTTTACTGAAACACTGTACCCTAAGAAGCGCTGGATATACCTAATCCACAATAGGGGAACCAAACATAAGGTTTACTGGAAATTGGTTCGTGGTCGCATTACTTTGCAAGGGTCCGAGTGGCAAGCTTTTATTGATCAAAGCCAATACATCAATGTGGCCACATTCCATTTCATTCGTCAGGAAGAAGACTGTTATTATGTAACAGGGTACAACGATGCAGGCCACGAATGCCCTGGATACGATCTGGCTCTTCTAGGTTACAGACAACGTAGGTGCCTGGTTACGTTGGATGAATATCCTGCACAACCTCTGGTAAGAAAAAAATGTTAATCAATACATTGTATAAGTTTGTTGAAAATGAGGATTATTTTAATTGTTTGACCCGCTAATGTTTTCTTTAAACTAAACTGTTACGTAGGTCATTCCTTGCAATTTCCGGGACAATACTGACAATAACCAATTTGACGTTCTTGTTGCTGGCGTGCCCGTAGCAGCTATCACTCACCGTCAAATTGAAATACTGGAGGAAAACAGACACGTGCATGAGTTTGGTGGGCACGGATGGAATGTATTGGTTCACGATGAAAACCTGTTTGCTGGCACAAGAGTTGTTTTCACAAATCTCCTAAACAATACTCTTTCCCTGATGCCATTTGCTGAAAATGGATTGATGATGCGTTCTGAACTTGTGCAACGTATGGAGCTGAATCGTACAAGACCGTTCATGAGAAACCCCGTAGATGAAGGTATGTTAATCAAAGTGTAGACATAATCTATGATTTTATTTTAAAAATAAACCTTTCCATATAATAGCTTTTAAATTATTAATTACCATTTTTATTAAATTCCAATTGCAGATGAGCGTATGAAACACATATGTGCATGGAACGAATGTACAGAGCATGAAAGTGAAAGGGATTGTTTTTACGCGCCCATCCTTGCATATGTCACGGACAGGAGTCGTTTGGTAAGTAATGATACAAATCGGACCATTTCAGTCATTATCTGCTTTCGCAAAAACTAATATATGCTTCAACACATGGACATAATTTTGATTAGCATACTACATTGTTCTTTTTAATGCAGAACATACCACATGAGTTTACGAAGCAAAATCACATGTGGAAGTACCATAACCCATTGCTGAGATACCGGGAAGACATGGAGTTTTATGTGAACGTGAATCTGCAACACCACAGCGATAGGCCTAGAAGCAAGAACCACGTTACCATAAACGCCATATGGAGAGATATTGTTGAGGAGTGTCAGTGGGAACGAAACAAAATGGTCAAATTCAATCTTGTTGACTTTGTCATTGACGACCAAGCTTCGGTGTCTTCCCGTAATCCAGTATTTAGCATGTGCTAAAATGTAATTCCAGGCGTTATCAGTTGTTATTGGTAGACACGCTTATAAACAGATTTTAGGATTGTGTAGGATTTGGTTGGCTTCATTTAGGGTGTGTGTTCCCAAGTAGTTGAAGCCATTCATGAGATGGAATGTAAACTACTTGGTATAGCCCCTATCTGGAAGTGTATGGTTAATACTGGTGTATTAAAAGGTGTTCTTTGTGATGGTTTTGTGCTGGTTGTCATCTGTCCATGGTTGTATGATATGGGCAGTTTGTTTTTGTTATCAGACTTATAAGAACAGTTATATCAGATATTGAATAGAGTTGCCTAGTATGCAACTTGATATGGAACTTGTCCATATCAGTGTGTGTTGATTTTTTCATTTTACAAAGTTTCCTTGATTAATACAAGTTCATCTTTGCACAAAAAAAAAATATTTTGTGTTGTGGTCTACTTATAAACAGAAAACTTTAGTGGTTAAAGCTGCCAGTACAAAGTTAAGTCTGGTAGGTTAGTTTTAGTGGTTAAGGCTGCCAGTAGAAGGTTAAGTCTGGCAGACATAAGATAAGTCTGTTTAGTATTCGTAGTTAGTTCTGTTAATGAAAAACATAATAGTTTTTTGTGTGACTATTGATAATCCAATGGCCACATCAAATTTCTTTTTGTGTGGCCATTTCTAACATTTAGTCACACAAAGCATATTTGTTTTGGTTATTTAGTCACATACAATTAAGCATAAAGTGGCAAAAAGTGTTAATAAGTGTGACCATATGTTGTTTAAGGTGAATAAATATGTCTTTTGTGTGACTATTGATCATCCAATGGCCACTTGAATTTTATGTTTGTGTGGCCTTTTCTAACATTTAGTCACACAAAGCATGTTTGTTTTGGGTATTTAGTCACATACAATTAATCATAAAGTGGCTAAAAGTGTTAATAAGTGTGACCATATGGTGTTTCAAGTGAAGAAAGGTGTCTTTTGTGTGACTATTGATCATCCAATGGCCACATGAATTTTATGTTTGTGTGGCCTTTTCTAACATTTAGTCACACAAAGCATGTTTGTTTTGGGTATTTAGTCACATACAATTAACCATAAAGTAGCTAAAAGTGTTAATAAGTGTGACCATATGGTGTTTAAAGTGACGAAACGTGTATTTTGAGTGACTATTCATCATCCAATGGCCACATATTAAGTTACGTGACCATATGTACTGGATTTTGGCTACACTTAAATAATATGTGTGACAAAACGTTTAGCGTGACCATATATGGCATTTGGTCACGGTGTTAGTAGCAAATGTGACTTTATAGATTAGCTTTCGGCAAGCTAACACAAAATAAACTTTAAACACACATATTAACTTACATGAACATATGTACTGGATTTTGGCTACACTTAACGAATGTGTGACAAAACATTTAGTGTGACCATATATGGCTTTTGGTCACAGTGTTCAAGTTTGTGACATATATTTGTCACTGTTTATATGTATATCGTGACTAATGCTTCAACCTTACTTTTCATTTGTCACTTGTTCCAATTTCAGATGTGGCTAAAGAGTTGGAAAAACATATCAGTCACCCTTAAATAATGTGTGACAAAACTTTACTCTATGATTTAGACACACAAAAAATTACTTCATGTGACTAACGCATCAAGGTTACTTGTATTTGTCACGCGTTCCAAATTCATATGTGGCTAAATGATCTGAAACAAAATCACCAGATACCTTTAGCCACACAACGTTCAATTGTGTGGCGATACAGTTCTAATGGTCACACAATCAAAATTTTCATGTGTGACTAATTAGTACATGTTGTCAATTTTCGTACCTTCAGCCACACAAATATGCGAATGTGTGGCTGTTCCATTTCGACCATGCGTGACCAAATCCCGTTTTTGTACTAGTGTAAAGCCTAGAACGCAATAATGTGCTTGAGTCTAAGGATGAGTAGACTTGTTGATTTGGTCCAATCTTTCAAGAAGATGATTAAACATGAAATGCAACTCATTTCACTACAAGAAAAGTGGCTTTTTAGGACCCCCCATAAGCGTCATAAAATGGTACTTTTTAGGACCTTTCATTTAATAGGACCAAGGATGAAAGCGTTTCATGTAAGGCGGTTGTAATAGGTCCAAAGCGTCCTAACCCTTATGAAACCAATTTTATGGTCGTATTATATGTCTATGAACAACACAAATAGCGTCCTAATAAAACCATATTAGGACACTTTTACAATGTTTTAACATGTGATTACCTACTTTTAATCTTTTGAGACACATAAAAACGTCCTTAAAAGTATTGTTAGGACGCTTATGATGTAACATCATAGCTATTTTAGCAACCAAGAAAAGGGTACTAATAACTCAAATAAGATTATGATACCAATTTTATCGCATTTTAGGTCTATAAACAACACAAATAACGTCCTAATAAAAACATATTAGGACACTTTTCCAATGTTATAACATGTGGTAACCTACTTTTAATCTTTTGATACACATACAAGCGTCCTTTAATGTTAATTCTTAGGACGGTTATCATATACCATTATAGTTACTTTAACACCAAGAAAAGGGTCCTAATATCCCAAATACGATTATGAAACCAAATTTATGGTCGCATAATATGTCTATGAACAACCAAATAACGTCCTAATAACAACATATTAGGACACCTTTACAATGTTGTAAACGTTGTTACCTAATTTTAATCTTTTGATACACATACAAGCGTACTTAAAAGATAATTGTTAGGACGCTTATCATATAACATTATAGCTATTTTAGCACCAAGAAAAGGGTTCTAATATCTCAAGGAAGATTATGAAACCAATTTTTTTGGTCGTATAAAATGTCTATTAACAACCTAAATAACGTCCTAATAACAACATATTAGGACACTTTTACAATGTTAAGTTAATTGTTAGGACGGTTAATAAGTTTAATAGGACAATTTCAAAGTCCGGACAAGTCATATGATATGATGCTATTTTCACCATGCACACTCTATTATTACGATATGAATAAAACATCAACTAAATATTAAATGAATAAAACGAAATTGTATTTCAAATTAGCAATTGTCATAACAAAATCACTAAACATAAATAAGGTAGACAGAATCTAACATAAAGTCTGTTAACATTAAACAATACATTAACGCAACAAGAAGCTTAGTCCGTGGTCATCATGCATCATCTCTCTCAATCCTCACGGACCACCTACAAATAAACACCCATGTATAAGCATTAAGCTCCATGTTAGTAAAATTATTGGTATCACAAGATTAACAAAGACATACCGAGATAAAGGGACAAGGCCATGCTATGGTTGCACCAACACAGTCTTCAATTGTGGCAAATAACCCATAGGGTCTCACCAACACTTCATCTCTTTTTGTTGGTACTTGAACGTTTACCTCACACCATCCTCGTCCAATCTTTGTACCACCAACTATATCATTTGGGTTCAACCTCCTCACCCATCCTCGTCCAGTCTCGGTTGAGTTTAGAATGCTTTTAAAGACAACTTCATCCCCGACCTAGATTTCAGTTTTCAACAAACATTTATCAATTTATAATCAAGACACATGTATTAGGTTATACAGATGTAATACTGCAGGTATGGAGGCTGGGGTATACAAAGGAGGTCAAAAATTGATCAGTGTAATACTGCAGGTGTGGAGGCTGGTGTATACTAAATAAGTTACAAATAAGCTACAATAAGCTAAATAAGCTGTAACTACATGAGTTGTAACTAGATTAAGCTAAAAACTACCAGATAAGCTAAAGGAATAAGCTATAGACCAGAATAATCACTTGATCAAATATCACAAGCCAAACAGGCCAAAACCAACAACCTTGCAGCCCTTGTGGGTCCCACTAGGGTTGACAGGGATTCAAAGTGAGACTTGATATGAAAAGGTGACTTATTGAGGTTTCTAAAAAGCTAGGACTAAAGGTTTGGGTCCCACAGATAAGCACTTGATGAGGGCTTGAACTTGGGTGGTCAACACTGATCACTCAGTGTATGGGTGGAATTGGACAAACAAAAAGCTATCTGCAGACCTATCTAATAAGCTCAAAAGTTTGAAATAAGCCCTGAACTTTATAGATGAGCTTATTGGATTTCAAAAAAACCAATAAGCTCACTGTGTGGCCCACTAATGAAGAAGCTAAGGCACATGGAAAGTTGGGGTTTTGAGCTGATGCCCTGGTGCAGGGCAATGGTTAGCCCTGCAGGCCACTTTGAACTATCACCTAAGCCAGAGAAAAAATCATAAAAATAAGCTAACTGTGGGATTCAAAAGCTTAGATGGGGAATTTCAACATGTAAAAATCTCAAGACTTGAATCTCAACACAAAATTCACAAAAATTCTCCCAAGATCTGAGTTTCTGACTAACATACCATTTTGACTTTTTGATTTTGAACTTAAACTTTGACTTTAATGAAACTTGTTTGATCCGTATGCACTAATTATGATTATTTAAGCTATGATAACACTAATTTAAGATACATGAACAAGATTTAGACCAAGTGGGTGAGATTTGATCCTCACATGTCCCAACAGTGGATTGTGAGAGTGAAGGTAATTTGATTTTGACTTTCTCTAGTTCAAACATTGGTTTTATAGTTTTACTAGTTCTAATATCACCTAGAGGTCATAGTGTGCAGATAAACAAGTGAAAAGGCAACTACCATAGTTGAAACAACACAGAACCAAACACCCCTTAATAACTGAGTTAACAAATTTAAAAGGCAAATGAGCAATCTAAATCATAATACTGATACATAAGCTTGTAGCCTAGGTTCATTAGCTATCAAAGATAAAATAAGCTATAACAACTAGAAAGGAACGATTTATAATAGAAACATACCCGTAAGCGTGGAGGTTCATTGGTTACAACAGGAGAATCTTGTGATGTAAGAGGTGGAACATTGGAACTATCCGTCGACCCATTCTTCTCTGATAACTGGGCTCGTAACTTTTCATTTTCACTAGTAAGTTCTCCACATCTAGACTTCAATTCGTTGTTTTCTCTATGACATGCTAAACGACTTGGTATTACACCCCAAACAGCAGAAGCACGAACACCTAGACCATACATGCCTACATCACCATTTCGATCTTTACCCATAACTGTAGAAAAAATATCATCTGGTCCAGGATTATCAATCGAACCCTCGGGCAGATTATCACTAAGTTGTTTCATATCATCCTGCATTTTATATAAACATGAACAACATATAGTAAAAGCATGTATTACAAAAAAAAGCATATTGTGTTTAACTTATGCTATTAATACACTTTTGCAAACACAAAAGCATATTACTTACAATCGCTTTTGCAGTGTCATCATTTTTGGTATTTCCATCTTTGGAGAAGCATGCACTAAAAAGATCCAATCGAGTTGGATCTCGTCCCAAATATGTCTGTATGAATAAAAAGAAAATGAATATTAACAGTGGATATCCACAGGATACATTAACAATCCCACTTTCTCCATACACTTACCTTTAACTCTTCCCTTTTGCGAGCATAACTTTTTTTACCGGTTCTTTGGATCATCTTCTTTTTTGCCCGATTCGCCTTGTTTTTTTCACTTAAACTCTGCAGCAGGAAAGTAAAATATCATAATGGGAAATTAAGTAATGTTATTTAAAGTGGAAGAGTATTTCACACCTTAGTGTTTTATGTATTCCAATACTTCACAAGCTTCTTCCATTGTTTTTTTTGCACTTGCTTTGGCCTAGATCTTATTTGTTGCTTAACTGACAAAGACGGATCATGGTAGTGTTCCTTAACTCTTTCCCTCCAGTTCTTCACCTTCCGCCCAAATGATTACAATATCCATTTTTCTCCAGCTTCCGGAATATCAAATTTTGTCTAAAAAATGTAATAGCTCACATTAGAAAACAAATACTTTATTCATTAACATACAAATTTAACATTGTGTACCTTTAAGAGTTCAAGCAAAGCTATTTTTTTTGCGGCGTCAACTTTATTCCATGGTTTATAAATCGGACAATACTTTCCACTCCTTGAAAGTGTTCCCATGAAATGAGTCAGATGACTACTTTTAGTTCATTAACTAAAATAGGAATTCTATCCCCTTTTTCTTGGGCCCAAACTTTTGCCATACGTGTTGGTCCTCTCTTTCTTTTGCTTACAATCCGAACTACAAAAAGTGAACATGATTTACAATAGATACGTATACATTTAAAATACTAAATAATTCGAAATGGAGGCAATATCTTAGCGTTGTATTTTGTCTTGTTTTAATTTAACTTTATTATATATTCTTCTTATATGACACAATATATGATATGTGATTTTTAAAACGATGCAATCAAGTAGACCATGTTAACCTGTTTCATTTCGAGCTTGTGTAACTACATGGTTTTCTTCATTTTCAGAATGCTCAGCTTGAATCTCTTCTCCGAGTAGATCATCGCCGTCATTTGTTAAATCGTTCACATACTCCAAATCATCCTCATTCTCCAAATCATCCATGTCTTTATCTACATCATCTTCTGAAGTAGCTTGTTGTTCAATATCTTCATTCATAGGTATGTCTTCGATATCATCATTTTAAACATCATAAAGGTCTTCATTGTTATCTATATTAAAAAAAAAAAAAAAAAAAAGTAAGCACCGAAAACAGTTAACTGAATATACACTTAATAGTAATTTAATATCATATATATAGTATTTGAAATTTATGTATAGTTACCATCAGATCTCAAGTCACGCTCCCCGTGGTCATGATCGTTGTCAATTGCAACTAAGTTTCTCTCAGTTGCAGTTAATCTCCCTCTGTTGACAGAATTTGGTTAATCATTTCTCTTTTGGACTTGGTCGGACTCCTGTACCCTACTACGTATTGCCCTCCCTGTATCAATCTGTTGTCCCTTTTGCGATTGAGATTCTGAAGATGTTAGCCCACTGGAGACATTCGGAGCACTCATTCGTTTTTTTGCTAAATTTTTATATCTACTCATGGACTGTGGAGCAATGTATTTTCGATTCTGTTTCATGCAAGTAGAATTGTTAGAAAACAAACATAAAGAAAATATAGTAGCCAAATTTATTATTCGTACCTTTTTATTTGTTTGTGTAGCCGCTTCTTCTGGGTTATCTCCCTCAGCATTAAGATGGAAGTCTGAACCAGACATATAATCTGCATCTTTCTCACCGGTATCCGTTGGTTTCTTTTTCTTTGTTTTGTCACTCTCTACTAGACTTGTCAAAGACTTAGCAAGATTTTTCACTCCCAAAGCTTGTAATCTCTGTTGGTTTTCTTGAATCCTTGTCCTTCTGGACATTTCATAATCATTCGTATTTCTCGTGGTGATTTGGCGTTGCATCCTGTTATTTTCCTTAACTGGTGCACAAAACAAATAAAATTATTATGAGATTGCAAAGAACAATAGTCATTTGAGAACAACAAAACTGAAATCAAATCACTATCTGTTACATGTTACAGAATGAAATACATTATCTACAAACAAAAAATAGACGCAAATCCTTCAGTTACATGTCACAGAATGAAATACATTAGCTAGAAACTGATATCAAATCACTATCACTATCACTACCCAAATCCTTTGACCCAAATTTACACAGGTATACCAACATTCATTTAAATTAAACAGAGCAACTTAAATACAACTTGTACCACATCACAAATAAGCAGCACTTATGATCACATATGAGACTCATCACAAGAGGTCAACCAAACACATACCATTTCCCACACTAACAATGTATAACAATGATAATACCAATAATAATAACAATAACAATAACAACAACAACAATAATAATAATAATAATAATAATAATAATAATAATAATAATAATAATAATAATAATAATAATAATAATAATAATAATAATAACAACAAGAGAGGTTTGCATTACCTGTTGAGTCAGATCTTCATTCAAAAGTGAAAACCCACAATCCTTGTTTTGCTGCCCACATACAACCCTAAACCAAAATTGAGATTTTAACCGTCTGTGAAAAACGATTTCCATTAATAAAATCGAATCAAATACTTGATTTCCGAAAAGATATTCTTGACTTTCGCAGCGCCAAAAGTTATTTATGAATCTGAATTTTTCCCCAAAAATTTTAAGCGGGTTTATGTGAACGTGGGTGTGTAAGTTTTCCCCTAATTTTTAGATTATAATTATATTTATAATTAAATTAACTAATAGTAGTATATAGTATATGAAATGTATTATATTATTGTATATATATAATATATAAGTATTTTATTGTATGTGAAACTAAAAATGAAGTAGATTTGGCATTCGTTTTTCCGACTTCCCGGGTCAAACAACAATATCAATGTGTTGAAGTAATCAGTCTCTGTTGTATCTTACTGCCCAAAATGGAGCGGCTCCAGATAGTTCATTTGTTTTACGCGGGCGTTATTTAAAATGTTGCTATTTTCTTACAGACGGGATTTATCCTACGTGGTCTACGTTTGTTAAAGCGTATCCGCATCTAGTTGACCCGAAAGATAAAGTGAGATGTAGGACAGTAAACCACACTAGAGTCATATATGCCATTGGTGCATCAATGAGACGGACATGCATGGAACCCTATGAATAATGAAATGGCTCGGGTTTGAAACTGGGAGTCAGATATCATATCATAATCAGAGTGTCATATCAAAAGGTTCATATCCAATGTTGCAAATTAAAATCGCGAATCAGTAGTCGGGCGGTCGACCACCTTGTAGCTTGTAATCAGTCTGGGCGGGATGAATCGGTGATAGGGTATAATTTGATGTATAAGTAAATTAATTAATACTACCTAGTATACAGTATATGAAAAGTATTGTATTATTGTATATATATAATATATAGGTATAGGTATTTTATTGTATTTGAAACTAAAAAAGAACTAGAGTATTACCCGGTCGTTGCTCGGGTTATCAACTAAGGGCCCGTTTGGTAGGTGGGTGTTGCTTTGGATTCGGGATTGATTTGGTAAAAACGTAAAGTTTATGAAATAATAACTTTGAAAAAGCTAATATGAATAACTCTCAATGGATGCGGTCGTTCATTTATATCGTCAAGAGTTTTTACGTAAGTCGACTTCCCATGAAGTCACATTCCGGGGATGCTTTGTAGCCTATATTCTACACATATTGAACGGAGGAATTGTCCTAGGCATTTGCGAGGCCAATATACGCGAGGTGATCATAAAGTGCCGACTATTATGATTGAATGTATTGCTTCGCATGAAGTCAGAGATAGGACAGTAATCCAACACGAGCCTAGAAACATAACATATCATATCATATAACAGATAATCCAGTAACTGTAGATAACAGATATAGGATGCATCCATACTCCCCTGCAGATAACATAGTGGCCAAACATATACTTGAGCTCATAACATGTAACATATAAGGGATGGTGTGGAACATCACTCAAACACACTAGAGTCATATATGCCATTGGTGCATCAATGACCCGGACATGGAACCCCCATGACTAGTGAAATGGCTCGTGTATCAAACTGATAGTCAGATATCATATCTTAATCAGAGTGTCATATCAAAAGGTTCATATCCAAAATGTTCATAACAAATGGGTCATATCAAATGGTTCAGAAAAGCATATCAAAGGTTCTTAATAAAAGTTTCATAGCAAAGATTCGTCATTAAGGTTCATAGTAAAAAAAATCATATGAAGATTCGTCATTAAGGTTCATCAAGGTCGACAACAGGGCAATATCACCGGTTCATATGACCCAAGTGTACTATCGGGTTGTTCGGTTAGTTTGGTTTCATTCAATTTGAAAATAATAATCATGAATATTTTAAAAATAATATTCAAATTATAACCATTTATAAAGATGGGCGTGATCTTTTTGAAATTCACGGGTTGAAAAGGTTAAATGGGTTTTTGGTTGACACAGTCAACCCTTTTTTGATACAAAAGTTGCCACATTAAGAAAAAAAGCTTAAACGGGTTGTCAGGTCGACCCAATTAATTTATTCACAACCCGAACCTACCCTGATTAATAAACGGTTAGATAGGTCGACCCAAACCCGACCCGAAATATATTTATACTCAACACCGAGTTACTAGTTCCTCTCTTTTTACAACTGCTTCAAACTGAAACTGAATTGGTTACACTTTGAGTCATCCCAATTAAAATAATAAGCATCAATATTATGGGAACGCGTAAGTTTTTCTCGACCTTTGATTTTCTGCAGTCTCTTCAGTTGTCATGATTACTTGTTTTAATTATTTCATTTCTCATTAATACTCTTAATTTTTTCAGTTCATGAATCTACCCTTTATATATATGTTGGTTTTATTTTTATTTTTTCAGTTCATCCATATACTTTTTTCAGTTCATAACTTTTTCACTATATACAACCCTAATTGAAAATGTCTGCCACGCCATACTTGAATGAACTGAAAGATCTTTGTGGGTCTGAAAAGCTTCATGATTGTTTTATTTTTCTCAATATTAATGAGATACCTACGAATGAAGTCAACATGAGAAATGTTGCGGCCATCAGAGACGACATGAGAATGCAAGTGGATAAGAGAACAGAACGAATGATGGAGGTGTTTTATTTAAATACTGATGAAGAAATGGCAGCTGGGGATGTTTATGATTCAATGCATGAAGTCCAGCTCATTGAGAGGCGCTTGGTTGAATCTCTTGCAAGTGTTGTCGCTGATTTTCAGAGGTTGATAACATTGAAGAAGGAGACCATTGAGATTCTGGAGAAGTATGAAGAAGAATGAAGGTAGTTGTTGGGTCTTTTTGTGGTTTTTGTGTCTGATGGTCTCATGTTGTTGGGTTATGTACTTATTTTGATGAAAACTTGTTATGTATTTATGTTGAAGGGGATGGTTTGTGAACAATGGTTTGTGAACAATGGTTTATGATAACTTATTATGGTTAATATTTTAATGGTATGTGCATATTTATGTTTAATGGCCGTTTGTTTTGTTATGTGTTTTGATGATAATCCGTATGTGCTTATGTTGCTTATGTTGATAATCTGTGATTGTTAGTTGTTATTGTTAAATGTTGGTTGCTTTTGTTTATATGTGTTTAATTTAGCCTAGTACAAGCTTATGTATCAGTATTATGATTTAGATTGATCATTTGCCTTTTAAATTTGTTAAATCAGTTATTAAACAATATGTGTTTTAAAGTAGTGTTTGGTTAGGTCTGTGTAGTGAGTATTAGTTGAACTCAGTGACTAAGGCCTGTTCATACAACTTTCTTAACAGCTAATAAGTCAGAAACAAACAAGGTTTTAGTGGATAGAAGCTTTAAAGTCAAAATCACCAATATATTGGCCTAAAATCTGTCTGTGTGGAAATTAGTGTGGCATAAGCTTCAAATCATCTCACAAGTAGTTGTTCTAGCATAAATTAGTCTTAATATAGCTTAAGTCACATTAATCAATGACAATAGTCCCTGTTTTTATGTAAAATTAGTTGTTAAGAATCAATGACAATAGTCCCTATTTTTATGTAAAATTAGTTGTTAAGAATCAATGACAATCCTCATTACTGTTTGTATAACTCTTTCTTATACATTTCTTATTTAAATTTAGGTAATTTTAACTTTTTAGCTTCTTGTTATTAATATTTTCACTTTGAGATCTCAAAACAACCCTGCTTAAGGGGTGTTTGGCTCAAATGGGTCAAACGGGTCAATATGGCTTATCACTGTTTGGCTCAAATGCCCATATTAAGAGCTTAATTTCTGCTTATTCACTGTTGTTTCTCTTCTGTTTTTTGTTTCCTTTAGTAGCTTGTACTACTGACTAGAGAATTCTGAGCTTAATTGGGATTCTAGATCTTATCTTGTTGCTTTAATTTGGTCTGCTAATCACCCCATTAGGACTGAGATGCCCTGCACTCAGTCATTTTTGTTTTTTAATCAAGCCTGGTTTTTTGACTCCAAATGTCTTCTTTTTTATTGCATCCCAAGTAACATTGTTAGCAAGACCTAACACTTGTATCCTTTTACCAGGAACTTGTTCAACATTTTTGCCTTTTGACTTCTTGCCTTTTGACTTTTTGGCTTCTGACTTTGTTAATCCTTTGAATTTCCAATTAGGTGGAAAGTAATCAGCCCAAGATGATTTTGAGCTTAACTCATCTTCACAGCTTGACATAGGTGATGATTTTGAGCTTCAAATGGTTATCACTTCTGCAACAAAATAATACTCATTTAGATCTTGAAATGCTAGGAACAAGGCATTCTAGTCTATATTCTAATACAAGCTAATACGATCAGAAACAATTGCAAAGTAGTAACAGAGTATGACTATCATAACATGCTATTAACTACTCATTCTCTGCAACTTCAATTCCCATTTAGCTTCAACTTCTTTGATAACAACTGTAAATGCATCCATTACTATCTCAGCAAACATCAACAACTGTAAATGCATCCACACATATATCCCATAACAAGCATTTCATTAAACAAAAGGTCATTACATCAAACCTACATAACAAGCATTTCATTACACAATTTTTGACAACATAACAGCAATAACCAAACACAAAACAACAACAATTTTCTTAAAAAAAACCACACTAGACTTGCTTTCTTTCAACTCCAATTGCAGCAGAAACATTTCCTTCTCCATAGTTTATTTTTGAAACTCAATCTCCCTTTCCAAATCTCTTATTTTTCCATACTTGTCTTCTTTGAAACGTTTTTCCTTTTGAATCAAATTAAAAACCTCTTGTTTGTAATAGTCATTAGGCAACTCAGGATCTAGCCAGTAAAATGTCTTACATTTTGAACCCTATATGGTACAAACAACAAACATCACTAATATCAACGCATCCAAGAAAACGCATTATAATACTCAACGCATCCAAGAAAACTTACATTATAATACTCAACACATCCAAGAAAACGCCTTAAAGGGAAATCAATTGTCCGCGAAGTCTGCCTAATTACTTTTGCAATTTTGACTTTTAATTTCTAATTTTTAGATATAAATTAGTTTATCTAGCTTTGAAGTAATAATTAGGCAATTAATTATGAAATAGCTTAAAAATAAATTGTAAAAGTATTTCTAATTTTAAGATCCAAATCCACATCATTCCACCATCCAAAATTGCCAACAGGAATCACCACCATCATCAAGACCAGGTAATACCTCATAAATGAAACCCTAATCGTTTTTGCTAAATTTTTATGAAACAACATATGTGGTTAATTGAATTAGGCTCCCTTTCTTTTTGTTGAAATTATATGTGGTTTTCTGTGGTTAATTGAATTAGGTTTAAGATGGATACGAGTTGGATGTCTTTACCTAGATTTACCATTGAATATAAAAAAGGTCTTGACGACTTTCTTGATCATATATTCTATAATGAGGGTAAAAATAGACAGATTTCATGTCCATGTATTGATTGTGGTAATCAGATATGGGTAGATCGGACGGAGGCTACAACACATCTGTTATGTGTCGGGTTTATGAAAGGTTATACAATTCCACCTTTCAGTTCCAAATCAAGTGATGCTCCAATGTTGGATGCTGAAGATGACATGCAAGGGTTGGTGAATGATGCCTTCCATCGGTTTGGTGATGACACACTAACCGATGACATGGGAACACAAACTGAAAGTATGAGTATGCCAAACCTAAAGGCGAAAAAATTTTATAAAGTGTTGGGAGAGGCAAAGAAACCACTATATCCTGGGTGTAAGTTATCAGTTCTTTCTTTTATCATTAGACTATTTCATGGTAAGTGTGTTGGGAAATGTAGTGATAATGGTTTCAGCAAGATGCTAGATACAATGAGGGAAGCCTTCCCCGATGCTTCTATACCAAAGTCATTGTATGAACTAAGGAAGATAATTCGAGAGTTGGGACTTAGTTATGATAAAATTGATGCATGTCCTAATGATTGTATGCTGTACTGGAAAGAAAACATTAATAAAACAGAATGTGATATATGCCATACGTCAAGGTATAAAGCAAGTGAAGATGATTGTGCAGATGAGTCAACCACAGCTGAAACACGTAAGAAGATTGGAGCAAAGGTGTTGCGTCATTTTCCGCTCTTACCACGATTGCAAATGTTATTTATGTCATCTAAAACAGCCGCCTCCATGAGATGGCATGAAGAGAGTCGCACGAAAGATGGTTACTTGAGACATCCTGCAGATTCCCCGGCATGGAAAGCATTTGATTTTAAGTATGATAAGTTTGCCAAAGAATCTCGTAATGTCAGACTTGGTTTAGCGAGTGATGGGTTTAACCCTTTTGGAACAATGAGTGTTTCTCATAGTACATGGCCTGTTGTTTTGACGCCATATAATCTACCTCCTTGGATGTGCATGTAGAAACCTTATTTCTTTCTAACGTTACTTATACCTGGCCCATCTGTTCATGGGAATAATATAGATGTATATATGGAACCGTTAGTTGCTGAGCTAAAGGAGTTGTGGGATCGTAAAGGAGTAGACACTTATGATGCATCAACAAAAAGTAACTTTTGGATGCGTGCTTGTTTGTTATGGACGATCAGTGACTTTCCTGCTTATGCAAATTTATCCGGATGGAGCACCAAAGGTAAACTTGCATGTCCTAACTGCCATAAACATAAAAAATCAACACGCTTGAGTCATGGCAAAAAACAATGTTTTATGGGACATCGTCGATATTTGCCTACTGATCATGCTTTTAGAAGAGATACAAACTCTTTTGATGGCATAGAAGAACTAGACAGGCAACCCCGTGGCTTAAGAGGACAAGAAGTACTTGATGAGTTAGATGGTTTTGAAGTTAAATTTGGAAAACTTGTGAAGAGCAACCCAAATTTACCTTTTAATTGGAAGAAGAAAAGTATTTTTTTTGAGTTACCTTACTGGAAAGATAACTTGCTACGCCATAATCTAGATGTAATGCATATTGAGAAGAATGTTTGTGACAGTGTCTTTGGAACGCTAATGAATCTAGATGGGAAGACCAAGGATCATATAAAAGCACGCCTAGATTTACAAGAAATGGGCATTAGAACTGAACTTCATCCTATAGTTCAAGATAACAACAAAGTTTATTTGCCACCTGCTTGTTTCTCAATGGATAAAAAAGAGAAAGATATTTTTTGTCGTGTGCTTAAGAAGGTGAAAGTTCCAGATGGTTATGCAGCTAATATATCAAGATGCGTAGAGTTAAAACCTCCAAAACTATTTGGACTTAAAAGTCATGATTGCCATATTTTGATGCAGCAGTTGCTTCCCATTGCCTTGCGAAATGTGTTGCCTAAGCACGTGCGCTATACTGTGATGAAGCTATGTCGTTACTATAAACAATTATGCGCAAAGGTTCTTAATCCAAATGATTTGGTTCAAATGGAAACCGAGATTGGAAAAATACTTTGTGATTTAGAAAGGATTTTTCCACCATCATTCTTTGATGTCATGGTTCATCTTTCGGTTCATCTTGCTTCAGAGGCCAGATTAGGAGGGACAGTTCATTACCGTTGGATGTATCCAATCGAGAGGTGCACATTACTATTATAGTAAATACCTTTATTAACAAATATTATTGAATCTAAAATTATTGGTTTTGATATCTCAGGGATTTAGCTACATTAAAATCTTACGTGCGAAATAGGAATAACCCGGAGGGTTCCATTGCAGAAGGATATCTAGCTGAAGAGTGTGTGTCGTTTTGTTCATTGTACTTATCCAGTGATGTTGAGACCGTACATAATAAGACAAGTCGAAATAATGATGACGATGGTTATGAGGATGTTTTACCTATCTTTTCTATGGCGGGTCGACCGATTGGTGCTACAAAGGTAGAAATGATGGAACTTGACATTTTGGCTAAAGCACATTCATATGTGTTGTTCAATTGTAGTGAAGTTGATGAATTTTGAACGTAAGTAATTATATTAGTTGTGAGTTTCATAAATTATATTATACGATTAATAGTTGTCGTTGTTATCATCATTATCATCTGTTAACACTGCAGTGAACATCTGGCGTTGGTTCATCATCAAAATCGGAGAAAACGTAAGGTGACATTCAACGTTTACATAGTGAGACTTTTGAGTCGTGGTTTCAAGATCATGTAAGGCATATACACAGGTTTATTACTTTTGAAAAATAATTATAATGACATAGCATTTTCGACCTACTAATAACAAAACAATTAACACATCTGGCCTTATTTCAGGTTGAGGAGCTACATGCTAGAGGGGATCACAGAATCACAGAAAGTCTAAGGTGCTTGGCAAGTGGTCCATCTGAGTATGTGAAAAAATATAAGGGATTTATCATAAATGGTTTCCGATTTCACACAAAAGATGTAGAACATAATAGGAAAACACAGAATAGTGGGGTTAATCTTCAGGCCATGACAAACAGTTACTCGAGTGCTACAGATAACAATCCTATCGCGGGAGATGTAACTTACTACGGGGTTTTGAATGATATAATTGAGTTGGAGTATGGTATTGACAAGAAAGTAGTTTTGTTCGATTGTGATTGGATTTCGAATGGTTCAAGGAAAAAAGAAGATGACAACGGGTTTACTCTCTTGAATTTTGAAGGATTGAAGGCTCATAACGAGCCTTTTATACTAGCTTCTCAAGCACATCAAGTATTTTACGTTGCAGATAGTGTTGACAAAGGATGGCAAGTTGTGATCAAGACAGCGCCCAGACATGTTTATGACATAGATGAACAAACAAGTCTTGATGACGTGGAAACACATTTGCAGGGTGACTCATTTATGTGTCCTCAACATGACGAAACAATGGATATTGAATTGGTTAGAGGTGGTTTCGATGGAACTGTTGTGGACAAAAATGACTTAGTTATTGCCGATGAAGAAGATCCAGTTGAATAAGCTTAATGATTTCAATTAGCTAAATAATAATAG